>CM035844.1:330882957-331482957 GCA_020510985.1 Pholidichthys leucotaenia | reverse complement strand
GGACTGGGACATGGCTGCACCCACGGTGGTCCTGGACTGGAACATGGCTGCACCCATGGTGGTCCCGAAATGGGACATGGCTGCACCCATGGTGGCCTTGAACGGAGGAAGAGGACCTGTGGCAACCTCGGACGGAGGAAGAGGACCCGCAGCGACCTTGGATGGAGGAAGAGGACCTGCAGTGACCTCGGACAGAGGAAGAGGACCCATGGCGACCTTGGACAGAGGAAGAGGACCCACGGTGGCCTCGGATGAAGGATGAGGACCCATGGCAACCTTGGATGGAAAATGAGGACCCACAGTGACCTCAGATGAAGGATGAGGACCCTTTGATGGAGGGGGAGCAGCACCCATGGAGACCTTGGGCGATAACAGGGGACCCGTGATGACCTCAGGCGAAGGCAGGGGAGGACCCGCGAAGACCTCCGGCGACAATGAAGAACCCACGGTGACCTCAGGCAAAGGAGGAGGGCGATCATCAATGGGCCCAGACGACGACTTGAGCAAGGGAGAAGAAACAAACACTGGGTTACTATCACCGGCAGCAGTGGAACCTGGTAAGGAGAGCTCAGAGGCAGTAGGAAGCTGCGACTGGCCCTCCCCACCATGAGCAGGACAAGAAATCTCTAGATCTGATGATGTGAAAACAGAACAGAGCACATGACTTGTCTCGGACTCCACTGCCGTCTTGGACTCCGGCGATCCTGGCAGGGGCGTCTCGAGTCCTCCCATCGGGGCGCCCTCTCTCGACATGGTCACCTTGGAAGGAAGACAGGAAGAAAAAAACAGAGAAGAATCACCAGCAGCGGCGGAGCCCGGTGAGGAGAACTCAGGAGCAGAGGACATCTGCAGCTGATCCTCCCCGCCATGAGCCAGACAAGATTTCTCTGACTCTGCGAAAGGAGAAACAGAATAGAGCACTTGTCTGGACTCAAGCTCCACTGCCGTCCAGGACTCCAGCGATCCAGGCAGGGGCATCTCGAGTTCCTCCATCAGGACGCTCTCTCTCGGCATGGTCACCTGAGCAGGGAAACACAAAGAAGACCCCAGAGAGGATGAGCGTCACCGCAACACATTCCTCCTTGCTCAGTCCCAGAGTTGAAAAATCCAGGGTGGCAGACATAGCAAAAAACCCCTGAAAAGACAAAAAATACGGAAGGGAATTAAAGAAAATGAAAAGAGAAAGCACACCTCACTGCCGCTGGCGTCTGAGTGGCTGGGTCATTCTGTCATAAACGGCTCGTTCACGGGGCAAACAGATGACACCGAATGTGGGCAGTGAGTTTGCAAATTTAACTAGAAAAGCACTCGGAGAGCGCAGACCTCTGCCAAGCGTCACAGTTCCCCCCATACAGTGTTTGTGTGTACGTTTTCAGATTCCTTGACCATGAAAACATATGACTAGCTATTGGATTCACAATGATCGGATTAGTGGTTCAGTAGTTATTCACGAAAATGGCATTTTCCGTAATGGCGGTTTTCTTCTGGACGGTGATCTGGATCACCACCAAAATGTAATCATCTGTAGGATACCCCATTTGTGACAATCTGTGAAAATTTCATGAAAATCCGTCCATAACTTTTTGAGTTATCTTGCTAACAAACAAACAAACAGACAGACAGACAAACCAATGCCAATGAAAACATAACCTCCTTGGCGGAGGTAATAAAAAAATTAAAAAAAGAAAAATATGGATAAATGTATGCATTCATTAATGAACACAGAGGCTAGCTAACATTCCACCTACCCAAACTCCAGCTGCTCTCTGGTCCTGAATGGATGCAAACTTTTGACTACAAACTTTATTACAGCTCGGTGACACTCATTAACCCTCTCTACACTCATTTTCGCTCAGTGTGCAGCTGGAATCAATGGGTTTTCATGGCTAGGAGCCAAAGTGGAGCAGCTTGGCAAAACCTCAGAGCTACCTGTTGCTGTCATCGTCTAAAAACAATGAGACCATATTTGAATAGCACACATTTTTGGTGGGTTTTCTTGGTTAAAAACATATTAAGCTAAGTCAGCAAGGCTGCTAGCATGGTGCTAAAATACTACTGCTTCTAATAACAAGTTAATACAAGAAAAGCACTCGGAGAGCGCAGACCTCCGCCAAGCACCACAGTTCCCCCCATACAGTGTTTGTGTGTACGTTTTCAGATTCCTTGGTTGGTCCCGTGGTTCAGTAGTTATTCACAGTTCCAAGGTTGTAATAGCCAGGAGCGGCACTGGGGTTAAGCTCCCAGTGCTCATAAAATGCTCCTTATGGCGTGCGTCTCGAAAAGCCTCTGACAACTAAGTCCAACTCCTAGCCTGCCCGTGTGGTTTAGTCTCTAAGCCCGGCGGAACTGCTTTTACTAATAGGAGAAGGGGCGAGGGCGGATCTCTGGCGCCTTAAAACCAGATGCTTTGGGTAGATGGTGGCTCGTCAACCTGGGAAGGTAGCCCATCTAGGGGAAGGTCAACCCTGATTTCAAACCTCCGCTGCCTTGCGGCATACCCGGTCACGGGAAAGGCTTCGGGAGTCAACCCTGAGGAAAAATCCGGAGTCAGAGCCCCTAAGGCAGTTCTATGTTGTGCTCAACATCGTTCTGGCAGCTCCTGCAACGGCGCTGGTGCCAAACTGTAGCAGCCCTGCTGTTCCTTTGGATTCATCAGTGACGTGGAGAGGGGGGACATGCTGCATGGGCAACATCTTGTTCTCCATATCTTCCTGCCCAGGCTTGAATCCTACCAACGCCCAACGCTGGAAGGTAGAACACCGGATCACTGGAGAGGACACTCCAGCTTCGCCTTTGGCGTAGACAAAACACGGGGAATGACAGTTACTGGTTATAAGCCACCGCTCAATTGGCGTAGAGCGCGGCACCAGGGGTTGTTCCCGACGGTGGGAGGGATCATCGGATCTCACTGGACAGCTACTGCCCGCCTCAAGCTGGGCAGCCCCCAGCCAATAAGGTGTTGTCCCGCCACAGCTTGCTTTCCTCATTGGGTGCATGGGTATGAGGAGAAATCCAAACAGCAGGCTGAGAACCTTCACACCAGGCAAGACAATAAAACAAAAGAGACCAACTCTAAAACTGGGAACTTGGAACGTCCGCACTATGATGACAGGACTCGCTGCTAACCTCAAGGACATCAACGACACCAGGAAGACTGCCATCATCAATAATGAGCTGAAGAGACTGGGAGTGGGTATCGCCACTCTCCAAGAAACACGGTTGGCTGATGCAGGCACACTGAGAGAGAAGGACTACACGTTCTACTGGCATGGAAAGGGCAGTGACGAACACAGGGAACACGGAGTGGGCTTCGCAGTGAAGAACACCTTGCTGAAGATGGTGGAACCGGGCAGCACTGGCTCTGCACGACTCCTCACCCTCCGCCTGAACACCACTCAAGGCCCAGTCACCCTCGTCAGTGTGTATGCCCCAACACTGACAGCCACACCAGAGGCAAAAGACGAGTTCTACGAGAATCTCGCAACAACTGTCAGGATCATCCCCAACTCTGAACAACTCATTCTCCTTGGAGACTTCAATGCCAGAGTGGGTGCTGACCACGACTCCTGGCCCTCCTGTCTTGGACCTTTTGGCGTGGGCAGAATGAACGACAACGGACAGCGGCTGCTCGAGTTCTGCACATATCACGATCTGTGCATCACAAACTCGTTCTTCAAGACCAAGCCCCAACACAAGGTTTCCTGGCAACATCAGCGCTCAAAGCACTGGCACCAGCTGGACTTGATCCTGACCAGGCGCACCTCACTGAAGAACGTGCTAATCACTCGTTCGTTCCAGAGTGCAGATTGCGACACAGACCATTCATTGGTGTGTTGCAAGGTCAAGCTGCAGCTGAAGAAATTCCATCGTGCTAGACAGCCTGGAAAGGCATGGATTGACACCAGCAAGATGGCTCAACCAGAACTTGTTGAGCAGTTTGCCTCCACCTTTGAGAAGGAACTTGGTGTACCACAAGAAGGAGAATCTGCAAAGCAGAAGTGGGAAGAGCTGCGAAACACCATCCACCGCACAGCCTTGGCTACCTTTGGGAGGAAGACCTCGAAGTCACAGGACTGGTTTGATGCCAAGTTGACTGAGATGACCCCTGTCATTGAAGCCAAGCGCTCAGCACTTGCTGAGTACAAGAAGTAACCAAACGAGAAGAATCTCCAGATTCTCAGGGCTGCGAGAAGCAAAGTTCAGCAGACTGCTCGGCGCTGTGCCAACGAGTACTGGACTCAGCTCAGCCAAGACATTCAAACCGCTGCCATAACAGGGAACATCCGTGGTATGTACGATGGCATCAAGAAAGCACTTGGTCCGGCTCAGCGCAAGACGGCCCCCCTCAAATCCTCCACTGGGGAGATGATCACAGAAAAGAACAAGCAGATGGAGAGATGGGTGGAACACTACTCCGACCTCTACTCCAGACAGAACACCGTGACACCGTCAGCCCTTGATGCCATCGACTGCCTGCCATCCATGGACGAACTTGACGCCGAGCCAACCATCGACGAACTCAGCAAGGCCATTGATAGCTTGGCTGCTGGCAAGGCACCTGGCAACGACGGCATACCCCCTGACCTGATCAAGCACTGCAAGACCGCCCTACTGCTGCCATTGCATGACGTCCTCTGCCAGTGTTGGAAGGAAGGTGCCATACCACAGGACATGAGGGACGCCAAGATCATCACCCTCTACAAAAACAAAGGGGAGAGAAGCGACTGCAACAACTACAGGGGCATCTCCCTCCTCAGTGTTGTTGGCAAAGTCTACGCACGAGTTGTTCTCGTTCGTCTACAGAAGCTTGCTGAACGTGTCTACCCCGAGTCTCAGTGTGGCTTCCGCGCTGAGCGATCGACGGTAGACATGATATTCTCCATCCGCCAACTCCAGGAGAAATGCAGAGAACAGAACATGCCCCTGTACATCGCCTTCATCGACCTCACCAAAGCGTTCGATCTGGTCAGCAGAGAGGGCCTTTTCAAGATCCTGCCAAAGATAGGATGCCCACCAAAGTTGCAAAGCCTCATCGAATCGTTTCACACCAACATGCAGGGGATAGTGCAACACGATGGCAACATCTCAGAGCCATTCAACATACGCAGCGGAGTGAAACAGGGCTGTGTACTTGCGCCAACCCTCTTTGGGATTTTCTTTGCTATGCTCCTGAGGCATGCCTTCAGCACAGCAACAGAGGGAATCTACCTGCACACAAGATCTGACAGCAGGCTTTTCAACCTCGCCCGCCTGAAAGCCAGAACCAAAGTACGCGAGGCTCTAATCAGAGACATGCTGTTCGCAGACGACGCTGCAGTCGCAACCCACACACAGCAGGAGCTTCAGACCCTGATGGACCACTTCTCCCAGGCATGCAAGGACTTCGGGCTTACCATCAGCCTGAAGAAGACTAATGTCTTGGCGCAAGGCACGGAAGCACCACCAACCATCACCATCCCAAACTCTCTGTCAAGACGAAGATGGCAGTGTACAACGTCTGCATCATCAGCACACTGCTCTATGGGAGTGAGACGTGGACAACATACGCCCGGCAGGAAAAGAGACTGAACTCCTTCCACTTGCGCTGCATTCGCCACATCCTGGGCATATCCTGGCAGGACAAAGTGCCCAACACAGAAGTTCTGTCCTGCGCCGGCCTTCCCTCCATGTTCACTCTACTCAGGCAGCGCAGGCTCCGCTGGCTAGGCCACGTTCACCGTATGGAGGATGGCAGAATCCCCAAAGATGTCCTCTACGGAGAACTGGCAACTGGCAGGAGAGACGTTGGCCGCCCACAGCTGCACTTTAGAGACGTCTGCAAGAGAGACATGAAGGCCCTGGAGATCAACACAGAGCACTGGGAGGACCTTGCAATGGACCGCTCCAAATGGAGAGGCACCCTGACCAGACAGCTCAAGGCGGGTGAAGAGAGACTGACTGCTGCAGCAGATGAAAAAAGGACCCGCAGGAAGAACCGCCACAGACCCAGCAGCACGGAGACCACCCACAAGTGCAACCTGTGTGACAGGGACTGCCATTCGTGCATCGGCCTGTTCAGCCACAGGCGGTGCTGTTCCAGCAGAGTAGATGTTTAGGATTCTCTTCCATGGTCATCATAGACCGACGGAGGCCAACAACAACAGTTATTCATGAAAATCGCATTTTCCGTAATGGCGGTTTTTGCCACAGTTCCCCCCATACAGTGTTTGTGTGTACATTTTCCGATTCCTTGACCATGAAAACATATGACTAGCAATTGGATTCACAATGATAGGATTAGTGGTTCAGTAGTTATTCACGAAAATCGCATTTTCCGTAATGGCAGTTTTCACCACAGTTCCCCCCATACAGGCTTTGTGTGTACGTTTTCCGATTCCTTGACCATGAAAACATATGACTAGCAATTGGATTCACAATGATAGGATTAGTGGTTCAGTAGTTATTCACGAAAATCACATTTTCCGTAATGGCGGTTTTCGCCACAGTTCCCCCCATACAGTGTACGTTTTCAGATTCCTTGACCATGAAAACATATGATAAGCAATTGGATTCACAATGATAGGATTAGTGGTTCAGTAGTTATTCACAAAAATGGCATTTTGCGTAATGGCGGTTTTCTTGTGGACGGTGACCCAGATCACCACCAAAATCTAATCATCTGTAGGATGCGCCATTTCTGACAATCTGTGAAAATTTCATGAAAATCCGTCTATAACTTTTTGAGTTATCTTGCTAACAAACAAACAAACAAACAGACAGACAAACCAACGCCGATGATCACATAACCTCCTTGGCGGAGGTAATAACAACACACATACAAAAACACACACACTACAGAACAGACAAGTTAACTACGAGTTCCCAGCAAGGAACACATACGAAGAGGGAGAAATGAAAAACTATGAGTTCCCAGCTAAGCTGGACATACGAAGAGGAAGAAATGTAAACTATGAATTCCCAGCTGGACTGGACTTACGACTGTAGAGAACACGGAGACAGGAACGCCGTCTCTGGACGAGGACAGTTGAATAATGACCCAGCGATTAGTAAACGGAGGATCAAGGCTTAAGTAGGGAGAGAGAGTGATTGCACAGTTTGAACCAGCTGTGAGTCATGAGAGGAGAGGAGACGGGACTGACAGCTTGACAGGAGCACCGCCCACTGCAAAAGCAAAAATCTTGGAAGTGCCACTGACAGCTACAGCCCCAGAGAGAGAGAGAGAGAGAGAGAGAGAGAGAGAGAGCGAGAGAGAGAGAGAGAGAGAACACAGAATCAAAGGAGCTGGCAAAAATACCAATATACAACGAGAACTACAATAAGGACAAATAATAAACTGAAGGATAAATACAGATAATACCAAATATATAAATAACAAGACTTTGATGAATGTAAACCGGAGAATAAGTAGAACTAAGAGATAATACCAGATATATGGAAACCAACCAAGGATAAAATGAACCCAAAAAATACAACAAATATACAAATGTGGAAAAAGACAGTGAGACTGAGCATGGGCGGAACCCCCCTTGCTCAGATCATGACATGGATGGATGAGGCAGCCACGGTATGGTGCCAGTCCCTTCACTATTCACACACACATTCACACCTAGCGCCACTTTAGTCTCCAATTAACCTAACTTGCATGTTTTTGGCCTGTGGGAGGAAACCGGAGTACCCGGGTACTGGTCTGTTTGGGACTAGTGTCATGTATATGAAGTTTGGCTCCAATTGGACAATGTACGGGGAGCTGAAAAATTCATAGTGGTCAAATTTGACCAAATGTGGTTTATTTTTCAACCGTGGGGATCCAAACGCCGCAACCCCGATGGAAGAAGTGTGTGGACCACAGGGGAGACTTGTCATGAATTCTCTGCCATTTTAAGGCAGAAATGACAACCCCACTCACAGGAGTACGTCGTGTGTATTTTATTAAGCAAGGTGATATAACAGTCCAGTCAAACAATAAACAGGTAGCACAGGATAAAAAGGAAAATCTCCAGGATGCTCTACAGCTCACGAGTGAGAAAACACAGAGGGAGAACATCTCAACTCACAGGCAGGCTGAACTGCAGGGGGGAAACGAACGGGAGAGCCCAGGGAAAAAGCCTCGCAAAGCAGAGAGTACTCATGGGGCTGGAGCAGTCAGAGACAGTCCGAAAAAGATCCACAGTGCAGGAAAACAGCAGACAGTAGGTTTAAACACACAGTTCAACCAACAATCACCTGACAGTTCACCCAAGCAGGAACAGGGCTAAAATGCTGCCAACCATAATGAGGGAAGTGAACGTTGGTGTGTGAGTACGTGGGCTGAACTGTGTGGAGACAGATGCGTGAGTGAGTATAGTAGAGCATGTCAATGGGGATGAGTGTGCGTGTGTAGTGAGTGACTGCAAAAGTGCTAAGTGAATGCAGGTTTGGACAATTGCATGTGTGTGTGTGTATATGCGGGGAGAGGAGAGCAGCAGGTAATGACAGTCAGCTGGTAGGAGCTGGCAGGAGGGAGCGTGACTGTCGTCTGTCAGACTGCAAATAAGGTGTCCAAAATAAACAGGAGACTAGACAGCCACGGTGCCATAGAACTGGGCTGGAAACCACCCCAGTTCATGACAGAGCCCTCCTCCTCAAGGGGTGGGTACCAGACACCCCAACGTACCAACAAAAGAGACCCAGAAACAGGAAAAGACCCCCCCCCCCCAGAAAACTACCACAACCAACCAGGGTGGGAGGTGGGGAATACAGGTCAGGAGAGAATAAATAGAATAAATCAAGAAACACAACACAAGAATATTAACATCACAACACGGTGAATTACCCCTAAAACCTAGAACAGCCCCCCCCCAAGTCCCAGGAGTTCAAGGGTTCCGGGGGCTGACCAAAGTTCCAGGCCCAAGGTGCGATGAAGGAAGGCTGGTCAGGGGGTCCGTCCAAGTCCAGGATCATCTGGACCGACCGGCCAAGCAGGTCGGGTGGCCGGCCAGGATAACTTGGCCACCTAACCCCATGGCTCAGTTCACCATTCGGATGGCCCGGGTTTTTGAGCCACCGGCTCAAAAGAGGCGGCCCGGGTGGCGGCCTCCCCACGGGAAGATCCAACGTAGGAAGGGGAGACCAGGACAGGGGAGCCCTGGCGTCGTCAGACGGCGATGAGGGAGGAACCCCCCGCCCCCCCGTGGCTCCGAGCTGGGGGACAATACTCGCGAGGGTCTCGGCCTGGGACATAGCAGCACCCGCGAAGGCTCCAGGCTGGAACTTGGTTGCACTCGCCGTGACTCCAGGCTGGAGCTTCATTGCACCCGCGGTGGACCCCGGCTGGGCCATGGCTGCACCTGCTGTGAGACCTGGCTGGGCCTGCGTAGCATCTGTGGTGGACCCCGACTGGGCCTTGTAGCACCCACGGTGGACCCCTATTGGGCCACTGTTGCACCTGTGGTGGTCCCTGTCAGGGACCTCATTGCTCCTGCGGTGACCTCCCCAGTGAGGGAAGCAGGGCTCTCAGCGACCTCTGGTGATGAACCTGGATCTTTGGTGGCCTCTGGTGGAGTTGGACACTCTCCAGCAACCCTGAGACAGAACTCAGAAACAGTGGAGAGAGAAATAGGGTCAGGGTCGCCAGCAGTGGCAGAGTCTGGCGAGGTGAGCCCGTATGCAGCAGCAAGCTGCCCCTGGCTGTCCTCACCAAGAGTCAGGCAAGATTGCTCAGAAACTAGCGGGAATGAAATTAAGGAATGTACTTGCCTGAACTCGGGCTCCACCACTGTCCACTTGATAGCCGTGACTCCGGGTCGCTTTTGCCTGTAGCCGCCCCTGGTCATCATACTTCCCACAATGCTTGTGGATCCCCCTCGACCGAGCTTCAACCCTAGGACGAACTATTTCACAGAGACCAGGGGAGCTCTAATAGGTCTCCTCGGATCCTCATGTCATGGGGGGGCTTCCCATTTGGAGCTGGTCTGTTTACCAGCCCGGCCTGAAGCCATTTTCGAAGGCTGTCTTCTGGTGCATTTTAAATGCGCACCCATTGGTCTAGCCCCGGTGCTGATCAACGCTGATGTCCTGGTCCCGCTCACCGTCCCGGGGGCTCCGCCGTGCCACCCAGCTCCCACACCAAGGGCAGCTTGGGCTCTGGCATTGGGTCCATCCCGGGGAGGCACCCCAAGACGTTCCTCCTTGCTGTCTTCTCCCAATCTGGACCAATTGGCGTCCCACACCGCATCATCATCCACACCCAGCAGGGGTCGGTCCCACAAACCACCACCCGACCGCTCCTCTCCGGTGTCACTGGCGATGGAGGAGCCCAAACTGTAAAACATGTTGCATCCCATAATGTTGGATCCCGTAACAGTCACCACCACCTGGACATCCACCATGCTCCGCGCCTTGCACTCTGCCATTACCACGATGTACCCCAATACGGCAATCCTACTCCTTTCATAGCCGTAAAATGGGGCCGATGTTTTCTGGATGCGGTACCTGGGAAACAAACTCTTCACTGTCTGTAGATTCAGTATTGAAGCCACCACTCCTGTATCCACCAACATCGATACCCCAACTCCGTTCAGCGATACTGTGCAGTAGATACGGCCACCAATCTCCGGTGCCACCATTTGAATAACAGTGGGAATCTTTGTGGAGGAGCCCCCTCCCTGTTCATGTTCCCCTTGCTCAAAGTTTTTACAGGACCGCGCGAAGTGGTGCAGCAGACCACATTTCCCACAGCACTTTCCTTTCACTGGACACTCTCTGGACATGTATCTATGTCTAGCGGACCCACAGCCGTAACATCTCGGCATTGCCGGGGTAGACCTTATCCTGACAACGGAGGTGTATTCCTCTTCCTCAACATCATCTTCATCATCAGAGCCCGCTGTCAGTGCCTTTAACTGAGGCTCATTTAGTGTTGAGGAGGACTCTCCGCCGCCAGCTGATGTAGGTCTGCCACAAACCTCTTCACCAACTCTCCCATCCGCTGGTGGCGCTGTCGAAACTGGATGCGCCGGACGATGACGTTTTCTGGCGTGTGAAAGTGTCGCGCCATTAGCTCTACCACCTCCTCAAAGTTCTTGGCTCTGTCTAATGTCTCGAGGACCCTTTGCCCTTCCATGCCCAAATTATGGACCAATATTGCTCTTGCCCACAATTTTTTCAACTCACTGAGGTTGAGGGCCACCAGGTAGTTGCTAAACGCAGCAAACCACCTAGGCCAAGGCACGGGAGCCTTGCCAGGGGCCTCCAGAAACGTCCGAAAACCGGTTGCAGCACGCTCCATAACCGTGTTTTCTTCGTCGCCAAATGTGTCCATAATTAGTGAAATGAGGAGTAGGGGAGAAGGCAATTAACAGTGTTTATTAGCAAACTTACAAACAGTACAGCAGTGGGCTACAGCGCTCCTTATCCAGGCGTCAACGGCAAAAGAGGATGTACCCCTTCCAGCCGTGGCCTTTATACCCTGGCTGACGTCACCACTGGAAGGTGGGCCGCCAACCCCCTCTATTCCCCGGTAAATCCCAGGCCGCCCTCTTACCACTGTTTTCCATTTGTAACAGGTCCCACCGTCTCCGCCGTTTCCCAGGTGCTCACTGCATGAATCCGGATGTGTTCTTGGCGCTGGGCTGGGCGGAGCCCTCAGATGAAGTTCTGTAGGGCGAGCTTCTCCACCCACTCCTGCTCGAAATTCGGGTAGCCACGCTGTATCAGCAGCCATACGTCCACTGCATAGGCTCCCAGGCTCTCTCGGTTGCCTCGCCGGCAGCTGGCCAACTGTTCCTGGTCATAACCAGAGTGGGTCGCTCTCCCAAACCGCCTCTGCAGCAGTCCTTGTAGTGTTGGCCAGCTGTGACATTCCTCAGGCCGGAGATCAGACTCCGCTAGTATGACCTGCCTGCGCTCCTCCAGCTCCTCAGCCGATGGAGCGGGCCAGTGTTTGGGAGGAGGAGGCAGAGCTGTGGCCGGAGAGCGGTAAGAGGATGGAGGCTTCCGTATATGCGGGCGCTTGCTCTTCGTCAGCGCAGGCACAGACGTCAGAGTGGATTCCCCCAGCCCATGACTGAAAGGTTGTGGGGCGACTATAGAGAGGAGTAAGTCAGCGAGCTCTGGGTGATCCTACAGGCTGGCATATGTCTCGAGTACCTGCGCTGCACCCTCCAGACACTCTCTGGCTGCCTCGGGGGTTTGGGAGGCACGAGCCTGCGTGAGGATGTCTTTCACAATACTACAGCCCACCGCTCAATTTCACTCAGCTCAAGAGTTGGAAATTCCTGGATGGCCGACATGACGAGACCCCTTGGTGAGAAACAAAACTGGGGAGGAGTAGGAAAAAAATGGCGAACCCTCGCTGTCACTGGAGTTTTCAAATTGGCCAGGTCCCACTGCCCAATTGTCAAACCACAGGTGAGTGAAAAAATAAAAACAAACTGCAGCAGCTGGGTCTATAACCGGCTGGTGTCTTCTGTTATGAATTGCCCGAATGGCAGAGAGGAAAGGAGAGGAGAGACCCCGATGCTTGGCTGCAGTTTGTGATATTTATTAACAAAAACAAAAAGTCCAAATAGTGTACAAAGACAGACATCCAAAAAGTGCGCAACGCAAAACTTAAGAGCAACAGGGAGAAAACAGGATACAAATGCCAGAAGGGGAACAGGGTTCTGACGTAAATGATTCTTGAGACACCAGCAAACAGAAAAGAAATAACCGCCTTAAATAGGGCCAGAAACAATTAAACACAAATGGTAACCGGTGTGAATCACATGAGCGGGCTGGGGAAGAAGATGATGACAATCAGCTGTGAGTCATGAGGAGAGGAGACAGGGCTGACAGCTTGACAAAGGCACCACCCACCGTGGAAAAATCCGGAAGTGCCTCTGACAGCTGCAACCCCGGAGAGAGAAAGAAAAGGAAGAAAACCGACAAGAAACAAATACTAAGTGATGACAAATAAAGACAGAGAACCCAAATAAGTAAATAACAAAACTACAATGAACATCCATGGGAAAATAAGTCATACTAAGAAACAATACAGAATATGTGAGAACAAACTGAAGCTAAAATAACAGGAATAGAACACAAAAATACAACACTACACAAATACGTAAAAAAGGTAAAGATACTAAGCACGGCAGAAAATGGAGAGGCATTTGGCAATCAGTTAATGCATCTGTGTGTGGATGTATGTATCTGTCCGTCTCTCTGTTTCAGCTCGCCCGGTCAAAATTAAGTGGAACTAAAGGCTTGTATTGTGGGGAACCCACTCAGTAGTTACTCAGTAGTTTTCCCTCAGACTGAAGTGGCCGATCAAAGGTGGGGAGTGTGGGGAGTGATATGTTAATGCAGCACCCCAGGTAGCAGAGAAGTGTTAGTGCTGTGATATAAAAGAGAGTGCCTGCAACCTGGTGGTATGTTTTCTGATTCTGGTGAATGTGAGAGAGAGTGGAATAAAGTTTTATCTGCTCGGAAAAGTTCGGCCTGGTTATTCTCTCCACAGTATCATTGTATCACCAT
This sequence comes from Pholidichthys leucotaenia, assembly GCA_020510985.1. NCBI lineage: Eukaryota > Metazoa > Chordata > Actinopteri > Cichliformes > Pholidichthyidae > Pholidichthys > Pholidichthys leucotaenia. The sequence goes on along the minus strand of CM035844.1, from coordinate 331,469,463 downwards.
ATTTTCTCAACTTTTAATTTGCCAGAATTCTGAGATAAGGCTTTGTTTTCGAAATAAACACTAATTTAACTCATCTTTAATGTCAATGAAGCCAGGGGAAATTGTCATGTACCTGAGCTCAGGTTTTCTCTGAGCTCAAATCCTCACCTTATTTCTAGTTTTGTTTATCTGTTAGTCTCCCTCCTCACATCCCAAACATACCCACCAGCTGCTCCCTGTTGCCTTCTAGCCTTCTCAGCTGTGAGCAGTTGATAATTAGGTCACCTGCCATTCACATCTGCTGCTCGTTATTCTCCCCACTATTTATAGACTGCCATTTCTCTCCATCAGTAAGTCAGCCACAACTGTGTTTAGACTGTTTTCCAGCTCCTTGGACAGTCTCCCCCTCCTTTCCTCCTGGGATTACTCTGCCCAGGAGAAACTCAGCTATGTAAGTTCCTTGTTGCCTTTTTGTATTTGTCTACACAGTTATTTCTTTTGGACTGGTTATGTTTTTTCTTTTAATAAATGTTCCACTTCAAGTGCCTGGGTTTGTTTTTGTCTAGGAGGGGCGTTCATGACAGAAATGGAATTGTAATAACTATGCCGGGCCACTAGAAACAGTAGTGTGACTTTTTTACAGCACAACACAGCACTTTTTTTTACAGTATATGGAGCTGAACTGTAAACTAGCAGTTACTGAAAAAAAAAAACCATGCATTCAGCAACTACACCTTTTATTCATCACACTGATTGTTTTCACACTGGTTTTGCTGTTTAGTTTTGCAGAGGAAGGATGAGGTAAAACTCGTTTAAAACTCACTAAAAACTCCTAGTCCCAACATTTCTCGTCCGCAAATGGTCGCAGTGAACTGCGCATGCACCCGGAAACTCCCAACACAGGGAAGTACTGAGCAATCTGCCAATACTGGGTGAACAAATGTCTTTTTGCCCTTCTTTTTTCTTCCTCTGCCACTAAACAGCAAAAGCTCTTGTTCATCTTGATTATTATTGTATTTACGTACCTCCATCGCTTCTGCCATTTAAAACGTCTGCCACCGTGCTCTTCTTTTGTTTGGATTGCAGCTGTTCAAATCAGTTTGGTGACTCTTGGCTGCCGCCGACAGTATGGGCATGTGAACTGCATATTATTTTCACTGCGCATGCGAGTAAAACTACTGGATGGATTTGGTTGAAATTTTCACCAGAGGTGGTCCTTGGGCTAGAGAGGAGCCCATAACATTTTGGTGATGATCCCAGATCGCAGACCTCCACCAAGGCTCTTATCTTCTCACAGTGTGTTCGCAAGAATATTCCAAAACTACGAGATGGATTTGGATGAAATTTTTACCAGAGGTGGTCCTTGGGCTAGAGAGAAACCCAAAACATTTTGGTGATGATCCAAGAATGCATACCTCCGCCAAGACATCAGGCATCAGGCAGAGGCATCAGCACCTTGGTGCTTTCATTAAAAAATAAATCACCAATTGCTTGTGAAAACTCTCAGGAGGGCACTTCTGTGGGCAAAGGGGCAGTCCAAGAGCATCACAACGTGAAATTGGGAATTTTTTTCCACACAGACACACACACACACCAGACAGGAGTGCACCTTGAATGGAAATAAGCACCCCCCACACACACACACACAAACACGGCCAGTCTTGTCATGATCTTGAGCACGGTTGGGGGCCGTGCTCAGTTTCCAGCTTGAGTTTAGTCTTTTTTGTTTCTTTGTTTATTATGACCTGCTGTATTTGGTCTCTGTTCATTTGACTTGTTTGCATTCTTGGTTTGGTCTTTATGGTCCTGTCTATTTATTGTGTGTCATTTTGTACTTATGGTATTATTTATATCTTTTAGGGTTGTGTATCTTATTTTTGTTTCATTTCTTAGTTTCCGGTTGTGCTTTTATTTTGACAGAAGTCTGTGCAGCTTCCTGCTGTCCAACTGTTTCGCGGTCTGCACAGCTGTCACTCACTGTTTTGATTATGTCCTCAACCACGTACCCACACCTGTCATTGGTTAATCAATTGTTCATTCATCTATTTAAGGATACGGCAACACTTCTCAGGTTGCCGTGTCCTGCTGTTTACCTCCTCAGTAGTTCCCTATCAGACTCCGAATGTTTTTGGGTTTTCCGTAGAGGTGAACGGGAGTGCTCCGACCAGGTAAATTTATTCTTTTTTCCCATTCCCTCAGCCTTGAGCGCTGCTTCTCTTCGGGTGTGCCTCCAGCTGAATTTGTCTCTTTTCCCCGGTGTGTCCTCAGCCAGTATTTCTCCCGGGCTGTCCTTTTCCCTTCTGGTCGTGAGCCCTGCTCTCCTCCGGTGCCTTCATTATCCCTTTATATGTAAATGTAGTGTTTCTTGTCATGTTTGTCTTTTTGTTAATAAATGTGCAAAACCACAGCATGCGTTTGGTGTTCTTCCATAGCCCTTAAAAAGGGTGATTTATGACAGAAGGACATGGCCAGTGTGGACACCAGCGGCTGTGTGCTTGCTTTTTCTTTTTTTTTCCACCTGTTATTTTGCTGAATGGAGGGAGAGTGGACAGTATGCCTTTAGCACACCAGGGCTCCGCTAACAGAGGGGGGTTAGCGGTCGGAGGCCCCATCGTGGATGAACAATGGCCAGCGTCTTTCATCCAGGAGTTTGTCTCTGAAGTTCTCAACTCCCATTCCTCTAAGGAGGTCCTGAAGAACGTGGAGTCGGCGGCAGTGATAGCGGAGGCGCATCTCAGGCTGAGAAATTACCCTGAGTATGCGGCACTAATCACGACCGTCTCCACCGTCCACATGACGTTTCGAGGATTGGTGAGAGGCTCGTTTTCAACGCATCGGAGCTAGCGAGGAAGCTTTCCCTTGTGCAGCCGCCTCCAGCCTCTCACCATTTGCCAGCCTCGGGACGCCGTCCTCCAGCCCCTATCTCTGGTCCTCTCCATTCACAGCCTGTTCCTGAGCCGATGAGAAAGCATTCCCTGGGACAGGCATACCCAGCCTCTCGTCACCAGTCAGCTGCGTCACACAAGTGGAACTCCCCTGCTGCAGCAGCTTTATTGGACAGTAATGTGCCTGCAGAACCGGCTCCTCCAGAGTCTCCCCTGCCCGCTGCAGCCACAGAGAGGGAGTTATCTGGGCTTTCAGCAGCAATTACCATCATGCCCCAGGAGATAAAGCAAGTACATTTTCATTCTCAAATAATTTCAGATGAAATGCCTTGTCTTATTCCCGGTGGTGAGGCTCAGCAGCAGCTCAATTTAGCTGAGTCTTCACCATTTGCTGCTGCAACTTTATCCTCACCTGCTTCTCCTGTGTCCCCTCCTGTTTCTCCTGGGCGTCCGCCGGTCCCGAGAGAGATCTGCTGGATGATTGAGGGGTCTGTGGCCCTGGGGGACTCCGTCCCAGCCATGCAGCCATGCCTTGGATGGGAGAAGAGCGCCCCCTGTGCCCTGAAGACTAAGCCGACAAGAGGGCATCCCCTGACTTCAGCTGCATGGGTATTGGTGCCAGTAGTGAGGCAGCCTCCAGCATCAGCTGCCGTGCCGGGAGGTTCACCTGCGTCGGTCGCCACGTCTGGAGGCCATTCAGCAGCAGATACCAGTGCGCCCCAGGAGATAAGGCAAGTGTGCTTTCATTTTCCTCGGACAAAGAAGAGGAAACATACACCAGGTTATTATCACCGGCAGCAGTGGAGCCTGATGAGGAAAACTCAGAGGCAGTTGGCAGCTGCAACTGGTTCTCCTTACCAAGAGCAAAGCAAGACCTCTCTAAAACTGATAAAGTGAAAGCAAAAAAGAGGTCTTGCCTTAGCTTGAGCTCCACCGCCGTCCAGGACTCCAGCAAGTCAGGCTAGGGCGTCTCGACTCCCTCCGTCTGGGCATCCAATCCGTACGCATCCACCTCAGACGGGAAGGAAGTGAAAAGCACCGGAAAACTATTACTGAGGGCAGTGGAGCCGGGTGAGGAGAACTCAGGAGCAGAGGACATCTGCAACTGATCCCACCCCCCCTTCATGAGCAAGACAAGATTTCTCTAGATTTGACAGTGTGGAAACAGAACAAAATACTTGCCCTGTCTTGAGTTTCACTGCCGTCCAGGACTCCAGCGTCTCTGCTATGGCAGTCCTAGCAGCTGGCATGATGGCAGGTGCAGCTGGTGAACCCCCAGGTGTGGCGGCTGACGCTGGAAATTGTCTCACTGATGGCACTGAATCCTGTGATGCTGAAATCATGGGACACTGTCCTGCCGGCTCAGGCTTCAGGATACAGGGGGCACTCTCCTCCCGTCCAAGACATGGCTGTGGGGTTGGAAAAGGACTCTCCAGGGCTGCAGGCCCTCCGTCATCTGGCAATTCCCTCCCAGGACCAGTGGACACTCAGGGAACACAGGAGAAGCAGGTAAGGATAAAGGGCCAGCAGCAGGCGGTGAGGACTCAGCTAAAATGGATAGTTGCTGCTGAGCCTCACCACCAGGAATAAGGCAAGACGGTTCATTTTTAAGAGTAGGAGAATGAAAAGAAACTTGCCTTGTTTGCCTTGAAAAGAAACTTGTGATGGTCACTGCTGATGTGGGTCCAGACGAATCCCTTCCGGGGGCTGTGGATGTTGTCTGGTGAGGTGAATGATCTCACTCGATCATCGGCTCAGACTCTGTTCCACCCGGTGAGCCTCCCTCCAGCTGGGCCACAGAGTCAGGAAGGAGCCATGGCTTATACTCCAGCAGAAGCTCCATCTCCAATAACAAAACCCACTGGTGCTCCTCCAGCTCTTCGGCAGATGGTGAGGGCCACTGTTGGAGAGGAGAAGGCGGGGCTGCAGCTGGGCGACGGCGACTGGCTGGAGACCTCCGTACCCTGGGACGTTTCTTCATCAGCACTGGTACGGATGAGGAAGAGTTTTCCCCCAACCCGCAGAGAATGGGTTGCGGATTGGTGGCTGAAATGAGGAGACCCATGAGTTCTGGATGGATCCACAGGCTAGGGCACGCTTCAAGTACCTGTGCTGCTCCATCCAGGCATTCCCCAGGCCGCTTCAGGAGGGCAGGAGGCACAAGCCACCGATATTATGCCCTCCAGCACTCCACCTCATTCAGTTCATGATTACTGTAGTCTGTGTAGGCTGACATATCAGGGGAAAAAATAGACTTAACCAAAAATAACAGGAAAGCGAAAACAAAAAAGCAAACTCAGAATTTGCTGGGTGCACACTGACAGCACCCTTCTGTCACAAATTGTCCATCAGGGCAGGATAAAGACCAAAATGCTGGACTATGAGTTGCTAGTGAATTTAATAATAAAAACCCAAAAAGCACAAAAATACAACCAGAGCAAACTTACTGGACTTGGGCCAAAAGGCAGGAGACAAAGATAAGGGACAATAAGATGAGGAACTCTCATCTGGAACAACCAGGGAAAGCGTGCGGCACATACCTGTTGACAGGGTAGAAGCGTGGGGCACACGCAGAGTAAATACAGAGAAAAATTGTGGAGTTCACATAAAGTAACAAAGTAGAATAAAGACAAAGAATTTACTTCTGATCACTGAGAAGGGTGCTGCACCAAACAGCGGTGCCACACCCCTTAAATAAGGCAAAGAGAAATTATAACAAATGATCCCAGGTGTGGGGAACAGGAGCGAGGAGCAATTAATCCCAAAATAAAGACAGCTGTGCCAAACCGCGAACTTGCGCTACAGAAGGAAGTAAATAAACCACACTGTCAAAATAAGAGCACAGACAGGAAAGAAAATAAATCATGATATACAGTACAAAGAATGATAACGACCAGTCAAAGTAAGGACAAGATAAAAATAGATAGTGATAAAAAATATAAACCCCTCATGAAACAGACTAAGGGAGAAGATGGAGAAGGCTGATATTAAAACATAGGATATCATTCGGGAATAAACAAAACGGCCATAGAAACATAATAATAATGACCGGGACTAATAATGGGAAACTAAGATTATGATAATAATAAGAACTCTAATACATAACCAGAGGAAAATGGCAAACTCATGACATAATACTGTCATAAATGTTATGACCCGAGCGCCATTTCTTGTCCGCGCTCGGGCTACGCATTGCTCGCTGCCGGCTTTGTCAGCTGTGGGTTGTATTCTGGCTGCACCGGGCTCTTATTGTGAAGGCGCTCGGTGGGGCTCCCGGCTGTCAAGGTCGGCCAGCTGGCTGTCATTACTGCTCGTTAGGGCTCGCCCTTATTAGGCGGGCACTGACGGCAGTTAGATTGCAGGAGTATCGTCAGACATCGTCAGACATTCATCGTTCTGGTCTTGTCAGGTTCGTGTGTATATTCTCGTGCTTATGCTCATTCATGTCATGTCATGTTTTAGACCGTAAGCGGCTGGGGTTAGCCTTACGGTCCCATGCTCTATGTTCAGTGTTTCTTCGCCACAGTCATAGTCTTGTATGTGTGTCTCGTGTCTTGTAAATAAATCTCCATCATTGCAAAACTCATCGGTGGACTCTTGGCGTCTTATGGTGATCCGCAAGGGTCACCGCATGACAGTATACTCCTGCCACGGACGTCTAAACGGAGAGGCCACACCGAGACGCCTTTCTTCCGTGAGTTTTGCTATTGTGTGAAGTTTTTTCTCCTGTAGTTGGACTAGGTAGGGAGATGCCCGCCAGCGAGTGTGATTATTGCCCGGAGAGGCTGGAGGAGACTGACGGCTATCTGGCGGAAGCCGCCCGTCTCATGCCCACTGAAGCGGCTGGTTATCACTTAGACCTCGCCCAGCGGGCTGTGCACCGTTACCATCTTACCTATATTCCGGAAGGGAAAAAGAGGTTATCATGGATTTTTGCACAGCGCACATTGAGGGAGAAGGCACTCCAGGAAACCCCTCCACCTCCCACAAGGACAGCGTCCCTGGCGAGAGTGGAGATCCACCGGCTGGAGGGAAAGCCCGGCAGGGGACCTGTGGATTGGAATCCAGTACCTGTCGCCTGCCCAGTCCCAGCGTCATGTGTTCCTGGGCCCTTCGCCACTCCATCGGCCAGTAGGCCCCATAGCCATGCTCCTACCAAGCCCCAACGAGAATCCAGTCCGGATCCAGCTCCTGGTCGTCGGAGGGACCCAGCCTCCCTGTTGGCCGCATCATTCACGTCACGACAGAGGGGAATCCCCGCAGTCGCAGCCCATGGGTCATCTGTTCCAGCTGCGCTGTCAGCTCCTCGTGCCCGCGTCGCCCCGACTGCCATGTCCTCCTCTTTGACGTCACCCCCTGCAGCTGGGAGTACTGTGAGTCGTGCTTCGGCAAGGCCTGTCAGCAATCCATCCTGAGCGGCTCCTCCTCGTGGACCCGAGGAGCCTGCCGTTTTCTCCCGGAGGGATAAAATGAGAACTCCACCCGCTGCAGCAGGCACCATCTTCTCTCCAGGAGACAGGCAAGTGCGAGTTATTTCTTCCCTCCATTATTATGATCTGCCTTGTCTGACTCCTGGGGCCGGAGTTCGGGGTTCGCAGCCCCCCGAGCTTCCGCCACCTGCTGTTACTGTTATTCCTAAACCTGCTTCCTCTGTCTTCCCCTGCCGAGTGGTCCATGACGCCAGGCCTGCATCGCGGGAGGAGGAGGGGGCCTGCACGGCTGGAAAGCCTGGATCCAGCCCAGCAGCCACGTCGTGGACAGAGGAGGAGAGCAGACTGCGGCCCGGAACCTGTGCCGACGGAGAAGCGTCCCCGGGTTTCATCGCTGGAACGGTCTGAGTCAGCGGGTCGAGTGTCCCCTGCCCCCACGCCATACGGGTCATCGGCGTGGACATCAGTGCGGGAGGAACCTCAGGCTGCAGACGTTATCTTGCCAGCTGCGGAGCCCGACACAGCTGAGTTGGAGCCTGTGGATGAGAGTCGCCGCCCTGAACCTGGATCGACGGAGTCTTGGGGGGCAACAGAACCCGAGTGCAGGCAAGTGCTCCCTCTTGTGTCTCTGTCCTCTGTTTCAGAGCATTTGTGCCTGCCTCTCGGGGAGGCGAGTGAGGAGCAGCCGCCTGCTGCGCCCGAGCTCATCTCGCTGGGTTCTGTTGCTACCGGTGATACTGATCCCAGTTTTCTTGCTGTGTGTGAGCTTCATTGCAGTGTCGCCAGCATGGAGCAAGTCGGGGTCACTGATTTGGAGGTTCCAGGTTTGGGGGTGGAGATCGTCAGCGGAGCTGCACCGACCCAGTCGGGGTCCGTTGTGGAGGCTGCGGTGGCCCAATCGAGGTCTGATGGGGGGGCACCCGAAACCCAATCGGGGTCCATCGCGGGAGCGGCTTTGGCCCAATCGGGGTCCGATGTGGGTGCGCCAGAGGCCCAATCGGGGTCCACAGCAGGCACGGTTCTGGCCCAATCGGGGTCCGACGTGGGTGCAGCCGGGACTCAATCGGGGTCCAGCGGAGGTGCAGTGCCGGTGTGGTCCACGGACGGTGGAGGAGCTGCAGACCCTTCGCCGTTGGACGGAGTACGGGCTCATCTTTGCCTTCTAGTCCCTCTACTGAGTCATCGCCCCTGCGTATCATCGCCAGGTGTCGTGGGGGTCCCTTTTCGCTTGCCCCAGCTCTCCCGAGTTTTGTCTCCCCCAGGGAGGCCGCCACGGGCTGTTTTACCCCAGTACTGGTGGCTGAGGGACGCGGGTCAGCCGCCTGAGGAACTGCTTCGCCGGTTTGGTGCTTCGGGTCGGCCACCCGACGTGTTATGTGTGTTGCTGGGTGACCTGGTTCGGCCACCAGAGGAGCGGACGTGCTGGGCTTTGGACTGTGGTGAGCCGCCCGGTCATGTCCCCCCCCCCCCCCCCCGTGACCACCCGTCGGCTGTTGGATGCGGGGAGACCGCCCGAACTGTTCCTGGGGCGCTGGGTCTCTGCTGTTTGGCATGAACTGTTGGGGGGTCAAGGTCATTTTTTGGTGGGGGTTGATCCAGTAATTGTTCTGTTTTTTGTTTTTTTTCTTGTTACCCTGTGTGTCTTTGTAATGGTTATTTGGGTATCTGTGGGTATTTGTGGTTTGCCCTGCAATTGCCTTATTTTGTTTTATGTGCAGTTAGGTTTGACCCAGTAATTGTTCTGTTTTTCTGTATTTGGTTATTTGAAAATTCACTCAAGCATTCACACAGGTGAGAAGCCATTTTCTTGTGAAACATGTGGGCAAAGATTTAATTTTTTTTCTTGCTGTCCTGTGCTGTTTGCTGTAATTGTTATTTGGGCATTTAATCTGATCTGAGTGTTTGGCATATTTTTTTTTGTCATTGTACTGTGTTAGTTTTGTTTCCCTTGCCTGGTCTTGATTGTGTTTTTTCGTACTGATTCTGGGTTTGGTCTCTCTCTCCCTCTGGACCTGCCCCCAGCTGCCCACCCTGGAGGGGGTAGGGGGGGCAGGGTGGTCTATGGGCGTCCTGGAAGCCCGTTCTCGGGGGGAGGGTACTGTTATGACCCGAGCGAAGGTCTTGTCCGCGCTCGGGCTACGCATTGCTCGCTGCCGGCTTTGACAGCTGTGGGTTATAGTCTGGCTGCACTGGGCTCTTATTGTGAAGGCGCTCGGTGGGGCTCCCGGCTGTCAAGGTCGGCCAGCTGGCTGTCATTACTGCTCGTTAGGGCTCGGCCTTATTAGGCGGGCACTGACGGCAGTTAGATTGCAGGAGTATCATCAGACATCGTCAGACATTCATCGTTCTGGTTTTGTCAGGTTCGTGTGTATATTCTCGTGCTTATGCTCGTTCATGGCGCCACGAGACGGCTTTTGTTGTGATGTGGCGCATTATAAATAAAGCTGAATTGAATTGAATCATGTCATGTCATGTTTTAGACCGTAAGCGGCTGGGGTTAGCCTTACGGTCCCATGCTCTATGTTCAGTGTTTCTTCGCCACAGTCATAGTCTTGTATGTGTGTCTCGTGTCTTGTAAATAAATTTCCATCATTGCAAAACTCATCGGTGGACTCTTGGCATCTTATGGTGATCCGCGAGGGTCACCGCATGACAATAAACTGGGTTTGATGGTTCCAAACCCAGTTCCATGACACTGTGGCCACTTGGTGTTTTGTGTATTTATGCTCCCTATTTGCCATCAGGGAGCGTCTGATGGCCAGGGACACCTTTCTTGAGCTTGTGGCTCAAGGACCCAGGCCGTCCACCCAGTGAACTGTGCCAGAGGTTAGGTGGCCCAGTTTCCCTGGCTGGCCCCCTGACTCGCTCGCCCGGGCGGTACGACTGGCTTGGATTTGGACAGACCACCCAACCGGCCTTCTTCCACCGCCCCTTGGGCCTGGTCAGCCCCTTGAACTTTTGGACTCCTGGGTCTTGGGGGCATGTTCCTAGGTTTTGGGGTTGGGGGAGGCAGTTTTGTAGTTCTTGTTTGGTGTTTTAGTGTTCTGTTTTGTCTTTCCCTCCTGCCTTGTTTTCCCCTACCGCCTGCCCTGGTTTGTTTGGTAGTTCCTCCGGGGGGGGGGGGGGGGGGGGGTCCTTTTTTCTTTCTGATGTTCCTGGGGTGTCTGGTATCCACCTCTTGACAGGGGGGTCTGTCATGAACTGGGTTTGATGGTTCCAAACTCAGTTCCATGACGCTGTGGCTACTTGGTCTTTTGTGTATTTTTGCTCCCTATTTGCCATCAGGCGCTCTCAGGGAGCCTCTGGGGTTCGCTCGGCTCCCTGACAGCTGACAGCCACGCCTCCCTCTCCTGCCAGTGATACCAGCTGTTTGTCATTATTATTTGTGTTTACTCCTCTGCTCTTTCACACATGCACACACACACACACATACATGCATTTCCTCTCATTCTTACACTCATGCACACTCTTGCACACGTACGCACATACACACACTCATTTCCACTCACATGCACCAGACATTCACTCACACACCTGTCTCCACTTAGTCCAGCCCACTCATTCCTACACTCTCACTCACACTACACACACCAGCAATCACTCTCATTAGATTTGGCATTATTTAAGCCTTGTGTCTGCTCGAGTTGATTGCCGGATTATTGTCCTCTACAGTATTTGAACTGTGTGTTTATATCGTCCTGTCTCTTTGTTTGTTGTTCTGCTCTACACTACCTGATGCGCTCTAAGCATACCTGCTGGCGTTACCTGGTGTATCAGTTGTTTTGTTCCCCAGACTGTGGATCGTTCACGAACTGTCTTGGACTGCTCCAGCCCCTGTGAGCACAATTTGCTTCGCCCCTGCTTTCCAGTCTCGTCTGGAGGTCTTTTCCTGGGCTCTCCTGTTTGTTCCCCAGCTGCAGTTCCGCCTGCCTGCGCTTTGGAACATTTTTCCCCTGTGTTGTACTCACTCGTGTGCTGTAGAGCATCCTGGAGGTTATCCCTGTTCGTCTTGTGCAACCCGTTTATTGTTTTTTCTGAACTGTCTTATCATGTCTAAGCACAATAAAATACACACAACTACCTCTTGCATTTGGGTTTTAATTCTTCCTACCTCAAATAGACAGGAATTCACAACAAATGCAGACAATACAAAACAGAAATGTGGAAATTACAGAAAATAATCAAACCAACAAAGGAGCGTGAGCGTCATGACAGGAAAAGCTGTAAGTTTACAATAAAAATATTGAAACTTTTTGAAAAAGTTTCAAATTTACAAGAAAAATGTCACAAATTTATGGGAAAAAGCCACTTTTTTCCTTCTAAATTTGTAACAAATTTATGAGAAAAAGTTGCAAGATTACAGCAAAAAAAGTGGCAAATTTATGAGAAAGTTCTAAAATTGCAAGAAAAAATCACCAAATTTGCAAGAAAAGTCACAAATTTACAAGAAAAACTAACAAATTTATGAGAAAATTTGCAAGTTTACAATAAAAAAGGAACAAATTTATGAGAAAGTTTCAAATTTTCAAGAAAAAATATCAAATTAGGTGGAAAAAGTCGCTAATTTACAGGAAAATAGCAAATACATGTGAAAATAAGTTGAAAATAGGTAAACCGGTGAAGTCTATGTGGGGAAACACAGATGGGACCAACATGGAACCCATGGACAAACCCACATAGGACCCATAAGACAGCCCAGATTTAACCTAAGATCAAAGGAGGAGGTATTTGTGTGTACGTTAAGAACAAATAGTGTTCACAGTTCACTACAAGAGAGTCATTTTGTACCCCGGACATAGAACTGCTGTGCTTAAGCCTGAGGCTGTTTTATCTCCCCCGTGAATTTGGAAACATTTTATTATGCACCGTTTGTATCCCGCCCAGTGGGAACGCTTTCAACGCGGCGAATGCTATTGTGGACTGTGTACACAGACAACTGGAACGCACTCCTGAAGCACCTTGTTTGATTTTAGGTGATTTTAATCACTGCAAACTGGATGCGGCACTGCCTGGCTTCAGCCAATATGTGAACTACAGTACAAGGGGGAAAAATATTTTGGACAAATGCTATGGGAACATCAGAAATGCCTATACAGCAAGGGTTAAGCCCCCCTTGGGGTCCTCAGACCATAATGCTGTTCATTTGATTCCTACTTACAAGTCTTTGCTTAAAAGCAGCAAAGCACAGACAAAGACAATCTTCACATGGGACAATGAAGGCATAGAAACTTTGAGAGGTTGTTTTTCTTGTACCGACTGGGGACTCTTCCATAACTTGGAGTTAGAGGAGGCCACAGATACCATAACTGAGTATATAAAATTCTGTAAAGAAAATGTTTTACCTCAAAAAGTAATCACTATGTACCCTAATAATAAGTCTTATATTTCCAAGGAATTAAAATGGTGCATAGTACAGAAAAAGATTGCTTTTAAGAGGGGGGACATGTTAAGTATGAAAAATATACAGAAAGAACTTAATCATAAATTAAGAGCAGCTAAAGAAGAGATGATGAAGAAATTTGAATCTGAATGCCTAGGATAAAGTTCTAGGAAATTGTGGGACTCAGTTAAAGTTATGAAAAAGATGACTCCATCCAAAAGCTGCATTAATGTAATAAATGATGAAGAAAAGGCAAATGAGTTGAATAATTTTTTTTGCAGATTTGAGACTAGAGATTTTTCTCATGAGCAAAAAACTGCTCTGGACGTTATACCAATTTCAAGCTCTACAAAAATTATAGTTGATCAGCATGTTGTGGGAAGATTTTTCTCATGTATGTGCCCCGGGAAGGCATCTGGACCAGACGGGATTTCTGGGCACTTACTGAAGTCATGCAGTGAGGAGCCAGCAGAAGCCTGGAGTCCCATCTACCAGAAGTCCTTAGATACTTGTTCTGTTCCAGTAATTTTGAAAACCTCTATTATAAATCCTGTACCAAAAAAAGCAAGCTGTAAAGAGAATAATGACTACTGTCCTGTTGCACTGACCTCATTGGTAATGAAGTGCCTCGAGAAGATTGTCATTGACATTCTGAAAACTGATATTGGAGGACTGTTAGATTCTCTGCAGTTTGCTTATAAAAATAATAGAAGTACAGAGGATGCCATTTTAATCTTAACTCATTCTGTTTTTAAACATTTGGAGGAGACAACCTCATATGCACGTCTTTTATTGGTTGATTTTAGTTCAGCTTTTAACACACTGCAGCCACACCTTTTAATTAAGAGGTGAAATGATTTTAATGTGCATCCTGATATTATTAAATGGTACCACTCATTTTTAACTTACCGTAAACAGCAAGTTAGTGTAAATGGAACTTTTTCTAAATCTAGAACCCTCAGCACAGGAGCTCCCCAAGGCTGTGTTAGTTCACCATTCTTGTTCACCCTGTACACTAATGAGTGCAGAAGTGTCTATCCAGGCAATCGAATTATTAAATTTTCTGATGACACTGGTGTTTTATCACTACTTCAAAAGGCTCATGATCTGTCAAACTATTTTATAGAAATTCAGAGGTTTGTCAATTGGTGTGATGACAGTCATCTCATTTTGAATACTGATAAAACAAAGGAGATGGTGTTTGACCCTCGGGGAGTTGGTGACCACAGGCCTGTGGCCATCCACAACCACACTATAACACAGGTTGGTTTCTATAAATATTTGGGAGTATGCATTGACAATTCATTAACCTGGAGCACACATCTTGATTACCTCTGTAGTAGACTACAACAGTGGCTGCATTTTATGCGTAGATTAAGAATACGTACATGGCGTTGATAAAAGGATTATGTTAATATTTTACCAGGCTGTTTTGGAGAGCTGTGTTAGATACAGCATCACAGCTTGGTTTGGCAACCTCTCTGTGAAACTAAAGAACAGAGTGTTTCATTTAATTCATACTGCATGGAAAATTGTTGGAGTTAAAAAGTATTTATCCATGCAGATCTTATATGAACAGGCAGCCTGTAGACAAGCCCAAAAAATAATCAGTGACATGAGCCATGTACTGAACAATGACTATAAGCGGCTGCCCTCAGGGAGGAGATACAGAGTCCCCGAGTGCAGGTTCAATAGATATAAGAACTCATTTATCCCGACGTCAGTAAAACTTCTAAACTCAAATAGATAGGTCAGGGACACTTATAACTTCTGTTCTTAATGACTGCTGTTATATATTTATTTATGTATGTATTTGTATTATTTATTGGGTTTTATTTCATTTGTACTTTTCTGTTATGAAGGATCTTATGTACTATATCCATTGTGTATGTGTGGGTTGTGTGGTTGCAGCATGGGTGATAAGCCCAAGACAAATTTCCCCTTGAGGGACAATAAAGTTTATCTTATCTTATCTTATCTTATCTTAACCCTGGGTGAGGCCCCCATGGACATGCTGGCTGGGGTCTGTGCTTTCGACAGCATAAATCAACCAAAAACAGACGTGTGAAAAATTATTTTTTTAAAAGTTATCACCAAATCAGAAGGGAACCCACATACCTGTGCAACAAACTGGATACCAGTGACGGTTTCAGATATGGGCCATGTGGGTGGGCACCTGAAGCGCCATTCTTTTGGGTGTGCCACGTGAATCATAAAAATAAAAATAATAACAAAAGATAAATAATTATTTGTGCCGAGCATATATTTGTGGCAAATGGGCGCCCTCTACAGGTGGGATGCCGGCGCCCTCTGGCTGCGGCTGACAGACTCCACAGCTCAAACTCTAGTATGGCAGACATTCAAAGTACAGCAAAGAAGGAAAAAAACAATGTTAAAAGGAAGGTTTTTCTTAAATTATGCAGCAGTTTGAATTTTAAAACACTGAGCCCTGAATTGGCAACATTTTGTTATCACAGCTTATGTTATGCAACATAATTTTTTTCCATTGTGCTATAGTTGGCTTCAGTTTACCATCCATCCATCTTCTTCTGCTTACCGTCCACATGAATTAATTTCAGGGCTATGCAAAGACCATTTGAGGGGCAGGGGTGCAAATTAGTAATAAAAAGGGCACATGGAATGAGATTTGTTAGAAAAATTTATGTTAACGTTATGTCTTACTTAGTTGGTATCTATATTACTTTAATAACTATATACTCAAGGTCATATTTAGTACCCCACACAATTCACACAGAGACCATGGTCTTCATCATTAATTACATAAAGGTAAAAGTAAAGGTCAAGGAGATCAGCTGAGTTGCTGTGTAGAGGCTCGAAACCCTGCACCCCACAACCTCAATGACTTGAGGGCTGCCCTTCAAGAAGAGTGCAATGCCATGCCTCAGCAGACAATAAGTCCACTTGTGAACAGCATGAGATGTCGTTGTCAAGCTGTAATTGATGCTCAAGGGCACATGACAAGTTATTGAGACCTTGGCCTTTTTTGTTATGGTATACCCACCACTGTTGTTGGCTTTTGTTTCAATAAATTGTTTGAGATGAGGAAATAAGCATTGCATGCTTCTACTTAAATGCCCTACTTTCATGATATAATATCACTGTAGTGTGAACTTTTTACATTTTCCATAAATTTCACCCGAAAGCAAAGATACCCCTAACTTTTTGTGAGTAGTGTATATTCTTTATGAGGTTTAGGCCAGGAAAGTTTGCTGGACAATCAAGCACATGGTCATTATACCTCAGTGCAACTGAAGCATACGGTAATCACTCAATGTGTCTGTGTGTGGTTGGTTGGGTGTGTGTGTGTGTGTGTGTGTGTGTGTGTGTGTATATCTGTCCGTTACCAGCTTTTCAGCATGACTGGTTAAAATCAAGTGGAACTAAAGGCTTGCGTCATTACATAGCCATATTTTCTTGACTTTTAATTTGCCAGAATTTTGAGATAAGGCTTTGTTTTCAAAATAAACACAAATTTCATTCACCATTATACCCTCAATGGAGCCACGAAAAAAGGTATTGTAATAACTAGGCCGGGCCAGTAGAAGTCGTACCGAGGCAGCTGCACCTTGGTGCTTTCATTAAACCAGGTTTTGGTACTTTTGGCAGTGTGGGCAGGTGCCAAGTCCTGCTAGAAAATGAAATCAGCTTCTCCATAAAGCTTGTCAGCAGGGGGAAGCATGAAGTGCTCTAAAATTTCCCGGTAGACGGCTGTGCTGACTTTGAATTTTTAAAAAAATAATAATAATAAAAAAAATTATATAATATTCTACTTTTTTTGAGAAATTGAATTTGGGGTTTTCATTAGCTGTAAGCCATAACCATGAAAATTAAAAGAAATAAACACTCAAAATACACTACTTACAAAAAGTTAGGGATATTCAGCTTTCTGGTGAAATTTCATGGTGCACCTAAAACGTACTATAACCTTTACAGGTGAACTTAATTTGACCTTCTCTAACCTTTTGAGTGCATATTTCCAACTGTTCAATGTTTCAGGACTTTTTGTGTAACTTGATGTTCTCTAATGAGGTGCTTAATGGCAAAATTCACAAGTGTCCGATCCATGAATCGACAAAAAAATATTCTGGTTCAATTAGAATTGGTATTTAAACAGTCCTCTTCATCATGCTGATCACATTTTGACATCATGAGACTAAGACGACACCTAACAACTGATCAACAGTACCTCGCCATTGAGAGGCTTCAAACAGAATGTTCTCAGAGGGAAGTGGCCACTGAGCTTAGAGTGTCACAGAGTGTCATCAGCAGGTTGCAACAGAGATACAGAAAGAGTCACAGAAAGGCATAGAAGTGGACATCCTTTGGCCATATCCCACACTGATGACCACTTCATTGTGAACAGTGCCCTGCAAAACAAGATGATGAATGCCACTCAACTCCAGGCACATTTAAGGGAGGTGAGAGGCACCCAAATGTCATGTCAGACCATTCAAAACCATTTACATCAGTGTGGTCTGCGTGCTAGATGAACTGCAAGGGTATCTGAAAACACCACCAGGCACAGGTGTCATCGTCTTGCATGGGCCAGGGAGTATTTATGCTGGACAAAGGACCAGTGGCCCTCAGTGCTGTTCTCTGATGAAAGCTGATTCATGTTGAGCAGAAATGATGGTCACCAATGATGTTGGAGATGTCAAGGGGAGCGCAATGCATCAGTCACTGTTGTCACCAGACGAGTGTTTGGTGGTGGTGGTGCTACAGTTTGGGCAGGTGTGTCTAGTCAATACAGAACTGCCCTACACCTTGTGAATGGTACAGTGACAAGCTGATACTATCTGAATAACATCATTAATCCAGTCATTGTGCCCCTGCATGAACAACACAGGCCTATTTAATAAAATAAAAATGACGTGGGCTACATTGACAATTGGAGCTCTTTTTGGGGAAAACCTGGTCTTATGAGACGAGACAGCATTCATCCCACTTTGGATGGTGCTTCTCATTTATCTAACAATCTGGCATCTTTTTTATCCAAATTTCCAAAACCCTGACTACTCAGAGTTGGGACCAGGAAGCAGAGTCGCAGTCTTACACGCCTCTCTGCAGCTCCTCTTCATCCGCCACCCCTCAGCTTAGCCCCTGACTTCCCCATCAGAGAATCGTTGTCTGCTCCCTCCAAAGTGAATAAAAATATAATGTATAAGCATCCCAAAGTGATAAAGCAAAATATTGGTAAAACTCAAATTCAACATAAAGCCTCTAAATTGAATGATTTGGCCTCTGTTCCTCCTCATAATTTAAAAATTAAATGTGGTTTATTAAATATTAGGTCTCTAACTCCCAAGTCTCTGTTAGTCCATGATTTGTTAATTGATCATCAGATTGATTTAATTTCCGTCACAGAGACTTGGTTAGGACAAGAGGATTATGTTGGTTTAAATGAATCAACTCCCTCTGGTTATTTAAACTGTCAAAATCCCAGAAGTTCTGGTCGTGGAGGAGGAGTAGCAACAATTTACCATTCCAAATTACTAGTTAATGTAAAGCAAAAAACATGTTATAATTCCTTTGAGGGCCTGGTCCTCAGTATTGGGCACTTTAGCAATTTTAGGTTAAACCCAATTTTATTTGCCATAGTTTATCGTCCCCCATCAACCTACTCAGAATTTTTATCCGAATTTGCTGATTTCTTAGCTGATTTAGTGCTGAAATCTGATAGAATAATTATAGTAGGGGACTTTAATATACATGTGGATCTAGATAGTGACTGCCTTAATGTGGCATTCAATTCAATATTAGATTCGATTGGGTTTTCTCAGAAAGTAGGAAATTCTACTCATTACCTCCACCATACATTGGACCTTGTTTTGACATATGGCATAGAAATAGAAAATCTTGTAGTGTTTCCTCATAACCCTGTACTGTCAGACCATTGTCTGTTAACCTTTGATTTTACTATTTCTGACTATTTGGCTCCTAAAGAAAAATATTATTACAGTAGATGCCTCTCAGATGATGCTGTTTCCAAATTTATGCAGATTGTTTCCTCTATGCCATGTGTCAACACAACGGAAATAAGCTATAGACAGCTTGCTCCTTCTGTAATTGATAACATGGTGGATGGTGTTTCAGCTTCTCTGCATCAGACTCTAGACTTGGTGGCCCCCTTAAAAAAGAAAAAGTCTAATCAGAGATTTCTAACTCCTTGGTTCAACACAGAAACTCGTACCTTAAAACAGAAGACTCGTCAATTAGAAAGAAAATGGCACTCTACTAATTTAGATGAAATCTATTTAGCTTGGAGAAATCATCTTCTAACTTATAAAAAAAATCTCTTAGAAAAGCTAGAACGAGTTATTACTCTGCATTAATAGAAGAGAACAAGAATAATCCCAGGTTTCTTTTCAGTACTGTAGCCAGGTTGACAAAGAGTCAGGACTCTGTCAATCCTAGCATTCCCTTAGAGCTTACTAGTCAGGACTTTATGAACTTTTTCAATAATAAAATTTTATCCATCAGAAATAAAATCAATCAGATTCTTCCCACAGTTAACTTAAATACTGTAACTACTACAACTCCTTCTATTGATGTCTGTCTTGATGAGTTTACTCCAATCGACCTTTGTGAGTTAGACAAAATAGTTTCCTCATCCAAACCTTCAACTTGTCTTTTAGACCCTATTCCTACCAGGTTATTTAAAGAAGTCTCCCCACTTATTGGTAGCTTTATTCTTCATATAATCAATTCTTCATTAACTTTAGGCCATGTACCGCAGGCTTTTAAAACGGCTGTAATTAAACCCTTACTCAAAAAGCCAACGCTAGATCCAGGAGCTTTAGCTAACTATAGACCAATCTCTAATCTCCCTTTCATTTCAAAAATCTTAGAAAGAGTTGTTGCTATGCAATTATTTGACCACCTGCAGGGAAATGGTTTACTTGAAGAGTTTCAATCTGGGTTTAGAATCCATCATAGTACTGAAACAGCCTTAGCGAAGGTCACTAACGACCTCCTCATTGCATCTGATAATGGACTAGTTTCTGTACTTGTCCTTTTAGACCTTAGTGCAGCTTTTGATACTATCGATCATAATATTCTACTTGATAGATTAGAACACTATGTTGGACTTAATGGAACTTCGTTGCAATGGTTTAGATCTTATTTATCTGATAGGTTCCAGTTTGTTCATGTAAATAATGAGTTTTCTTTCAACTCAAAGCTTAGTCATGGAGTTCCACAGGGATCTGTGCTACTGATCTGTCCTACTCTTTTTAGTTTATATATGCTTCTGTTAGGCAACATTATTAGAAAGCACTGTATACATTTTCATTGTTATGCAGATGACACACAATTATACCTGTCAATGAAGCCAGATGATAGTAATCAATTAGCCAAGTTAGAAGCCTGTCTTAAGGAAATCAAAGCTTGGATGACTTGTAATTTCCTGCTATTAAATTCAGATAAGACTGAAGTCATTCTTGTTGGTCCAAAAAACCTTAGAAATTCCTTTCCAAATCAAACTTTCAGTTTGGATGCGGTTACTCTTTCTCTTAATAGCTCTGTGAGGAACCTTGGAGTTATTTTTGATCAGAATTTGTCCTTCAATTCACATATTAAATTTGTTTCTAAGACTGCCTTCTATCATTTGCGTAATATTGCCAAGATTAGGAGCATCTTGTCTCAGAGTGATGCTGAGAAACTGATCCACGCTTTTGTTAGCTCGAGATTAGATTATTGTAATTCTTTATTATCAGGCTGTCCTAAAACATCTTTAAAAAGTCTTCAGCTGATCCAAAATGCTGCAGCAAGAGTTTTAACAGGTACTAGAAAGAGAGATCATATCTCTCCGGTTCTGGCCTCCCTTCATTGGCTTCCCATAGAGTTTAGAATTAAGTTTAAAATCCTTCTTCTTACTTACAAAACTCTAAACAATCAGGCTCCTTTTTATTTAAAAGATCTGATACTACCGTATTATTCTAACAGAGCACTACGCTCCCAAAATGCAGGATTACTTGTAATACCTAGAATCTCCAAAAGTACAATGGGAGGCAGAGCCTTCAGTTATCAAGCTCCTCTCCTGTGGAATCAGCTGCCAATCTGGATTCGGGAGTCAGACTCGAGCTCTGTTTTTAAGAATAGGACTAAAACCTACCTTTTTGATATAGCCTACAATTAGGGAGGGATCATGTGTTTCTGAACCCTCCCTTAGTTATGCTGCTAATAGGTTTAGTCAGCCGGGGGACCTCCAGTAATGCACTGGGCCTCACTCCTTTCCTCACTCTCTATGAAATATTTTTTTTGCTGGTCATTAACATCTGTTTGTTCTCTCCCATAGATTGAGTCCCCATCGTGCTGTTTGCTCTCTACATGTCTGTTCTTTTCTTCTTCTCTATCCCCTCACCCCCCAGCCAGTCGCAGCAGATGACTGCCCCTCCCTGAGCCTGGTTCTGCTGGAGGTTTCTTCCTGTTAAAAGGGAGTTTTTCCTCTCCACTGTTGCCAAGTGCTTGCTCACAGGGGATCGCCTGATTGCTGGGGTCTTTCTGCAACTGTGGGGGTTCCCCCCTACAGTTGATAATGCTATGAGATGACTGTTGTTGTGAAATGGCGCTATATAAATAAAGTTGAATTGAATTGAATTGAATTGAATTAATTTCATTTTCATGGATGACAATGCTCCAGCTCATCGAGGTCACATCACAAAGGAACGGCTGGTGAAGGCTGGGGTACCTCAAATGGAGTGACCTGCACTTTCTTCAGACCTGAATCCCATGGAAAACCTATGGATCAGCTGAATCGCCATGCAGATTTTCTTATCCCTGCACCCCACAACCTCAATGACCTGAGGGCTGCCCTTCAAGAAGAGTGGAATGCCATGCCTCAGCAGACAATAAGTCCACTTGTGAACAGCATGAGACATCGTTGTCAAGCTGTAATTGATGCTCAAGGGCACATGACAAGTTATTGTGACATTGACATTTTTTGTTGTGGTATACCCACCACTGTTGTTGGCTTTTGTTTCAATAAATTGCTTGAGATGAGGAAATCATCATTGCATGATTCTACTTAAATGCCCTACTTTCATGATACTATAATATCACTGTAGTGTGAACTTTTTGCATTTTCCATAAAGTTGCTGTCATGATCTGCCCTCCAGGCAGACGAAAGTGCAAAAAGAGGACTCAGAGATGCAGGCAGGGTCACGTGCGAACAGTGATTTATTAACAGAACTTAACTGAACTAAAACTTGGCAAACATAGCTTAAACATAACATGGCATAGCATGGCAAAAACTTATGTGGCATGGACATGGAACTTGACATGGAAACAGAGCGATGTCCATGCAAAGAACACTGAACGGAGACAGACATAAATAGGGAACTCATAATTGAGGAAACACAGAACAGCTGGTATAGTAATCAGGGCAACAGGTGAACTCACAGGATGGGAGGGGCAGCACAATGACACACTCACGGACAGGGAGACAGACAAACAGAACATGCAGGGCACCATACAAAAATATAATAGAATACAAAAGGACCAACATAAGACACAGACACCAGACGACAGGGGAAGACATGAAAAAAATAAACAAGGGACTAAATGGGCAGCACAGTGGTGCAGTTGTTAGCACTGTTGCCTTACAGCTAGAAGGTTCCTGGTTCGAATCCCCAGGTTGGCAAGGGTTGGAACCTTTCTGTGTGGAGTTTGCAGGTTCTCCCTGTGCTGTGTGGGTTTACTCCAGGGGCTCTGGTTTCCTCTCACAATCCAAAGACATGCATGTTAGGTTAATTGGCTGTTCTAAATTGTCCCTAGATATTTGTTTCCTATAGGCCCTTAGAATAGAGGGTTAGTATTAGTGAAAGCACTTTGAGTGGTCTTTGAGACTAGAAAAGCACTATATAAGTGCAGATTGGTTTGTTAGTAAATCATAAACATACTCATAATAATACAATGAAAACAAGCACATAAAGCGTGGGCACTAACAGTGCCCACGCTTTATGACAGTTTCACCTGAAAGCCAAATATCCCTAACTTTTTGTGAGTAGTGTATATTACTCTGTGTGTAATGAATCTATATAATATAGGAGTTTCATTTTTTTGAATTGAATTAGTATGAAAAAAAAAAGGTGAAACATGGCAAAAGTTTTAAAAAAGTAATACACTTTACAGGAAAATATTGCAAGAAAAACCTCACGAATTGTTGATAAAATTGAACATTTGGACATTTAAGAGGGAAATATAAAGGAAAAAAATGTGTGTGTGTGTGTGTGTGTGTGGCGCCGGGGAGGCAGTCCACCCAAGGCGTTATACAAGCCATGACTGCCCTTGCTGGATACACTACATTCCTATTTATTTTCTTTTTCACTCTCTAGTAGCAGTGTGCTGCGATTAGACAGAGTGCACAGGAGGACACGACTTCCACACCCTCCAGAATATCTGCTCTTCAGACCTTCGGCTCAGTGGTTAAAATGTTATTCAGTAGTTAATAACAGCTATTGTTTCCTTTGCCAGTTTACATAACAAATGCACATCTGGTTTGACATGTACTGTATATCACTTACAGTGGATATAAAGACTACTATACACACCTTTGTTAAAGGTACTGTAGTACATAAAATAGATTTGTTGGGACTTTTTTTCTTATAAATTTGCAACATTTATATGGATGCTGGTTACATTTTTGCTGTGGTTTAATTTTTTTCTGTTCTTCTAGATCAGGGGTGCTTCAACCTTTTAATGAAAGGTTCTGTATTTTTTCCAGTGGGCCGGAGGTCTGGAAAAGTGTCAACATGCTGCATGGGTGAATATTTAATTTCCCTGTTGGAGGGGACAATAAACAGAACACTTTCTCTGATTAAATATTGAGGGGACACTATAAGTGTTATTGTTGTCAGTCATAAATTTATCAAGAAAAAAAATGCTAATTTATAAGAAAAAAAGGGACAAGTTTATGGGGAAAAGTTGCAAATTTACAAGAAAAAAATGGTAATTTATAAGAAAAAAAATACAAGTTTACAAGAAAAAGTTGCAAATTTACAAGAAAACTGACAAGTTTACAAGAAAAAATTGGCAAATTTCCAAGAAAAAAACCTACAAATTTCCAAGAAAAAGTTGCAAATTTACAAGAAAAAATGACAAATTTACAAGAAAAAATTGTAGATTTGCAAGAAAATTGGCAAGTTTACAAGAAAGAGTTGCAAATTCACAAGAAAAGGCTGTAAATTTATAAGAAAAAAATGTTTTTTTAAAAAAAAAAGTCAAGTTTATGACAAAAAAAAATTACAAATTTATAAGAAAAAGTTGCCAATTTATAAGAAAAAGGCGCATTTACAATAAAAAGTTGCAAATTTTTAAGAAAAAGTGGCAAATGTACAAGAAAGAGTTGTAGATTTACAAGAAAAAATGGCAAATTTTCTAATTTAACCTTTTCTGTAACTACCGAGCATAATGTAAAGTTAATCTTCTTTCTGTTTCATATTTTTTCCAAATTCCTTTTTCATTAGCTTTGCGTTAAACTTAATTTTTGTCAGTTATCATTTCACTAATTCTCTATTCAGCCACAGGATCACATTTCAACCTCATTTCACATATCCAAGACCTTTAAATATGTAAATATTGCTCTTTCTATATAAGTGTAGGTTAATTAGTTAGTTAGATATGTAAAATTACCACTGTTCATGCTACTTTTGGTAATCTCTCCATTTTACAAGCTGTACAGATATCTCTTGTCACTTTGGTTTTCTTTATTAAAACTACTAAAATGTTCACAGGTGTAGTTTTCTCTCTCCAGACTCCAGAATCGCAGTGTCAAGAACTGATACCCATTATGAGACTGATCAAATAATTGGCAATTAAATTATTAAATAATGCTTAGTTTGTGGGGGCATGGAGTGGGGGTTTCTCCACCCAGAGAAGGCAGGTGTCACAAACCCCCATGCGCCATTGTGCAGTGCATGAGGGAGGGAATGAAAAACCCAATTGCGTAAGTAGAAAGTGCCATTTTATTAAATGTACCAACAAAGTAAGTGGTAACAAAGTAGTGATCATGAGACTTATGGGGCTAGAGCAATCCCGGGCGATCCGTGCAGTCTGGAGGATGGAGAGACAAGCTGGGCCAGCCGTAACACCAGGGGGTTAACCAAACTTAAAGTGCTGGGCTGAGTACAACGAAGGTAATGATAACTCATACATGGAGAGCTAGCTGCCGCATATGGAGGTGAATGCTCCGACAATCTCTTTCCACAATTGCAGCAAACAAATACTCCTGAAGCTAATGAGGAAAAAGATTGCCGGTGCGAGAAAGCGTGGGCTGAGCTTGATTGGAACCTGGTGTGTGAGAGAACGTGTATGAGCGTGTAAATGGGAATGAATGGAGCGTGTGAATGTGTGTGTGTGTGGATGTGTGTATGTCTGTGAACACCTGTGACAGTACAGCTGATGGCGCTTGACAGGTGGAGGGGGCGTGCCCAAGCTGTCAGGGAGCGGAGGCCCAATAGCTCCCTGAAGCGCCAGGTGAAAACTAGGGCAAACATAACAATAAGTCAGAATTGGAAGCCAAACCCAGGTTCATGACAGCCCCCCCCCCCCCCCGGGGTGGATACCAGACACCCCAGTACCATCAGCCAAAAAGAAAAGATGCAACACCCCACAAGGGAATCCCCCCACCCCACCCCACCCCAGCAACAAACACAAACCCAGTGTGGGAGGTGGGGGAAACCCAGTTAGGAGGGAAGCAACTGTTGAAAACACAACCAGTAAAAAACACAATAATGAGCAAACCCCTCCTAACAGCCCCCAACCTGGAACACTAACCCCTCTCCCCAGAAGTCCAAAGTTCAGGGGGTCGACCAGAATCCCAGGCCCCCAGCATGGTGAGGAGTGACAGATCGGGTGGCCTGCCCAAGTCCCAAGTCTAGCAGGCGGCCCACAGGATAGCGTCCGGTGGCCTGCTCAGGCCGATGGACCACTCGACCCATAAGCCAAGTACTTCGGGTGGCTGGCCACCATGGCGGAGCCACCAGGATTGGAGGGGAAGGCGGAGAGGCAGCCTCCATACTTGGGAACATCAGTGGCCAAACCAATGAACAGGAGCCCCCCTGCCATTCGAGGCTAGGGACAGGGGAACCGTAGCACCCGTGATGGGCCAAGTATGGGATGTAGCTGCACTGGCAGTGGACTCCGGCTGGAGCTCTGCTGCACCGGCGGTGGACCCCGGCTGGGGCTCTGCTGCACCCGCGGTGGATCCTGGCTGGGGGTCTGCTGCACCTGTGGTGGACTCCGGTTGGAGAACTGTTACACCTGTGGTGACCCCCATCAGGGGCCTCATTGCTCCCGTGGTGGCCTCCTCAGCGAGGGAGGTGATGCTCCTCACATCGTTTGATGCTGGACCCTGATCCTCAGTGGCCTCTGACGAGAGCAGCACTCCGGCGACCCCGGCTGGGGGCTCCGAGCCCAAAGGGAGAAAAAGAGAAACCAGGTCAGGGTCGCCAGCAGCGGCAGAACCTGGAGTGGCGGCCCCAGGGGCTACTGTGAGCTGCCCTGGGTCCACCTCACCATGAGTCGGGCAGTGTGACATTAACATCGACATTACTGACCTAATGGAGCACACTTGCCTGAACTCCGGCTCCACCGCCGTCAAGGACTCCGGTGATGTAGGGTGCGCAGGTTCCCCCCATCCGTTGGATGCTTCACCCCCGTCGGCCTCCTCTGGGAACACTCGGCCCGCCTCGTCATCTGTGGGCAACCCAGGTTGTGGCAGCTCCTCTCCGGCGACCCTAGGATGGAGCTCGAAGGGGATAGGAGAGGAGGAACAGTTAACTTCGCCGGCAGCGACAGAGCCCGGCGAAGGGGGTCCAGATGCTGCTGAGAGCCGTACCTGACTGCCCTCCCCAAAAGCCAGACAAGATCCCTCCACCATCAACAAATGAACTACAGGAGAGAGTACTTGCCTGTGCTTAAGCTCTACCACCGTCCAGGACTCCGACAACGATGCCCCAGGTCCTATTGGCTGGAGGTCTGGTCCAGGAGATGACTCCACTGTGGTGGCCCCCGCAACGTTCGTGGTAGTGGTTGCAGTAATGGTATTCTCGTGCGCCGTCCTCCACGCCTCTGGTTCCTCTGGAGTGGTGGCCATGGATGACCCTGCCGCTGGCCCAGGGGCTGGACCCTCCCGGGCCTCTGGCTCCTCCTTCCCCGAGTGACCTGGATCCAAGACCGGTGGGCTCGTAGAGGCACATAGAATGGAGTAGGTGAGATCAGGTACGAGAGCACTATATGCCACTGGGGTGGAGCACTCAGGGGACTGCACACCCCGAGTCTCCTTGCCAGGATGCAAGCAAAATTAATCATTGATCGTGAGAATTAAATGAGAAGAAACTTGCCTGTTCTCCTAGCACTGGAGGTCTCCAGTGGTCTCCAAGGCATCTTCTCTCCTCTCCTGGCATTCCTCATCGGGTTGCGGCTCCTCTTCCTGAGGAAAGTTCCTTTAATCTTTCGGTCATCTCCGGGAGGAGCCATGGCTTCACCTCCAGGATGAGGTCCGTCTCTGCCAGAAGAGCCCACCAGCATTCCTCCATTTCCTCCCGTGACGGAGCGAAGCATGGCTCAGAGCGGGAAGGCGGAGCTATAGTAAGCGGGGCTGGACGCTTTTTGCGGAGGGGCTTACTCCCTCTCCTCCTCCTGGGCGACTTGGGAATGAGATAATCCGGGACGCGAAGCACCGTGCCGGGCAGCGGGTCACCCATGCAGAGAGGCCCCGCATCCTCTGGAGAAAAGAGCGAAGTGGCCGCGAGAAGCTCGAGAACTGGGAGATCCTCAGTCGATTCGTCACATGGCACGGCAAAGATGTCCCAGAGGGTCTCCATTGCTTCCGGATGATCCCAGAGGCTGTCTCGCTCCATCACCCTCCTCGCGGTGTCCCGAGCTTGACGAACGGCCAGGGAGGAACAGGGCTTCTGCGTCCTTGAAAAAATCTCCTCCAAGAAGCACAACGAGCGCAGCTCCCGTTCCAACTCCCTCTACAACTCCCTCTCCGTCCGAACCACCATGTTTAAAGTCAGGGAGGAAAGAAAAAAGGTATGGAAAGGAAAAAAGAAAAAACACACTTCTACTCCGCTGGGTTTTTTTCTGTCTGGCCGGAGCATTCTGTCACAAACCCCCATGCACCACTGTGCGGCGCACGAAGGAGGGAATGAAAAACCCAACTGCGGAAGTAGAAAGTGCCATTTTATTAAATATACCAACAAAGTAACAAGTCCAGTTGACCACGAAATACAGGGATGTGCAAATGATGAAAATAAGGCCACCAGGGCACACCACAGGGCGTCTGCCAGATGCTCTACAGCCCGGTCAATAAAGAGTCTAGTGCTGCAGCACAAAGGGAAAGGCGATCATGAGACTTACGGGGCTGGAGCAATCCCGGGGCAATCTGTGCAGTCTGAAGGATGGAGAGAGAAGCTGGGCCAGCTGTAACACCAAGGGGATAACCAAACTTAAAGTGCTGGGCTGAGTACTACGAAGGTAATGATAACTCATACGCGGAGAGCTAGCTGCTGCGTATGGAGGTGAATGCTCCGACAATCTCTTTCCACAATTGCAGCGAACAAATACTCCTGAAGCTAACGAGGAAAGAGATTGCCGGTGAGAGAAAGCTTGGGCTGAAATTGATTGGAACCTGGTGTGTGAGAGAGCGTGTATGAGTATGTAAATGGGAATGAATGGAGTGTGTGAATATGTGTGTGTGGATGTGTGCATGTGTGTGAACACCCATGACAGTATAGCTGATGGCACTTGACAGGAGGTGGGGGCGTGCCCAAGCTGTCAGGGAGCGGAGGCCCAATAGCTTCCTAAAGCGCCAGGTGGAAACTATGGCAAAACATAACAATAAGTCAGAACTGGGTTTGGAAGCCAAACCCAGGTTCATGACAGCAGGGGGAAGGGGAGAACAATGGACCAAAGGAGGTGTCACCGGGGGGTTTCAGATGGGACTGTTGGGTCTATGCGCCCCCCGGGGAGAGTAAGAGATGCCAGAGCCGCTGAGAGAAGAAGGGTGTTGGAGTGGCACCGGCGTTATTTCATGTTAATGTGCCACACAATTCTTTGCTCAAACAACAACGTATTACGGTTGGAAATTCCGGGTCTTGATGCATGGAAATAAAGATATAAAAGAGGAATGCACAGAGACCTGGGATTCTCTTTTGCTGTAAGTTATGTTGGAGGAAGAATAAGGTTTCTGTGTTGTCTAGCTCGTTGCTTCACCTGCCTCCTTTCTCCACAAGCTTAGTAATTTCCAAATTCCTAGCCTAATTATTTGTTCATAGAGTCCTCACCACTCTGTCTAAAGGGTGGGTGGTGCCCTCTCTCGTGTTATAACAAGGTAATGAAATAATTGTTAATAATTATTAATTCCAGTTATTAATTATTAACAATCATATTTATATAATAGTAGTGTCAACTCTACACTGTTACACCTGCCTCCTCTCATTCACACTCATGTATTCTGTCTTGCTTCTACTGACTTTCATTCCTCTTCTCTCCAGAACATACCTCTACCTCTCCAGGTTCTCTTCCACCTCCTCCCTATGCTCACTACAGATCACAATGTCATCTGCAAACATCATGGTCCACGGAGACTCCTGCTTGACCTCTTCTGTCAGCCTGTCCATCACCATGGCAAACAAGAAGGGGCTCAGAGCTGATCCCTGATGTAAACCCACCCCCACCTTGAATCCATCTATCACTCCTACAGCACACCTCACCACCATCTCGCTGTTCTCATACATGTCCTGCACCACCCTCACATACTTCTTTGCCACTCCTGACTTTCTCAACAAGTACTACACTTCCTCTCTTGTCACCCTATCATATGCTTTCTCTAGATCCACAAAGACACTATGCAACTCCATCTGATCTTTTCTATACTTTTCCATCAACACTCTTAGAGCAAACATTGTATCTGCAGTACTCTTTCTTGGCATGAAACTGTACTGCTGCTCACTGTCACCTGATTATCACTTCTTCTCTTAACATGGCTTCAACAACTCTTTCCAATATTTTCATAGCATGGCTGATTAACTTTATGCCTCTGTAGTTACTACAGCTCTGAACATCACCCTTGTTCTTGAAAACTGGTACCAAAACACTTGTCCACTCCTGAAGCATCTAATCTATTATGTTCCAGGGTCGTGATCACTGTTTTTCTCGGCTGCAGCTCTTTCTCTCTCCTTGATTAGGTGCAGCTGAGTTAATTGCCTCACCTGCAGCTAATGCTGGGCTACCTACTTAAGACCTGGAGAGGTTGCCACATACTGTGGGATCGTTAGACGTCATCCATGCTGTCAGCCTCGCTTCTGCTTCCTGCTAAACTCTACTCTGGTGTTTGCTGTTGCTGCCTTCCTGCCTCAGCTCCCTCAGCCTGCTCCCCTGTGTGCCTAGTCCTGGCTCTTCGGTCCGTGTGCCTCCCTGCCTCCGTCTTCCCCCTTGGATCAAGTAAGGACCTCTCAACAAATAATTCTGTTCTACTCACCTGTGCACAGGTCTGCTCCCTGGATCCTCCTGGCGGACAAGGATTCTTCCCCTGGTGGACCATCCCGTAAGGACATGTACATACAGTCTGGAAGTTGTGCAACTCTCCCTTGTCCTCATCTCCACTGCAGAATTCTGCCAATCTACGGCTGCATTCCCTGCTTCACCAACCTTCCTCTGTCCTTAGCAAGTTGCAGTCATCTGAGGTGATCTTCTCCCTGTCTTGGATCACTCCAGCCTGTGTATGAGTTCAGATTGTTAAGCAATATTATTTGTGTCATCCTGACTGGTACTCCTACTCATATTCTCCCCTTATCGCCCCACAGGGCTGCTAGTGCACTCCCTGCACAAGCACTAGGGCTGCAACAAATGATTATTTTCATAGTCGACTAATCTAACAACTATTTTTTTGATTAGTCGACTAATCGCGATTATTTCTCACATGTCCGACATCTCTGCTTCCTGTTGGGGATCTAGTGCATATTTTACCTCACCCACTGTTTAAGCCTGTACACCTGTGAAAATCACCTTGTTGTTAGTCCCTGTTTTAATATAACATTTTTTAAGCAGTTTCCAGACCTAAATACAAAAAAAAACAAAAAACAAAAAAAACCCCAAAAAGCTGTTGTTATCTTTTAATTTCAGACTTTAAAAATGTCCTTTAACCA
This sequence comes from Pholidichthys leucotaenia, assembly GCA_020510985.1. NCBI lineage: Eukaryota > Metazoa > Chordata > Actinopteri > Cichliformes > Pholidichthyidae > Pholidichthys > Pholidichthys leucotaenia. Next base: position 331,438,616 of record CM035844.1, on the reverse strand, counting down.
TGGTAGAGAGACTGGTTTATTTGGCTCGAGGTCGGTAACTATCCTTCTCGTCTGGGCAATCCACAAAGCCAAAGGAGACGGAGGACCGGCAGTTGCAGAACAGTACCTTTATTCTTCTGAGCAGATGGCAAACATATACAGAGCCATCCCTTTGTTGATATTTTCACACTCAGGTCTGCCTTCATGCATTTATAGAGCTAAGTTGTCACCTTAATGGAACAACTGGCTATATTTTGGTGCACTTCTTTACTTCCGTCCGACCTCACCCCACAGCAGCATACATGCACTACGTTACCCACAATGCAAGAGGCAATTCCAGTAACACTACCTCCACTCTGAATGATGATTATCCCTTTAACATCACTCCAGCACACTAAAGCATCAATAAAACCACACAGGACATTACACAGTACATCAACATTACCCATAGCATACTGTTCCACTTCCCATGGTTTCTGAATGGAGCAACCTTGAGGGGGAGGGAAAAACAAGTTATGGCAATGGCAGCGTCCCTAGAGAGTCTATAACGAGTATGACAAGCTCGATCTTACTTCATATAATGCAGCAAAAAGAAATGTCCACAACAAATGTGAATGTTCAAACTCCATAGTGAAAACCATCCATTTGAACTACACCGGTGTCATGAACTTGGGTTTGGTGGATCCAAACCTAGTTCTTTGACGCTGCGGCTATTTTGCCCCTTGTGCTGTTTATTTTCCATCAGGCGTGGTCTGGGGGCCTCTTGGGTCCTTCGCTCCCTGACAGCTCAGCCACGCCTCCTCCTCTTGTCAGTGGGGTCAGCTGTTTCTCATTAGTGTGTTCATATTTCTGTTTCACGCACACACACATTCACATGCACTTCCCTGCACACATACACACACACACACGCATCCATTCATCTTCACTCACATACTCAGACATCCACCCAAGCACACCTGTTTTCACTCAGTCCAGCCCACGCACTTCCACTGTTTCACACTCCCTCTTTCACACCGGCAATCTCTCTCCTTATCAGTGGCAGCTCTCTTAAGGCCTGTGTCTGCTGGGAGAGATTGCCGGATCATTGTTGATTGTTCTCCACTACCCTCATTGTATCACGGTGGCCCTCGCGAGCCACCATAAGACGCCACAAGTCTCCGGTGAGTTTGCAATGGTGTTTTATTGAGACATAGAAGGATGACACAAAGCAACAAAGGAATGAGCCACGATGGGCTAAAACACACTATACTAGGACAGAGACAGTAAGGCTGCACAAGCTCACTTACGAAACGGTCCATAGACAAGGGATGCTCGTTAACGATGAGGAATGAACAGGGTTGTTTGACGGAGCTTAACAGAGACTGCTGCATCGGGCTGCATTCAGCGTCCGCCTTTTATGCCGGACACTAATGAACCCTGAATGCAGCACAGCTGTTCGGCTTTGACAGCAGGAAGCTCCACCGGGCGCTGTCACAATAAGAGCCCGGGGAGCCAGATGGGGAACACTGCTGTCAAAGCCTGAAAGAGATGATGTATGACCTGAGCGCGGACGAGATCGGCGCTCGGATCATGACAGTACCTCCCCCTCGAGGGCGGGCTCAGAACACCCAATGACACCCAAGACCCCCCACCTCCCAGGGTGGGCGGAAGGGGCGCAGGCCAGGGGGGAGCAAACCAGAAAACACAAAAAAAAACATGGCAACAGGAGCGTGTAGGCAGACAGAGGGAGAAAAAAAAAGAAAAAAACAACGCTCCCATGCACAAATTACAATCAAGGAGGAACGATCACAAGGCAAAATAACAACGAAGAGTATATTCACAAAAACAGATCACGATCAGGGCAGACTGAAAGAAAAAAAAAACGCAATTACAGGGTACGACAGAGAATACCAAATCCAAACGGCAAAAATACACCAACTAATACAGACAATGAATGGACGTTTGACTGAGGGAAAAAAACAAACAAAAACACCGGCTAGGAAGGAGTGAGAAGCACAATTACAACACAAGACCCCCCGCACATCCCAAAAGATTACAGACACAATGAAGAGGAAAGTCCGGGATGACGGCAGTCCTGGTTCTGTGGTATGGAGGCTGATGGTTCGGGGGCCCACCCTGCGTCTAGCTTCCATATCGCAGGCAGGGGAGAAAAGAACAGTTCGGGCGGCCAATCCCAGTCCCATGCCCGGAAACACAAAATTTCTGGCGGCTGGACCAGGTCACCAAACAGACAGTCCAGCGGGTCGGGTGGCCGTCCGAGAGTGCCAAATGGGCACGGCAGTCGTTCAGGCGGCCAACCCGCATCGCTTAGCCACCAGGACCGCAGGGGAGAGAATGGCAATGGCTTCCCTGCAGAGGGAAATAGCGAGGGTGAGCCGGGCCGAAGATAAGGAATCCCAACGACACCCGGTGGAGAAGGCCTGGGGAAAAAGCAAGGGGCCAGTCCGGCGTCGCTCAGTGGCGGGTCTGCAGCTCCACCTCCGAACGTAAACAGGATAGGCGCTGTCCTCCTGTCCGACCCAGGGTGAGCCCGCACTGCACCCACGATGGACCCCAACCGGGTCGCAGCTGCACCCACGATGGACCCCGACCGGGTCAGAACAGCTCCATGGACGACCTCCAACCCCGAACCCCGAACCTCCAGCGCAGCGACCGGGACCAGCTCCACACTGGTGACCCTGGGAGAACGCTCAGGAGAGAGAAAAGAACCAGGATCAGGATCATCGGTAGTGCCAGAACCCGGCAAGACAAGCTCGGATGCAGCGGACGGCTGCACCTGGCTCGCCTCCCCAAGAGACAGGGAAAAATGCTCTAATATGGAGAAGAGAAAGACAACACAGAGCACTTGCCTGATCTCGAGTTCCGCCGCCATCCAGGACTTCGACGATCCGGGCTCAGACGGGAGGAGATCGTCTTCTGGCTCCCACTAAGCTACATCGGGCTCCACAGCTGGCATGATGGCGTCCGCAGCCTGAGGACCCTCCAGCACTGATGTCCACACCAACAACCCGCTCAGCGTGGTGGCAGGGGACCCTCGACCCGCAGGGCTGGACCGCTCGTCTGTGGAGACCCGGGAATGCTTCGGTGCAGGCTCCACGCTGCAGTCCGGTCTCCTCCTCCGCCCACGGTGTGGCTGCGGGACCGGAACCAGGCTATCCAGAACCGCAGGCCCCCTCCTCATCCGGCGACGTTGGCCTGGTGTCGAGGACCACTTAGCGGAGGGAGACACAGAGGAAGCAGGTTTAACACTACAAGCTACAGCAGGTGGTGGGAGCTCGTGGGATTGCGAACCCCAAACTCCACCCCCAGGAGTCAGACAAGGCAAATCACAACTATGAGAAGATGAGTGAACTTGAACTTGCCTGTCTCCCGGAGGGAGGATGGTGCCTGCTGTAGCGGACGTTGCTCCTCCCCCACCGGATGGTGGCAGAGGGCCCCCTGGGAGGACAAGGGGGAGCTGCTTGCGATGGATCTGGGACGGGGCTCGCCGGAACAGGACTCCGAGCACACACAGCAGCCAGGGAAGGCGTCGAGGAGGAGGGGGCGACAGCCGAGATGAACCGGGCATGGAGCGCTGACCGGACAGCAGGAGAAGATGACCCGGGGGAAGAGGCTGCTGGGATTCCCTCCCAGCGAGGCGCCGAGGAAGCAGCTGACTGGGGGACTGAGTCTCTCTGGTGGCCCGGAACAGGATCCGGACGGGGTTCTTGCTGAGGTTTGAAGGGGGTGTGACGACGGTTTCTTGCAGGGGGCGAGGCGAAGGTGAGGTCCGGGAATCGCCACTCCTGTGCGGAAACCGAAGCGAGCAGGTCAGCGTACTCAGGAAAGTCACACAACGCTGGGCTCCTCTCCACCAGTTTGACTGCCGCCGTCACATGGTTAATTATCAGTGTGGGGTGAACAGCGGAACGAGCTGCCGCCACTCGGTCCCGGATAGAAGCAGCTGTGCATTGTAGCTTCTCCGGGGGATTCCCGAATGACGACACTCTCCGGCGGGGATCACCCCTGGGCGGTGCGAACTCCTGGGCCGGAATGGAGACAGGAATGGGATCCGGACGTGAGGAGCGAGGATGCCTCCTCTTCTGCTTCCTGCTGGGATTTCCCTCCAGCCCACGGAGTATCTCGTGCTGTGCAGCGATGTCATCTCTCCTCGTGCTGACTTCAGGGTGGTTGGCGAAGCGGGGGAGATGATTGAGCACGTCCTCAGCACAGTCCAGGTACCAGCGCACGTCGCTGAGGAAGTCGAGGAGGGAGGCGGCGATGAGGGTTTCATCGACGTATTCAAGAACGTCCGCCAGCTCGCTGCTCTGGCTCCGAGCGTGGACCCTCCGCGACGGCATGCTGTCAGCACACAGTACCCAGACAGGAAAGAGCAAAGTCCAATGCAAAAACTCACCGGGAACGGCGTCTCGGTGTGGCGCCTCTATTTAGGCGTCCTGGCAGCAGTCTACTGTCATGGTGGCCCTCGCGAGCCACCATAAGATGCCACAAGTCTCCAGTGTTTGCAATGGTGTTTTATTGAGACATAGAAGGATGACACAAAGCAACAAAGGAATGAGCCACGATGGGCTAAAACACACTATACTAGGACAGAGACAGTAAGGCTGAACAAGCTCACTTATGAAATGGTCCGTAGACGAGGGATGCTCGTTAATGCTGAGGAATGAACAGGGTTGTTTGACGGAGCTTAACAGAGACTGCTGCATCGGGCTGCATTCAGCGTCCGCCTTTTATGCCGGACACTAATGAACCCGGAATACAGCACAGCAGTTCGGCTTTGACAGCAGGAAGCTCCACCGGGCGCTGTCACAATAAGAGCCCGGGGAGCCAGATGGGGAACACTGCTGTCAAAGCCTGAAAGAGATGATGTATGACCCGAGCGCGGACGAGATCGGCGCTCGGATCATGACACATTGTACATTCAGCCTGACTAATTAGTCTTCTACTGATATTACCTGACATTTGCTCGTTGCCTGATGTTAGTGGCTGTTCCTGTTACCTTCACTTCGGACAGCACAAACTGCCTCGGACTGCTCCAGCTTGTAAGTTTTTGATTGCCTTTCTCCCTGTGCTGTCCAGCTTTCCTGCAGCACTAGGCATTCTCTCCCTCGGCCTGTTGAGCGTCCTAGAGGCATCCCTGTTCTCCCGGAGCCCTCCATGACTGTTTAGCTCATCTCTCTGTATACTCATCGTAACCGTTGCTGGACTGAACTAATTTTTGTTCAATAAATTGCACTCAACACTCTGCATGTGGGTTTATTTCTCCTCTCCTCCATGCAGTGCGTAATTGTGCATGGGGACATAACCGGAGTCTTGCTGAATATGAAGGCTTATAACATGTGCAACATTAAGGCAGGTGTGAATAAAGGCTATAAGAGTTAATTCTTTTCGTACTCAGGTGCATCTAAAAAAATGCACACTTGGTGGCGAAAATAGACCATCACTGAAGGACCCCAGCTACCGCTCCCCTCTTCTTGGTGACTAGTGACGAGCCAGGATTGAAAACTCTGATGGGGATACGGGCAGAAGGCTGTGGCTGTACAATAACATGGGCCACCAGAACCTGGTGTCTTTCGATGAAAGTTTTTATGGGACTCAACATCATGTCTCTTTCAGCAGCATGTACAGAATGAGAAAAACCAGGAACATTACACTCACGCCCCTGCTCCAGGGTGGTGGTGCACGCAACTCTCACAAGGTGCACTTTTTGGTGGGCATTGGGGTCATAGTGGGGCACCTTTTTACCATACAGGATTACCTCCCTGTGGCCATAATCCAAGTGGGAACATGCTTGGTGAAGGAAAGGGTGTCCAAGAATGACTGTGTTCTCAGTTGTGTCACCCATAATAAAGTTCTCAGTGACCACCTGACCCCCAACCTATACAGGTAAGTCCACTTCCCTTATGACTGCTAGGCCCTCTGGTCCAATGCCCTGTAGAATTTGTGCAGTGGATGGCTGCATTGGAGGTTGGATTTGTATGGGGATAGCATCAAATGGTGGAGGGGGAGCACATTCCTACGTGCGCCAGAGTTCAGCAGAGCACTTTAAGTCCATGTATCACAATCTGTACACACATCTCATCTTCCTGGTTTTTAGAACAGAGGACCATGGGGCTGGTGCAGGGAGTAAGAGCAGAGCTGACACGTGGAGGTTTTGTCACAAGCTGGCCGGCTGAGGGGCAGTTTCGACATACATGTCCCACCCCAAAACAGTTGTGGTAAACTACCTCCCAAATATCCACTTTGTTGTAGCTTGCTTTGTTAAACTGTCTTGGCCGAGGGGACTTTGACTCACTCTCCACCAGCTTAGTCTCTGTAGCATCAGTTTCTTCTCATTAGCGTACCTGCTCTTATCCCTAACGTAGCTGTGACATGCGTGTTAGGCCGCATCAATTGTGTGACAGCTCTGGCAGCTCGCCTGGTAGCCTCATAGTTGTGTGCAATTCCATATGCTTCAGCCAGGGTGCATGGCTACTCTCCCAATAATTTTTGTATTAGTTCAGCATCTGCCAGAGCATTAGTGAAAATGTCCACACTGATGCGGTCTTGTTCTCTCTCTGAACAGTCAGGATACACAATCGAGACTTTATCGTAAATATCATCTCTTAGAATGTGCAGTGCCTCACCTGGTCTCCTGACCCTCTGTCGCAGTTCTACGACAGCGTGCTCCGAGCAGGGCCCATAAGCAGTGTTAACCTTCTCCACGATGCGCTGGTAGCTCCAGCGAGCTGATTTCAGATTTTTGTGTACGATGGCACCTTCTGCTCCAGTTAAACTGAATCGAAGTTGCACAGCTTTTATTTTCTTGTTTCTGACCAGTGGTTAGCAGTAGCACAGTTTTCAAAGTGATAGAGAAAATCCTTCCAAGAACCAGAGCCATCAAAATATCCTGGTTTTAGTGTGGGAATTCTCTCTGTCCATCACAGTCCTCTGGGTCTCCACAGTGAGCAAAGCAACAATGCAGTGTATGATGCCGGCCTGGCCTCCACCTTAGTGTCACACAATTACACAGCTCGCTGTCTCTGTTTGATGCTACTGCAGCAAAGTGAGAGCTGGGGTGGTATGGGGTCTATTTTTGAGTGGGGACAACAGGTGCGGTACTCACAGCAGCCGCAGGTTACAGGGGTAGTGGGAGTAATTAACTGACCATCCATGGTGGCCTTGGCCTTTAAGTTTGGTCATTCTCTACTCTGTAGCATGCAGTCTTTACTGGTGTGGATGTCACATTCATAAATCCCTCACATTTATGATGAAAATGGGCCATAAATTCATCACAAACCATCTCTTGCTGCTCTGCCAGTGTTACAAAGGGGTTGGAGTGCCGAGTTGCAGGCCGCATGAGCTGCTCCACTATCCCAAAAGACGAAGCATGGCCTAAAGCTTCAATGGTAGCTAGCGTTAGCTCCATGCTTGTCATGAACAGATTTGTATGGCCCCCATCAAAAGCCGGTTCAATAATGTCCTTGCACATTTGAACAGTCCCGGTTGTATCTACTAAGAATAGGTTGTGTAATGTGGGGTTTTATGTTGAAGTGCAGTGTGATGATGCTGCCTTCTGTTTGCGTCATCACATCGCCCTATATTAAGGGGCATCTGCTATGAGGGCTTCCCCTTGCCCTGGATGACATCGCCATGGTGTGTCATATGCTGTGTGCTCTCGTTGTTAATAAAGCAGTGTTCAGTGCTACCTCTCCGTCAGCCTCTTTTATTACCAGGTTTGTGGACATAACATTTGGAGACTGAGGATTAACAAATGGAGGTGTGCGTTACACCACTGCGGCCTTTCCAGGAGCTTCCTGGTGAGCCGCAGGTGCCATGGCCCCACTGGTTGGAGGCTGTCAAAACCTACATCATGGCTCTGGACCTGGGGAAGCTGGATGGAGTGAGGACGCAAGCGCTACTTGCCCACAACCTGGGCACGGAAGATCAGAGACTTTTGCAAATGCTTGGTCTGACAGACTGTAATGAGGATGCTATCGAGGTGCTAACTAGCTACTTTGCTAATCCCCAAAACGTGGCGTGGTGCTCAAAAACTCGTCACCATTGACAAGAAGATATGCTAACTAATTCCACACGTTACAGAGAGGGCATAAACATTGTGGGTCCCGAGGGTTGGTCAGGACTGCAGCGGGTTGTGAAGTTAGATGGCGTGAGTGTGTCCATGATGGTAGCCACTGCCACCACGCAGTCCATAGTGCGTGAGGCCATGGTTCGGAGGCTCACCCCCTGGCGCCTTGATGCGGTGGAACTACTGGACGGCAGTAACTACGGTGCTGGCAGGAACATCACATTTGCAGTGCAGTACAGCGAAAAAGTCATTCCAGCGTTGTGATTCCAGGTGACACATCCCGGGACCTGTGCTCCGAGACTGCGCGAGCGAGTTGGCGGATGTCCTGACTGACATTTATAACATCTCCCTGAGTCAGGCCATCGTTCCTAGATGCTTTAAGACCTCTACCATAGTACCAGTGGCAAAGAAACCAGTTGTGTCCTGTCTGAATGACTATTGTCCTGTTGCACTGACACCAATTGTGATGAAGTATTTTGAACGGCTTGTCAAACCACACATCACAGCCTGCCTCCCTGCATCACATGACCCGCTCCAGTTTGCATATCGTTCAGACCGCTCCACGGAGGATGCTATAGTCACCATCCTGCACTCTGTCATCACCCACCTGGATCAGAAAGACACCTACGCCAGACTCCTGTACATTGATTTCAGTTCAGCATTCAACACCATTATTCCCCAGAGACTGACGAGAAATTACTCCTTCTCGGTCTGAACACTGCCACATGTCTCTGGACCAGTCTGTCCGTGTTGGAAATAACATCTCCAACTCTATCACACTGAGTACTGGATCCCCTCAAGGCTGCGTACTCGGTCCACTGTTGTTTACACTTCTAACACATGACTGTGTATCCAGACACGAGGGGAACCAGATATTTAAGTTTGCAGATGACACCACAGTGGTGGGACTTATTCAGAGGGATGAGGAATCAATGTATAGGGAAGAAGTTTGAGACCTGGAGGGCTGGTGCAGGGAGAACAATCTGGTGCTCAACGTGGACAAAACGAGGGAGATGATTATCGACTTCCGGCAGTCACAGCCTGAACACGTCCCTCTCAGCAATGGCGGCCGTTTGGTGGAGAGAGTGGAGAACATCAAGTTCCTTGGAATGCAGATTGCGCAGGACCTGACCTGGAGCAAGAATTCCTTGGGGATCAGGAAGCGGGCCCAGCAGAGACTGTACTTGTTGAGGAAACTCAAACAGGCCTCTCTCCCCATCTGCATCCTCAGGACCTTCTACAGAGGTGTGGTGGAGAGTGTTCTGACATACTGCATTGCAACATGGTACTCCAGCTGCAGTATGTCAGACATAAAAGCCCTGCAGAGGATAGTTAAGGGAGCTGAGAGGGTAATTGGAGTTTCCCTCCCCTCTGTCCAAGAACTTTTTCAGAACCCTTGTAGGAGCAGGGCACTGAGCATTGTCAAGGACCACTCTCACCCTCTGCATAAACACTTTGAACTTCTGCCATCTGGCAAACAATTCCATCAGAGCATCAGAGGCAGCACCACCAGACTGATTAACAGCTTCCTTCCACAAGCTGTTAGGATGCTGAACGGTTGATCTGGAATCTTTCATACATACAGTACTACTACACCTTATGGACATTATGTATATTATTTGTATATTATAGTTCTAGTTAGTTTTCAAGTATGTCTCAGGGATGTGTGGATGGCTGTGTTGGGGTGGGGGGTGAGGGTGTGTGTGAGTGTGTCTTAAATTATGTTCTTTTTACTCCTATGGATGCCGAGAGAAACGCAATTTCATCTTGCCTGCACTACAGTTGTATGTACAGCAATATGACAATAAAAGTTGATTTGATTTGATTTGACATGCCGGGGTGGAAATGTTATGGGGTGGGATTTATTCAGTGAGCTGGGTTTTACTCTCACAATCAGTGGGCAGACGGTCAGCGACCCAGGCCCAGTTCACCCAAGCTTTGCGGGCGTGAGTGCAATCGAAGAGCACAGTGTAGACAGCGAACATAATGCAGAGTATGGACACTGCACGGACGGTGAAGACAACATGGAGAAAGGGCAGAGACCAGGCTAGCCTCCATCCCTCGCACAGTCAGAACCGGAGCTGGAAGAGAGGGAGCCCGGGTTTAATGAGACCAACACTGACGTGGTATTTATGGACAGCACCGACACCGGAGCATCCGCCCCGCGCTTTCAGGGGGAGAGCTGCCTGGAGGGGGAGCCCGAGCATGCAGGGGGCCATGACGCACAGCGACAGCAGATGAACACGGATGCAGCGCATGGCCCGGCAAAGCAGCGCACTTCGGACAGCTCAGTGAAGGAACCGGACGACTTCAGTGCCCGTGCGCAGTCGGCTGCAGTGGGAGTGACCGAGTTAGCGGGTGGAGGGTCCGTTCCGACAAGTGACACCAGGGAGGCACCAGATACCTTCAATGCTCAGGTTGAGTTTCAGCCGACAACAGGTGAGGGGTCTGCTGTGACAAGGGTGACTGCTGAACTGCCACAGTGTAACAAAGGCACCAGATCGAAGGAGGGCATAGACCTGGCGAACTCACAGTGGCGCATCAACCCAAGTAAGGTGCCGCTACAAGGACTGGGTTTAGGTTTGTGCCGGAAGGAGGCCAGAATGGTGACTGACCAGACTGCAGCCAGCGAGGCAACGGGCGCCGCTGAGGATCATGGCAAAGCTAGGAACAGCGTATGTTCGGTGGACAGACGATTCAGTTTGGCACGCAAACAAACTGCGCCTTGTCTAGGCAGCAGCTCCAGATGGCGGGGCTCCATGGGAGTTGGCTGCCACAGTGTGGGACTCAGGTCCTGGCGTCATGAAGATTGGCCCCGGGGGTCCGACGACTCCAGGGACGTGGCCACCATGGGCCCGCTTCAAAGCTCCGGGGATGGGGCCGCCATTGGGCAGCTTCAAAGCTCCTGGGAGGAGGCTGCCATGAGCCCGTTCAAAACTCCGGGGAGGGAGGGGGCATAAGCCTGCTTCAGGGTTCCAGGGAGGAGGCCGCCATGGGGCCACTTCAAAGCCCTCAAACTGAACTGTCTTCCCCCGCCTGACCCACCATGCCTGTGGGGAACTGTGTGCAAGAGACTTGAGACTGTTTATTAGTTGTCTATTTAGGAGCACGACTGTTCCGTTTTAGGTGGCAGAATAATCCACCTCGCCGTGCAGGTCATGTGGTAGTCGACCCACTAGTCCTAGTTACGTTTTAGTGCTTTTATGTTGTTTTATTCCTGCTTTTATTTTGTGTGTTTTAGGTTATGTTTCCAAATTTGGGGTGGGTTTAATTGCTGTGTTTTTCTACTTTGTAAAGGGGGGAGATGTTATGTGGGGTTTTATATTGAAGTGCAGTGTGATGACGCTGCCTTCCGGTTGCATCATCACACCGCCCTATATTAAGGGACATCGGCGATGAGGGCTTCCTCTTGCCCTGGATGACTCTGCCATGGTTTGTCATATGCTGTATGCTCTCATTGTTAATAAAGCAGTGTTCAGTGCTACCTCTCCGTCAGCCTCCTTTATTATCAGGTTTGTGGACATAACAGGTTGGTGCTAACAGTGTGGCTAGAGATGTTAGCATTAGCTCTGAAGGTAGCATTAGCTCTGGTTGCTGCCATTTTTCTCATGCTCATTAGTCCTTTTTATCGTTTGCTTGCTTTGCAGAAAAATCCTGGGATGAGCTCCCAGTGTTACCTTTATATTCCAGACTTTAAAAATGAGGCTGTTCCGCTAACACTATATTAATTATCATGTGGAAATGTGAAAGGACGAGACAGAGTTTATCTCACAAGTCAGGTTTATTCACATTCTCCAACATCAGCAATACAGAAAGAGAGAGAAACCCAGACCTTCATCCCCTTTTTATACCCCAGGAGCTTCAAAGCTCCAGTCACAATGCATTTAATCCCAGATAACAATGCATCCCTTTCAGATTTTATCACCCCCACCCAAAGTCACTGGCAGCCAGGAAATCCCCCACGGCCATCTCTTTGCATACCAAAGACCACATTTCACATCCTCCTGTTATCTCCGAGGAGGCTCAGTCCTTTGTTCATCTGAGACGTGAAGCATACAGTAAGCATACAGTGATATATATATGAAGCATAAGGTGATATATATTTGTGCATATGAAACCCACATATGTGTCCCACATGACCCCCCCCCTCCAAACGTCTAAGATGTAACAACAGAATAACAGTCAGCCTGTCATGATAAAATCATTACACATCAGCCCACGTGTTGCTTGGGCCTCAGTCTCCTCCCGTATCTGCTGTAAGCCGGCTTCAACACTTCCGTGGCGCCATCCTGCTGGGGGGCTGCTGTCTGAGGGTGGGAATTGTTAGTCAATCCCTGTGGGTGTTCTGGGGGATGTTCTCTTGGGGGTCTGCCGCGCCGAGGAGCCCTGGCCAACAGCACGTCGTCGTCCGCCACCACAAAGGCGGGTTTGAGCCTGTTAATGCCAATCTTCTCCTTCCTGCCCCCCAAATCTAGCAAAAAAATGCTTATCCCCTGTTTCCAGCACTCTAAATGGCCCATCATAAGGTGGTCGTAGCGGTGGGCGATGGGCATCGTGTCTGACAAAAACAAACTCCACGTTTTTTAAAGCATTAGGTATAAAAACGCGCGGAAAACTGTGGTGAGCGGGGCCAGGCAGTGCGCTCGATTCCGTGCCACGCTGCAACCACTGAGCCGGGGAACATTCTGACGCAGGATTATCTGGGAGAAACTCCCCGGGCAGCCGAAGTGGCTGCGCAAAAACTAGCTCCGCCGGGGAGGCTTCTAAATCCTCTTTAGGTGCAGAACGCAACCCCAATAAAACCCATGGTAGCCTGTCCACCCAATTTGCATCCGTAAGCGACGCTCTGAGAGCCGCTTTCAATGACCTGTGAAAACGTTTGCATAACCCGTTAGCCTGCGGATTGTACGCGGTTGTGCGGTGGATAGTTACCCCCAGGCTGCGGGCCATTGCTGACCAAAGTTCTGAAACAAATTGAGGGCCTCTGTCGGACGTAACGTCTGATGGGACTCCAAAACGTGCTACCCATGCTGTTAAAAACGCGCGCACCACCTCCTCGGCTGTGGTTGACGCCAGTGGGACCACTTCCGGCCAGCGCGTGGTGCGGTCTACCATTGTCAGAAGGTGTGTGCACCCCTGTGACGGCGGAAGGGGGCCTACGAGGTCCACGTGAACATGATCGAACCTCTTAGCCGGGATGTGAAACGGCTACAAAGGAGCTCTCGTGTGCCTGTGTACCTTGGCTCGTTGACAGGCCACGCAGGCTGCTGCCCACTCCCTAACTTGTTTGCGCAGGCTCGGCCATACAAATTTCTCTCCCACCATTTTGACCGACGTGCGCACTCCCGGGTGCGCCAGAGAATGAATCGAGTCAAAAACGCGGCGGTGCCACGCGGCGGGTACCACCGGAAGCGGTCTCCCAGTGGAGACATCGCAGATTAGGGGGGGCATACCGTCTTGCAGCACCCTGCTCTCCAGTCTTAACCCTGTTGGTCCAGACTGGAGCGTGCGCACGTCCGCGTCGCTAACCTGATCCGCGGCCATGGCTGCATAATCTACCCCCACGCGGACTGGAGCGCCATGGCGCGTGAGAGGCAGTCTGCCACTACATTAAGTTTACCAGCCACATGCTGGATATCGGTAGTAAACTCTGAGATCGCGGCCAGCTGTCTCTGCTGCCGGCCTGACCACGGTTCTGAAACCTTGGCCATCGTGAAAGTCAGCGGCTTGTGATCAACGAACGCGGTGAAACGGCGTCCCTCCAGCTAGAACTGGAAGTGGCGAATGGCCAAGTGGAGAGCTAACAACTCCCTGTCGAATGCGTTGTATTTTCGTTCACTATCGCGCAAGGCCCTGCTGAAAAAGGCGAGTGGCTGCCAAGCCCTGGCTACATGCTGCTCCACGACCGCCCCTATGGCCACATCTGACACGTCAGTAGTGAGCGCTATGCAGGCCGTTGGGTCTGGATGCACTAACAACGCAGCGTTTGCCAGGGCTGTTTTGACTTCCGAGAATGCTTGCTCTCGCTCCGGAGACCATTCGATTTTATTTGTGGGTTTTTGTTTTTTTAGTGCGGCATATAATGGTTGCATGAGCTGCGCTGCGCGGGGGAGGAAACGGTTATAAAAATTCACCATTCCTAAAAACTCCTGTAACGCTTTGACCGTTTGTGGCTGGGAAAAATTTGTTACCGCGCGCACTTTGTCAGGCAGAGGAACCGCTCCTTCTGGAGAGACGCGATGCCCCCAAAAATCAATCTGCGTCACCCCGAACTGACACTTCGCTGGGTTGATTATTAACCTGTGCTCTCCCAACCTCCGGAAAACTGCCTTGAGGTGGTTTTCGTGTTCGTTTTCGGACGCGCTGGCTACCAAAATATCGTCCAGGTAGACGAACACGAAGGGGAGATCGCGCAACACCACGTCCATCATGCGTTGGAACGTCTGCGCCGCGCCTTTAAGCCCAAACGGCATGCGCAAAAACTCGAATAGACCGAACGGAGTTATTACCGCTATTTTGGGTATGTCCTCAGTGCGTACTGGGACCTGGTGGTAACCGCGTACCAAGTCTATCTTAGAAAAAAAGCGCACCCCCGCCAAATGAACTGAAAAATCTTGGATATGCGGGATTGGGTAGCGGTCGTGCGCTGTGGCGTTGTTCAACCTGCGGAAATCTCCGCAAGGTCGACACGAGCCATCAGCTTTCAGGACCATGTGAAGTGGTGAAGCCCATGGGCTTTTCGGACGCCTGATGATGCCCAACTTTTCCAGGTTGGCAAACTCCTCACGCGCTATGGTCAGAAACTCCGTTTTTTGCAAAAACGGGCGGTCCAGTGGTAGTAATAAAATGTTCCACCCCGTGTTTAGCCACAGCCGCCGAAAATGCTGGGATCGTGAGTGCTGGGAACTGAGTGAGCAGTGTGTGGAACTTACCACTTGCAGCTGTGACGTTGGCTTGTGCTGTTGGCGGGGCCACTTGAGCTGTACAGGGAATAGAATAAAAAGAGAATGCATTAACCAGGCGCCTGTTAGCAAAATCAACCAACAAACCATGTGAGCACAGAAAATCAGCCCCTAACATATTGAAATTCACTGCAGCTATGACAAAAGTCCACTCAAATGTACGGCCGTGTAGGGACAGAAGCAGAGTCCTCTCACCAAAGGTCTTAATCGCCGAGCCGTTCGCTGCTGACACCCCGGGACCACTGGAAGGCGCCAGCCGGTCAGCAGAGGAAGGTGTGATGAAACTCAACTGGGAGCCTGTGTCCACGAGGAAATGCCTCCCCGAGCGCGCATCCTTCAAGTAGAGCAGCTTGTTCTCCTCCCCGAGGGCCGCACCTGCTACCGACCCCCGGTCTTGGCGTTTCCCGAGCGCTTGAAATGGCACGGTGGTATACATTTGTGTGCCTTCTCTGCAAAGCGGCGATGGTAGAAACAGAGGGTGTCTCCTCCGCGATCCTTGGCCCCCGCCGCCGCCATCGTCGGTGGGTCTGCTACCGCCGTCTCTGGCCCCTCGCCGTCTCCGGCTGTCGCACCGCACCCCGTCGCTGCTGCGGCTGCATCGCTGCTGCGGCTTGCTGGGCCAACAACGACGAACCGGCCAGGGTTGCTCTCGTGGCCGACGGTAGGGTTCTCAGGAAAATGTGGGTGAAGAGGAAAACGTCGCTGTCTGAGCCCCTCAACCTCAGCATGTCCTCCATCAGGTCAACGGGTGTGCCATCTCCCAAGTCGTTCAGAGCCAAGAGTCTCTCCGCTCTCTCCTGGGCTGAGAGAGTGAAGCGCTGGATGAGCGCAGCCTTCAGCATGCCGTATTTATTGTCGGCCGGTGGCTTCACCAAAAGGCTCTGCACATGCCGAGACGTGCGGTTGTTGAGCTTGGCAATTACATGGTAGAATTTCGTCTCATCTACCGTTATCCCCCAGAGGGCGAACTGTGCTTCGACCAAGAGGAACCAGGAGCACGGGTTGTCTTGCCAAAAGTCCGGTAGCTGGACGGTGTCATAACCCGAGTGTCGGTTCTGGCCACACTCGGGTCTCATATCTTTTTGTTCCCTGGCTTTGGCAGCTGAGGGTTCCTTCCAGCTCCTCGGGCTCTTATTGTGAAGGCGCCCGGGGGAGCTCCCTGCTGTCAAAGTCAGCTGCTGCTCTGCTGTCATTAGCAGCAGCTGTGCCGCGTTGGGGTCATTAGCCGCCAGAGATATAAGCGGGTGCTAAATGTCCTCCAGCGCGGCAGTCTCTGTTATATCCTGTTATATCCTGTTATATCCTGTTATGTTCAGCCACGTTCCGTCGTGCTCCTGTTATTCTCAGGTATGTTCCTTTGAGACTTCACTCTCACTGTTGTCCGTCTGGCGCATCGGGTGTCCCCCGGCTCAGACATCACCCAGCCATTGTATGTGTTCTGTGAGTGTTCTGCCTTATCCTTAATAAATTACCACTGCAAACTCACTGGTGACTGAGGCGTCTTGTGACGGTCCGTGAGGGCCATTGTGACAGTAGACTGCCGCCTAACGCCCGGAGAGGAGGCGTTGCATCGAGACGCCATTCACCGTGTAGTTTGCAGTAGTGGACTGTTTGTTCCTACCTGTCTGGGTGCCGTGTTGAAGCATGCCATCGTGGAGGTCTCGTGCTCGGAGGCAGGACGCTGTTCTCGCTGACACCCTCGAACGCGTGGACAGAGTCCTTGTCGCCGCCTCCCTCCTCGAATACAACAGCGAAGTGCCGTGGTACCTGGACCTAGCCGAGGAAATTCTGGATTCTCTCCCCCGCTTCACTAATCATCCAGAGGTAAGCGTGAGGAGAGATGACATCGCTGCCCAGCGTGAGATTCTCCGAGGGCTGGAGGGAAATCCTGGCGGGAAGCTGAAGCGGAGGAGACGTCGCCCCTCGCTTCGGGATCCCGCTCCTGCCTCTGTTCCGGCCCGGAAGTTCGCACCATCCGGAGGTCTTTTCCCATCGGGCATGTCGTCACTCGGGATTCCCCCAGAGAAGCTGCAGATGACAGCAGACAAGATCTGGGACCGGGTGGCAGCTGCTTGCTCCGCTGAGAATCCTCCAGCGTGTATGAAGCATGTGGTGGCGGCGGTTAGACTCGTGGAGAGGAATCCAGCGCTGCGTGAGTTTCCTGAGTTTGCTGACTTGCTTGCCGCCGTTTCTGCTCAGGAACGGCGATTTCCGGACCTCACCTTCGCCTCACCCCCTACAAGGAACCGTCGTCACTCCGGCTTCCAACCTCGGCTAGAGCCCCGTCTGGATGCTGCTCCGGGTCGCCGCAAGGGCTCAACGCCCCACACAGCTGTCACTTCTGCGCCTCGTCAGAGGGGAATCCCCGCAGCCTCGTCTTCTCCCGGGCCCTCGCCCGCTGTCCCGTCAGCGCCCCATGCCCGACTGACCCCGGCTGTCGCCCCCTCCTCCTCGTCGCCTATCCTGGCTGCTGTGTGTCACGAGAGCTCCGTTTCGGCGAGCTTCATCCCGGATCCGCCTCGAGTGGCCTCATCTCGTCTTCCCAGAGGGCCCTCTGTCGCCATCCAGCGGGGAAAGGAAGGAATGACGTCCCCCACAGCGGAGACCATCTTACCCTTAGGGGAAAGGCGAGTGCATGATAATTTCTCTCCTCTTGACATTGTTGTGCCTTGTCTGACTCCTAGGGGTGGAGTTCGGGGTATGCAGCCCCCCGAGCTCCCTCCACCCGCTGTGGATGAAAGTATTAACCCTGCTTCCTCTGTGTCTCCCTCCGCTGAGCGGTCCTTGACGTCAGGCCAACGTCGCTGGATGAGGAGGGGGCCTGCGGTTCTGGAGAGCCTGGTTCCGGTTCCGCAGCCACGCCATGGGCGGAGGAGGAGAGCGGACTGCAGCATGGAGCCATCGCCGGTGAGGAAGCGTCCCCGGGGTTCCACGGAGGAGTGGTCCGGTCCAGCAGGGTGAGATTCTCCTGCCACCACGCCATGCGGGCCACCGGCGTGGACATCGGTGCCGGAGGACTCTTTGGCTGCACGCACCATCATGCCAGCTGCGGAGCCCGACGCAGCTGAGTGGGAGCCTGATGACGACCTCCTGACATCTGAGCCCGGATCTTCGCAGTCCTGGACAGCGTCAGAACCCGAGCTCAGGCAAGTGCTCTACTTTGTCTTTCTTTTTCACCTCTTAGAGCATTTTTGCCTGTCTCAAGGGGAGATGAGCGGGGTGCAGCCGCCCGCTGCGTCCGAGCTTATCTCACCGGGTTCTGGCGCTGCCGGTGATCCTGATCCCGGGTTTTCTCTCTCTTTCGAGCCTTCTCCCAGGGTCGCCGGCGAGGGGCTGCTTTCGCCTGCTGTGCCAGAGGTTCCGGTTTCGGGGTTGGAGGTCGAGTTTGGTGCCACGCCGACCCAGTCGGGGTCCGTCGCGGGTTTGGTTCCGGAGGCCCAATTGGGGTCCACCGTGGGTGCTGTACCAGCAGGTCCTAGGTTCGGTGAGGGAGCTGCAGATCCCCAGCCACCGGATGCTGGACAGGCTCGTTTTCTTCATCACCCTCATCTCCACAGTCATCCTCCTCGTCTCCCTGAGGAGCACTACCCATCTCCACCTGGGGCTGTTGGGGTCCCGAACGCTCCGCCCAGTTTCCCCTCATCTCCCCCCTTTTCTGCGGGATCACCGGCTGCTTCCTCCCAACGGTTCTGGTGGGCTGGTGTTGCGGGGCGGCCGCCTGAAGGGCTGTCTCGTTGGTTTGGTTCTCTGGGCCGGCCCCCCGACCGGTTTATCTTCCTGTGCGGCGACCTGCTCCGGCCGCCTGAAACTCTCTTCCCCCGAGTATGGGACTGGGGTAGGCTGCCCGAACTGTCCTCTTTCCCCTCCCTGTTCTGTGGCCTCTTGTTGCCGGACGACCCCCCCGAACCTTTTGCCCCATCCCTCCGGGCCTGGACTGCGCCCTTTCCGGGTTCCTGATCTCGTCTGTGGGACTGTTGGGGTGTGTGTGTGGGGGGGGATTGTTTTGTGTTTTTGTGTCCCTCTGTTTGCCCAAGGGTGTGTTGCCTATTTTGTACTTATTGTGGTTTTGTTCTTGTTACCCGGGATTATGTTTTTTTTTTTCTATAGCCTTGTTGGTTGTTTGTCTCTCTCCCTCCTGCCAGCACCCCATCCACCCACCCTAGGGGGGTGGTGGGGGGGGGGGGGGCTGGGGTGTTACTCTGGCCGCTCAGAGCTCGGCCTTGAGGGGGAGGTACTGTCATAACCCGAGTGTCGGTTCTGGCCACACTCGGGTCTCATATCTTTTTGTTCCCTGGCTTTGGCAGCTGAGGGTTCCTTCCAGCTCCTCGGGCTCTTATTGTGAAGGCGCCCGGGGGAGCTCCCTGCTGTCAAAGTCAGCTGCTGCTCTGCTGTCATTAGCAGCAGCTGTGCCGCGTTGGGGTCATTAGCCGCCAGAGATATAAGCGGGTGCTAAATGTCCTCCAGCGCGGCAGTCTCTGTTATATCCTGTTATATCCTGTTATATTCTGTTATGTTCAGCCACGTTCCGTCGTGCTCCTGTTATTCTCAGGTATGTTCCTTTGAGACTTCACTCTCACTGTTGTCTGTCTGGCGCATCGGGTGTCCCCCGGCTCAGACATCACCCAGCCATTGTATGTGTTCTGTGAGTGTTCTGCCTTATCCTTAATAAATTACCACTGCAAACTCACTGGTGACTGAGGCGTCTTGTGACGGTCCGTGAGGGCCGTTGTGACAGACGGTAGCGGCATACACCTGGCTGGGAGCTCCTGACCCAGCTGGTTCGGGGGAATTTCTTTCACTCATCGTCTTAGGGTCATCAGTGTGGAAATGTGAAAGGACGAGACAGAGTTTATCTCACGAGTCAGGTTTATTCACATTCTCCAACATCAGCGATACAGAAAGAGAGAGAAACCCAGACCTTCATCCCCTTTTTATACCCCAGGAGCTTCAAAGTTCCAGTCACAATGCATTTAATCCCAAATAACAATGCATCCCTTTCAGATCTTATCACCCCCACCCAAAGTCACTGGCAGCCAGGAAATCCCCCACGGCCATCTCTTTGCATACCAAAGACCACATTTCACATCCTCCTGTTATCTCCGAGGAGGCTCAGTCCTTTGTTCATCTGAGACGTGAAGCATACAGTAAGCATACAGTGATATACATATGAAGCATAAGGTGATATATATTTGTGCATATGAAACCCACATATGTGTCCCACAATCACAAGTTTAAGGTGTACATCAGTTTATCACAGACAGCATAATGCCTAATGCCAATTAAACAACTGATTAAATATCTTACAGCTGAATTATTGATCTGTTCCAACCCACAAACTAACATTAGGTGGAAGTTTTCTGTGTGACTCGAAAAGCGCTATATAAGTGCAGGTTAGTTAGTTAGTTGAGATGAGATGAGATGAGATTCAACTTTATTGTCATTACAACATGTATGAATACAAGGTAACGAAACATGACTTGGCACTTGGGCACGCTCTGCAGAGCGCATCCAAGGCCGGGGCAGCCGCTAGGCGCCAGTCATAAAGAAGAAAGGAAAAAAAAGAAAAGAGAGAGGATATGACACAATAGGCGAGAGAAAAAAACATGTTTTATCAAATTGACGCTTAATGAGTAAGCGAAATTTTGATTGCAGGCAAAAAACCCCTCAATGCATATTTAGCAGACATTTAGTAGACAAATCACACAGCAGAGGGAGGGAGAGCAGTGTGTGTATATCAGTATGATGATGATGTCAGTGTGTGTGTGCAGTGTTGAGTGTATCAGTTACTGGAGTACAACAAATAGTCTCCTAGGCAACGATAGATGTTATAGTTCATGAACGCTGTCCCTGAAGAGTTCTGTTTATTGCACCGCAGTGGTGTTTGGGTTAGCAGAGCCAGCTGACACATCCGCTTATCTCAACTCTGGAGGAGTGAGTTATCCAGGGGCGCCGATTCAAGGCCGAATCTGCACAGACAGAGTATAGGATTTTCCCTGTTCTCATATTCTGAGCTTACAATTCAAATTAACATTCACTGGCTTTAAATTCATATCATTCCCTGGAGAGCACGAAGCGACTCCAGATGTTTCCCCTTCTAAACACAGATGAACATGTCCGGTAGAGTCCATCTCTCTACAGTGCATGCAGATGGTAAATCTCCTTCAAAGGACCTTCTGGTGGCCAGGGTTACGGAAGGACGTTGTTAATCACATCCGGGCCTGCGCTCAGTGCGCCACCAGGAAGACTACCCAATGTAATATCCAGGTGGCCAACCGGCATAGGAGACCCGCCCCGGACTATAAGGTGGGTCAGAAGGTCTGGTTGTCAACCCGGAATATTGGTGTACCGGCCGAAGAACGGAAGCTCACTAAGCGCTTCATTGGCCCTTACACTATTAATCGTATTATTAACCCTGTGTCTGTGCGCTTGTCTCTCCCCTCTTCGATGCGTATCTGCCCCATTTTTCATGTCTCCCAGGTCAAACCATACGTCTTGGACCCCCTTTGTTCTGCTCCAGTGGTTACCGCGCCCCCGAGGATGATCGATGGCCATCCGGCCTGGGGGGTGACTGCTGTCCTGGATGTCCGCAGGCGGGGTCATGGTCTTCAGTATTTGGTGGACTGGGAGGGCTTTGGACCGGAGGATCGCTCTTGGATTTGGGGCTAGTATTTAGCAAGTCTCGGGCGTTGTCCTTACCCCCTCATCGCCCTTATGACTGCGCGATCAACCTGAAGGCTGGGGCCCCTCTACCTGCTAGCCGCCTGTACAGCCTGTCAGCCCCGGAGCACGAGGCTATGGACACATATATTAAGGAGTCCTTGGCTTCTGGTATCATCCGCCCGTCGTCTTCGGCAGTAGGTGCTGGATTTATTTTTGTTGAAAAGAAAGACGGTTCTCTACACCCCTGTTTCGATTTCCGGGGATTGAATGAAATAACTGTGAAAGACAAATATACCCTGCCTTTGATGAACACTGTTTTTGACTCCCTTCGGGGGGCGTCCTGGTTTACTAAATTGGACCTTAGGAATGCTTACCATCTAGTGCGCATAAGGGAAGGAGATGAGTGGAAGACGGCTTTTCGGACCCCCGGTGGACATTTTGAGTACCTGGTAATGCCGTTTGGGGTAGCTAAAGCTCCAGCCGTGTTCCAACGTCTGATAAAGGATGTACTTCGGGATTTCCTGAACTCGTTTGTTGTTGTTTTTCTCGACGATATTCTCATTTTCTCCCGCACACTAGAGGAGCATCGAGTGCATGTGCGCAGGGTACTGCAGCGCCTCCTGGAGGATCAACTGTTCGTGAAGGCTGGAAAATGTGAGTTCCACACTGATCAAACCTCCTTCCTTGGGTTTATTTTAGCTCGGAACCAGGTGCTCCCTGACCCGGCCAAGGTCAAGGCAGTTGTGGATTGGCCTGCACCCACCTCCAGAAAGCAGCTTCAGGGGTTCCTGGGGTTTGCTAGTTTCTATAGGAGGTTCGTGCCTTATTTTGGCAATATTGCCCGTCCCCTGTCTGCTCTTACCTCCCCTAAGATCCCGTTTTGTTGGAGTAAGGAGGCAGCTGAAGCATTTGAAAGACTCAAGAGGGAGTTCGCCTCGGCCCGAGTCCTTACTCAGGTGGATCCAAAGCTGTAGTGCTTGGTGGAGGTGGACGCTTCTGATTCAGGAGTTGGAGCGGTACTCTCCCAACGGTCTCCCGAGGACGGTAAGATTCGCCCTTGTGCTTATTTCTCTCACCGTCTCACTTCTGCAGAGAGGAATTACTGCATCGGAGACAGGGAGTTACTGGCAGTAAAACTCGCCTTGGAGGAATGGAGACATTGGCTGGAGGGGGCTGCTCAGCCGTTCGTGGTTTGGACGGATCATCATAACCTGGAGTACCTCAGGACGGCGAAGCGCCTGAATGCACGCCAGGCTCGCTGGTCCCTCTTCTTCGGCCGTTTTAACTTTTCTATCATGTATCGGCCGGGAAGTAGGAACGGTAAGCCGGATGCTCTCTCTCGGCAGTTTGACACTCCATCCTCTGAGGACCAGGAGACCCCTATCCTGCCGCCTTCCTGCGTCGTGGGCGCCCTGTCCTGGGGAATCTGCAAGACGGTTCGCCAGGCTCAGAAGACAGAGCCGGACCCCGGGGGTGGCCCCCAGGCCGCTTGTTTGTTCCACGCGCTATCTGGGGCAAAGTGATTGAGTGGGGTCATGCTTCCAAGTGGGCCTGTCATCCTGGAGTGGGTCGGACCGTGGATCTCCTTCAAAGGACCTTGTGGTGGCCAGGGTTACGGAAGGACGTTGTTAATCACATCCGGGCCTGCGCTCAGTGCGCCACCAGGAAGACTACCCAATGTAATATCCAGGTGGCCAACCGGCATAGGAGACCCGCCCCGGACTATAAGGTGGGTCAGAAGGTCTGGTTGTCAACCCGGAATATTGGTGTACCGGCCGAAGAACGGAAGCTCACTAAGCGCTTCATTGGCCCTTACACTATTAATCGTATTATTAACCCTGTGTCTGTGCGCTTGTCTCTCCCCTCTTTGATGCGTATCTGCCCCATTTTTCATGTCTCCCAGGTCAAACCATACGTCTTGGACCCCCTTTGTTCTGCTCCAGTGGTTACCGCGCCCCCGAGGATGATCGATGGCCATCCGGCCTGGGGGGTGACTGCTGTCCTGGATGTCCGCAGGCGGGGTCATGGTCTTCAGTATTTGGTGGACTGGGAGGGCTTTGGACCGGAGGATCGCTCTTGGATTTGGGGCTAGTATTTAGCAAGTCTCGGGCGTTGTCCTTACCCCCTCATCGCCCTTATGACTGCGCGATCAACCTGAAGGCTGGGGCCCCTCTACCTGCTAGCCGCCTGTACAGCCTGTCAGCCCCGGAGCGCGAGGCTATGGACACATATATTAAGGAGTCCTTGGCTTCTGGTATCATCCGCCCGTCGTCTCCGGCAGTAGGTGCTGGATTTATTTTTGTTGAAAAGAAAGACGGTTCTCTACGCCCCTGTTTCGATTTCCGGGGATTGAATGAAATAACTGTGAAAGACAAATATACCCTGCCTTTGATGAACACTGTTTTTGACTCCCTTCGGGGGGCGTCCTGGTTTACTAAATTGGACCTTAGGAATGCTTACCATCTAGTGCGCATAAGGGAAGGAGATGAGTGGAAGACGGCTTTTCGGACCCCCGGTGGACATTTTGAGTACCTGGTAATGCCGTTTGGGGTAGCTAAAGCTCCAGCCGTGTTCCAACGTCTGATAAAGGATGTACTTCGGGATTTCCTGAACTCGTTTGTTGTTGTTTTTCTCGACGATATTCTCATTTTCTCCCGCACACTAGAGGAGCATCGAGTGCATGTGCGCAGGGTACTGCAGCGCCTCCTGGAGGATCAACTGTTCGTGAAGGCTGGAAAATGTGAGTTCCACACTGATCAAACCTCCTTCCTTGGGTTTATTTTAGCTCGGAACCAGGTGCTCCCTGACCCGGCCAAGGTCAAGGCAGTTGTGGATTGGCCTGCACCCACCTCCAGAAAGCAGCTTCAGGGGTTCCTGGGGTTTGCTAGTTTCTATAGGAGGTTTGTGCCTTATTTTGGCAATATTGCCCGTCCCCTGTCTGCTCTTACCTCCCCTAAGATCCCGTTTTGTTGGAGTAAGGAGGCAGCTGAAGCATTTGAAAGACTCAAGAGGGAGTTCGCCTCGGCCCGAGTCCTTACTCAGGTGGATCCGAAGCTGTAGTGCTTGGTGGAGGTGGACGCTTCTGATTCAGGAGTTGGAGCGGTACTCTCCCAACGGTCTCCCGAGGACGGTAAGATTCGCCCTTGTGCTTATTTCTCTCACCGTCTCACTTCTGCAGAGAGGAATTACTGCATCGGAGACAGGGAGTTACTGGCAGTAAAACTCGCCTTGGAGGAATGGAGACATTGGCTGGAGGGGGCTGCTCAGCCGTTCGTGGTTTGGACAGATCATCATAACCTGGAGTACCTCAGGACGGCGAAGCGCCTGAACGCACGCCAGGCTCGCTGGTCCCTCTTCTTCGGCCGTTTTAACTTTTCTATCATGTATCGGCCGGGAAGTAGGAACGGTAAGCCGGATGCTCTCTCTCGGCAGTTTGACACTCCATCCTCTGAGGACCAGGAGACCCCTATCCTGCCGCCTTCCTGCGTCGTGGGCGCCCTGTCCTGGGGAATCTGCAAGACGGTTCGCCAGGCTCAGAAGACAGAGCCGGACCCCGGGGGGTGGCCCCCGGGCCGCTTGTTTGTTCCACGCGCTATCCGGGGCAAGGTGATTGAGTGGGGTCATGCTTCCAAGTGGGCCTGTCATCCTGGAGTGGGTCGGACCGTGGATCTCCTTCAAAGGACCTTCTGGTGGCCAGGGTTACGGAAGGACGTTGTTAATCACATCCGGGCCTGCGCTCAGTGCGCCACCAGGAGGACTACCCAATGTAATATCCAGGTGGCCAACCGGCATAGGAGACCCACCCCGGACTATAAGGTGGGTCAGAAGGTCTGGTTGTCAACCCGGAATATTGGTGTACTGGCCAAAGAACGGAAGCTCACTAAGCGCTTCATTGGCCCTTACACTATTAATCGTATTATTAACGCTGTGTCTGTGCGCTTGTCTCTCCCCTCTTCGATGCGTATCTGCCCCATTTTTCATGTCTCCCAGGTCAAACCATACGTCTTGGACCCCCTTTGTTCTGCTCCAGCGGTTCCCGCGCCCCTGAGGATGATCGATGGCCATCCGGCCTGGGGGGTGACTGCTGTCCTGGATGTCCGCAGGCGGGGTCATGGTCTTCAGTATTTGGTGGACTGGGAGGGCTTTGGACCGGAGGATCGCTCTTGGATTCGCCCAGCGTTGATCTTGGATAAACAGCTGATTCGCGATTTTCATCGGGCGAATCCAGGTAGGATTGGGCAGATGCCTGGAGGCACTGCTAGAGGGGGGAGTACTGTCATGGCGGCCTCTGGGCCGTCATTAGTGTCATTAGCCCCAGCTGCGCACAGACCAGGAGGTGTGAATCAGCGGCTGTTAAAAGCCAGTGTCGCTGACAGCCCGGCACGGAGTCGTCTGTCTTCCTCAACGGAGAATGAACCTGAACTCCGCTCTCTGGTCTCGTCAAGAATATCTCTTGTCACGTCTGGAACTTTGTCTGTCTCATCAAGAACGTTGTCTGTCTCGTCAGGAACTTTGTCTGTCTCGTCTGGAACCTCGTTTGTCTCGTCAAGAGCTTCACTTGCTTCATCCAGGAACTCTTCCCAGCGACAAGCAAGTAAGCGCACCATTTGTTACTCAACTCCAAACCTATACCCCTGTGCACAGGTGGACCTCCTTGGCGGCGGACCTGCGTCCCCAGCTGACGGGGTAACGCCATCACGTCTTCGTAGCGGCTCGCTACCACCACGTTTACCGGTACGTCTTGCTCCTC
Source organism: Pholidichthys leucotaenia (assembly GCA_020510985.1). NCBI lineage: Eukaryota > Metazoa > Chordata > Actinopteri > Cichliformes > Pholidichthyidae > Pholidichthys > Pholidichthys leucotaenia. Next base: position 331,412,197 of record CM035844.1, on the reverse strand, counting down.
AATTACCAGAACTGTTATTGTATCAGTTACAGGAGTATTGGCCAACGTTATCGGTGGAATCACTGTCATCAGCATCAGCTGTATCATCAATGACACTTTCTGTGGAGTCACTAACCTCGTCTTTGTCTGCATCATCGTCATCCCGGTCTGTGGAGTCACAGCCGGCGTCATCGTCTGGATCATTGTCATCCCGGTCTGTGGAGTCACAGCCGGTGTCATCGTTTGGATCATCGTCATCCCGGTCTGTGGAGTCACAACCGGTGTCATCGTCAGGACTGTCATTGTCACAGCCACGGGTAGTAACCCCAGCACGGTCACGGACGCCTTCACCTCCACGCTGCCCGGCCGCTGGAACTCAACAGAGCGAAGCCAGTGCTGCTCTCAAGTAAGCCTTGTTATCTGCAGCTATTTGCTAGTGTGGAGCATTAGTAATTTGTCTCTGCTTATCTGTTCCAGGGTTGCCGGGTCTCCGTCCAGGTTGCTCAGCTCCAGTGACCAGAACGATATCATCACACTCACACTCGCATTACACTCACTCACAATTAAATAAAGATTATTGTCACTATCTGCTCGTGTCACTGTCTGTCTCCTGGGTCCCGAAACATGTCAGTCTGTGTTCTTTATGAAAATGGAGTCTTTTATAGTCATGTTTTTGCTTATTGTATCACCTGTAGGTGCTGTAATAGGTATTTCTTGAGCCAAATTAGGACCAGTGTTAACAAAAAAGTTATTAAATTCATCTGCAGGTGAGACTTCATTCACACTCTGAGTCGTTTTATTATTTTTTTTTTTGAAAGATTGGTTGGGTAGCTTGTATTTCTGTTTTTATTTCCAAGAATATTGTTAAGTATTGTCCATGTATTTTTAATATTGTCTCTGTTTTTCTCCAGTTCTTTACTGTAATAGTCTCTTTTACTACATCTCATTATATAGATTAACTTATTTTTGTATTTTTTATACCGCTGCTCTGCTTCTTTTGTCCTTTTCTTTAGAAAAGCTTTATATAATGAATTTTTCTTTTTACATGCCTTTTGTAATCCTTTGGTTAACCATGGCTTGTCGACAAATTTCTGTTTCAGCTTTTTTTTTTTTTTTTACTAATGGACAATTTTTTTCATAAAGAGTGGTTACAATGTTCATAAATGTGTCATAGGCTTCATTTACACCTTATACATAGACTTTTGTCCAGTCTTGCTTGAGCAAGTCTTCTTTAAAAGAACTGATTGCATTTTGTGATTTGTATCTAAAAGATTTTAAAGTTTTTTCTGTATTGGCACCCGTGTGGCCATGGATAAGTGCAAAGACTGGCAAATGGTCACTTATATCATTTATCAGTAATCCACTTTCTATTTTCTTAGCAATAATATTAACAAACAAGTTATCAGTAAGTGTAGCAGTGTGAACTGTGATTCTACTGGGATGTGTTATTGTGGGATATAGACTCATACTGTACATAGAATTCATGAACTCTGTAATTACATTTTGTTGAAATGGATTTAGTAAATCAATATTGAAATCTCCACAAATTACTACCATTTTCTTACTAGTAATATTATTGTACAGCTCGACTAATTTATCTCTGAATGTCTCAATGCAAGTTCCCGGCATTCTATATATACAACTTATAATTAGATTTTTTGTTTTGTCTTGGTCAATCTCAACAGTAACATATTCCAGAATCCCTGGTAGTGCAAAGGACATTCCATTTACAGGTTTACACCTATACAGGTCATCAATATACAGTGCAACACCACCACCCTTTTTTTGAGATCTGTTAATATGAAACATCTGATATCCCTCTATTGCCATCAGAGGAGCCTGCTCTTCATTAAGCCAAGTTTCAGAGACTACGATAGCTGTAAATTTTCTGTCTAGCTGTTTTAAATAGTCCTGAATAGTCCTAAATAGCCTTCCCCCTCCCCCTGACTCTGGGTGGAATACACATCTTCTTGGATACATTTAGGGCTTTGGGGTGAGTGTGTGCTGCACTGTGTCGGAGAAGGCGATACCTTTGCTGTGCGGTGGGGCTTCCCTCACCTCAATTTTAATTGCATTCTAGACACTGAGGGCTTGGGGGGATGGGGGCCCCGCTGCCCATCGCAATGGCTAGTGATGCTCCAATCACCATCCCCCCAATTTTAATTGCACTTTGGTAGTCCACACATTTACACACAATTACATCATATAACTGACATACACCCACCATGTTTTGTGCAGGGGGGAGGAGGGGTGGGGGTCTTCCCCCACCCCTGTTCCCCTCCTCCTGCTGGCAGCGTGGGGGCCCGGTGGGGTGCCTGGGACCCGCCATGTTGTCAAAATCCCTGGATGCTACTGAATGTATAGATACAATCAAGGGTGTGACAGCAGGACTGAATATGTAAGTGAGAGTGAGGGGGTGATGAATGGAGGTGGTGATGGTGGGTCAGTTTTGTGCGGCGCTTTGCGTGTTGGGTGGCATCTTGGGGCATCTGCGGTGGTCTGCTGATCAGTCGCTCGGATGGGCGCCCGGGGTGGGGGTCTGCTTCTGTAGCCTGAGCCAGCGGTCTCCCCGGCCTGCTGGTGCATGTTCAGGCTCGCTGCATCTGCTTCGCAGCCGCCTTATGAAACAAGGGTGAATAAGGGGTGAGTTTGGGCAGGTACAGGAGTGAGAGAGAATGGGTTGGTCCGAGTGAGTGAGAGTGAGTTAGTGCAGATGGGTGTGCATGGGAGTATGTGGGTGTGAAGGTGTGGGTAGGGGTGTGTCTGCAAGTCGGAAGGTGCTGGATTAAGGGGGTAGTGCCTCTTGGCAATGTGGCGGGGGGGGACTTCTTTGGGCATGGGGGTCCCTGGGGTGTGGGGCGGTGGCGCTGGGGGGGTGCCCGGGAGGGTTTGTGCTGGGGGGCGCAAGCCGGTCTCCAGCCCGAGGGGTGGGGTCGCTGGCCTCCTGGCGCCTGGGGCCCGGGGGCGAGTGTTGGCCCCTGTTTGGGGGGGGGGGGGGGCTGGCGGGTCTGGAGGTGTGGGTTTGCCGTGCCAGCCACCTGGCGACATGGCCTCCCTCGATCGTCCCTCTGGGGGCGGATGCCTGGTTTTCCTGGGGCTTGCTGACCACGGACGTTTGTCCCCTGTGGTGGTTGGTGGCGCTGCCTTGCCTCCTCAGGGTTCCCAGGGGGAGAGCTGCTGCGACCAGCACCCCACTTCATATGTTTCCTGACAAACCACTCACACGCACACACTTAAAGCAGACGTACACGCACAAGTGTCTCTCCTTTAATAGGTTCTGAAACCAGACTCATGTTGAGACACCTTTGGTGGAAAAAGCAGTTTGTCTTTTATTTGTTTTAATTGTTGGTTTGTTTGTCTTTTTGTCTGTTCCCCTCCATTTTCTTTCCTCCTCCACACACTTCCTTTCCCTCTTCACCATCCTGTCGGATGTTCCATGGGTAAAACAATTTAAATTAAATATTAAACGTTATTACAGGAGGAGTTTACAACAATATACAATACAAAGTTAGGTACTGTATGAGCTCCTCTTGGCAAAGTAAATCTGTTTTGGCACAATAAGGTTGACAGATCCCTGTTCTGCTTGCCTAGCTGCCTGACAGGACAAGAGGGAAAAAAAAAAGAAGAAGCGGCGCTAACTTTCTTTACTCCCTAAAACTTACCAATCAGAAGCAGGCAGTAAACATCACTGCTCAGGGGTATCTCTTTCTCAGATGCTCATGCATCACTGTAGTGCTGTCGTGGTAAGATAAGTCTGCTTTGCAGAGTCTGTATTTTACTTGTATCATTTTTTGTTTGTTTTTTTTTGTTTTCTGTGATGTTCCCATACCATAAAAAGTTTGAGTCTGTTTTATTTTAGCTCCACTTCGACTTGTTTGTCTTTTTTGCTTCGCCATGCTGTGCTCCTTTTCTTCTTCGCTGGAAATTGTTCATACATGCTGGACAACAGAGGCGCTACTGCCCGCAGCAGTTCTGGTCATGCATTGCAGTTACAACTGAACATTTCCGTGGCATGCATATACGTACACTTTAAAATTAAACAATTTGTCGACAATAAAAAATCTGTGTCAACAAATTTTTTATTATCGACATTATCAACAATGTCAACTAATCACTTCAGCCCTAACGAGCACATACATAAATTACTGTTGTCGCTTGCTTTGGTCTCTGAGTCTGCTCTGTGTCAGTTCTGGGTCAACTACTTTAAACCACGTCAGTACGATCCCACCAACAAGACTCAGCTGACACAACAGCAGCCTCAGAAGTCCCTTGCCTAGCATTCATTGAATCACGTATTGATCACTTAACTTACGAGCTAGCTGTTTCTCAGTCCCAGGTCCACCGGCTTACCGAGCAGTTCAACTTGTTATCTTCTGCGTCGGGTAGTAGCCATGTTTCCTCACAGGATACCTCTCCTTTGCCCCAGCGCCTTGTAGTAACTACGCCCGCTCGTTACGGGGGTCAGATGGGCGCCTGCAAAGGATTTCTCCTCCAATGCCAGCTGGTGTTCCAACGCATTCTCAGGAACTTCCCAATGGATCACAGCCGTATCAGTTTCATGGTCGGTCTCCTGGAAGGGTCCACCCTGGCCTGGGCACAGGCAATTGACAATGGACCCGAGTATAATTCATAAACCTTTCACTGGTTTGTCTCGGAATTCAAATCTGTTCTTGGTCATTTTGATGCTGAGGGGAACTTCACCAACAGGCTTTTAAACCTTCGTCAGGGTTTGCTGTTGGTAGCAGAGTACTCTATCCATTTCCTCGTCATGCCAGCCAAATCGGGCTGAACTGACGTGGCGCTCAGGGGCATTTTTACCCATGATCTGAGTTCTACACTCCAGGATGAATTAGCCTGCTGTGATGAGTCACCCTCCCTTGAGGCATTAATCACTCTGGCCATTCGCGTTGACAATCGCCTCTGAGAGCAGTGCACCCACGCGCTGTGTTACAGAGGCCATTATTTGTCTCCTCCTGCTCCTCGTCCATGTGCTTCTCCATCTCCATCACCTCCTGATGCTGAGGAGCCCATGCAGCTTGGTCGGGCTCACCTGTCCTTGTCGGAGCGCCAACACCATCCCATTAATGGGTTATTGCTCGATGTGCCTAAAAGGGAGAAGCCCACCCATCTCAGTAGGGTGGTTGGCGGGCACAATTTTAGTCAATCCCTTGTGTAGATTAACTCTCCCTATACACATCCATACACCTGTCACTGAGTTTTCGGGTCACGCGCCCTAGATTCCGATGTGGAGTAAAGTTTCATTTCACAGCAGCTAGTATCCAAGTTACAGTTAGCCACTCTTCCACTCCCATCCAACGTTAACATAATCTCACTCACTGGCAGCCCTCTTTCCACGATAAGCCACCAGACGGCGCCCGTCTCCTTAGTGTCTGGTAACCATAGGGAGCAAATATACTGTGGTGTGAAAAAGTGTTTGCCCCTTCCTGATTTATCGTTTTTTTGTAAGTTTGTCATACTTAAATGTTTCAGATCATCAAACAAATTTAAATATTAGACAAAGATAACACAAGTAAACAAAAAATGCAGTTTTTAAATGAAAGTGTTTATTATTAAGGGGAAAAAAAAATCCAAACCTACATGGCCCTGTGTGAAAAAGTGATTGTCCCCAAACCTAATAACTGGTTGGGCCACCCTTAGCAACAACAACTACAATCAAGCGTTTGCGATAACTGGCATTGAGTCTTTTACAGCACTGTGGAGGAATTTTGGCCCACTCATTTTTGCAGAATTGTTGTAATTCAGCCACATTGGAGGGTTTTCAAGCATGAACCGCCCTTTTAAGGTCATGCCACAGCATCTCAATCACATTCAGGTTAGGACTTTAACTAGGCCACTCCAAAGTCTTCATTTAGGTTTTTTTTTTTTTTTTTTTTTTAAACTATTCAGAGGTGGACTTGCTGGTGTGTTTTGGATCATTACCCTGCTGCAGAACCCAAGTGTGCTTCAGCTTGAGGTCACGAGCAGATGGCCGGACATTCTCCTTCAGGATTTTTTTGGTAGACAGCAGAATTCATGGTTCCATTTACCCCAGCAAGTCTTCCAGGTCTTGAAGCAGCAAAACAGCCGCAGACCATCACACTACCACCACCATATTTTACTGTTGGTATGATGTTCCTTTTCTGAAATGCTGTGTTACTTTTATGCCAGATGTAATGGGACACATACCTTCCAAAGAGTTCAACTTTTGTCTCATCAGTCCAGAGTATTTTCCCAAAGGTCTTGGGGATCATCAAGATGTTTTCTGGCAAAACTGAGACGAGCCTTTATGTTCTTTTTGCTCAGCAGTGGTTTTTGTCTTGGAACTCTGTCATGCAGGCCATTTCTGCCCAGTCTCTTTCTTATGGTGGAGTCATGAACACTGACCTTAACTGAGGCAAGTGAGGCCTGCAGTTCTTTGGATGCTGTTGTGGGGTCTTTTGTGACCTCTTGGATGAGTCGTCGCTGCACTCTTGGGGTAATTTTGGTCGGCTGGCCACTCCTGGGAAGGTTCACCACTGTTACATGTTTTCACCATTTGTGGATAATGGCTCTCACTATGGTTTGCTGGAGTTCCAAAGCTTTAGAAATGGCTATATAACCTTTTCCAGACTGATATATCTCAATTACTTCGTTTCTCACTTGTGCCTGAATTTCTTTGGATCACAGCATGATATCTACCTTTTGAGGATCTATTGGTCTACTTCACTTTGTCAGGCAGGTTCTATTTAAGTGATTTCTTGATTGAGAACAGGTGTGGCAGTAATCAGGCCTGGATGTGGGAAGAGAAATTGAACTCAGCTTTCCAAAGATGTGATAAACCACAGTTAACTTATGGTTTAAGGGGGGGGGGGGCGATTTTTCACACAGGGCCATGTAGGTTTGGATTTTTTTTACCCTTAATTATAAACCCCTTCATTTAAAAACTCGATTTTGTGTTTACTTGTAGTATCTTTGTCTAATATTTCAATTTGTTTGATGATCTGAAACATTTAAGTGTGACATACAAATAAATGAGAAATCAGGAAGGGGGCAAACACTTTTTCACACCACTGTAGTTTCTCATCCTCCCTTCCGGGTCTGTGGAGATAGATTTGGGCTTTCCTTGGCTAAAATTACACAATCCAATTGACTGATCCCAAAACAGAGTAGTCTCCTGGAATAACTGTCTCTCTGCTTGTCGGCAGTATACTGTCTGTTCTCCTTCACTACCTTGTGGAGTATCACAGTCCCGCCACTGTGTTCAGCAAATCGAGGGCTCTGTCACTTCTACCACACTGCTCCTATGATTGCACAATCAACCTGTTCCCCAGTGCTACGCTGCCTACCAGTCGGTAGTCAAGACTGGAATGGGAGGCGATGGAAAAATATTTTAAGGAGTCACTCAATGCTGGAATTATTCAACCCTCCACCTTCCCAGCTGGTGCGGGTTTCTTTTTTGTCGGTAAGAAAGATGGCACCCTCCAGCCTTGCATCACTTACCATGGCCTCAATAAGATCACATTCAAATACAGTCCTTCTCATCCACTCCCTCTCATCAACTCTGCTTTCGATCTTCTCCACAATGGCAGCATCATCACTAAATTAGACCTCCGCAGTGCATATCATCTAATCAGAATACGTGAAAATGATGAATGGAAAACTGGATTCAACATATCGATTAGGCATTTTGAGTACTGGGTAATGCCATTCATTGCCCCAGCAGTGTTCCAACACCTTATTAACAACATACTCCAGGACTTCATTAATGTCTTTCCTGCTCTCCTGAAGAACACCGGGTTCATGTCCGCACTGTGCTCCAGAGGCTGTTGGAGAACCAACTCTGTAAAAGCATAAAAATGTGAGTTCCACACCATCTCCTCCACATTCTTGGGTTTTATTATTTCCGAGGGGCAGATTAAACCCAAGCCATCCAAGATTAAGGCGATCACTGTTTGGCCAACTCCCACGTCCAGAAAACAGTTGTAAAGTTTCAAGGGTTTGCCAACTTCTATCAGCGTTTCATTAAAAATTATAGTGCCATTGTTTCACCTCTCACCAGGCTCAGTTCCGTGAAACTTCCCTTTAGTTGGTCAAAGGAGGCAGAAGTAGCGTTCCAACAGCTTAAGGGTTGGTTCACCAAGGCACCCATCCTGATCCAACCTGATTCATCCCTCCAATTTATTGTAGAAGTAGATGCTTCAGATTCAGCGGTTGGAGTGGTTCTCTCCCAGAGCTCGGTCACTGACAGCAAAATACACTCCTGTGCCTTTTTCTCTCGACGTTTTTCTAATCATCTGTAGGATACCCCATTTCTGACAATCTGTGAAAATTTCATGAAAATCCGTCCATAATTTTTTGAGTTATCTTGCTAACAAACAAACAAACAGACAAACAAACAGACAAACCAACGCTGATGATCACATAACCTCCTTGGCGGAGGTAAATATATAAACACACAGAGTGCGGAGCATTGTAGCTAGATGGAATAATATGTAGCTATATAAACACAGTGCGGAGCATTGTAGCTAGATGGAATAGATATATGAATATATAAACACAGTGCGGAGCATTGTAGCTAGATGTAATAAATATGTAGATATATAAACACATACAGTGCGGAGCATTGTAGCTTGATGGAATAAATATGTAAATATATAAACAGACACAGTGTGGAGCATTGTAGCTAGATGGAATAAATATGTAAATATATAAACACACACAGCGTGGAGCATTGTAGCTAGATGGAATAAATATGTAGATATATAAACACACACAGTGCGGAGCATTGTAGCTAGATGGAATAAATATGTAAATATATAAACAGACACAGTGTGGAGCATTGTTGCTAGATAGAGTAAATATATAAAAATATATATATAAACACACACAGTGCGGAGCATTGTAGCGAGATGGAATAAATATGTAAATATATAAACACACAGCGTGGAGCATTGTAGCTAGATGGAATAAATATGTAAATATATAAACACACACAGTGCGGAGCATTGTAGCTAGATGGAATGAAACAGCACAACCGTCTACTTAGTTATCCTACATGGTATGATTATGTACACATACATATTCTCACCCTCCATAGCGACCGGTATTTTCCTAGTTGTATACTGGAAGGGACCATTGTGTAAGTCTATTGCGTCTTTTGCATTCAAAACTATTAGGTTGTCATGTCTTTTTGCTATCTCTGCGAGCAACCCTGCTTAGGTTGTACAGTCTGACAGCCGTAGGTAGGAAGGACCTGCGAAACCTCTCGGTTGTGCACCTAGGATGATGTAGTCTGCTGCTAAATGAGCTCCTCAGTGCATTCAGTATGTCCTGCATAGGGTGGAACTCGGACTCCAGCAGAGATGACAGTTTAGCCACCATCCTTCTCTCTCCTATCTCCTCCACTGGGTCAAGGCACTGCCCCAGGACAGAGCTAGCTTTCTTGATCAGTTTGTTCAGTCTTTTCCTATCGGCTGCTGTAATGCCACTGCCCCAGCAGACCACTCCAAAAGTGATAGCTGATGCCACCACCGTGTCATAGAATGTCTTCAGCAGCGCCCCTTGTACACCAAAAGAAATGAGTCTCCTCAGTAGGAACAGCCTGCGCTGTCCCTTCTTGTAGAGTGCGTCAGTATTGTGTGACCAGTCTAGTTTATTGTTCAGATGAACACCCAGGTACTTATAGGATGTCACCATCTCGATGTCTGTTCCCTGTATATTTACTGGTGCTGTGAGGGATTGTCCTTGCCTGCGGCAGTCCACCACCAGCTCCTTAGTTTTCCTCGCGTTGATCTGGAGGCAGCTCCAATGGCACCAGTCCACGAAGTCCTGGATAAGTCCTCTGTACTCAGCTTCATCTCCGTTGGAGATGAGGCCAACGATCGCAGAGTCATCAGAGAACTTCTGTAGATGGCAGTGTATTGTGTTGTGTGAGAAGTCCTCAGTATAAAGGGTAAACAGGAAGGGAGCCAAAACCGTTCCCTGGGGGGCCCCTGTGCTACCGATGATCGTGTCGGACACACAGTCCTGGATTCTCACAAGTTGAGGCCGGTTTGTGAGGTAGTCCAGGATCCATGATGACAGGTGCTGGTCCACCCCTGCGCACAGCAGCTTGTCCTTCAGGATCATCGGTTGGATGGTGTTGAAAGCACTGGAGAAGTCAAAGAACATGATCCTCACCGCATTCCTGGGCTTCTCCAGGTGGGACAGAGAACGGTGAAGGAGGAAGATCACCGCATCCTCCACCCCAATGCCATGCTGGTAGGCGAACTGGAGTGGATCCATCGCTGGTCCCATCAGGGGGCGGAGGTGAGCAAGGAGCAGTCTCTCCAGGGTCTTCATCATGTGGGACGTCAAGGCCACTGGTCTGTAGCTGTTCAGATCTTTGGGGTGGGAAGTCTTTGGTACAGGTACCACACAAGATGTTTTCCACAGCTGTGGTACCCTCCCCAGCTTCAGGCTCAGATTGAAGATGTACTCCACAATCCCACACAGCTGGTCTGCACAGGACTTGAGGAGCTTTGCGCTGATGCCGTCCGGTCTCGACGCCTTCCTCGCCTTGATCTTCCTCAGCTCCGTCCTCACCTGGATCTTAGTGAGGGTCAGATTGGGGGGCTGTGTGCTGGGAGTGGGAGGGTGTTGGTGGAGTGGGGAGTGGGCAGCAGGACTTGATGTCTTTAGAGGCACCAGTGGTTGTTGTGCAGTCAGGGGGGAGGGCGGTTGGTCAAACCTATTGAAAAACAGATTCAGATTGTTCGCCCACTCCCTGCCCCCCGTGGCCTGGGGGGAGGTATTCTGGAGCCCAGAGATGGTTTTAAGGTTTCTCCAGACCCCGCTGATGTCGCTCTGTTGCAGCTTGTCCTCCATCTTCTTCCTGAAGCTGTCCTTGCCTTCTCTGATCTTTCTCCTCAGCTCCCTCTGTACGGACTTCAGCATCTCCTTGTTCCCCGACCTGAAGATCCTCTTCTTCTCTCTCAGAAGTGTTTTTATCTCAGTGTTGATCCAGGGTTTGTTGTTTGAGCAACACCGTATGGTCTTGGTTGGAACGGTGTTGTCCACACAGAAGCTGATGTAGTCCGTGATGGTGTGAGTGAGGCCATCGATGTCCTCACCATGTGGATCGCAGAGCTGCTCCCAGGCGGTGGTTTCAAAACAGCCCTTTAGAGTGTCTATTGCCTCCTCAGACCATAACTTCACTGTGCGCATGGCCGGAAGTTGTCTGTGCACTAGGGGTTTGTACACCAGCCGGAGATGAACCAAGTTGTGATCCGATCTCCCGAGTGGGGGGAGTTGTGATGAGGTGTACGCCTCCTTAGTGTTTGCGTAGAATAAGTCCAGTGTTTTATTGTCTCTAGTGTGGCATGTGACATACTGGGTAAACGTGGGTAGAATGGGAGACAGTGAAACATGGTTGAAATCGCCTGAGGTGAGGAGAAGAGCATCTGGGTGTTCTGTCTGCAGCCTGCCAGTTACTGAATGGATGACATCACGCGCTGTCCCAGTGTTCGCCGTCGGATTTGCATAAACAACAATGCAGATCACGTGTGAGTATTCCCTCGGGAGATATGTAGGCCGCATGCTAACAGCTAGCAACTCAATGTCTTTGCTGCAGCGTCGTTGTTTAACAGTGATATGTCCCGGTCTGCACCAGTTGTTGTTAACATACATTATCACTCCACCGCCCCTTGCTTTGCCACTGTCTGATGTTCGGTCTGCCCGTATCGCGTGGAAACCCTCCAGTTCAATGTTAGCATGTGCTGCTAATTCGGTTAGCCAAGTCTCTGTGAATAGAAACAGGCTACACTCCCGGTATATGCTATCATAGTGGGAGATAGCCGCTAGCTCATCTACCTTTCCCAGTAACGATTGTACATTCCCCATAACAACGGATGGAAGGGTGGGTCTGTACCTTATATTTCTTGCCTTCCGCCTTACTCCAGCCCGGCACCACGGCGTTTTCGCCTCAGTTCTCCCAGTATGTCAAGTTTTTCCGTTAGCACCGGGTGGCGGTTGAGTGCTAGCAGCTCTTCCCTGCTGTACCGTCTCCTGCTATAAACAGTGGCTCTGTCCACTGGCTCGGGAGACGTTTGGGGCGATCTGTGTGTCCGTGATATAAATGGAGTGAAAGGTGTGCCGGATCAGAGAGTTGTCACCAAATCAAAAGAGAGAGGAAGGGAAAAAAAAGACTCAGAATTGAGCCGCTGTTGCAAAAGGCAGCCAACTCGTGTGGTGCCGGAAGTGAAAAAAAAAATAAAAATAAAATAATAATAATAATAATAATAATAATAATAATCAACTAAGAGCAGGGCAAGGACTAATTCTATGGGACATAAGTAGGGACATGATAATGATAATAAACACAATGACCAAACAACACTAAAGCTAAGGCAGGAACAAATCTAACCAGAAACATGATAATACTGATTACGAAACTTAGACTGAGGCAGGGAAAACAGAACCGAAATACAAATGACAACAAACACAGAACTTCATACAATAATGAACTCAGGGCGAGGGCATGGGCTGAGCTCGTGTCCTGATAATCACAGACTATACAAATATAAACACAAAACGAGGACATGAGCACAGCCCATGTTCAAAGCCCTCACCACTCCCTGGTCAGGCTCTAGAGCTGACATTTCAAGGAATACTAGACTGACCAGCTATTCTATAAATGCAGTTTCTTAACTGTACAAATAACTGTGTTTGCACTGAGTAATGCTTGCATACTTTTTTTTAATGATTCATGCAAAGAAAAGAGTACAAATCACACAGTGAATTATAAAGTAAGATAACTGTTGGTGTATACAGCACAACACATAATTATAAGAATTTGCCATAATTGTTATAATGATTCAAATGTTTTCCAATTTTAGCCATGCAATTTGAGCCTTGAAAAATGGGTGTGATTAATCAAAGCCTCAGATTGGCTGCTTGGACGCAGCATCCACTTATTGACCAAGGATGGAACCTGTAAAAAGCCCCCGATTGTTCTCAGGAATGAAGTGTCCAATGGAAGCCTATACTTTTTTTAAGGTGGGAGCTTAAGAAATGATCTGAGCAAACTCACGAGTGGCTGCTCTTCATTACGTCAGGCCTCAGCAGCATGTACGGAGGTGAAGCCTGATCAAGTTCAAGGTGCTGCGTGGGAGGAGGTGGGATGTTCTTTGTTGTTTTTGTGACAAAAGAGGCTGTGAAATTTAATTCAAAATTATAGGCAGCGTGTGGTGGTGCCAAATGTAAGATAGGTTAAGATAATCCTTTATTAGTCCCACAGCGCCATGCATAGTTATGCCACCAAAAACGCTCCATCTAAATTAGCATTTTTTTAGGGGGTGGGGCTTAAGTAAAACTTTAAAGCAAAAAAAAAAAAATTGAGACATTTAAGGGGATAAGGACCTGTACTTATATAGCACCTTTTCTAGTCTCAAAGTGCATCACTAGTACTAACCCTCTATTCTAAGGGCCTAAGAGACAGATATCTAGGGACAATTTAGAACAACCAATAAACCTAACATGCATGTCTTCGGATTGTGGGAGGAAACCGGAGCCCCTGGAGTAAACCCACACAGCACAGGGAGAACATGCAAACTCCACACAGAAAGGCTCCTACCCCTGCCAGCCTGGGGATTCAAACCTGGAACCTTCTAGCTGTTAGACAACAGTGCTAACCACTGCACCACCGAGCTGCCCTGAAATCAAATCACATTTGAATGATTTCGCTCTTGATGTCTCGCATCTTGGCAACATTTTTCTTACAGATTTTCCACTTTTTGTTTGTAAATGTACAACTTTTTTTCTTCTAAATTTGCCATTTTTTCCTCATAAATCTGCTAGTTTTGCATATTAAATCTGCAATTTTTTCTTGTAAATTTGCATATTTTTTCCCATGAATTTGCAGCTTTTTTAAGTAAATTTGAGCTTTTTAAAACTGCAACTTTCTTGTAAATTTACAATTTTCTTTCTCATAAATTTATGAATTTTTCTTGTAAATTTGCAGCTTTTTCCCCATAAGTGTACATTTTTACATTCTTTCTCATAAATTTGTGAGCGACTACAATGCTTACAGTGTCCCCTCAATATTTACTCTGAAGAAAATGTTGTGTTTATTGTCCCTCCAAACATAGAAATGAAATGTCCACCCATGCAATTCCGCGGCCATGTCTTAAAGGGGGAGGACATGAAAAACTCTCACAGACAGGGAGAGGAGAATAAGTCAGTTCTACGTCGAGAAAGAATAAACTCCATGAACAGTTTGCAGCTCTAGGTAGTTTTAAACTTGTTCTTTTTCTTTAGTTAGTGTTTAAATATTGCTTGAAATGCAATATTTCAAGCAATATTAGTTGTGGTTTTATTTTGGATAATCACCCAGCCCTAGCGGAGACCTTTTCAAAGAGCACCTGTGAAGCTCCCAGGAAAACAGGTTTGGAGCATGTTTATGCTCTTGGGGTGATGGATTGAGCCATCGCTAATGACGGAGTTCCCTCCTTCTGGCTGCATTAAATTGTAAGGGGGTGCTTGTGATGGTGATGGCTGATGAGGCCAATGCGCAAAGCGCACGGCATGTCGCAATTGGGACAGATGTAATACATAATTGGATGAGTGGATGACACCAACTGCTGTAGACATCTCTATTGCTGGGTGGCACTGTGACGTGCTTCATGGTGGGCATCCAAATGGGCAGCTCTGTCTCTCTCAAAGAGGTCAACACCTTCGTGGTAGATCTTTTGCCAGAGGTAGCGGTTCTTGGCTTGCACTTCCCATGTCATAGGATCAATCTGCACGACTTGAGTGAGGCTTTGAGGACGTCTTTATACTGCTTCCGTTGACCACCCTGCAACCTCCGCCCTTCGTCCAACTGGCCAAATAACAGGATTTTAGGAATGAGCTGATCTGTCATCCCCGAACAACGTGGCCGGTCCAGAGCAACTGTGCAAGTATGATGAATGACTCGATGCTGGTGATATTGCACCGATGGAGGACTTCAGTGTTGGCAACTTTGTCTCGCCACGTGATTCCACACAGCTTCCTTAAGCACTGCGTGTGAAACTGTTCAAGTTTCTTCACATGGGGGCGATAGGTTGTCCATGACTTCCACCCATAAAGAAGTGTAGATAGAACAATGGTGCGATAGATCTTGATCTTAGTGCTTAGACGGATGCCACGCTTTGACCATAGACGATGCTGTAGGCATCCATAGGATGCGCTAGCCTTGCTGATATGGTGGATAACTTTGTCATTGATCTTAGCGTTCTGCGAGATAGTGCTCCCCAGGTAGCAGAACTTATCAACTGCCTTGAGGGGTTTGATACTGATGGTAATAACATGATTTGTCAGAAGCGTACCAGGACGAGGTTGATGTAAAACCTCTGTCTTCTTGATACTTACAGTGAGTCCGTAACGATTCGTCGCTCTAGCAAACTGGTCAACGATGAACTGCTCGTCTTCAAGAGTGTGAGCGTTGAGCGCGCAGTCGTCGGCATAGAGAACATCTCACAACATCATGCATGATGTCTTTGCTTTAGCCTTTAAACGTTGCAAGTTGAATACATTGCCGTCAGTGCGAAACCGGATCCTTACACTTCTGTCGCAGTCCTTGAAGGTGTCAAGGAGCATTGCGGCAAAGACGATACTAAAGAGCAGCGGGGCCATAATGCACCCCTGCTTAGTGCCGTTGATGACTGGGAAAGGATTGGAGATTGAACCACTCTCAACCACCCGCCTGACCATGCCATCGTGGAATGAGCGGATGATATTGACGATCTCAAGAGGGCACCCGACCCTGGTGAGCAGCTTCCACAGGCCCTCTCTCCCAACAGAGTCGAAGGCCCTAGTCAGGTCTACAAACACTATGAACAAATCACAATTTTGTTCTCGGCACTTCTCTTGTATTTGCCTGGCTGCAAACATCATGTCAATGGTGCCTCATCCTGCTCGAAAGCCACACTGACTCTCGAGAACGATGTTGTTGACAACATAGTGATTGAGACGGTTTATGATCACACATGCAAGAATCTTGCCAGCAATGGCGAGGAACGATATTCCTCTGTGGTTTTGCAGCAGTGGCGGTTTCCCTTATGCTTGTACAGG
The DNA here is from genome assembly GCA_020510985.1 of Pholidichthys leucotaenia. Taxonomy (NCBI): domain Eukaryota; kingdom Metazoa; phylum Chordata; class Actinopteri; order Cichliformes; family Pholidichthyidae; genus Pholidichthys; species Pholidichthys leucotaenia. Next base: position 331,396,150 of record CM035844.1, on the reverse strand, counting down.
TGAACAATCATTGCGTCCTTGATGTCTTGTGGAACTGCCTCCTGCTCCCATATGGTGGCAAATAACTGGGCGAGACGGGCGACGATGATGTTATCGCCACACTTGTAGATCTCTGGCGGGATACTGTCTCCACCAGCTGCCTTACCACTAGACGTCTGTTTAATGGCATCTTTAATCTCAGTGACCGTCGGTGGAACATTCAGTTCCTCTATGATGGGTCCCTGAGGGAGCTGCACAATGGCTTCATCAGAGATCATGGATTGGTGATTCAGGACACTGTTAAAGTGTTCTACCCAACACTCCAGGATAACAGCCAGCTCCCTAATGAGCATCTGGCTGTCCGAAGATTACATTGGTGTGCTTCCCTGCAATGTCGGACTGTAGACCGCCTTCACGCCATCGTAGAACGCTTTCACGTCATTTTTGTCGGCAGCTTCCTGAAGATCCTCAGCTCTAGCGATCCACCACTGGTCCATCATACTATGCAGCAAGACCTGCACTGTCTGCCGGACATAGTGGTAGGTATCCTTCTTTGCAATCGAGCTCTTATCATTCACATACTCAAGATGGGCACGGCGAAGATGGTCCAACAATTGGATGGCTACTACATTGTTTTCATTCTACCAGTCCCAGTGCTTGCATTTAATGAAGCCGAGAACTTCCTCCACCGCTCCATAGATATTATCAGAAAGTAAAGTCCAGCGGCTGTCAATGGTCTCAAAAAGGGCATTGTCAAAGTCAGTAAGTTTCATGACAAGTTGCTGCTTCAGTTGGGTCCTGGCTGCCAGTGAGCCGAGCTTAGCCACATTGAGCTTCTTCACAGGTGCCTTCCAAACCCTGCGCCGTGGGGGCTTGAAGGAGAACGCGACTCTCGATCGCAACAACTGGTGGTCCGAGAGACATGTATTTCCCCTCATTGCTCTGGTAAGGTGCACATCCTTGATGTCCCACTGTCGTGTAATGACAAAGTCAATCTAATGGCAGTGGCCTGAATGCGGGTGCATCCATGTGGGTTTCAGTTTGTTCACCTGTTGGAAGAATGTGTTGGTAATAAATAGTTGATGCTGGGCACACAAGGAGAGGAGTAAGGTGCCGTTGGAATTCTCCTTTCCAACACCGTGGTGGCCAATAATTTTCTCCCAGGTGGTTCATGCGGCTCCTATGTGAGCGTTGAAGTCCCCTAGGACCACCAGCTTGTCGGTGTGAGGAGTGGCTTGAATAACACGGTCTAGTTCCTTGTAGAACCGTTCTTTGCTCTCGTCTGTGTGTGTCATGGTTGGCGCATACACACTGATGCATGTTATGTACCTGGTGTGGAGCTTCAGGTGGAGCACCATAAATCAATCACTGATCCCATGTGACAGGGAGTCAAGCAGGTTGACGTAACATGTCTTGATGGCAAAGCCGACTCCAGACTGTCGAGCCTCGTCAATCGGGTGCCCACTGCAACAGAACGTGTAGCCAGACCCGTGCTTAGTGATCTGCATCGAGTCAGGCAACTGAGTCTCACTAAGGGCAGCTATTGTGATGTTGTAGTGGAGTAATTCTTGCGCCACAATGGCTGTCCGACGTCGCAGGCTTTTGGCACTATCTTGAAGGGTACGGACATTCCAAGCGGCTATGTTTATTGTGTTTTTCACTTTCTTTTTTTTCATTTTTCAACCGCAGACGTGGATGATCAGCTCACCGCGGCTAGCGAGCAAGCCAAAGTGGAGCAAGCTTTCTTTAGGGGTCCTTTTCTCTCCCTCTCTCCATCTGGAGAAGGCAGTGCTATCCCTAAAAAGGGCTGCCTTGTCATCCGGGCAGGATACAAACTGGGCCGGTGCTCCGGGTCGCCACCAGAGTAACCATCACACCCTGATTGCCATGCGTGGGGAAACATGACTAGAGGCTCCCAGAAGCATGCTCTTCCTGCCCCCATCACCACCTCATTCCTCGCCACAGGACTTCTTATTGCATGTGATAATGATGCTGATGGTAAGTGATGCAGCAGCCAAAAGAAGACACCTGCACCTGATGGTTATGGTGGCGGTGGAGTGTGCAAGCCCAAGGCCACCCTCTCTTCCTGAAACCCAGCATCGGCGGCAGGGGCAGAAACCGCAACATACAGCCACTGGGGCAGGTGCAGCAACTGACCAGGATCCTCATTCCAATGGCTGCCCTCACAGCTGTTGCAAAAGCTGATCATTTAACCCATGACTGAGGGGGTACAAGAGGGGGAGGACAGATTTTCCTCCACTCCCCAGCGAGGTCCCTACACTGGGTACCCGTATGTAGTTTAGCCGGCGAGGCGAGGCCATTGCCCGAATTGTGGCCACTGCTGTACCCACGGCAGCTACGAGGAGCCATACGTACGAGATGGGGTGGGTGTGGGGACCAGGGCATTCGAACCACCCAAGGGGATGGGGTGCCTGTCCTCCTACCAAGGTATTACCCCTCTGCCACAACCCTCAAACAACACCAGGCAACTCCAAAATGGTGGCATAAACAAAGTCATGTGAATGGTGACATCACATGCATAGGGTGTGTACACCATATGGTGGAAGGGAATTACTGTAACTTAAGGTGGATTCACACTACAACATTTGGACCGACTTTTACTGACATTTTGACAAACGTCTGGTCCGGCTGGCAAAAGTTAATGACTGCTGGTGTTTCTTGGCAAACACCGGCAAAAGTTGTGTTCTTTGAAAATTTTCAGCCTCCTTGTGGAGGCTTCCTGCTGTTCTGGACCTGCTTCTGGAGTGAACACATCTCCCTTGGGCATACGTTTCAGTATTTATTTTTGTTGTATATTCCTATGTAGTTATTTCTGCATACCCTTTCCCCCATTCATTCATTCATTCATTCATTCATCTGCACGGTCTGCACGGTGGCGCAGTGGTTAGCACTGTGGCAGCACAGTTTACCCTCGGCCGGGGGATCACGGGGATCGTGAGATCGTGGGTTCGATCCCTGCCCCCGACCAACAGTGATCTGTGTGGAGTTTGCATGTTCTCCCCGTGTTGCGTGGGTTTACTCTGGGATTTCTCCGGTTTCCTCCCACATACCAAAAACATGCAGGTTAGGGATATGGGGCACTTGCGCACGCAGCGACCGGCAGCTGGTGGCTTGTCACCAGACTGCAAAGCAAATCTACCTACGGGTACAAAATAAGTAGTAAAAAAAAATAAATAAATAAATAAAATAATGCTATAGACTCCAACACTAAGTCCGCAATTAAAATGTGAATGTGGATGGAATTAAAAAAAAACTATTAATGAATCATCATATAAATAAAATAATGGGTGATTATTGACATGAGTTTAGACCCAGGGAACACGCACACAGGCTCGAGTCAATTGCAACAAAGGTTTATTAAATAGTGAGTGTGTGTGGATGTGTGAGTGCGGGAGTAGATGTGCTGCTGGAGGACAGGATGCACCGAGGGCAGAGCAGCGCGCCGTACGGCCATACGACCCTAGGGCAGAGCAGAGGAGAGATTAGTCGCCGAGCCAAGCCCGGTGAATTAATACTCGGACTGTGGCTTACTTGCAGATGTTTCTGGTGGCGAGCCGCAGGTCTCCTGCCTGGAGGACAGTGCTCCAATGCGCGCTCAGCGCAGTGGGTGAGAGAGAGAAGCTGACGAGGAGAGGTTCCGCCGCCAAGGAATCCACCTGTGCACAGGGGAGAAGGACTGGAGAAAAGGTGAGTGATAGGATGATGGCTTACGTGGGAAGCGATGGTTGAGGGTCTTTAGGAGCGTCGAAGAGAAGGCGAGTGTGGGTAGCACAATCTCAGATGAGCAGATGACTCCAGGCTGAAGCGCAGGGCAGAGCGGGCTAAATAGCCCGGGCTTGAAGAGGTGCAGGTGTGTTCACAGCTGGAGCTGGAGATGGGCGAGAGTGAGCTGTGACAATTATATTTTGACTGTTACACCTCTCTCCATTAAAATAACATAAAATCCTGTTAAATGTTGTTTACTTTTTGACACCACATCAGCACTGTTTGAGTCCCACAATGGAAGTGAACCAATAAATCCTTGAGAATGATTACACATGGAGCAGAAAATTAAGAACAGTAAATTTCTCAATGTGGAGATTTTTTTTTCTTTTGGGCTGTCACATTTTTGAGATATTATATATGTACTGTATGTAGCAGGCAGAGAGTACACAGACTCAAACTGAAAATTTCACGAAAAACCTTTATTCCATGGACCAAGAAAATGTTTTTTCAGACAGCAAAAAGAAAAAAAAATCCTGTTGTTTCCAAGGCAACCAGTAATCCGTACTGGCTAAAGACACGTTTGCGCAACAGCACAGCCTGGTGGTAGAAAAATAACACTGCAAAGACACAAAACCACCCACCAAACCACACCCATCACCTGCAAATAAACCCACAAATGTTGTCATACACACCATGTTATCACCAAGCAAATACTCTACATTGTCTTCATACATATATATTTTCTTTTTTTTTAACCCCCCCTTCTCTTTAGTTCTGTTTCATTCCTGCATGTCTGAACTGAGTTTTGATGTAAAAACATTTGTTTTCATCAGCATTTCAGTCAGCGTTTGCCAATGGAGCTTAACTTAGGCTGACTTAGGCGAACTCTGCATAACTTAGCCCAGCGCTCAGGAACAATTACAAATTGAGGACAACTTTCACCAACGTTTATTTCCAAACATCAGCAAATTTTCAGCATGCTGAAAATTCTCAATGATTACAACTTTTGCCAGCGTTTGCCAGCAAACACCAACTTTTATCAACTTTTGCCAGCAGAGCCAGACGTTTGACAAAATGTTAATAAAAGTTGGTCCAAACATTGTAGTGTTAATCCACCCCAAAAAAGCAGGTCCAGGATGCCAGGAAGCCTCCACGAACGCTGATCTTTATATGAGCGTTGCCTGACGCTGATGTCAGCTGAACTGCGCTGAGTATTCCTTTGCTTAAGTTAACCTAATGTGGCAACTGCTACACATACGCTAGCCTAAGTTGCCAAAAGTTTGACAATGCTGAATGCAACACTGGCAAATGCTAGAAAAAGTTTGTATAAGTTGGTGTGTGCTCACAAACGTAATTTCACAAACGTTTGGACTGATTTCTCTGATTTTTCAAAACGTCAGTAAAAGTCGGTCTGTAGGAGTCAAGAATTGACAAGACTGGGTGTCTTTCCAGTATTTTCTTTAATTCTCTCGCATCCTACGTCCTCTCTCTCAGTCAGAGTAAAAGAGACAGAACGCAGTCACTCACATCCATTTATACACACCTCCAATACTACATCACATACAAAGTCACACACTTCAGTTACATTCTCCCATTTGCATTATACAGCTCCAGAGTCCTTCTGTTCTCCTGTCTGACCCCAGATGGTCAGACGCGAGGGATCCTCTCTTTTCTCTCGAGCCGTAGGTGGTCCAGACGTATTGTCCTCTTGAGGTGTGATGTCAATACACATTGCCAGCCTAAAGTCTCTCTAGGCTGAATTCAAGCATGCATCCATGTGAGTCACATACATTTACAATTATGGACGCCACATCACTCCCCCTCCCACGCGAAAGACTGGACATACACCTACAGCGTCATCCCCCCCCCCCCCGCAGAATCTTACAGCACAATCCAACAGTCTGATCAAAACCCACATCACTCTGCCTGTCGTCTAGGTTTCAATCTTCTCCCGAATCTGTTGTACGCAGGTCTCACAGCCTGTGCCGGGCCATCCCGCTGTGAATCTGTGGAATGAGGAGGAGAAGGGTCATTTGCCCCTTGCGGGGGGTCCGGGGACCGCCCCCTGGGAGGCCTGCCGCGTCGAGGCGTGCCCGCCGGCCGTACAGACTCGTTATGCAACACAAAAGCAGGTTTTAATCTATCAATACTGATCGTCTCCCTCCTGCCCCCCAAATCTAGCAAAAAATATTTCTCCCCGGTCTCCAGCACTCGAAATGGACCGTCGTAAGGTGGGCGGAGGCTGTGACGCTGAGCGTCATGTCTGACAAAAACAAACTCTGCTTTCTGTAAAGCTTTGGGCACGAACACATGCGGAAAAGTGTGATGAGCGGGGCCCGGGAGCATCTCTGCTCCCGTGTTACTCAGAGGTCCCCGGACCGGGGGGGGGCCCTGGTGCCGTATGGTCTGGCAAGAACTTGCCAGGCAGCCTGAGAGGTTGTGCTAAAACCAACTCTGCTGGTGAGGCATCTAGGTCCTCTTTGGGTGCCGAACGCAACCCTAATAAAACCCATGGTAGTTTGTTTACCCAATCTGTGTCTGTTAGCGACGCTCTGAGGGCTGCCTTCAAAGACCTGTGAAAACGCTCGCATAAACCGTTGGCCTGTGGATGATAAGTGGTAGTGCGGTGTACTGCCGCTCCTAAGCCGCTGGCCACTGCTGACCACATTTCTGACGCAAATTGAGGTCCCCTATTGGACGTAATATCTGACGGAACCCCAAAACGCGCTACCCAGGCTGTTAAAAAGGCGCGAGCCACCTCTGCCGCTGTGGTCGATGTTAACGGGACCACTTCCGGCCAACGTGTGGTCCGGTCCACCATCGTCAAGAGATGTGTGAACCCTTGAGATGGTGGTAGGGGGCCCACGAGGTCCACGTGCACATGATCGAATCTCCTAGCCGGAATGTGAAACGATTCTAAGGGTGCTTTGGTGTGCCTGTGGATTTTGGCCCGCTGGCAAGCCATGCAGGCTTTAGCCCACTCCTTCACGTGCTTGCGCAGGCTCGGCCAAACAAACTTCTCTGCTACCATTTTCACCGAAGCGCGTACTCCCGGGTGCGCTAGGGAGTGCACGACGTGAAAAACGCGACGGCGCCACGTGGCCGGTACCACCGGTTGCGGTCGCCCGGTGGAGACATCGCAGATTAGAGGGGGTGAACCAGCTCGTAAAGTTTTTCGCTCCAGCCTTAACCCTGTTGGTCCAGACAGGAGCGCGCGCACGTCCGCGTCTTCGCTCTGCTCCGCCGCCATGGCTGCATAATCTATTCCCACGTGGACCGGAGCCGCGTGCGCGTCCGCACTGTTACCGCGCTCTGGGTAAGCGGCCGCGCACCCCTGCTCCGTGTGGACGGGTGCTGTTACCGCGCGTGACAGACAGTCTGCCACTACATTGAGTTTACCGGTCACATGCTGAATATCGGTGGTAAATTCCGAAATTGCGGCCAGCTGTCTCTGCTGCCGCCCTGACCACGGTTCTGAAGTTTTGGACATCGCAAAAGTGAGCGGTTTGTGGTCGACAAACGCAGTGAAACGCCGCCCTTCCAGCCAGAACTGGAAGTGGCGATTGGCTAAGTGGAGCGCCAGGAGTTCCCTGTCAAATGCGCTGTATTTCCGCTCGGGCTCGCACAAGGACCTGCTGAAAAAAGCGAGAGGTTGCCAAACTCCGGCGACCTGCTGCTCTACCACGGCCCCTATCGCTACCTCTGACGCATCTGTGGTTAGCGCTATGCGAGCTGCCGGGTCTGGGTGCGCCAGCAGTGCTGCGTCCGCGAGTGCTTTTTTTACCACTGTGAATGCGCGCTCCCGCTCCCGGGACCATTCGATCACATTGGCAGGCTTCTGTTTTTTCAGCGCGGTGTATAGCGGTTGCATGAGTTGCGCTGCGCGGGGTATGAAACGGTTATAAAAATTCACCATCCCCAAAAATTCCTGCAACGCTTTCACTGTCTGTGGCTGGGGAAACTCAGCCACCGCGCGCACTTTTGCCGGCAGAGGAACTGCTCCCTCTGGTGAGACACGGTGCCCCAGAAAATCAATTTGCGCTGCGCCAAACTGGCACTTGGCCGGGTTGATTATCAACCCATGTGCTTCCAACTTTTGAAAAACTGTAGTGAGGTGTTTTTCGTGTTCCTCCTCTGAGGCGCTGGCTACTAAAATATCGTCCAAGTAGACAAAAACAAACGGAAGGTCGCGCAGCACTGTGTCCATCATCTGTTGAAAGGTTTGCGCGGCGCCTTTAAGGCCAAAAGGCATGCGTAAAAACTCAAAAAGTCCGAACAGGGTTATTACCGCTGTTTTGGGAATATCCTCTGGTCAAACCGGGACCTGATGATAACTGCGGACCAGGTCTATTTTAGAAAAAATGCGCGCTTTTGCCAGGTGCACTGAAAAATCCTGGATATGTGGAATCGGGTAGCGATCCTGAGCTGTGGTATTGTTTAACCTGCGATAATCACCTCAAGGTCTCCACAAGCCATCAGCCTTAGGCACCATATGCAGGGGGGAAGCCCAAGCGGACTTCGAGCGGCGAATTATGCCCAACCTTTCCAGGTTGGCGAACTCCTCCTGTGCCACGGAGAGCTTAGCTGCATCCAAGCGCCGAGCTTTAGCAAAAACTGGTGGGCCACTCGTGGTTATGAAGTGCTCCACCCCGTGTTTCGCCACCTTAGCTGAAAAAGTGGGAACTGTGAGTGCTGGAAACCGGTGTAGGAGAGTGTGGAACTTACCACCTGCTGCGGCGACGTTGGTCTGTACTGGCGGCGGGCACACCCGAGCTGCACAAGGGATAGAACAGAAAGAGAGTGCATTTACTAGGCGTTTGTTGGCCAGATCAACTAACAAACCATGTGAACACAGAAAATCAGCACCTAACAAATTGAAGCTCACTGCCGCTACGATGAAGTTCCACTCGTAAGCGCGGCCGTGGAAGGACAGAGACAAGGTTCTCTCTCCGTAAGTCTTGATGCTGGAGCCGTTGGCCGCTGTTGCTCCGTCTCCGTGGGGTCCAGCCACCCGATCTGCATAAGTTGCAGCGATGAAGCTCCTCTGGGCGCCAGTGTCCACGAGGAATTGCTGCCCGGAGCCCGCGTCTGTCAGATAAAGCAGCTTGTTCCGTTCGCCGAGAGTGGAAGCTGCTAACAACTCCCGGCCCGATCGTTTCCCCGCTTTTTGAAACTGCACGGCGGGATGCATCTGTGCGCCTTCTCGGCGAAGCGTCGGTGGTAATAGCAGAGGCTGTCATCTCCCCTGGCTCGGGATCTCGCTGCCGCCGTCGTCGCTGGGGTGGGTTCTGCTGCCTCTGGCTCCACACTGCCCCCAGCCGCCGTGCCGAGGTCTGCCGCTGCCACGGAGGTCACTTGCTCGTCGCAGGCGTTGAGGAACCGCTCCGCCTCCTGGGCCAGCTCGCGGAAGTCCTGCTGGTTCACACATCGTCTGCTGGACAGGGGACCTCTCGTGTGCGCTGGGAGGGTCCTCAGGAAAATGTGCTTGAAGAGGAACGCGTCGTTGTCCGTCCCGATCATCTGTAGCATGTCCTCCATGAGGACAGTCGGCCTGCGTCCACCTCTGTCGCGCAGGTCCAGCAGCTGCCTGGCCCTTGCCTCGGGCGATGGCACAAAGCTCCTGATGAGGGTGGCTTTTAGCGCGTCGTATTTGCCAGCAGCGGGCGGCTGCTGCACCAGGCTCCGCACACACCGGGCTGTGCGGCTGTCGAGTCTCGCGATGACATTATGAAATTTAATGTCGTCCGCTGATACTCCCTCGAGTAGGAAACGCGACTCCACGTGCTGGAACCATGAGTGCGGGTCATCGTGCCAAAACTCAGGGAGCTTAATCAGGCTTGCGCCCCTGCGGGCAATTCCCGGTGAATCCAGGTCTGAGCGGCTGTCTCCTGGTTCTTCCATGTCGATCACGAAGCTGTCTTCCAGCCTCGGCGTGCTCAGATTCATGTATAGGTCACCAGTGTAGGAGTCAAGAATTGACAAGACTGGGTGTCTTTCCAGTATTTTCTTTAATTCTCTCGCATCCTACGTCCTCTCTCTCAGTCAGAGTAAAAGAGACAGAATGCAGTCACTCACATCCATTTATACACACCTCCAATACTACATCACATACAAAGTCACACACTTCAGTTACATTCTCCCATTTGCATTATACAACTCCAGAGTCCTTCTGTTCTCCTGTCTGACCCTAGATGGTCAGACGCGAGGGATCCTCTCCTTTCTCTCCTCTCCTTTCTCTTTCACATTGCCAGCCTAAAGTCTCTCTAGGCTGAATTCAAGCATGCATCCATGTGAGTCACATACATTTACAATTATGGACGCCACAGGTCCAAACGTTATATTGTGAACCCAGCTTTAGAGATTTTAATATTTTCAAGTAATCATGGCCATCATCTTAGAAGGTTAAAACCCACCTTCAAGATTCAAAGCGGTCCCCCCCCCCTCCTCCTCCTCCTCCTCCCCCCCTGCCCTTGTCATCAGTGAGCAGGACGTGCACAGACAGTTCTCCAGACTGAACCCGCGCAAGGCCCCCGGGCCGGACGGTGTGTCTCCCTCCACCCTGAGACACTGTGCGAAAGAGCTGGCTCCTGTCTTCACAGACATTTTTAACACCTCCCTTAAGCAATGTCACGTGCCGACCTGCCTCAAATCCTCCACCATCATCTCTGTCCCCAAGAAGCCACGGATTACTGGACTTAACGACTACAGACCTGTAGCGCTCACCTCTGTAGTCATGAAGTCCTTTGAGCGCCTGGTCCTGTCTCACCTCAAGTCCATCACCACACCCCTCCTAGACCCGCTGCAGTTTGCCTACCGTGCTAACAGGTCTGTGGACAACGCAGTCAACCTGGCCCTCCACTCCATCCTGCAGCACCTGGACTCCCCGGGAACCTACGCCAGGATTCTGTTTGTGGACTTCAGCTCCGCATTCAACACCATCCGCCCCGATCTGCTCCAGGACAAGCTGTCCCTGCTCAACGTGCCTGACTCCCTCTGCAGGTGGATCACCGACTTCCTGACGGACCGGAGGCAGCATGTGCGGCTGGGGAAGTCTGTCTCGGACCCTGTTAGCATCAGCATAGGATCACCCCAGGGCTGTGTACTTTCCCCCCTACTCTTCTCCCTTTATACCAACTCCTGCACCTCCTCCCACCAGTCTGTTAAGCTGATTAAGTTTGCGGACGACACCACCCTCATCGGGCTCATCTCCAACGGTGACGAGTCCGTCTACAGGAAAGAGGTGGCCCAGCTGGTGTCCTGGTGCAGCCATAACAACCTGCAGCTGAACGCTCTGAAGACAGCGGAGATGATTGTGGACTTCAGGAAAGTCACAACCCCCCTGCCCCTCCTCACCATCACAGGCTCTCCCATCACCATTGCAGATTCCTTCCGCTTCTTGGGCACCACCATCACCCGGGACCTCAAATGGGAGCCAACCATCAGCTCCTTCATCAAAAAGGCCCAGCAGAGGATGTTCTTTCTGCGGCAGCTGAGGAAGCTCAAGCTACCCACCAAGATGTTAGTGCAGTTCTACACGGCCATCATCGAGTCCATCCTCACCTCCTCCATAACTGTGTGGTATGCAGGAGCCACTGCCAGGGACAGACTAAGGCTGCAGCGCATCGTGCGTACTGCTGAGAAGGTGATCGGCTGCAAGCTCCCATCTCTCCAGGACCTGTACATCTCCAGAACCCGGAGGCGTGCTGGCCGGATCATAGCCGATCCTTCACACCCTGGTCACGTACTGTTTGCCCCCCTCCCCTCAGGTAGAAGACTTCGGTCCATTCGGACTAAAACCTCCCGGCACATGAACAGCTTTTTCCCCTCTGCCATCAGACTGCTGAACATTAAGTGACTTATTGACTCTCGTGCACTATGTACAGCAGCTCAACCAGACTCATGTCATTCATCACTGTTTTTTCTGTTGCATTATCAACTGCACTGTGGTACCCCATATTATCTTACTTGCTAATTTTTTTAAAACTGCCTTGACTAGTACTACTCATTATTACTTTTATTATTATTATTATTACTTATTTTTCTACACTTATTGCACGTTTTTAGTCCTTTAGTTTTTTAGTTTATCTCTTTATCTCATCATGTTTTTAATGTTGCAGCATGGCACCGAGACAAATTCCTAGTTTGTGTACTACATGAACAATGGCAATAAATCTGATTCTGATTCTGATTCTGATTTCTCTCGAGCCGTAGGTGGTCCAGACGTATTGTCCTCTTGAGGTATGATGTCAATACACATTGCCAGCCTAAAGTCTCTCTAGGCTGAATTCAAGCATGCATCCATGTGAGTCACATACATTTACAATTATGGACGCCACAGGTCCAAACGTTATATTGTGAACCCAGCTTTAGAGATTTTAATATTTTCAAGTAATCATGGCCATCATCTTAGAAGGTTAAAACCCACCTTCAAGATTCAAGATTCAAACATTTTATTTGTCAATACTGCTATACATACAGGACATACAGGAGAATTGAAATGGTGTTTCTCTCTCTTTTCAATGGTATGCACAATATAAAAAAAAAGGAGTAAGGCTGGGAAACCAACAACAGTAGTCTATGTACAGTAATGCTACCCATAGGGCAAATGGAGACAAAAGACAGACCCAGACCTCCCATAGTGCAAGTAAAGATAAACAATGAACGATGAGACCCAACAATCTTATATACAGAAAAGTAGAGCAGTAATACTCGTAGTACTCGTAATACCAAGTTCAATAGGTTCTGGTTCCGCCGGACCGGTGGTGCCACACGAGTTGGCTGCCCGTTGCAACAGCCTTTTTTTATCTTCCTTCTTCTTTCTATACCTTTCACTCTATATATATATATCACGGACACACAGATCGCCCCAAAGGTCTCCCGAGTCGGCGGACGTAGTCACTGTTTACAGCAGGAGACGTTACAGCAGGGAAGGGCTAGTGCTAGCTAGCACTCAACCGCCACCCGGTGCTAACGGAGAAACTCGACATACCGGGAACTGTAGCGAAAACGACGCGGGTGCCGGGCTGGAGTTTAGGCGGCCTGCAAGAAATATAAGACAGAATAATAAAGAGCGATGGCAAGAACCAAGCAGACCGCCCGTAAAATCTACTGGAGGAAAAAGCCCCCCAGGAAGCAGCCAGCCACCAAGGCTGCTCGGAGAAGCACTCCAGCCACCGGCGGCGTGAAGAAGCCTCACCGTTACAGGCCCGTGGCTCTGAGAGAGATCCATCGCTACCAGAAATCCACGGAGCTGCTCATCCGTAAGCTGCCCATCCAGCGCCTGGTGAGGGAGATCACTCAGGACTTCAAGACCGACCTGCGCTTCCTGAGCTTCACCGTCATGGCTCTGCAGGAGGCCAGCAAGGCCTACCTGGCGGGTCTCTTCTTCGCTAAGAGGGTCACCATCATGCCCAAAGACTTCCAGCTGGCCCTCCGCATCCGCGGAGAGAGAGCTTAGACTTTCTGCTGCACATTCACCAACCATAATGCTCCGCACTGTGTGTCTATATATATATATATATATATATATATATATATATACAGTATATATATTTATAGTAATATGTACATATGTTTACTAGCTCTTCTTGTTTTTTTTCTTGCCTTCTGATTGTTGCTCTGAGTGTTGCTATCCCTGTGCTGTTGCAATCCTGGAATTTCCCCATTGTGGGACTAATAAAGGCTTATCTTATCTTATCTTATCTTAATAGTAAGTGGTAGTGTAGTTTCAGTTCAGTTACAGAAAACTACACCAGTAAAGGTCTGCATATTTGTCCAGTCACATACTGGTATTACCTCATTTCCTGTGATGGAAAAGGGTGATTTGTCATTTTTACTGCTCTTATCAGTCCAGACACAGCAAGGCAGCAATCACTCCTACAACCATTTTTTTTTATATTGATTAAACGTCTGCAGGGAGGAACCAGACAATTTATAACCCCAGCTCTCATTGTAAAGTCTATGGAAAAAACTGCATGATGCTACACCGGCTCATTACCCAACAGTTACAAATGTGAAAATTACATTAAGCAATCAGTGACTGGAGGGTGGGAAGCTGTCAGATATAAAACTACACACAGTTTATGGCTTAACAACCCAACATATAGTAAAAGCTGCCGGTGTAAATCGTTCCGGTAATGTGGATAATTTACCAATGTTTATTTTCTCCTAAATCATGTGCACAATCCAGGATGTCTTTCACCATGTGCCTTCTCACATTAGGGTTGCCATCTGTACCATTTTAAGCTAAGATGTCTTATATTTACATTGATTTGTTTTGGCTTCATTGTGACCTGGCAACCAAAAAAGCAGATCACACAGGGTTAGAATGATGACCCAGTTTCACACAGTCACAGCTCCTCAGTTTAGCGTGTCAGTCAAATATGCTGGACTCCTGGAAGTAGTAAGGACAAAACACTGCATGACTGAACAAAAGCAAACTCGTCTTTTTTCTAGTAACTGACTGACTTTATTCTTGTAAATTTGTGAAGTTTTCTAAGATTTTTTTTTACTGAAATTTCCCGTTAATGTAATTGTACAACTTTTTTACAATAATTTCTTGATACTTTTTATTACAAAGTTGTACTTTTTATTTAGTCCCACACCAAGGTTCATATTTTTGTTACATTGCCTACATCTGGTCTGTTTAGGTTTGGTTTTATGCTCCTTAACTAAATGAACCAAAGAACTTTATGTCACACAACTACATCTTGTTGTCATGATGACGTTGGTTGCTAGCTCAGACCGGTAGTTAGCAAACATGCTACTCACCCGCCAAGGTGTTTTCTTAAGCTCTGTGTTATGTCGTACGTAACTTGTAGACAAGGACGAGGCTAGGAGTGAAGCTGAACACTACTTTATTAATGAAACAGGGCTCTGTACACCCAACCGTATATGCAGCCGCATGGCAGAGGAAAGGCGGAAGAGACCGCCCCTCTACCAGCAGCCCCTCTTATACCACCGGAGATGGCGGAACCGGAAACCGGGGCCGCCATCCTGTACCACACAAATAAGAGCTCCACCAGTGCAACCATATACATGAATAATAACTACATAATATCCCCCCCCCCCCCCCGTAGAAAAATCTAAAACACACACACAATCAGCTCACCCCAATTTGGAACCCCAATCATCTGCTGGACATAAACAAACGAAAATCACCAAAAGGGGCCTATGACATTCACACCAAAAGAACTAAAATTAGGGTGGATGGGTAGACTGCCATCCTACCCCACACTTGGCGAGGCGGGTTGTTCTGCTACCTATACTACTAAAGTCCATAACAGAAAAACTACTGCCGTGTCTCCTAATTAAAATACAATAACAAAATAATCCCCAAACTCTTAACACATAACAACTGAACACTTATAACACGCCCATGACTCGGTGAGGATGACCTGTGGCCCTCACCAGACCTTTACCATCAGTCCACCCCTGGCGGCGGTCCGCTTCCTGGGCCACCGCTGGTCGCCTCCTCCTCGGAGCGTCTTCCCCTCCACACCTCTGAGCGCTCCAACCGTCTGAAGTCGTGCCCACTCGTCTTCTTCAGAGTGTGCTGTAACTCATTGGGATGGCACCACGTGCCATCCAACATCAGCAGGTATCGATCGTGCAGCTCACCCATCGCCTGCAGTCGACCCTGGTACCGCTCCATGTTCCGCTTCTGTCTCACCCGCCTGGACCTCGCCTCCGCCGGAGCCCGAACCCAGTCTGTGACTCCAAATGGGGCCTTGCACGGCCTGCGGTGTCTCTGCCTGGCACTCACTCTTCTAGTGCCACTCGGTCCTGCCCTGACTGCTTGTAGATCCACTGCTCACCCCACCCCTGTGGTCCCGTGTTCACCAGTCCTTCACGGCCGTGCTCCTGGAACATCTGAGACCATCATTTGGGCCCCGCTCATTGCTGCAGTTCCTCCCTCATGTCGCCCGGCGCCCACATCCAGGGCAGCTCGGACACTGGCACCGGCGTCCTCTCACGGCAACTCTGAGCATGAAGCAGCCTGTCCACTTTCTGGAGTGCCCAGCAATGGTTCATCCCACACTGCATCATCCTGGACCCTCGGAACCGGTCGGTACCATAGTCCGCCACCTGACCACTCTTCCCCAGCGCCGCTCCTGATGGAGAATCCAAGGCCATAAAACAAGTTGTAGCCCATGATGTTACAGCCGTAGGCCATCACGATGAACTCCACAGCAGCCATCATCGGCAACTTGTACCGAGCCGTCAGCGTGATGGTACCCACCGTGGCCAACTGTCCTCCTCCGTAGCTGCAAAGCGGCCTTGCGAAACTTTCAATTCTGTAGTGGGGAAAACACTGTTTGACTGTAGCCCAATTCAGCAGAGAACTCTCTGCTCCTGTATTGACTAACATCGGTACGGGAACTCCATCTAGAATTACCGTGCAGTGCGTGCACCCATCGGTACCCGGGGACACTGTGTGTACAACCGTTGGGGCAGGAGAAGTTGAAGTCTTGCATGGGCCCTCTTGTCCAGCTGACTGGCACATCCTCGCAAAATGGTGGAAACGGCCACAGTTTCCACAGCGCTTCCCTCTTGCTGCACACTCTCTGGCCTTGTGGTGGTGCTTCGTGGACCCACAGCCCATACACCTGGGCTTCTCCGGGGCAGATCTCATTCGTACAGCGTTGACAATCTCAACGTTATCTTCAACACTCCTATCGCTGTCTGGGTCCACTACCTGTGCAGCCATGGGGGATCTTGAACCTCCCGGCGAAAGGTGCTCATTTAGTTCCCAAGTTAGCTTATCTGCTGCTTCCAGCTGTAGCGCCAACTCGACAGCCCTCATCAGCGTTAACTCCCCCGGGAACGTGAGCAGCTTGGAGCAGACTGCGGCACAGTTGGTGTGTTCCACAAACTGGTCACGCACCATTTCTTCTTCTAACGGCCCGGACCGGCACTCAACGGCCAACTGCCTTAAGTCTGACAGAGACTGCTGGATCGGTTTGCCTACCTGTTGGCGGCGCTGTCTGAACTTAATCCGCTGAACGATCACGTTGTCCGATGCTCTGAAATGGCAGGCCATTAACTCAACTACTTCTTCATACGTGTCCGCATCTCCAAGCGTGACCAAAATTCTTTGTCTCTCCACTCCCAGATTGTGTACTAATAATGCACGAGCTCGCAGTTTCTCCATTCTTCCCAGGTCCAGCACTACCATGTATGTCTGGAAAGCCTCATACCAACGAGGCCACGGCACAGGCGGCTCCCCCGGGAGCTCCAGGAATGGACAAATTGGTGTTTCACATGCCTCCATGAGTTTACCTCTCATTGCCAAATGTTATGTCGTAACTCGTAGATAAGGACGAGGCCAGGAGTAGAGCTGAACACTGCTTTATTAATGAAACAGGGCTCTGTACACCCGACCGTATATGCAGCCACTAGGCAGAGGAAAGGCGGAAGAGACTGCCCCTCTACCAGCAGCCCCTCCTATACCATCGGAGATGGTGGAACCAGAAACTGGGGCCGCCATCCCGTACCACGCAAATAAGAGCTCCAACAGTGCAACCATATACAGGAACAATAACTACATAATAGTGATACTTCACTGTAAGTTTAAACTGGTTCAGGTGGCATTACTCATCCATTTTTTTGGTCCAAAATTCTGTTGCACCCTCCCTGAAAATATCTGGTAAGCTTCTGCATTTTATGATCTTTTCAAGTGGCCATGTATGCCGCTAATGGCCATATTTCCTCTCTCCAAGTGCTATCACTGGTGATGGGACGGTAGGCTCCGGAGCTTTGAGGGGTGCTCCGAGCTTGTCCAGGAAATGTTTGGCGAAGCGCGTTTTGAGGCGTGTATTGCTGATGTCATACCACGTGACTGGTCAGGAAGCCATTCATGATTTTGCATGCAACATGAAATAAAGTGAGCAGTGATACACAATGGAAATCCCTGTCCCTCACGTTTTGTGTTGTTGATGTTTGACTGTGTAAGACATTTGTCACAGCCAATTTTCAGATGGAGCCAGCACCAAAAACACGGACTTCTCCCGTTTCAGAACAGTTTGAGCTCATGTCTCCCATTGATACATTTTTCACAAATAGTGGCTGTTTAGCGTAACTGAAGTGATGGTCTAACGGTAAAGCATTTGTCTCTACAATTGGGAGGCTGGGGTTCAAGTCCTGGCGAGGTTATCCTTGCAATTTTATTTTTATTTGCAAGGTGAAGTATCTGTTGTGTTTCAAAGAGCTTGGATCATTATGCTGAGGCACTATTGTGCCCTGCATGACAATAAGGACAGAGGTGAATGTACTGGGAGAGACAGAAACTTCTCTACCCTACACTGTACTCATTGATATTAAGACATAAAATACACATTAAACCAGTAATGTCCTTGTAAAAATCTGCAAGTTGTATATGTTTTGTCCACTGGAAGGCCTAGTAGAGA
Organism: Pholidichthys leucotaenia; assembly: GCA_020510985.1. Taxonomy (NCBI): domain Eukaryota; kingdom Metazoa; phylum Chordata; class Actinopteri; order Cichliformes; family Pholidichthyidae; genus Pholidichthys; species Pholidichthys leucotaenia. Next base: position 331,378,037 of record CM035844.1, on the reverse strand, counting down.
AAATGAAGTTTCACATGAGGCCTCTTCTATATGAGCCATTTTGATGAAAGGCCTCAAGTCCTCTAGAAAGCCTCATCTGGCCATCACTAGCTGTCATGGCTCACTTTCTCTCTTATCAGCTCTCTTAACTTCCTGTGTTTGGTCAGAAAGTCCATACCTTTCTGAAAATTGCTTTCACACTCTAAACCAAACAAACCAAGGTTCTGCAGAGTCTTAGGTAGTGCACACACTCTCACTTCATCTCCACTGCTGATTGCCTGATCATATCCAGCTGCTCTGATTAACCACCTGCTTCTCATCAGTGACAGCCTTTATAAGCAGGTGTTCCTCTTCCTTCTCAAGGGAATGTTGGACTCTGCATAAGATAAGATAAGATAAGATAAGATAAGATAAGCCAAGCCTTTATTAGTCCCACAACGGGGAAATTCCAGGATTGCAACAGCACAGGGATAGCAACACTCAGAGCAACAATCAGAAGGCAAGAAAAAAAACAAGCAAGCAAGAGCAGCTAATATACATATGTACATATTACTATAAAATATATATATATACACACACACACACAGTGCAGAGCATTGTAGCTAGATGGAATAAATATGTAAATATATAAACACCCACAGTACGGAGCATTGCAGCTAGGTGGAATAAATATGCAAGTATATAAACACACACAGTGCGGAGCAATGTAGCTAGATGGAATAATATGTAGATATATAAAAACACAGTGCGGAGCATTGTAGCTAGATGGAATAAATATATAGATATATAAATATAAACACACCCAGTGCTGAGCATTGTAGCTAGATGGAATAAATATATAAATATATAAACACACACAGTGCAGAGCATTGTTGCTAGATGGGATGAAACAGCATGCCAGTTGTTTGGTGGCTCTCCTCAAACTAGTGATGGTCAGATGATGCTTTCTTGAAACATTGAAGCTTTTCATCAAATTGGTTCATATGGACAAAGCTTCATGTGAAACTTCATTTGCTCTACTAAGCCATCTACTGGACAAAAAGTACACAACATGCAGATTTTTACAAAGGCATTATTAGTTTGATGCATATTTTTTTCATTTCAATAAATGTTCTGTCCATTAAGAAATATCAATGATCATAAGGGAAAAAAAATAAAACTGGGATGACTACAGTGAATGTGCTTGTGCTCTAGTGTGCTTGTGTTACTTATCCATTTTGTTAAGAAATGAAAACTTTTCAACAATCTTTGGACTAAGGCAATTTCTTATTTTTTTTTAGATTATTTCACCAGCTTTTGAGAATACTCTGTCACAGGGCACAGAGGATGCAAGTGTACAATGGAAGGCTACTGCAAATTTGTACAGTGTAGGGTGGACACGTTTCTCTTTCCCAGTACATTCACCTCTGTTGTCCTTATTCTCATGCAGGGCATGATAGTGCCTCAGCATAGTATGTGTTATTGTTGTATCCAAGCTCTTTGAAACACAACAGACACTTCACCTTGCAAATAAAAATAAATCTAAAATAAACTAGAAAAGCACTCAGAGAGTGCATACCTAACCAAGGCTCTTTCTGTCTGTCATGGATCACCTCCAAAATGTAATGGGTTTGTGTGTAGGCCACGAGTCAGTTCTGGTGAAAATTGCATCAAAGTCTAGCCTGTAGTTTTGGAGGAGTCTTGCTAACACACTGTGAGAAGATAAGAGACTTGGCAGAGGTATGCATTCTCAGGTCATCACCAAAATGAAACGGGTTCCTCTCTAGCCCAAGGACAACCTCTGGTGAAAATTTCATCGAAATCCATGCAGCTGTTTATGTGTAATTCTGCTGCACAAATACAAACAAGGTCTTTGGTGGAGTTATGCGCTCTCAGAGCATCACCAAAATTTACTGGGCTCATCCTTGGCTCAAGGGCTACCTCTGGTGAAAATTTCATCAAAATCTATCAAGTAGTTTTTGCATAATCCTGCTAACAAACCACCTCGGTTACATTACCTCCCTGGTGAAGGTAATAAATGACAAGAAATATACACTATTTATGAAAAATGCACCCAACTTAATAACTGTAAATACCTTATTGGGAGAAATGAGATAAAAATATTCCCAAATGGAAGAAGTCCGTCTTTTTGGTGCTGGCTCCATCTGAAAATGAAGATTGGCTGCGCCAAATCACATACACAGTCAAAGATCTGACAACACAAAACGTGAGGGATGGAGATTTTGTATATTGTTGCTCAATTTATTTCATGTTGTGCGCCAAATCTTGAACCGGTTTCCTGACCCAGACAAGTGGTATGACTGACCGGCGAGGCTTCAGATGTCATCACATACATCATCAATACACGCCTCGATACGCACTTTGCAAAAATATTTCCTGGATTACTCGGCACACACTCTGAAGCTCGAGTGCAGGAAGTCCTATCACTACCACAAACTACTTCCCCCATGTTCCATTTACCCCAGCAAGTCTTCCAGGTCTTGAAGCAGCAAAACAGCCCCAGACCATCACACTACCACCACCATATTTTACTGTTGGTATGATGTTCCTTTTCTGAAATGCTGTGTTACTTTTACGCCGGATGTAATGGGACACACACCTTCCAAAAAGTTCAGCTTTTGTCTCGTCAGTCCACAGAGTATTTTCCCAAAAGTCTTGGGGATCATCAAGATGTTTTCTGGCAAAACCGAGATGAACCTTTACGCTCTTTTTACTGGGCAGTGGCTTTCGTCTTGGAACTCTGCCATGCAGGCCATTTTTGCCCAGTCTCTTTCTTATGGTGGAGTCATGAACACTGACCTTAACTGAGGCAAGTGAGGCCTGCAGTTCAATGGAGGTTGTTGTGGTGTCTTTTGTGACCTCTTGGATGAGTCATTGCTGCGCTCTTGGGGTAATTTTGGTCATCCGGCCACTCCTGGAAAGGTTCACCACTGTTCCATGTTTTCGCCATTTGTGGAAAATAGCTCTCACTGTTGTTTGCTGGAGTCCCAAAGCTTTAGAAATTGCTTTATAACCTTTTCCAGACTGATATGTCTCAATTACTTCGTTTCTCATTTGTTCCTGAATTTCTTTGGATCACAGCATGATGTCTAGCTTTTGAGGATCTTTTGGTCAGCCCCCCCGCGACCCGAAAAGGATTAAGCAGAAGAAGATGGATGGAAGGATGGATGGATGGTCTACTTCACTTTGTCAGGCAGGTCCTATTTACAGCCGTGGACAAAATTGTTGGTAACCCTCTGTTAATGAAATAAAAACCCACAATGGTCACAGAAATAACTTGAATCTGACAAAAGTGGTAATGAATAAAAATTCTATGAAAATTAACCAATGAAAATCAGACAATGCTTTTGAATTGTGATTCAAGAGAATTACTTTAAAAAATAAACTTATGAAACAGGCCTGGACAAAAATAATGGTACCCCTAGAAAAGATTGAAAATAATGTGACCATAGGGACATGTTCAACGATGTGTCCTCTAATTAACATCACAGGTGTCTACAAACTTGTAATCAGTCAGTCGGCTTTTTTTAAGGGTGACAAGTAGTCACTGTGCTGTTTGGTGACATGGTGTGTACCACACTAAACGTGGACCAGAGGAAGCAAAGGAGAGAGTTGTCTCAGGAGATTAGAAAGAAAATTATAGACAAGCATGTTTAAGGTAAAGGCTATAAGACCATCTTCAATCAGCTTGATGTTCCTGTGACTACAGTTGCACATATTATTCAGAAATTTAAGATCCACGGGACTGTAGCCAACCTCCCTTGAAGTGGATGCAGGAGGAGATGGATAATACGAATGGTAACAAAAGAGCCCAGAACAACCTCTAAACACATTCATGGTGAACTCCAAGGTCAAGGTACATCAGTGTCAGATCGCACCATCCGTCGTTGTTTGTGCCAAAGTGGGCTTCATGAGAGACGACCAAGGAGGACACCACTGTTGAAAACAAATCATAAAAAAGCCAAACTGGAATTTGCCAAACTGCATGTTGACAAGCCACAAAGCTTCTGGGAGAATGTCCTGTGGACAGATGTGACAAAACTGAAACTTTTTGGCAAGGCACATCAGCTCTCTGTTCACAGACTCAAAAATGAAGCATACCAAGAAAAGAACACTGTCCCTACTGTGAAACATGGAGGAGGTTCTGTTATGTTCTGCGGCTGCTTTGCTGCATCTGGCACAGGGTGTCTTGAATCTGTGCAAGGTACAATGAAATCTCAAGACTATTAAGGTATTCTAGAGAGAAATGTGCTGCCCAGTGTCAGACAGCTTGGTCTCAGTCACAGGTCATGGGTCTTGCAACAGGATAATGACCCAAAACACACAGCTAAAAACACCCAAGAATGGCTAAGAGCGAAACATTGGACTATTCTAAAGTGTTCTTCTGTGAGCCCTGATCTAAATCCTACTGAACATCTGTGGAAGGAGCTGAAACATGCCATCTGTAGAAGGCACCCTTCAAACCTGAGACAACTGGAGCAGTTTGCTCATGAGGAGTGGGCCAAAATACCTGCTGAGAGGTGCAGAAGTCTCATTGACAGTTACAGAAATCGTTTGATTGCAGTGGTTGCCTCAAAAGGTTGTGCAACAAAATATTAAGTTAAGGGTACCATCATTTTTGTCTAGGCCTGTTTCATGAGTTTGTTTTTTTATTGTTCACAGTGCAATGCTGGAATCTGTAAGACACATGAATATTCTACCCTTATCCTCTGCCTCCACCTCTCTCAGGACATCCTGGAACCTACCTTTTCCTGGTGGACTTGGACTCCTCTCCCAGGCAGAACAGCAATCTGGAAATCCTCCTATTTATCCAAGTAACTTAATGAAGCCAACTTTATTGTCATTCAATCCATACAGCAGAATGAAATTTTATTATTTACAATGTTAATCACATCTAGAATCAGAGGGACTGGTGCCATACAAGGTGCCGCCACAAACAACTTTTCCTTCCCCCATTCTATTATGCTAAACACCAAGCTAGAAGGCGAGAAGTACCATTTTTAAATGGTCTTTGGTATGACCCGGCTGGGACTTGAACCCACGACCTCCCAGTTGTGGGACAGATGCGCTACCAACTAGGCCACCACTCTAGTGGCCAAGTTCAACTTGAACTTGAACTTGGTTAGGTCTTTACCCATCCCGACATAGGTCTCCCTCCTCATGATCTAATGAATGAGTTTTGGCAACTTTCAAGAGATGGCGCCGGCTGGAGCAGTCTTGCATTTGAAGTAGGGCTGGGGCTGGAGTGAGCCCAAGAAACCCCTCTAGGTCATCCTCGTAGGTGTTGATGAGGTTATTCTTAAGTCGGCTGACACCTCGGCTTCCATGAGTGGGGATCCAATCTAGCAGGAATCTCGGGTACCTCTCGCTAGGCATTTGCGCTATATGACCATAGTATGACATCAGGGAGTATCTGATGGAAATCGCTAGGCTACAGCAACCTACTCTGTTTCTTATCTCACGGTTAGATACATGTTTTTCCCACCAAACCTTTAAGATTCTCCACAGGCAGGAGGGATGGAATGCATCATGGCGCTGCTGCTGTCATTGTTTCAAGGCCCAAGTAGTACAACCACAGAGAAGAGGGGGAATAACTCCACACTCGTAAATTTTGATCTTCATGCCAAGCGATACTCCTTTGTTGTTCCATTGACGGTTAAGCGAGTTAAATGCACTGGATGCTACACCAATTCTAATAGTCAGCTCTCTGTCAAGAGAGATGGTAGAACCAAGTTATCGAAAAAAGTTCACTTGCTCTAGAACCTCTCTTTTGTGCACAATGTCTTACATTTCCGAGAAATGGTATGAGCGCTGATTGTGGAATTGCCCGATAAGCATGGTTTTGGTCTTGCCTGCACTGATCTGTAGTCCTGCTTTCCTGCCGGTGTCAGATATCAGGGAGGTGGAGTCTTGGAGGCCCAGGGATGAGCTATCGATGACAGCAATGTCGTCTGCATAATCCAGGTCAGTGATGAAAATGGCAGGGTACCTGGAGCTCTTCCGTTTTCTGAGCAGGAAGCCGCTCATGAGAGATTTCGCTGGAATGGCCTGCTGCATGACCCAGTTGAGTATGATATTAAAGATCGGTGGCATTTGGATATCACCTTGACCAGTTCCGCACTTCACCTCGAACCAGTCGGTCAGATCGTCACCTATGCAAACTGCGCTGAGAGTGTTAGAATAGAATGCCTTGAAGATATTAACCCCTTGCACTCTGGTCAATTTCCCTAAAAACGCCAAAAAATAACGTACCCAAAGTAAATCAAAAGCTGTTCTTCAACCCTTTGCAGCATCTTCATGGGGTTGGTCTCATTTAAAAGAAAACACTTTGAATTTTTGGCAAAACAGTCATAATCTCTCTAAGTGCTCCGGCCACTGAGTAACAGTCATCTAAACATACTGAACTTGAAGAAAATAAATTTCGCCTGGGTGTTTTGTTGGATACAATTGCTTGCAAATAACACACAGCTGTTAGATCCGGGCTGGAAAATGCAATAGAAATGTAGAACCAAGTGTTATCCAGCTGAGGTCAAAATTTTGTAACAATACCACAAAAAATGAATATATTACACAGCTTTTTTCTTAGGTTGTTCCCAGGCGTTTTTGAAATGTGCCAAATTGTGCCAAATGGCACAGTTTGGAAAAATGTAACTTTTGAATGATTCAATATAGAAGCTTCATCTTGGGCTCTAATGAAAGGTGAAGGGCTGTGTGTGTGTGAGGGGGGGGGTTGTTTATTCATTCATTCATGAATGAATGAACAAACAAGCCCCCCACACTCAAAGAAGCATGCCACGTAAAAAATGTGTGGCTTTTTTTTACAAGAAAAAATAACCTACAGTGCAATAAAAATTATATTAAAATATCTGTAATGTAGAAGATAACAACTCCCCCCCCCCCCGCTACAGAGGACGGACATCGTCCATCGACACATGACGGACCGCGGCCATGCACCGCGGTCTACTACGCACAGTTGTACTAAAATATCTGCAATAATATCTGCAATCCGCTACAGAAGAGTAGCCGGGGGGGGGGGGCGTTCACGGTCCAGACGTGGCGCATGGACTGGACATGGTCCGTGCGCCGTCCGGACCGGACCGGAGCGGTCCGGGTCCGTCATGTTGCGATGACGCACAGTTGTAATTTACCGATTGGTCAAAAGTCATTTTGATTACAATTTTCAGGGATAAAGAATAATTTAGCTTATAACACTTACCTGTCCACAACAGCAGTGTCGCTGGCGAACTTCTCTTTCTCATTGTCAGACGAACATGACGCCGGTCCGCTTGTTACAGACTCGTGGTTCTGGTCACGCGACCCGGTCAAACCATAATTCCATTATTGCGGTTTTGCGCTTCCATGATTGCGGTTTTGGCGAACGATTTTTCAAAACAAATAAGAACAGTAGTAAGAAAAAAAGACTGGCAAACGTGTGTGTGTCACCCAGCGGCTTACACAAAACAGATTTTAGGCAAGGGACGCACGCTTTCGAACTTCTGTGCTTCAATTGGCTTGCTGTATTCGCAGCCGTTGGTAGGCGGGTCCTTCTTGCTAGGTTTTCAGTCATTGGTTCTTCAAGGTTTCAGAAACCCAATTCAAGGCTCTTATTAGTCGAATGAGAGGTCAATCACATCTAAACCAATCAAAGCACTCCTTTGGCTTTCTGTTCGCGGCTGTGTCTGTAGTGGAAGAACGGAAATGCAGCTTTTTTTTTTCAGTGCGCACTAGGACGCACAGTGTGCGTCCTAGGGCGCCCTCGTGTGCCCTAGGACGCAGAGACGTGACCACCCGCGGCACACCGGAGTGCAAGAGGTTAATATACCTTGGAGGGATTCCATATGATCATGATGTGATTGTTCCTTACAAAATCATAAAAAGAAAAGGCAGAACAAGAAACTCATAAATCAGCAATAACGGATCACTGCAGAAGGAACAATCATGGACTGGGACAACACAAGAATCATTGAATCGGAGGGTAATAAACACAAACGCTGGATCAAGGAAGCCATAGAAATCAGAAAAAGTGCAAAGGACACCATGAACTGGGATGAGGGAGCATTTATGCTCTCCCACATCTGGGATTCCAACCTCCAGAGACCACCAGGCGATGGGAGGAGTGGCCGGCATGGTGGATCTGTCAGGTCCATCAGGCTGGCCACGCCTAAGGAAAACAGCTGATAAATGACACGTTGAAGAGGATGATGGAATAAAGGCAGCGTTGGATTTTTAAATAGCTTTATTATCACCCGCCTTCATCAGAACTCGGCTGCAGCCCATGGCTTGAGCAGGCTGCAGCTTCCTTCCTCCAGCTCTCCAAGAGGAGACACGTGTGTGTCTCAGCACAGTACAGAAATCAAGATGCAGTAGTCAGAGTGAGAGGCAGAATCACAACTTGGCACAGCATTTATACCCAACTCAAACAATAGATCAAGGACCTTCACAGCAGTCAATCTGGCATTTGCATATCAAAGGAACAGACAGGATGCATGAGCACAATGCATGGATAACACATGGATGATACATTAACTCAAAGCAGTGACATGCATAACTGGCAGACTGTAGCAGAAACAACCAGAATGTGAGGTGATTGTCTTTAGCCTGTAGTGGGGGTTAAATCAAACCGCCACACTGCTCCCCCCCAGAGGGTACGGTAGGGGACCGTGACCTCGATGTTGTAGTTTGGGCAGCGAGCAGGGAAAAGCTCTGTGCAGGAGGAGGGGGAGGGGGGTAGCAAATGCTGACCGGGCGCGGGAAAATCGTTTGAGTCGCGCCAAAAGTGTTTGCTGCTCCGCGATGTCCCGTCTGAACATGCGGAGATCAGAAGAAGAAAAAAATTAGTCTCTGACTCCTCTCGTGGCCATGAAGAAAAGCAGGAGCGGCGGTAAGAAAAAAATAAAAGCAGAGGGACTGGCGTGTTGACTTTAGGGCAGGCGCAACCCTAAAGCCTCGGGAACCGCAGACAGCTGAATTCCCCATGTGTGCCGTGGCTAAGACCATAAAATCCAGTGAGCAAGCTGCGGGCCTCAGGTGTACAAGCAAGCCTGAAGGGCCAGTGTGCAGCAGAAGGAAGGCGGTCGGAAAAGCCGTATTTCTCCCGTGCGTGGTGCGCCGTCTTCGTCACCCCCGGTGCGCGTGCCGGGGCTCCGTGCGTGGGTGGGCCCGCTGGAGAGGAAATCAGGGTCGGAAACTTGGTGGAGATTGGCGCAGTCTGCGCCGAAAAACATCTCTGACAAGCCGTGGCTGCAGATTAGTCATGGTGCGTTCAGGTCCACGTGTGCTCCGTCGGCCATGGGAGTCGCCCGCATGTGCTCTCATGTGGAGGAGCTGTGCAGCCGGTCCCGCATGGATGTGCCGATCTCGGCGAGGGCGCGCCATGACGTTCTCTGCCGCTTACCCGGTCTTGGTTGATGTCCTGAGAGCAGCTCACCCGCCATGGGCTCTGCGTCGAGGCCTCCCTGAGGCAGCAGGGAGGGCAGACCAGTCAGGCCGCTGCGAGGGAGCATTCATGCCCGGGTGCTGCGTTTGCTGGCCGCTCGTTTTCTTCAGTCTCGGGTCGCCAGCGTGGCTGTTCAGATCAGAAGGTTGCGTCGCACAAAGCGTGTGCGTCTTCGGGGTCACCAGTGAAGAGGATGATGGAATAAAGGCAGTGTTGGATTTTTAAATAGCTTTATTATCACCCGCCTTCATCAGAACTCGGCTGCAGCCCATGGCTTGAGCAGGCTGCAGCTTCCTTCCTCCAGCTCTCCAAGAGCAGACACGTGTATGTCTCAGCACAGTACAGAAATCAAGATGCAGTAGTCAGAGTGAGAGGCAGAATCACAACTTGGCACAGCATTTATACCCAACTCAAACAATAGATCAAAGGACCTTCACAGCAGTCAATCTGACATTTGCATATCAAAGGAACAGACAGGATGCATGAGCACAATGCATGGATAACACATGGATGATACATTAACTCAAAGCAGTGACATGCATAACCGGCAGACTGTAGCAGAAACAACCAGAATGTGAGGTGATTGTCTTTAGCCTGTAGTGGGGGTTAAATCAAACCACCACAACGTCACAGTGATCAGCTGACGCTTCTGACGATGACTGCAGGTGTCAGTCAAAAACATGTTAAGGTAAAAAACAAACATTTTCTATGTTTTTGTCTGACAAAAAAAGAAACTGTGAATTAATTATGGAAAAAGAAGACAAAATGAACGTACTTGAGTATTCTCATAAATTTGTTACCTTTTTCTTGAAAATTTGCAATTTTTTGTCATAAATTTGTTTTTCTTGTAAAATTGTGACTTTTCTTGTAAATTTGCTGACCTTTTCTTGTAATTTTGGAACTTTCTCATAAATTTGCCACTTTCACTGTAATCTCACAACTTTTTCCTCAAAAATTTATTAATTTTTCTCCATAAATTTGCAATCATTATCTTGTAAATTTGGAACTTTCTCAAAAATGCTGAACTTTTTTTTTTTACAGTAAATATACAGACTTTTTAGTTTTTAACCTCTTTGACTAGTCTATAACTTTTTAATATGACCCTTCTCTCTTATCTCTTTGTTTTTTTCTCATATCTCTTTGTCCTATGTCCTGATTGGTGGAGCCTTGAGTACTTTTATCATGTTTATAGTCAGCTTCATGTGTGCCTGTGTTTGTGTTCATGTTGAATGTAATTGTGGCTTGTAAATATGGATGTCACCTGACTGCAAAACAAATCTACGTACGGGTACAAATAAAGTAACCTGAACCTGAACCTGAACAGTTTTTCCTCATAAATTTAGGACCTTTTTTTAGCATAAATTTTCAATTTATTACCTCTGCCAAGGAGGTTATGTTTTCATCGGCGTTGGTTTGTCTGTTTGTCTGTTTGTTTGTTAGCAAGATAACTCAAAAAGTCATGGACGGATTTTCATGAAATTTTCAGAGATTGTCAGAAATGGCGTATCCTACAGATGATTACATTTTGCTGGTGATCCGGATCACCGTCTGGATCCAGGAATTTTTTAAAGGATACTTTTTTTTTTTTAATTTAACATTGCGAGATAAGGCCATTTTCAATATTTTTTCAATATGTTTTTTTGTGCATGTAACTCTGCCAAAAAATCGTCAGAACACTTGGAAAAAAAAATACAGGATGAAAAAAAATAAACACTATATGGGGGGGAACTGTGGCGCTTGGTGGAGGTCTGCGCTCTCTGAGTGCTTTTCTAGTTTACTCATACATTTGCTAGGTTTTTGTTATTTTGCAACTTTTTCTGATTGTTCATAAATTTGTGACTTTTTTCTTGTAAATTTGCTAATTTTTTCCTGTAAGTTTGTAACTCTTCAAGTAATTTTACAATTTCTCTCTTGTAAATTTGCAACTTTTCCCCCCTAAATTTTCATTTTTTTTCTCCTAAATTTTTCTACTCCTTTTTCGTAAATTTGTCACTTTTTTCTTATACATTTTCAAATTTTCCCAAATTTTTGTGACTTTTTTTTGTGTAATTTTGCCTATGACACAAGTGTTACTGAAACCTGCTCACTCATGTTAAACCCATTTGGGGCCCACATGGGTATAAAGTGGGTAGACATATTACCTGCCTACCTGTACCACAGGTGAAGTCCATGTGGGCAAACACAGATGGGGCCAACATGGAACCCATGGATAAATCTACATGGAACCTGTAAATGAAGGGGTTAACAATAAGTAGCGGCGTGATGACGCAGTCGGCTGCTGATGTCATCACGCTGAACCGCATATAAGAAGAGAGTTGCCATCTTAGAGCCTCTTTCCCGGTTGGCTCTATGCAGCAACAGAACTGTGTTGTATGTTAACTAGATTGTTGTAATAAACTTCATGTTCTGAGCAGACACCACTGTCTGTGCATCATTCCCAGTTTCCAGACATAACATTTGGCGACTAGAGTAAAACCCTGGTAGCGTGCGTGGGGTCACTTTGACCATTTCTGGAAACCCCAGTTGAGCCGCCCGTCTCATGGTACCGCTGGTTCGACACATTTAAGGATTATGTCGATGGGGCTGGCGTGAATGGTGCTGACAACGAGAGGCTGAGGAGCATACTGGTTCTCGGCCTAGGCGAGGAGGGACGGTGCGTGCTCTGTAGACTCATTTGAGTCTGAAGACTCATTTGGCGAATGTGTGATTCTGATGGAGAGACATTACTACAGCTGGACCAACATTACGGCCTGAAGGTTTGCTTTCTTTGGGCCTGAACAAATGGTGAGTGAGTCATCTCAACGTTATATCTTCAAGGTCCGAGTTTTAGCGAGCATGTGCACCTTTGGGCCCTTAAGAGATGTGCTAATCAATGTCAAGCTAATGAGAGAATGCAGCACAGAGAGTGACCACAGCGTAGAAGGAGAGCACAGCACAGAGGGTGAATACAGCACAGAAGGTGACCACAGCACAGGTTGTGAACATGACACAGAGAAAGAACGCAACACGGACCGAGAGAAGTGACCGGACTCGCCTTTGTTCCTCACCCAGCATGAGCCTCAGGGAGCCACTGCGGAGTTGCAGGAGTGAGAGCCCACATCTATCGGGAACGACAACAATGAGAGTACAGCCGTCCCGTGCACACAGGAGGAATGCTGCCTGGAGGGGGGACAACGACCGGACTCACCTCCGATCCTCACCAGGCATGAGCATCAGACAGCCGCCGTGGAGCCGCAGGAGAGGGAGTTCATGGAGAAAGGGGACCCCAGTGACCAGGGACAGCCCGGTGCACGTCCCGTTACCGACAACAGTGACACATCACCCCAACCTCAACCAGCACCAGGTGAAAGAGAAAAGAAACCGGACTGCTTCCAAGTCCATGCACAGCACCAGCCTGCAGGGGCTGCCGCCGAGCCAATGGATGAGTCCGCGACTGAGCAGAATGAAATAGAACCACCAGACATCTTCCGAGTCCACGACTGACATCAGTCTTCAGGAGCCGCCGCTGAGACGCAGGATGAAGAGTCCGTGACCCAACAGGATGCAACAGAACCACCACAGGCTGGTGGACACCCCACAGCAAAGGTGAGAGCCACACTATCTCAACCAAAATGCCAAATGCAGCTGTACAGAGCGACACTCACAGTGATGAACTGGGTTCGGGCCCGCAAAACCAAGCGAACGGGCTCACAGTCGGCCTTAACATCATCACCACCACCAACACGTGTGACCATCGCCGCACAGCGGAGACCAGCCACCGTTCAGATGGCGGATGGATTGAGATGGCAGTCCAGCCGTCTGCGGGAGGTGAGAGCAGCTGCTGCAGCTCAAGATGCAGCATTGGAGCTGATCCAGCTAGTGTGGGATCCAGGCTGAGACATTGTTGACAAGCGTGCCATGGCTTCAGAGGGATGGTACCCAGGCCTGCTGAAACTGGCGCCTCCAGGGGCATGACCACCACAGGCTCGCTACAAGACCCCTCCAACAGAACTGCCTTCCCCATGGAAGAGAGTGAAAAAAAGACTGGTTAGCTAGGGGTGCGGATGCAAACTACAGAGTGGCAGAATAACCCACTCAGCTGTGCTGGGCTACGCCGTGGTCCACCCGCTAGCCCTAGCTAGTGTTCCTAATGTTCTTGTACCAAATTGGGGAGGGTCAAATTTTGCAATGAGCTCTGTGTTTTTGCCAGTGGGGCGGGGGGGGGGGGGGGTGAATGTATGGAAGGGGTTAATAATAGGTAGCGGTGTGATGACGCAGCCATGTTTCGGGGGAGGCTTCACACCTACAATTTTGGTCTGAATCAAACTGAAAAGTCCGAACCAAACAGGTTAGGTGTCAAAGCACCATCAGGCTTCTTGCTAAGTTAGTGAACTCCTTCATGCCATTGAATAGAGTTAGCAGCCTTCCCTCACATATGATCTCAGCCAATAACTGATTGTGTTGAGTTTATGTTGTGAGCCCACGCTTGGAAACCGTGTTAAACCATTAACACTGACAACAAAGATGTGGACATTTTCTGACGTGCACTGTGTGTTATCGGATCAGGAAGTGGAGGAGTTTATTGGAGCATTGTAATATATTGCACAATGGTGAGATTTTTTAACTTTCAAAATATGTAATACAAAAAAAATATTTATTTATTTTTCCTATTTTAAAGGGTTTAAACTCCTCTATCTTGGGTGGGAAGCTAGAAACATCCCTGCTCTTTGCTCTTGGTTTTGTATATCAGTCCAGTCTCACATATCCTACTATCCTTCTTGCTAAATGCTTCATGCAGGAAGAAAGGAACCATCTTGCAATAACCCTGCAGGATGTCTGACCATATATGGGTTTCAGGAAGTCCTGGAATTCCTTCAGGTGCAATATGAGTAAGCTGGTGACATCATGTAGAGGAGGGTAAAGAACAAAGTCTGAACTCAATATTTCCTGCACTGATAATGGACTAAAATCAGCCCACACACCAAATGTGTGAGTGAGCACCTTCATGTAGCCACAGGTTTACTCTTACCTGCATTATAACAAATCCACGCAGGCACAGGCGGACATTTCATTTCTCAAGAGTGAACTGTGAAGGGACACTATACAGTATAGTATATTATATCATTAAAATATAGGACAAAAAAATGCAATTTTATGAGAAAATTTGGTAAATTTACAGGAAAAAATGAAAAAATGAATGTGAAAAAAATTCCAAAATTGCAAGAAAAAGTTGCAAATTTATGAGGTCAAATTGCAGATTAACAAGAAAAAAGTAGCAATTTTATGAGAAAATGTGGAAGATTTATAAGAAAGCATAACATTTGAGAAAAGTTGCAAATTTACAAGAAAACTGTCAACAATATATGAGGGGAAAAAAATACAAAATTTCAAGAAAAAAGTCAAAAACTTACAAGAAAAAAGCTGCAGATTTATGAGAAAAAGTAGCACTTATGAGAAAATTTGGCAAATTTGGAAGAAAAAGGTAAAACATTTATGAGAAAAAAATTGCAAATTTACAAGAAAAAGTTGCAAATTTATAAGAAGTCAAAAAACTTATGAAAAAAGTTGTAATTTTACCAGAAAAAGTAAAAAAAAAAATGAGAAAAAGTTGCAATATTGTAAGAAAAAAGTTGCAGATTTATGAGAAAAAAGTAGTATTTTTTTGAGAAAATTTTGCAAATTTATAAGAATAAAGTCAAACATTTATGAGAAAAAAGTTACACATTTACAAGGAAACAACTGCACATTTACAAGAAAAAGTAGAAAAATGAGAAAAAAGTTGTAAATTTACAAGAAAAGAGTCAAAAAATGATGAGAAAAAAGTTGTAAAATTGTGAGAAAAAAAAGTTGTTGATTTCTGAGGAAAAGATAGAAATTTGTCCAAATAAATACAATAAACTCACAATTAAAAGCTGTTGCCTGTGGGGGTTCCCCAAAAATCTGTCTTGGGACCATCACTATTCATGCTGAACATAAATGATACCTGCAATTTCTAAAACACTGAACGCAATACTACTTGCAGATGAGACCAACTTACTGTACTGTGATAATACCTTGTAACAACGTCTGAAAGAAGTGGGAAATGAATTAAACAAACTAAAGATTTAAGTACATTAATTCAAGTTTGATTACAGTTGGTTAACACCAAACTTAAGCATTGAAAATATCAGTGAAATCAAAAGTAACTCTGAGTTCATAAAATTTTCCAGTTCCCCTGTTTGTGCACAAAGTTTACTGATGTGGTTTTTCCTGCACAGCAGCAGATTGCTCAGTGTTATTTTAACCCATGAAGACAAAAAGCTCCCACAGTATCAAGTTCCCCTTCCACCTGTCTGGGAGGGCAAAGGGAAGGAAGGAGAGCTGGAGACGACTACCAAGAGACAAGGCAGAGGAAGGAGAAATGGACTGGGCTATCATTAACGCTTTATTGTTGGTGTGTGAAAAGAGTAAAATCTCTGCAGAGAGCGTGAGGATTACTAGCTCCTGAAGTGTTCTGCTTTTGTCTCCAGCTTCATTCCTGCTGAGCCTTGTCTTTCCATCGGCCCCTCGGCTCTCTCCGGGACACCTGGACCTGCTCAAATATGTGTGACACAGATTAAGGCTTGTCAAGATTCCGTCCTTAGGGATAATAATTAACCTTAGATATATTGCACATTACACAACAGTTAGTTGCGACTTGGCGATTTGATTGGACAGTAGGGGTTCTGGGATTTACTGCAGTGTGTTTCCTAATAACCACGCTCAGATGTTCTACCGGATATGCAACAGTCTGCTTCAATGTTCTAATGAACGTTAATTAGTCATAGCTATGAATCAAAGGGGAGGGGGACGGGGGATGTGCTTCCCAACCTGGAAAAAAATTATAGAGACTTGTCCCCCAAAATCATCATAAACCCTTAATATTGTAGCATAAAGTGGTTTTGTTGCTACACTGAATTGTGGGAGTTGATGTTAACAGTTGTTTTGTGTTCTTATTCATGCTCTATTTGTCACAGGAGTGCAGGGTTTTATTGTTGTTGTGAGGATCTGCTTTGTGTTGTTTCCTGTTTTAATGTTCTCCCGTATTTATTGTTTATGGTACTTTCAGGAGGATAGCACCGTAACTGAGAGTGGTAAGATGAGGAATGACTTGCTCCATTGTGGAGTGTGGGAATTTAATTGAAAACCTGTCACTTCCTTTGTCACTTTGTTCCTAATAAAGTAGCACCCTTGTGACTAACACCTCAGTCTGGTGATTTGCACTCTGATGACTGCTACATTGGTGTGAGAAGTGGGATCAGAATGATGGAGATGCTGAAAGACATCAATGGACTCATTATGCAGCTGGAGTTTGCAGAAGGAACGCAGTTGAAGATGCGCTGTCACGACAGACCAAGCTGAGTTCCAGATGGTTCCAGCGGTGTGTGCCCGAGAGAAATGTCTGGCACAAGAGCCTGCAGACCGCTGAGGAAACTGCAAGAGGAACACAGCCGAAGAAGCGCAGAGAAACACTGGCACAGCACAAAGAAGGGCTGAGCGGAATGCCAGTGTCCAGCATCATTCACCCAGCTGAGAGAGCTCTCTGGCAGAAGAGTCAATAGATCACTCAGCTACAAGTCGAGACAGCAGTAGTGGATGACTATGCCCATGTCAGGGCTGTGACACCTGGTGGCAATATTCACCTTCCTCCTCCAGAGGAGACCAGATGGAGTTCCATCAAGCTGCCCCACTACAGCGGGGAAGGGCCACCAGAGACTTACTGTACATCATCCAGGCGCAGCTGGCAGCCTTAATCAGAATCAGAATCAGAATCAGAATCAGAATCAGCTTTATTGCCAAGTATATTTACAAGTAAACACACAAGGAATTTGACTTGACATTAGACGCGCACGTTAGGCGCATCCAATGACGCGTCGCCATACAAGGCGCCTGTCAACAGTGGAGGTAAAGAGGGGAGAGGAGGGGGAGGAAAACACAATAGGAGAGAGAAAAAACATAGTAATCAGAATAAACGCTCATATGTGAGCCAAATTTTGACTACACAGAAAAAAACCCTCATGTATTAGCATACAATAGAATTCACAAGACACAAGAGAGCAGTGTACAGTATCTTTAATCAGTTCATGAATCAATGTGTGTGCGGTGTTGAGCAGTGTTGATGATAATAAGAGAGACCCAAGGACCCTTGGCAGAAGATGTTTTGTCTGTCTGGCGCCCAGTCTTATCTGGCGCTGCAGCTGGCTGTCCAAGGCCTTGTGCTCATGATTTTGAAAAAAAACACAGTCTGCAGACAGCCAGGAGGAATTTTCATGGGGAATAATAATGCCAAATAGGACTGATCACAGAGAAGACTTGTATTTCTTCTGTAGATTCAGTACATTAATCCTTCATTGCGCAGCTTTGAATTCGTCGTGGAAAGACCTGAGCGAACCCATGATGTAATCCACCTTACGAGACAGTTCTCCAGTAGTCGCTATCATGGTCTTCTCCAGTTTCTCAATTTGTTGGATGCACCTCGCCTGGCCAGCATTTTGATAGGTTGAATCCATCTTCAGCAATTTGCGGTAAACCAAGACAATTCCCGTCCCAATCAGAATTATCCCAATCACCAAGATTACGAAGATAAACAGATCTTCAATATCTTCGATAGAAAGATTAGAGAGACACAGCATTTTCCATTTACCCGTGTCACATAGATAGCCCACTGGAGCCGTTCCAGCGGGGCAGACAGCTTCCCCCGGAGCACTTTTCCTTGTTGAAAAAATAGTGTCAATTGTGTTCAAAGCCCAGCTTATTAACTCCATAATTTCTTTTCGGCGGTCGCAGTTAGACGCAGGCAGACAACAGCAAGCTGGGATCTAGTAACAGGAGGGGAGGAAAAAATCAGCAGGAGAGAAGAAAAAAGCGTCTGCTCTCTTGGGAGGGCGGAAGTGACAGTAATTAATGGCTGGATAGCGGAAGAAGTGGCAGTGCATGCGGCCCTCTCCTTGGAAGTCAAAGCGCTACAGATCCTGACCGACCTTTCACCAAAAGACCAAGACCGTCCATCCAGGGGGCACCGCAATGTCTTTTTGGCTGGCTTGCTGACACAGAGGATGGGAGTGGAGTCTGGCGTGGTAGCTTCCTTAGCCTAGCTAAAAGGCATGACTGGCATCCTCTCTTTTGCCTCCGCTCCTTCAGGCATCTCTGCTGCCTGGTAAAACCGGTGTCATGAACCTGGGTTTGGTGGTTCCAAACCCAGTTCTGACCCATGGTTGGTTTTGCCCAATTTTATATCAGGCGCTTCAGGGAGCTATTTGGGTCCTTCGCTCCCTGACAGATTGGGCATGCCTCCTCCTTCTGTCAGTGCCATCTGCTGTGTCTTATTACGGGTGTTTCATACACATGCACGCACACACCTCATTCACTCCCATTCATACGTGCAGACACTCACTCATACACACATGGTGTCAATCAGGTTCAGCCCACGCACTCTCACACCTGCGGTCTCTTCCCTCGTTAGTATTATTATTACTTAAATGCTGTGTTGGTAGGAAGAGACCGTCGGGGCATTAAGATTCACACACTGCAGCGTGTACCTCTGTGTATGCTCGTATTCACTCCCTACAGATGATCTACAATCTGTGTTTCCCTCATCCACCGGACTGCACAGACAGCCCCAGATCGTTCCTGCACCGTAAGTTAATGTCAGCCTTTCTCCTCATGCTGACAGCAACTCTGCGGCACTAGGCTTTCCCTCTCCCAGGCAGTCGAGCATCCAGGAGGCGTCCCTGTATGTCTGGTGGCCTCAATAGTCATTACTGCATCAGCTCAACTCACTGGTCTGCGTGTTAATTTGCTGGACTTGTTATTTTGGGGGTTTATGTTTAATAAAGGGCGTGTTCTACTTCTGCAATTGGGTTTTTCATTCCTTCCTTCGTGCACCGTGTAATGGCACACAGGGAATCATAACAGAATGCCCCCATCAGCAAGAAAAACCCAGCGGAGTAGACGTGCATTTTTTCTTTTTCTTTTCACCTTTTTTCCACTTTGTCTCCCAAATATCAATATGGTGGTTCAGACGGAGAGAAAGCTGGAGAGGAAGCTGGAGAGGGAACTGCGCTCGCTGTGCCTCTTGGAGGAGATTTTTTCGTGGACACAGAAGCTCTGTTCCTCCCAGGCTGTTCAACAGGCTCGGGACACAGTGATGAGGGTGATGGAGCGAGACAGCCTCTGGAATCATCCCGAGGTGATGGAGATTCTCCAGGACATCTTCGCTGTGCCATGCGAGGAGTTGGATAAGGAACTCCCAGCGTTCAAGCCCCTCGCGGCCACTCCGCTTTCTTCCCCGGATAATACGGAGCTTCTCAGCACGGGTGACTCACTACCCAGCGTGGCGCTTCATATCCCAGATGATCTGGTGCCTGAGCCGTCCGTGAAGAAGAAGAGGTAGAACTCCTGCTGGAAGAAGCTTCCAGCCTCGCTGACGACAGCCCTGCCTCCTCGTCCCGAGCCGTGTCCCGCTCCGTCCCCACAGGAACTGGAGGAACGCAGACTGGCTCTTCAGGCGGAGACGGACCTCATCTTGGAGGTGAAGCCGTGGCTCCTCCCGGAGATGGCCAGGAGATTGGAGGAATTTTCTCTGAGGGAGGGGGAGCCGCAGCCCAGGGAGGAACGTCAGGAGAGGAAAGGAGGCACCTCGGAGGCTGCTGGAGACGTCTAGTGCCAGGAGAACAGGCAAGTTTTTCCTTATTTAACTTTATCTATTGATGAACAATTCTGCCTGCCTCCTGGTGAGGAGACTTGAGATGTGCAGTCCCCTGAGTGCTCCGCCTCAGCGGCATATGGTGCTCCCTCACCCGACCTTACCAAACCTTTTTTGTGTGCCCCTATGGGCTCACCGGCTCTGGAACCAGGTCGCTCAAGGGGAGAGGAACCGGAGGCCCAGGTGGGTCCAGCTCATAGGCCAGTGGAGAGGCCGTCCCCGGCCGCCACACCAGAGGAGCCGGTGGCGTGGAAGATGGCGCACGGGGACACAAGACTGCAACCACCATCACGCCTGCTGTGGGGGCCACCACAGCAGAGTCATCCACCGGACCAGACCTCCGGCCGACAGGACCCCGAACATCATCGTCGGCATCATTGGAGTCCTGGGCAGCGGTAGAGCTAGAGCTCAGGCAAGTAATCTCTCCTGTAGTTTACTTGTCAATTATTGAGAGATCTTGTCTGGCTGGGAGGAGAGTCAGGTGCAGCCACCAGCTGCATCTGGACTCCCCTCGCCGGGCTCTGCCGCTGCCGGCGAACCCAACCGTTTTTTCTCACCCATCTCCCTCGAGCTCCATCCTAGGGTCGCTGGAGAGGAGCTGCCGCAACCTGGGTTTCCCACGGATGACGACTTGGGACTAGCTGTCCCAGAGGAGGTCGACGGGGGTACAACACCTGGCAGACCAACGGTACCCACGCACCCCAAGTCATCAGAATCCTGGACGGCGGTGGAGCCCGAGTGCAGGCAAGTGTGCTCCATAATGGCTGTCATGTCTATATCAATGTCACACTGCCTGACTCATGGTGAGGGGGGCCCGGGGCAGCTCGCAGTAGCCCTCGGGGCCACCTCACTGGGCTCTGCCACTGCCTGCGACCCTGATTCGGTCTCTTTTTTTCTCCCCCCAGGTTCGGAGGCCCCTGCCAGGGTCGTCAGAGAGCAGCTGATCCTGCCAGAGGCTGCCGAGGATCTGGGTCCAGCACCAGGGGTCGTGGAGAGCCCTACCTCCCTTGCTGGGAAGGCCACCGCGGGATCAATGAGGCCCCCAATAAGGACCACCGCAGGTGCAACGGTGCTCCAGTTGGAGCCCACCACAGGTGCAATGGTGCTCCAGCCAGAGCCCACTGCGGGTGCAATGGTGCTCCAGCTGGAGTCCACCACCGGTGCGGCAGAGCTCCAGCCTTAGTCCACCGCCGGTGCAGCAGAGCTCCAGCCGGAGCCCACCGCCGGTGCAGCAGAGCTTCAGTCGGAGTCCACCGCCAGTGCAGCAGAGCTCCAGCCGGAGTCCACCGCCGGTACAGCCACGTCCCAGACCGGGACCATCGCGGGTGCAGCAGAGCTCCTGCCGGAGCCCACCGCCGGTGCAGCCACATCGTAGACTGGGACCATCATGGGCGCAGCCACATCCCAGACCGGGACCATCGCGGGTGCTACGGTCCCCCTGCTCCAAGCTTCGGAGGGCAGGGGGGCTTATGTCCCTCGGTTTGGCCACCGAGGTTTCCGGGTGGGAAGGGTACCTCTCCGCCTTCCCCTCCAGTTCTGGTGGCTCCACCACGCTGGTCGGCCACCCGAAAGACTTGGCCTTCGGGTCGGGTGGCCCATTGGCCCGGGCAGGTCGCCGGACGCTGTTCTGTGGGCCGCCTGCTGGATGTGGGACTTGAGCAGGCCACCTGATTAGTCATCCCTCGCCATGCTGGGGGCCTGGGACTCTGGTCGACCTCCTGAACTTTGGACTTCTGGGGACGGGGGTTTATGTCCTGGGTGAGGGCTGTTAGGAGGGTCACTGCTGTATATTTGCATATTATTTGTTGTATTTTTCACCGGTTGCTTCCCTCCTAACCTGTTTTCCCCCACCTCCCACCCTTGGTAACTGTTTGTTTCGGGGGGGGGGGCTTGTGGTGGGTTTTGGATTTCAGCAGCTGGTGGTATGGGGGTGTCTAGTTACCACCCCTAGAGGAGGGGGTCAATACTCATTACTGCATCTGCTCAACTCACTGTTCTGCGTGTTTATTTGCTGAACTTGTTATTTTTGGGGTTTATGTTTAATAAAGTGAACGTTCTACTTCCGCAGTTGGGTTTTTCATTCCTTCCTTCATGCCCCGCGTAATGGTGCATGGGGAATCATAACAACCGGGAACAAACCAGGGAGACACCGGTGGACGTGTGATGTCTTTTGGAATGTTGTGGGTCGACAAAATTTCCATCCAAAAAGTTGAGCTGTATCATAATCTAATGTCAATGAGATCTTTCCATTCATAGACATACAGTGGTATGAAAAAGTGTTTGCCCCCTTCCTGATTGCTTAGTTTTTTGTATGTTTGTCACACTTACTGTAAATGTTTCAGATCATCAAACAAATTTAAATATTAGACAAAGATAATACAAGTAAACACAAAATGCAATTTTTAAATGAAGGTGTTTATTATTAAGGGTAAAAAAAAAATCAAAACCTATATGGACTGTGTGAAAAAGTGACCCCCCCCCCCCCTTTAAAACATAAATTAACAGTGGTTTATCACATCTTTGGAAAGCTGAGTTCAGTTTCTCTAGCCACACCCAGGCCTGATTACTGCCACACCTGTTTTCAATCAAGAAATAACTTAAATAGGACCTGCCTGACAAAATGAAGTAGACCAAATGATCCTCAAAAGCTAGACATCATGCTGCAATCCAAAGAAATTCAGGAACAAATGAGAAACAAAGTAATTGAGATCTATCAGTCTGGAAAAGGTTATAAAGCCATTTCTAAAGCTTTGGGACTCCAGTGAACCACAGTGAGAGAAATTATCCACAAATGGCAAAAACACGGAACAGTGGTGAATCTTCCCAGGAGTGGCCGGTCGACCAAAATTACCCCAAGATCACGGCAACGACTCATTCAAGAGGTCACAAAAGATCCCACAACAACATCCAAAGAACTGCAGGTTTCACTTGCCTCAGTTAAGGTCAGTGTTCATGACTCCACCATAAGAAAGCAAAAAGAACATAAAGGCTTGTCTCAGTTTTACCAGAAAACATCTTGATGATCCCCAAGACTTTTGGAAAAATACTCTGTGGACTGACAAGACAAAAGCTGAACTTTTTGTAAGGTGTGTGTCCCATTACATCCGGCCTAGAAGTAACACAGCATTTCAGAAAAGGAACATCATACCAACAGTAAAATATGGTGGTGGTAGTGTGATGGTCTGGGGCTGTTTTGCTGCTTCCAGACCTGGAAGACTTGCTGTGGTAAATGGAACCATGAAATCTGCTATCTACCAAAAAATCCTGAAGGAGAATGTCTGGCCATCTCTCTGTGACTTCAAGCAAAGCGCACTTGGGTTCTGCAGCAGGACAATGATCATAAACACACAAGCAAGTCCACCTCTGAATGGCTTAAGAAAAACAAAATGAAGACTTTGGAGTGGCCTAGTCAAAGTCCTGACCTGAATCCCATTGAGATGTTGTGGCATGACCTTAAAAAGGTGGTTCATGCTCGAAAACCCTCCAAAGTGGCTGAATTACAACAATTCTGCAAAAATGAGTGGGCCAAAATTCCTCCACAGTGCTGTAAAAGACTCAATGCCAGTTATCGCAAACGCTTGATTGAAGTTGTTGGGATAAGGGGATAAGGACCTGCACTTATATAGCGCTTTTTCTAATCTCCAAGAGCTTCACTAGTACTAACCCTCTATTCTAAGGGCCTATAGGAGACTGTAGCTTCTGATTTGTTGTTAATTGGTTCCAGCTGGCAGGTTGAGCCCTGAGCTTACCCTTGCCAGTCTACAGCTACACCCCTCTCTCTACCAGACACTCACCAGCTGTTTGTTATTTTCTCATTTTTTCCTGTTCACACACATACACACACACACACACACACACACACACACATGCATGCACACACACACACACACTCTTACACAGACTCCCACCACACACCTGCGTCCACTTGTCACTCATTAGCCTGCTTGGTATTTATTGGGTGACAGTGGGGGCATTCAGTGTCGTGGCGTCAGTCTACACTACACAGTTCAGTCTGTAGTCTCCGGCTGATGTATTCCCCTGGCGCTGTTGGCACTCTTCCCCATTGGACTTCTACGGTGTTGTTTCCCCCAGAGCCCGCTGAGCTCCGACGCCCCATGTAAGTCTGTCGTCTTGCTTGCCCTTCTCTCTCTGCTGCCCAGTTCTTCCCTGGGAGCGTGTGGGGCCTTCCTGTCTAGCCAACTGAGCTTGGGTGCCCCATCGCTTGTGTGCCAGACTGTGCTTCCATTGAATATTTTCCCTGTATTTGTGTATTTTTGAATTCCCCCCCCTTTCTGTTAACAAACACATTCACTTCACCTGCGTTTTGGGCTCAAACTAATTTAACTGTTCGCTGCAAGATTACGCAGCGGACATGACAAGAAGAAAGCCTCAAAGTCAATACTCAGCTTCAATCAATGATGCTAAAAACCAACAGCCAAGCCAGAAATCTGGGTGTGGTTCTGGACTCAGACCTGAATTTTAACAGCCACGTTAAGAGGGTAGTGAAGTCAGCCTATTATCATTTAAAGAACATAGTGAGGATTAAAGGTCTGATGTCTCAGTAGGATCTAGAAAAACTTGTCCATGCATTCATCTTCAGTAAACTGGACTACTGTAACGCTGTCCTCACAGGTCTCCCTAAAAAGTCCATCAGACAGCTGCAGTTGATTCAGAACGCAGCTGCTCGAGTCCTCACAAAGACCAAGAAAGTGGATCATATAACGCCAGTCCTCAGATTTTTGCACTGGCTTTCTGTCTGTCAAAGAATAGATTTCATAATATTTCTGTTGGTTTATAAAGCTCTGAATGGTTCAGGGCCAAAATACATTTCAGATCTGCTGGTCCATTATGAACCACCCAGAGCCCTCAGGTCATCAGGGTCAGGCCTACTATCTTTGCTCAGGGTGAGAACCAAACATGGTGAGGCAACTTTCAGTTTTTATGCCCCTCACATATGGAACTCCCAGAAAGCATCAAGGCTGCTTTAAATCGAGGTTAAAAACTTTCCTATTTGCCGCGGCCTTTCAGTAGAACAATTGTCAGTCTCAAACAATGTACTGTAACTTATTTCTTGCACATTTTCAGTCTTATTCTATTTTACTTTGTTTCTGTTTCTCTTTAATTTACTTTTTAGTTTGCTTTTAAATGCTTATGTATTCCTTCTGAAACTTGTTGTAATGCTTAACATTTTTATGTAAGCACTTTGAATTGTCTTGTACACAAAATGTGCTGTTGTGGAGAGAATAACCAGGCCGAACTTTTCCGAGCAGATGAAGTTTTATTCCACTCTCTCTCACATTCTCCAGAATTACTTCTCTGCTACCTGGGGTGCTGCATTAACATATCACTCCGCCACCCCCCACCTTTGATCTGCCACTTCAGTCTGAGGGAAAACTACTGAGTAACTACTGAGTGGGTTCCCCACACTGCCCGCCCCCAGAGTCTCAGACTGAGTCTTAACCCCCATGTCCTTTGGGTTTCAGCCTCCGCCCATAGCTGCTGAAACGGGGGGTCTTCGGCTCCAAGGCACTGCTATGCCGGTGGGGGATTCCTGGGGGTGTGTCCGTCTGTGGGGGGACAATGAGGAGGGGGGAAACACCTTCAACATGCTCGTGTGACTGATCTGACGATTCATTTACCTGGGGAGTTCTCTGTGGGGGTCTTCCGCGCCGAGGAGCTCGGGCCAACACCACCTACTCGTCTGCTAAAACAAAGGCGGGCTTAAGCCTGTCTATACAGATTGTCTCCCAGCGACCCCCCAAGTCTAACACAAAATGTTTGTCCCCGGGTTCCAGCACTCTAAACTGGCCATCGTAAGGTGGGCGCAATGGGGTCCGGTGGGCATCGTGCCTGACAAATATGAACAACGCGTCCTTCAAGGTTTTTGGCACAAAAGCACGTGGAAAACAGTGGCGGGCCGGGCCGGGTAGCATCCCTGCCTCTGCGCTATGTCTTGAACGCGGGGATGGATCGGTGTTCAGCACGGGGTTATCCTGCAAAAATTCCCCGGGGAGCCGCAGCGGCTGGGAAAAAACCAGCTCTGCTGGGGAGGCTGCAAAATCCTCCTTCGGTGCAGAATGCAACCCTAATAGAACCCACGGCAACTGGTCCACCCAATTTGCATCTGTAAGCGAAGCTCTGAGCGCTGCTTTAAGTGACCTATGGAAATGCTCGCATAACCCATTGGCTTGTGGGCTGTACACGGTTGTGTGATGAATTGAGATGCCCAGGCTCCAGGCCATCGTGGACCAGAGGTCGGAAACAAAACTGTGGGCCCCGATCGGACGTGATGTCCGAAGGAGCGCCGAAACGTGCCACCCATGTTGTCAGAAAAGCGCGTGCCACATCTGCGGACACAGTTGAAGCTAGCGGGACTGCTTCGGGCCAGCGCGTGGTGCGGTCCACCACTGTCAGGAGGCGCATGAACCCCTGCGATAGCGAGAGAGGGCCCTCGAGGTCCACGTGAACGTGGTTAAACCTCTTAGCTGGGATATGGAACGGCTCCAAAGGGGCCTTCGTGCGCCTGTGCACTTTGGCTTGCTGGCACGCTACATAGGCCCACTCTTTCACCTACTTGCGTAGTTTCAGCCAGACGAACTTTGCGCCCACCATTTTGACTGACACACGCACTCCTGGGTGCGCCAGGGAGTGAACCTACTCAAAAATGCGGCGGCGCCAAGCACGTGGGACCACCGGTCGCGGGCGGCCTGTAGAGATATCACAGACTGGGGAGGGGGGGCGTGTTGCAGCACTCCGCTCTCCAGCCTTAACCCTGTTGGTCCAGACTGGAGCACGCAAACGTCCGCTTCGCCGATCATGGCCATGGCTGTGTAATCTATCCCCAAGTAGACTGGGGCCACTAATGCGCGCAAGAGTCAGTCAGCCACCACGTTGAGTTTACTGGCCACATGTCGAATGTCGGTCATAAACTCTGAGATCGCGGCCAGCTGTCTCTGCTGCCGGTCCGACCATGGTTCTGAAACCTTGGCCATTGCGTACTTAAGGGGCTTGTGGTCCACGAACACAGTGAAGGTGCGCCCTTACAGCCAGAACTGGAAGTGGCGTATGGCCAGGTGGAGAGCCAGTAACTCTCTGTCAGACGCGTTGTATTTATGCTCATTGTCATTCAAAGACCTGCTAAAAAAGGCAAGCGGATGCCAAGAACCGGCGACGCATTGCTCCACGACTGCCCCTATGGCCACGTCTGATGCGTCGGTAGTGAGCACTATCCTAGCCGCTTGGTCTGGGTGCACTAGCAGTGCGGCGTTCACCAGAGCTGTTTTAACCTCGAAAAATGCCTGCTCTCGCTCAGGAGTCCAGTCGACTCTGTCCGCCGGTTTCCGTTTCTTAAGCTCGGCGTACAACGGCTGCATGAGCTGGGCTGCGCGGGGGAGGAAATGATTGTAGAAGTTAACCATCCCCCAAAACTCCTGCAGTGCCCTGACCGTCTGAGGCTGGGGAAATTTCGCCACAGCGCGCACCTTGTCTGGCAAGGGTATCACGCCCTCCGGTGAGATGCGGTGGCCCAAAAAATCGATCCCCGTCACCCCAAACTGGCACTTCGCAGGGTTGATTATTAATCCGTGCTCCTCCAACCTTTGGAAAACTGTCCTGAGGTGGGCACGTGTTCGTCCTTGGACGCGCTGGCCACCAGGATGTCGTCCAGGTAAACAAGCTCGAAAGGCATACGTAAAATCTCAAACAGACCAAAAGGGGTTATTACTGCCATTGTTGGTATGTCCTCAGTGCGCACAGGGACCTGGTGGTAACCGTGGACCAGGTCTATCTTGGAAAAAATGCGTGCCACGGTGAGGTGAACGGAAAAATCCTGAATATGAGAGATGGGGTAGCGGTCGTGCGCTGTGGCGTTGTTTAATCTGCGGAAATCTCCGTAAGGTCGCCACGATCCCTCGGCCTTAGGAACCATATGTAGCGGGGATGCCCATGGGCTGTTTGAGCGCCTGATGATGCCTAACTTTTCCAAGTTGGCAAACTCCTCGAGTGCTATGGCCAGTTTAGCTGCATCCAGGCACCGAGGTCGTGCAAAAACGGGCAGCCCCGTAGTGGTAATGAAGTGCTCCACCCCATGATTAGTGATGGTCGCTGAAAAAGTCCAGACCGTGAGTGCTGGGAACTGGTTGAGAAGTGTGTGGAACTTACCCCCTGGAGCTGTGACATTGGCTAGTGTTGTGGGCCTGGTTCCTCTAGCTGTACAGGGGAGAGAATCAAAAGACATTGCGTTAATCAGGCGTCTGTTAGCAACATCGACTAGTAGTCCTTGTGCACACAAAAAATCAGCGCCTAACATGGGGAAGCTGCATGCCGCTATGACAAATGTCCATTGGTATGTACGGCTGTGCAAGGATACAGTCAGTGTCCTCTCTCCAAAAGTCTTAATGTCTGAGCCGTTTGCGGCCGTCAGCTCAGGGCAGCTAGTTCCCGCCAGCCGGTCGGCGTAGGACGGCAGGTTGAGGCTCTTTTGGGAGCCGGAGTCCACGAGGAACCATCTCCCCGAGCGTGAGCCTGTTGCATAGAGCAGCTTGCTTGCTTCACCGGTGGTCGCAGCTGCAACCGACTGCCGGTCCCGGCGTTTCCCGAACGCTTGAATTGGCACGGTGGCATGTACCGGCGTGCGTCCTCTCCAAAACAGCAGTGGTAGAAACAGAGTGTGTCTCTCCGGTGCTTCTTGGCCCCTGCTGCAGCCACCATCGCTGGCTCCTTGCCTCCGCTGGCCGTCTTGCTGGGTTCTGACACCACTGCGTTCACTGTGAGGGCTCTGGTAGAGAGGATAATTCGATCTGCCTCCGGGGCTAGCGCCCGGTAGTTGCGCGCAGCCAGCAGCGGCGAATTGGCCAGGACGGGAGGTTCCGGGAGTTTCCGGAGGAAAAGGTGGGCAAAGAGAAAATGCCCGTCATCTGTGCCCATCAACGCCAACATCTTCTCCATCAATTCGACCACTGACCTGTCTCCTAATTCGGAGCGCGTCAGGAGCCTCTCCGCTCTCTCACAGTCCGAGAGGGTGTAGCGCCGGGTCAGTGCGGTTTTGAGAGCACCGTATTTGTCGCGGGCTGGGGGCTGTTGGAACAGGCTCGCCACCTGCTGAGTTGTGCGTGCGTCCAGCGCTGCAACCACGTAGTAATATCTGGTGTCATCTGTTGTTATTCCCTGGATAGGCCGTGGGACGAGACCAGAAATTGTGGCTGGAAATGAAGTTTCGTTTGACGGGTGAGCGAACCAAAAAAGAACACTTGTTTTAGGGTAATTTGAGGGTGCTCTTTCCGAAAATAAAGTTTTCTGGATTGTAAATTTGCACGTTAATTAGCTATTAATCAAAACATAATTAGCTACTAATGAGCAGGGAAAAACGCTAGCTGTCCACCAAACTATTCTTAAGTATCTTACATACTGAAAGTTTATATTATTTTTCTAGGAAACTATTTTGTGTCACAGATGCAAAAAAGACCCCAAAAATGTTTGATTTTAGTCACCTGACTGACCCAGATATTATATTTTGATCAAATTATGGAAAATGACGAGTCCGACACGAGTCTGCAGATATTGAGAAAGACCAATACATAACAGTACAGAAATATTTTAGAGCTGTACTAGATTAAAAGAAACATTCCTACCCTGTCATTAAAATCCAAACTGGAATATATCTGAATAAGAATTAAATGCAAATTGGTTTGCTAAGAAATTCTTTCCTGTTCACTGAACTCTCTACCTTTCAAGTCATCCCGTCTCACCGACCTCAATACCAACAATACTTAACAGATTTAAAAAGCCTTTAGGGACAAAATTTTAATTATAGATTCTTACCTGCGTTCAATTTTAAAGTATGCTTTCCTTGTCACTGTCATCAGGATCTGAATCTGCCTCCACAGTCACATCAGCATTGTCTTCATCTATGTTTTTGCAGCCGATACACTGACAGAGCTCTGTGCAGCTCAATCCATGCTCCTGGCAAGAACATTTTCCTTTTGCGCAGCCTGTTTTCTTGCAAGCACACTTAATATGTTTCAAAATAGAATCAGGGGCACATGGTAGTGTATTCCAGACTGGCAGCAAACAGTTGTCGGCAATGTGCCATCCAAAGCCAACTGGACTGGGGCATTCCACGCGCTGCTTCAGACACCGGCGATGAATTGCTGCTTGGTAGTTGACCCTTTTTGTGTGGTTCAAGAGAGTATCTCTGTTGGGGGGTAAGGCAGCATCAATTTTGAACTTGTATCTAAAAATACAATTCCTGGCTTCATCAACCGAATCTATGTCACTCTTGCCATACAGTTCACAGACAAATTTTTCCACATCGTCCATGTACGTTTCAGGAAGGTCCCATTCAGCACCGAGGGCCTGGAATAAGGTCTGATAGGCGCTGTTTTTCATCATGATATTGAATGCTTTGACCTTTCCCTGCCCCTTGAAGGCACTGGTGCTATCACATCCGGTGAAGCAGTGAAGACCAATGAGGGCTTTGCAGATGGATTCCCCTAGGTGTCTACTAAGTGGGTTGATGGCAACCAGCTGGAATTCACTCCATGGGCCTAGATGTAGGAACAGGTTTTGGCCGGCTATGTCCTCCGAAAAGGCCACAGCTACCACAAATACATCTGTGTCTTGACTACGAATGACGACATTTTTGAAACCACCCTGGTTAGTAGCATGTTGCTCATGGAGCAGCATTCGTGTGTCAGCCTCCTCGTGGTCACAGCAGAGATCCTCAACAGCTGATGTTGTGACACACCCATTTTGAACATAAAGCTGGTGGCACTCTGGTCCATGACCCACTACAACATGAATGTCCTTAATTTGATCAGGCTGTGCATTTTTCCATTGATGGAAGAAGAACTCAATCAGATTTTCCTTGTTTTCTCCACAGAGTAGAAACTTTCTGAACTGTCGTGGGGTTTTCTGATCAGCACCTGTAATTTTCATTCTTTTTGTGCCATGAGATGCACGCCTATCCCTCTCGCCCCCTTTGATGCTGTGTACTGGATATCAGTCTGGAACGAAGTCTATTCGTTTGGCACCATGTTGAAATGCAACTGAAACCAACCTTTCAAGAACTTGCTTGGCCAGCTTCCCAAAAGTGGATGGAACGTCAGTCATTTCTTGAATTAGAGCCATGCCATCCATAATGCATGCTGTTGACTCTTGAATCTGATGACTTTCAGGAGAATCAGTTGGTGCTAGGCTCATCAGATGCTTCCGTAGCTTTGACTTGTCAGTTTTTGCCAGCGTTCCCTCAAGCGTCGCGATAGATGGAGGAAACGGGTGCAGGCTGTACTTCAGAGCCTCTTTCATGTCAACATTCCTTATTCTGCCTAGAACAATAATTCTCCCTAGCAGGTCTGTACTGGCCTTAATGGCTACACTTTGGGACTTCTCCTTAGTTGGCACACTACCTGATACATCAGAAAACGTCTTTAACTTCATGCGTTTGATCGGAGAATATATGTCTTTATTTTCTTCGAGTCTCTCCTCAACGTAATTCTGGAAGGCCAACTGCCCCACTTCCTCAGCTCTCTTTAAGTCATTCTCAACCTCTGCTGGAGCTATTCTGCCTGTAGCAATATTCATCAGTCTGTCCTCATCCACTGCAAAAGGACTGCACATGGCATTGACTGTTGTCATCATATTTTGTACAGCCTGCTCATCAGAAGATATTCTGGATTTGTCGAGATCCTTCCGTGCTCTGGTCTGATCAGTTTTGCCAGCCATTTCTTCGCATCTTGCACAAAGTTCAGCTCTAGCTGGGTAAGAAGGGATCCACCTGTGCACAGCTCCCTTTTTCAATGTGATCCCGGTCAATCCACCTTTTGTTTTGAAGTCCCGGTTCATGGTCTGCTCAATGGTCTGATCAACTGGAACTTGACTGAAACCGTAGAGTTGCTGCCTTTGAACCACAAAACCTCCACTTTTCATGTCTGCATGGATTTCTGGATGCGTTGTTGCAAGATTCATCATTTCATGGAGATAAACTGGGGCATACCTGGCATAATTGGTGCGATCGTAGGCGAAGAAGCCAGGAATTAATCTTGCCAGTGAAGACAGGTGAAGATCCCAGTTGCCTTGTCTGGAGGCCCTGACAAACATCAAGAAATATCCAAGCATTTTGATGTATGACCACCAGAATGAAAAGGTTTGGCTCTCATTACATTTGTCACTCACAAACTTGTTGAAAGCACTACTAAGTGCACTGAACTCCTCTGATTCAGCTACATCCTGAAAAACAGCAGTTGGAAAAGCTGATGAAAGCTCTTTGCTGATTTCCTGAACTTGACAGCATCTTTCTTCTGGAAGACTTTTAAGAAATTCCATCCAGCATAGCCTCATAAGGGCTTTGTACATGGTTTTGTGTGCACGGACACTCCGATTGTAATGGTTACCTGTGAGGACTGCATTTACTGAACCTTGAGCCACAATCCCTGATTCCACAAAGATGTCTTCAAGACCAGAACCACTGAAGCGTTTGCCCATCACTGCAAGGTAAGCTTTAGCTGTGTGAAACTGGCCAAGTCTGATTACTAGCTTTCTCTGCAAGTCTTCACTTTGCCATCTGATCTGTTGGGCTTTATGGTATATTGCCTGATCAAAGACCAACACGATACATTCCAACTGCAGCTTCTCAGCAATAAGTAGACTTCTTTGTATAACAGTGTTCACAGTGGACATGTCTGTTGGGCTAGCATCAATAACTGGTAAGTATGCTACAGTGCTCATGGAAGGAATGTCCCTTTGTAGTAGAGTATTAAAACCAGTCCAACCAGGGAGAGGATCCTCCGTGTCCGCCATCTTGGTCACAACATAGGCCAAGTCAACATGCTCAGCTTTGTTTTCTTCCAGTTTATCTATGTGGATGCCCTGATTTTCAAGTGAATGTGGTGGTCCAACCTTCTTCCCACCATAATAATGGGCC
The DNA here is from genome assembly GCA_020510985.1 of Pholidichthys leucotaenia. Lineage (NCBI taxonomy): Eukaryota > Metazoa > Chordata > Actinopteri > Cichliformes > Pholidichthyidae > Pholidichthys > Pholidichthys leucotaenia. Next base: position 331,345,001 of record CM035844.1, on the reverse strand, counting down.
AGATTCTTCTCCGGCGTCGCAAGGGTTCTTTTGCGTGATTTCTTTGTAAGTGGATGAAAATCATTGGGATTTTTGTCCACCTGCATGTTCCGCTGAATGGCAATACCATTTGTATTGTGGGTTGTGCCAGCACCTGTTTGAGTGTCTTCACCGACATCGTTGTTGTCCCATGCCAATGTGGTGGGAATGTTCTTACTCAAACCTGGGGGTAGAGCATCATTTAAAGCAGCTTGACGTTCAGCTAGAGCTGTGTCATACTTCAGAAGTTTGGAATGTGACACGGTATGGCCAAGGCCGTTCAAAATTCCTACAAGCTTAGATGATCCAGTCAAGTGGCGGACAGTCATGCCAAGAACCAAATGTTTGGGTGTGCACTTTTTCCCACAAGATGCTAGATACACTATATCTTGGGAAACAGAAAGAATCTTGCGTTCTGCTTTAGCGTTGACACTGAGGTAATCCTCAAAGTTAATAACGTCTGTTTCACCAATACACCACGCAAGAAAGTTAAAAAGTTCATGGGGTACAACTGCCTTCACTGCATTTTCATCCAAATATTTGCCTGTAGGTGGCCATGGTCCTTGTTGATCTAGGAGTTTACTGATCTTGTTTCGAAGGAAGAGCGATGTTGTGTACAAGTGACGTTGTTCTTCTAGATAAACATGTACATTTTCAGCATTGCCACCACTATCCTTACTTTCAGACTCTGTCTCTTCAGTTTCAGTCTCAGTTGTGCTTCCAAAATCCTGAGCTATCACCTTGGAAACATTGTTTACTTCACTAAGAACTAGTTCACATAAATTCCTAGTTTTGTTTTTGACAAAGATTAAGCCAGGATATCTGCTCATGAGTCGCCTTTTCAGTTGACAATTCCTAAATATGTCTTCAAATGGCTCACCACCAGCTTCTTTTTTCAGGTATTCTACAATGATATGAGTCAGCTTGTTCATCCTAATGACTTCCCCACTTTCAATGATTCGTCGTTCAATGATGTCAGTGCAAAATTTTGCAAATTGATTGTCAAACTTATTTGTATCATTGACACTTGCTCTTTCTTTGCTGCAAGATGTTGTTCTTGTATATTCCCTGTAGCAAGATTTATGATACTTTGCTTCCTTTGCAACTATGTCTACTTGCCTTATTTTCAAAAGCAGTTCCTCATCGTTCTTTTCTTTTGCTGCTTCCTTCAGTGCATCAGCTGCTTGATATGTCAGGCATTGGGTTAGCGGTGCTAATTTCCGTACTTTCCTGTGAGAGTCCTTCTCATATTTATTCCTTTTACAGATGCAGCACTCAGCCGGGAACAGATCCAGTCGCTTCCTGTTCTCCTAAAAATCCGCTGATTTTGTACGCCTTACTTTTTTTGGTGGATTGTCAAGGGCTGATCGAAGGAAATGTTCAGATTGACGCTTCCTGGAAGTACTTGGTTCTGGATCACTTTTCCGCCTTTCGATCCTCTTTCTCGCGTCTCTGATTCTGGTGACATCAGTAAACTTAGCATAACATCGTTTGTGACTGCCAAAGTTGGATAGTAACATTGGTGAACATACGGTACATTCTGTGCAGGAATCCTCGCCTGAGAACAGAGTCACATGGTTGGGGCATTTTCCCTCTATTCCACACAATTCCAGTGCAATTTCCCCTTCTCTGCTATCTATATCCTTCCACTGCTCAATACTTTGACATATCTTCTTATATTTAGCCACAGTTAGCTTTATAACCTCAGTATTATCGTCGGCGACAACGTGTACACAACATTCCATGGAGGCTGCCATCTTGGAAAATATCAGACTGTAAAAACATCTCTGATTGGCTGGGAATGAGACAAGCAATTTGAATGGCTAGCTAACTACACATAGGCCATCTAGTGAGAAAGTGCTAAACTAGGCAGGAGTCAGTTTTGGGTCGCTGTAAAGATAAGCTTTTAAATTAGTTCTATAATTTAATGTGCAACTTATTTTTCCAGAAAAAAATGTGTTTTAATATTACAGTATATGTCATCTTTAAGATGCAACTAACAGAACTTGGTTCGGTGAGTCGTCAAACGAAAGTTCATCTTTTCAGACCTCGTCCCACGGCCTAGGAGTCCAAACTGGGCCTCTGTGTGAAGGAACCAAGACTTCGGGACGTGTAGCCAAAAGTCTGGGAGTTTGACCAAAACGGCGCACGCGTTGCTGCCACTTCTCGTCTGGGTTGTCTCTGGGGTGTTCGCCTCGCGTTCTATTGTGCATCAAGGGTCACCAGTGTGGAGAGAATAACCAGGCCGAACTTTTCCGAGCAGATGAAGGTTTATTCCACTCTCTCTCACATTCTCCAGAATCACTTCTCTACTACCTGGGGTGCTGCATTAACATATCACTCCCCCACTCCTCACCTTTGATCTGCCACTTCAGTCTGAGGGAAAACTACTGAGTAACTACTGAGTGGGTTCCCCACACTATACAAATAAAACTTGCCTTTCCTATGGTAGTTTCGGGAGGGTAGCACCATAATTGAGTGGTAGGATGAGGAATGACTTGCCCCATTGTGGAGTGTAGGAGTTGAATCAAAAACCTGTCACTTCCTGTGTCACTTTGTTCCTAATAAACACCTAACCAACAGACTAACTCTTCAGTCTGGTGATTCTCTCATGACTGTTACAATATCTTTGAAGCACCAATGCTAAGCGCCAAAAAAAAGCTTGCAAATTTGGAACATGTCTTATAAATTTGCAACTTTTTTCTTTTAAATCTGCAACTTTTTTTTTATTATAAATTTGCCATTTTTTTTATAAAGTTGCAACTTTTTTTAAATATCAAATATACTGGAGTGGTGGCCTAGAGATAGAGCATCCGCTCCACAACCGGGAGGTCGGGGTTCGAGTCCCGGCCGGGTCATGCCAAAGACCATCTAAAAATGGAAATTCCTGCCATCCAGCTTGGTGCTTAGCAAAAATAAATTGGAGGAGGGAAATGTGGGTGGCAGTGGTTCAGGAGGTAGAACGGGTTGTCTAATTATTGGAGGGTTGGCGGTTCGAATCCCGCTCTCCCCAGAAATCCTACTGTTGTGTCCCTGGGCAAGACACTTTACCCACCTTGCCTCTAGTGTCCATGACACTAGGCATGAAAGTTTAAAAATATTCTGCAGTGCTCGGAGAGGCTGTTGGCGTGGATTGGTGGCCTCATTTCTATCACTCTTCCCCAGGGAAGCTGTGACTACAGCAGTAGTCACAGCTACTGTTCCCACTACTATATGTCTGTGGAGTGAATGAATAATGTATTCATTGTAAAGCGTCTTCGAGTTTCTATGAAAACTGCTATATAAATCTGATGCAGATTTCCTACCCTCACCTATGGTCATGAGCTTTGGGTAATGACTGAAAGAATGAGATTGCAGACACAAGCGGCTGAAATGAGCTTTCTCCGCAGGATTGCTGGACTCACCCTCAGAGACAGGGTGAGAGGCTCAGAGTAGAATCACTGCTCCTCCACATTGAAAGGAGCCAGTTGAGGTGGTTTGGGCATCTGATCAGGATGCCTCCTAGATGCCTCCCACTTAAGGTGTTTCAGGCACTGGGAGGAGACCCCGGGGCAGACCCAGGACTTGCTGGAGAGACTATGTCTCCCAGCTGGTCTGGGAATTCCTTGGTATCCTCTCTAAAGAGCTGGAGCAGGTGGTTGGGGAGAGGGAAGTCTGGGCTTCTCTGCTTGAACAGCTGCCTCGGCGACCCGGACCTCTGGAAAAGTGGTAGAAGATGGATGGATGGACGGAAATAAGATAAGATAAGATAAGATAAGATAAGATAAGATAAGCCTTTATTAGTCCCACAATGGGGAAATCCCAGGATTGCAACAGCACAGGGACAGCAACACTCAGAGCAATGATTTAGAAGATAAGAAAATAAGAGCAGTGAATATACATTATATATACACAGTGCGGAGCATTGTAGCTAGATGCAATAAACAGCATAACCATCTATTTAGTTATTCTACATAGTATGAATTTGTACCCATATATATTGTCACCCTCCGTAGCGACTGATATTGTCCTAGTTGTATACTGGAGGGGACCATTTGTGTAAGTCTGTTGCGTCTTTTGCATTCAATATTATGAGGTCGTCACGTTTTTTTTGCTATCTCTGCGAGCAGCCCTGCTTAGGTTGTAAAGTCTGACAGCCGTTGGTAGGAAGGACCTGCGAAACCTCACGGTTGTGCACCTGGGATGATGTAGTCTGCTGCTAAATGAGCTCCTCAGTGCATTCAGTATGTCCTGCATAGGGTGGAACTCGGACTCCAGCAGAGATGACAGTTTAGCCACCGTCCTTCTCTCTCCTATCTCCTCCACCGGATCAAGGCGCTGCCCCAGGACAGAGCTAGCTTTCTTGATCAGTTTGTTCAGTCTCTTCCTATCGGCTGCAGTAATGCCACTGCCCCAGCAGACCACTCCAAAAGTGATGGCTGATGCCACCACCATGTCATAGAATGTCTTCAGCAGCGCCCCTTGTACACCAAAAGACCTGAGTCTCCTCAGTAGGAACAGCCTGCGCTGTCCCTTCTTGTAGAGTGCGTCAGTATTGTGTGACCAGTCTAGTTTATTGTTCAGATGAACACCCAGGTACTTGTAGGATGTCACCATCTCGATGTCTGTTCCTTGTATATTTACTGGTGCTGTGAGGGGTTGCCCATGCCTGCGGCAGTACACCACCAGCTCCTTAGTTTTCCTCGCGTTGATCTGGAGGCAGTTCCGATGGCACCAGTCCACGAAGTCCTGGATAAGCCCTCTGTACTCAGCTTCATCTCCATTGGAGATGAGGCCAACAATCGCAGAGTCATCAGAGAACTTCTGTAGATGGCAGTGTGTTGTGTTGTGTGAGAAGTCTGCAGTATAAAGAGTGAACAGGAAGGGAGCCAGCACCGTTCCCTGGGGGGCCCCCGTGCTACCGATGATCGTGTCGGACACACAGTCCCGGGTTCTCACAAACTGAGGCCGGTTTGTGAGGTAGTTCAGGATCCATGATGACAGGTGCTGGTCCACCCCTGCGCGCAGCAGCTTGTCCTTCAGGATCATCGGTTGGATGGTGTTGAAAGCACTGGAGAAGTCAAAGAACATGATCCTCACCATATTCCCAGGCTTCTCCAGGTGGGACAGAGAACGGTGAAGGAGGAAGATCACCGCATCCTCCATCCCAATGCCATGCTGGTAGGCGAACTGGAGTGGATCCATCGCTGGTTCCACCAGGGGGCGGAGGTGAGCAAGGAGCAGTCTCTCCAGGGTCTTCATCAAGTGGGACATCAAGGCCACCGGTCTGTAGCTGTTCAGGTCTTTGGGGTGGGAAGTTTTTGATACAGGTACCACACAAGATGTTTTCCACAGCTGTGGTACCCTCCCCAGCTTCAGGCTCAGGTTGAAGATGTACATCACAATCCCACACAGCTGGTCTGCACAGGACTTGAGGAGCTTTGCGCTGATGCCGTCCGGTCCCGACGCCTTCCTCGCCTTGATCTTCCTCAGCTCCGTCCTCACCTGGGTCCTGGTCAGGGTCAGGATGGGGGGCTGTGTGTTGGGAGTGGGGGGGGTGTTAGTGGAGTGGGGAGTGGGCAGCAGGACTTGATTTCTTTAGAGGCAGCAGTGGTTGTTGTGCAGTCAGGGGGGAGGGCGGTTGGTCAAACCTATTGAAAAACAGATTCAGGTTGTTCGCCCACTCCCTGCCCCCCGTGGCCTGGGGGGAGGTATTCTGGAGCCCAGAGATGGTTTTGAGGTTTCTCCAGACCCCGCTGATGTCGCTCTGTTGCAGCTTGTCCTCCATCTTCTTCCTGAAGCTGTCCTTGCCTTCTCTGATCTTTCTCCTCAGCTCCTTCTGTACGGACTTCAGCATCTCCCTATTCCCCGACCTGAAGATCCTCTTCTTCTCTCTCAGAAGTGTTTTTATCTCAGGGTTGATCCAGGGTTTGTTGTTTGAGCAACACCGTATGGTCTTGGTGGGAACGGATTTGTCCACACAGAAGCTGAGGTAGTCCGTGAAGGTGTGAGTGAGGCCATGGATGTCCTCTCCATGTGGATCGCAGAGCTGCTTCCAGGCAGTGGCTTCAAAACAGCCCTTTAGAGTGTCCATTGTCTCCTCAGACCATAACTCCACTGTGCGCATGGCCGGAGGTTGTCTGTGCACTAGGGGTTTGTACACCGGCCGGAGATGAACCAAGTTGTGATCCGATCTCCCGAGTGGGGGGAGTTGTGATGAGGTGTACGCCTCCTTAGTGTTTGCGTAGAATAAGTCCAGTGTTTTATTGTCTCTAGTGTGGCATGTGACATACTGGGTGAACGTGGGTAGAATGGGAGATAGTGAAACATGGTTGAAATCGCCTGAGATGAGGAGAAGAGCATCTGGGTGTTATGTCTGCAGCCTGCTGGTTACTGAATGGATGACGTCACGCGCTGTCCCAGCGTTCGCCATCGGATTTGCATAAACAACAATGCAGATCACGTGTGAGTGTTCTCTCGGGAGATATGTAGGCTGCATGCTAACAGCTAGCAACTCAATGTCTTTGCTGCAGTGTCGTTGTTTAACAGTGATATGTCCCGGTCTGCACCAGTTCTTGTTAACATACATTATCACTCCACCGCCCCTTGCTTTGCCACTGTCTGGTGTTCGGTCTGCCCGTATCATGTGGAAACCCTCCAGCTCAATGTTAGCATCTGCTGCTAGTTCAGTTAGCCACGTCTCAGAAAACAAAAGGAGAGAGCACTCCCGATATGTGCTATCGTAACGGCAGATAGCAGCTAGCTCATCTACCTTTCCCAGTAACGACCGTACATTTCCCATGACAATAGATGGAAGGGAGGGTCTGTACCTTATATTTTTTGTCCTCCACCTTACTCCAGCCCGGCAGCCGCGGCGTTTTCGCCTCAGTTCTCTCGGTATGTCGAGTTTTTCCAATGGGACCGGGTGGCGGTTGAATGCTAGCAGCTCTTCCCTGCTGTATCGTATCCTGCTATAAACAGTGGCTCCGTCCATCGGCTCAGGAGACATTTGGGACGATCTGTGTGTCCGTGATATAAGTGGAGTGAAAAAAAGACGGATCAAAAAGAGAGAGGAAGGGAAAAAGACTCGGAATCGATCCGCTGTTGCAAAGGGCGGCCGACTCGTGTGGCGCTGGGAGAAAAAAAAAAATATTGTTATTATTATTAAATTGTCACTTTTTTCTTTCAAATTTGCAACTTTTTAAAATCAAATTGGGGCAGCACGGTGGAAGAGTGGTTAGCACTGCGGCAGCACAGCAACTCACCCTTGGCCGGGGGGTCCTGGGTTCAATCCCAGCCCCCGACCAACAGAGATCTGTGTGGAGTTTGCATGTTCTCCCCATGTCTGCGTGAGATTTCTCCGGTTTCCTCCCACATGCCAAAAACATGCAAGTTAGGTTAATTAGCATCAAACTGGGGATTCTAAATTGTCCTTAGGTACGACTGTGAGAGTGAATGGTTGTCTGATTCTCTGTGTTGGCCCTGCGATGGACTGGCGATCTGTCCAGGGTGTACCCTGACTCTCACCCTAAGATGCTGAGATAGGCTCCAGCCCCCCCCACGACCCAAAACGGATTAAAGCGGAAGAAGATGAATGAATGAATAAAATCAAATTGAAGAAGACATCACTATTGTCAAATTTCTCCTATCTACAATGTTAATCACATGTAGAATCAGAGGGGTCACTGCCATGCAAGGTGTCGCCACAAACAACTTCTACTTCCCCCATTCTATTACACTGAGCACCAAGCTAGAAGTACCATTTTTATATGGTCTTTGGTATGATTCGGCTGGGACTTGAACCCCCAACCTCCCGCTCAATCAACTAGGACACCACTTCGGAGAAATTGTGACTTTTTTCTTGTAAATTTGCTACTTTTTTCACCTGAATTTGCCTTTTTTTTTCTCATAAATTTGGAACTTTTTGTTGTAAAGTTGAAACCTTTTTTAATCAAACTGACTTTTCTTGTAAATTTGGAACTTCTCTCTTTTACATTTTCAACTTTTTTTTTCTCATAAATGTGCTACTTCTTTGTTGTAGGTTCAGCTTTTTTAATCAAGCTGTGACTTTTTTCTTGTAAATTTACTAATTTTTTCACATGAATTTGCCATTTTTTCAAAAATTTGCATTTTTTCCTCATAAAATGTCTATTTTTTAAAAAAACAAACAACATTTTAAAATCAAATTGTGATGTTTTTCTTGTACATTTGCAACTTTTTTCTTTTAAATCTGCAACTTTTTTTCTTGTAAATTTGCAACTGGAACTATTCTGGATGGACTTCTTATGAAACAAAATGATGTAAAAGTCAGAAACTCTTCAGGCTGCAACATTTTCTTATCTATAAAGGTCTTACTCAAATTAAATCTGTTATCTGGAGATGAGAGTGAGCAAATGCTTGTAAATTGTTTCTCATTGATGTAGTTACCAAAGTCCACAAGTTGCGTGGGTAGCTTTTCAAATCAAAATCAAATCAAATCAAATCAAATCAACCTTTATTGTCATATTGCTGTATATACAACTGTAGTGCAGGCAAGATGAAACTGCGTTTCTCTCGGCATCCATATAAGTAAAAGAACATGATTTAAGACACACTCACACTTATCCTCACCCCCACCCCACCACATCCATTCACAAATCCCTGAGACATACTTGAAAAAAAACTAACCAGAACTATAATATACAAATAATATACATAATGACCGTAGGTGCAGTAGTATGTATGAGAGATTCCGGATCAACTGTTCAGCATCCTAACAGCTTGTGGAAGGAAGCTGTTAATCAGTCTGGTGGTTCTGCCTCTGATGCTTCGGAATCATTTGCCATATGGCAGAAGTTCAAAGTGTTTATGCAGAGGGTGAGAATGGTCCTTGACAATGTTCAGTGCCCTGCTCCTGCAACGGTTCTGAAAAAGTTCTTGGACTGAGGGGAGGGAGACTCCATATACCCTCTCAGCTCCCTTGACTATCCTCTGCAAGGCTTTTTTGTCTGACATACTGCAGCTGGAGTACCATGTTGCAATGCAGTACGTCAGAACACTCTCCACCACACCTCTGTAGAAGGTCCTGAGGATGCAGATGGGGAGAGAGGCCTGTTTGAGTTTCCTCAAGAAGTGCAGTCTCTGCACGCTATTCAGCTATGTCCGTGCTCTAACTTGACAGGGAATGAGGCTACAGCCATCAAACCTGGTACACAGGCTGACCTTGGGACTACCACCTATGGCCATACTTTTGGTGTCAATAGGTCAAAGTCAAGGTCAGAATGCCATATAAACTACTGTATATCTCAACAATACAGAAAGCCAGGGTCACCAAACTTGGTACACAGATGCACCCTGACACTCTGACCTCTGATTATGGGTTTGGGGTCAGAAGGTCAAAGGTCACAGTTTTGAATCTATAGGGCTGCAAAAGGAGTGGGTCTGCATCTCGGTTGAGTGCATTCGTTTCTTGTCCAGTCAGCTTTGGTATGTTCTTAACTTTTTATCTCCACCAAGGAGGTAATGTGATCGAGGCGGTCTGTTTGTTTGTTTGCATGCTTTTTAGCAGGACTACGCAAGGTGGATCTTGATGAAATTTTCACCAGAAGTAGCCCTTGAGTGGCGGATGAACCACCAGATTTTGGAGGTGATTCATGAATGCAAACCTCCACCAAGGCCCTATCTCACAATGTACGTACAGACAGACATTCAGATGGACAGATGGACAGTGGGAGGGAGGGAGAGAGGGACAGACGGAGCCTTGGTGGAAGTATGCGTTCTCTGCGTTCCCTCTAGTTGAGCAGTGTCTTTGACTCAAGACTTTCAAGTTGGCTAATTCTGGAAAGATGGAGAATAAAATAAAGGTAAAGTTGGTGAGACCCTGTGTTGTTGATGAGCTGTTACAAAAGGGACATCATACGGTTTATTCTACAGTCTGACAGAACAACAATTTTGTTAGTATCTAAGCCAACAGTTCAGCAGGAGTTTTGTTCCACATCAGTTGACAGAAGGACTTTTTTGTGCTGATGCAATTCATTTGCAGTGACTTCATATGACAAATTCACTGACATGATGTCTAATATTTACCTTTCTCTGCAGCATTCAGGGTATATAAAATCAAGCTCAACTTCATGCATCCACGTGCACGAGACACCGAAACTCTCGTGCTTTCACACAAAGAGCAAAGCTCAATCTTCACAGAGTCACAGGACGGTCAGCAGATTACACACAACCAGAAGGTGATTTGTTATTTTTTAATAAGGGAGATGGGAGGTATTCACAAATTTAGCATGCGGTACAAACATATACAGTGGGGCAAAAAAGTATTTAGTCAGCCACCAATTGTGCGAGTTCTCCCACTTAAGAGATGAGAGAGGTCTCCAATTTTCATCATAGGTATACCTCAACTATGAGAGACAAAATGAGAAAAAAAAATCCAGAAAATCACATTGAAGGATTTTTAATGAATTAATTGGTAAATTCCTCAGTAAAATAAGTATTTGATCACCTACAAACAAGCAAGATTTCTGGCTCTCACAGACCTGTAACTTCTTTAAGAGGCTCCTCTGTCCTCCACTCGTTACCTGTATTAATGGCACCTGTTTGAGCTCATTATCAGTATAAAAGACACCTGTCCACAACCTCAAACAGTCAGACTCCAAACTCCACTATGGCCAAGACCAAAGAGCTGTCAAAGGACACCAGAAACAAAATTGTAGACCTGCACCAGGCTGGGAAGACTGAATCTGCAATAGGTAAGCAGCTTGGTGTGAAGAAATCAACTGTGGTGTAGAGGATGTGCTCGAATGATGAGGCTGAGTTTATTTCTCAGGTTCAGCTTTATTGACAGAACACATCGTCTAGCATTCTCAAAGCAGGAAGAAGAGGAAGAATCATATCACATCACCCTTTTATATGTTTCCAGCATCAGAACTCAAGTCACATGGTGCTTCAGTAAACACACAGTCACAAAGCATCCCTTTGAACCTTCACCATTGTCTCTCATTCATTGATGAACCGGAAATCCTTCCGGGGCATCTTCTGTGGGACAAAAAGGCAAATCTCACACCTCCTCGTTATCTTCTGCAGATTCGAGTCCTTTGTCCTTCCAGACGTGAAACCCCCAATACACATGCAGTCATATCTCTGTGGAAATGTGGGCCCAACATGTGTGTCACCCACAGTGGGAGCAATTATTAGAAAATGGAAGACATACAAGACCACTGATAATCTCCCTCGATCAGGGGCTCCATGCAAGATCTCACCCCGTGGGGTCAAAATTATCATGAGAACGGTGAGCAAAAATCCCAGAACCACACGGGGGGACCTAGTGAATGACCTGCAGAGAGCTGGGACCAAAGTAACAAAGGCTACATCAGAAACACACTACGCCACCAGGGACTCAAATCCTGCAGTGCCAGACGTGTCCCCCTGCTTAAGCCTGTACATGTCCAGGCCCGTCTGAAGTTTGCTAGAGAGCATTTGGATGATCCAGAAGAGGATTGGGAGAATGTCATATGGTCAGATGAAACCAAAATAGAACTTTTTGGTAAAAACTCAACTTGTCGTGTTTGGAGGAGAAAGAACACCATACCTACTGTAAAGCATGGGGGTGGGAACATCTTACTTTGGGGCTGTTTTTCTGCAAAGGGACCAGGACGACTGATCCGTGTAAAGGAAAGAATGAATGGGGCCATGTATCGTGAGATTTTGAGTGAAAACCTCCTTCCATCAGCCAGGGCATTGAAGATGAAACATGGCTGGGTCTTTCAGCATGACAATGATCCCAAACACACCGCCCGGGCGATGAAGGAGTGGCTTCGTAAGAAGCATTTCAAGGTCCTGGAGTGGCCTAGCCAGTCTCCAGATCTCAACCCCATAGAAAATCTTTGGAGGGAGTTGAAAGTCTGTGTTGCCCAGCGACAGCCCCAAAACATCACTGCTCTAGAGATCTGCATGGAGGAATGGGCCAAAATACTAGCAACAGTGTGTGAAAACCTTGTGAAAACTTACAGAAAACGTTTGACCTCTGTCATTGCCAACAAAGGGTATATAACAAAGAACTGAGATGAACTTTTGTTATTGACCAAATACTTATTTTACCGAGGAATTTACCAATTAATTCATTAAAAATCCTTCAATGTGATTTTCTGGATTTTTTTTTTCTTCTTTTGTCTCTCATAGTTGAGGTATACCTATGATGAAAATTGGAGACCTCTCTCATCTTTTAAGTGGGAGAACTTGCACAATTGGTGGCTGACTAAATACTTTTTTACCCCACTGTAAATGTAAACTGGGTACAAATTTGTATGAATAAATTTGCAAAAATGTGATAAAAGATGCTAATAGAAAAAAAAATATAACAAGTTGCAAATTCTAATTAAATTACATAGACAATGTAACCAGCATCCAAAGGCACATGTAAATTTATGAGAAGAAGTTGCAATTTGAAAAAAAGTTCCAAATTTATGTGAAAGAAGTTGGAAATTTGCAAGAAAAAAGTTACAAATTTATGAAATAAAAGTTGCAAATTTACAAGAAAAACGCCCCAAATTTATGAGAAAGCAAGTTGCTATTTTAGGAGAAAAAAGTTGCAAATTTACAAAAGAAGTTGAAAATTTGGGACCAAAAAGTATAGTGATCCCGAGCGTGGGTCTGTCCCGCCACTTATTATTTTCTCTTTTTCTGTCTGTTATTTAGTCTTGTAAGCGGAAGAAGATTGATGGATGGATGGATTATGGGAATTACTTTGTGCTTTTATTTTGACATCGCCGCGGCAGCACTTCCGCCTGTCAGGCTGCTGGCTGGCTGTCACAGATGTGGGCATTTAATCCCTTATTATTTGTCTCACCTGTTTGTGGTTTGTTCGGCACTATTTAAGATCGCAGTGGAGACTCATTCCTCGCTGAGATCTCACACCCTGTAGGCTGGAGTCCCCACGCCCGACTCCAGTCTCTTTCCAGCGTTAGCTTTCGCCCTCCCTGCATTACTGTATGTGTTAAGTGTCTTTTGATTCTTTGTATTTGTTCAGTTATTTTGAACCATCGAGGTCGTGTGTTGTAGTTTATGGGTTTTGCCCCTCGAGGTGCGTTATTTTGTACTTTCTTTAATAAAACAACAAAACTCACTGCTGGCTTTTGGCGTCTCATCTTTGTCCTGCCAAGGGCAATCGTAACAAAAAGTTGTAAATTTATAAGTTATGAGGAAAAAGATGCAATTTTGCAATTAAAATCTTGCAATTTTGCAAAAAAAGTCATAAATCTATAAGAAAAAAGTTTAAAATTTACAAGAAAAAATTGCAAATTCATGCGAAAAAAGTTGCAATTTTACAAGAAAAAAGTTGCAAATTTGACAATTTTTTCCAATTTTACAAAAAAGTAAATTTATAAGAGTCTCAAATTTATGAGAAAGAAGTTACTGTGGAGATGTGTGGAAATGATGAGGCTGAGTTATTTCTCAAGTTCCATTTTATTCTCAACACACTCTCCAACATACAAATCAGAAAAGAGGCAGAACCCCCAACCTCTGCCAGTCTTATACCCCTGACATCAAAGCACAAAATCCCATTGTCTTTAAATCCCAAACACAATGCATCCCCCCTGCAGTTCCTCTCTCTTCCACCCAAACCTCGGTGGTCAGGAAATCCTTCATGTCCATCTCTTTGCATATCAAAAGGTCAACACTCACATCCTCCTCATCTCCCTAGGAGGTCCAGACCTTTTGTTCCTCTTCAGACGTGAAGCCAAAGTAAGCACACAGGAATATACATGAGAGCATATGAACAGTCATATACATGTGAGCCCGTGAAACTACATATGTGCACCACATATAACCCCCCCCCCCCCAAACGTCTAAGAGAGAACAACCAAACACAGATTGCATGTTAAAATAAAATCACCACACATCAGTCCACATGCTGTCTTGGTCTCAACCGTCTGCCGTATCTGCTGCAGGCGGGCTTAACCTCTTCCGCGGCGTCCTCCTGCTGTGGAGCTGCTGTCTGGGGATTGAAACTGTTAGTCAATCTCTGTGGGTGTACTGGGGAATGCTCCCTAGGGGGTCTACCCCGTCGCGGGGCTCTCGCCAACTGCACAGTTTCGTCAGCCATCACAAAAGCAGGTTTGAGTCTGTCTATGCCAATCATCTCCTTTCTGCCACCCAAATCTAGCAAAAAATGCTTATCACCTGTTTCCAGCACCCTGAATGGTCCATCGTATGGTGGTCGCAGAGCTGTGCGGTGGGCATCATGCCTGACAAAAACAAACTCCGCATTTTTTAAAGCTTTAGGCACAAAAACACGTGGAAAACTGTGGTGAACGGGGCCGGGTAGGGCACTCGGGCCCATGCTATTCTGCAAACGCTGAGCCGAGGAGAACTCTGGCGCTGGGTTGTCAGGGAGAAATTCTCCGGGCAGCCAAAGTGGCTGTGCAAACACTAGCTCTGCTGGGGAGGCGTCTAAATCCTCTTTAGGTGCAGAACGCAACCCCAATAAAACCCATGGCAGTTTGTCAACCCAATTTGCATCCGTAAGCGACGCTCTGAGTGCCGCCTTCAGCGACCTGTGAAAACGTTCGCATAACCCGTTAGCCTGCGGGTGATACACGGTCGTGCGGTGGATCGTTGCCCCCAGGCTGCGGGCCATCGCTGACCAAAGTTCGGAAACAAATTGTGGGCCTCTGTCAGACGTAATATCAGACGGAACTCCAAAACGCGCTACCCATGCAGTTAAAAAAGCGCGCGCCACCTCCTCGGCTGTAGTTGACGACGGGGGGACCACTTCCGGCCAGCGCGTGGTGCGGTCGGCCATTGTCAGAAGATGTGTGCAGCCCTGCGAGGGCGGTAGGGGACCTACGAGGTCCACGTGGACATGATCAAACCTTTTAGCTGGAATATGAAACGGCTCCAAAGGAGCTCTCGTGTGTCTATGCACTTTGGACTGCTGGCAAGCTACGCAGGCTGCTGCCCACTCTCTAACCTGTTTACGCAGGCCCGGCCATACAAAATTTCTCCCCCACCATTTTGATCGAAGTGCGCACCCCCAGGTGCGCCAGAGAATGAACCGAGTCAAAAACGCGGCGGCGCCATGAGGCTGGAACCACGGAGTCGCCCGGTGGAAACATCGCAGATTAGGGGGGGCATACCGTCTTGCAGCACCCTGTCCTCCAGCCTTAACCCTGTTGGTCCAGACTAGAGCGTGCGCACGTCCGCGTCGCCACCCTGCTCCGCGGCCATGGCTGCGTAATCTATCCCTACGCGGACTGGGGCCGCGCGCGCTTCCGCGTCGCTACCCTGGTCCGTGGCAACAGTTGCAAAATCTACCTCTACGCGGGCTGGAGCATCCACGGCACGCGAGAGGCAGTCTGCCACCACATTAAGTTTGCCCGCTACATGCTGCATATCGGTAGTGAACTCCGAAATTGCGGCCAGCTGTCTCTGCTGCCGACCCGACCAAGGTTCTGAAATCTTGGCCATCGCAAAAGTCAGCGGCTTGTGGTCAACGAACGCGGTGAAACGGCGCCCCCCAGCCAAAACTGGAAGTGACGAACAGCCAAATGGAGGGCTGACAACTCCCATGTCGAATGCGCAGTATTTCCGCTCACTATCGCGCAAAGTCCTGCTGAAAAACGCAAGCGGCTGCCAGGCTCCAGCCACATACTGTTCGACAACCGCCCCATGGCCACCTCTGATGCGTCAGTAGTGAGCGCTATGCGGGCTGTTGGGACTGGGTGTACTAACAACGCAGCGTTTGCCAAGGCTGTTTTGACTTCAGAGAATGCGCGCTCCCGCTCGGGGGACCATTCGATTTTATTTGCGGGTTTTTGTTTTTTAAGCGCAGCGTACAATGGTTGCATGAGCTGCGCCGCGCGGGGAAGGAAACGGTTATAAAAATTCACCATTCCCAAAAACTCCTGTAACGCTTTGACCGTTTGCGGCTGGGGAAAATTTGCCACTGCGCGCACCTTGTCAGGCAGAGGAACTCACCTTCGGGAGAGACGCGATGCCCCAAAAAATCAATCTGCGCCACCCCGAACTGACACTTCGCTGGGTTAATTATTAGCCCGTGCTCTGCCATCCTCCGGAAAACTGCCGTGAGGTGGTTTTCGTGTTCGCCTTCGGACGCACTGGCTACTAAAATGTCGTCCAGGTAGACGAACACGAAAGGAAGATCGCGCAACACCGCGTCCATCATGCATTGGAAAGTCTGCGCTGCGCTTTTAAGCCCAAACGGCATGCGCAAAAACTCAAAAAGCCCGAAAGGAGTTATTACCGCTGTTTCGGGTATGTCCTCAGCGCGTACTGGGACCTGATGATAACCGCGCACCAAGTCTATCTTAGAAAAAACGCGCGTCCCAGCCAAATGAACTGAAAAATCCTGGATATGTGGGATTGGGTAGCGGTCGTGTGCTGTAGCATTGTTCAGCCTGCGAAAATCACCGCACGGCCGCCATGAGCCATCAGTTTTAGGGACCATGTGAAGCGGTGAAGCCCAAGGGCTGTTTGAATGTCTGATGATGCCCAATTTTTCTAGGTTGGCGAATTCCTCGCGCGCTATGGCCAGTTTAGCTGAATCCAAGCGCCGAGCTTTTGCAAAAACGGGCGGCCCGGTGGTAGTAATAAAATGCTCCACCCCGTGTTTAGCCACGGTCGCTGAAAACGTTGGCACCGTGAGTGCTGGAAACTGATTGAGGAGTGAGTGAAACTTACCACCTGCAGCTGTGACGTTGGCTTGTGCTGTTGGCGGAGTCACTCGCGCTGTACAGGGAATAGAAGAAAAAGAGAGTGCATTAACCAGGCGTCTGTTAACAAGATCGACCAACAAACCATGTGAGCACAAAAAATCAGCACCTAACATGTTGAAATTGACTGCCGCTATGATGAAAGTCCACTCAAATGTACGGCCGTGGAACGAGAGAGACAGGGTCTTCTCCCAGAAGGTCTTAACCACCGAGCCATTCGCTGCTGATGCCACAGGGCCACTGGAAGGCGCCAGCCGGTCAGCGTAGGAAGGTGTGATGAAACTCAGCTGGGAGCCTGTGTCCACAAGGAAGTGCCTCCCCAATCGCGCGTCCCTCAGGTAGAGCAGCTTGTTCTCTTCACGGAGAGCCGCAGCTGCTACCGACTCCCGGTCTTGGCGTTTCCCGAGCGCTTGAACTGGCACGGTGGAATGCACTTGCGTGCCCTCTCGGCGAAACGGCGATGGTAAAAGCAAAGGACGTCGTCCGCTCCGCATCTCCTGGCCTCCACCACTGCTGTCGTCGGTGAGTCTGGTGCTGCAGCCTCTGATCTCCTGCCATCTCCAGATGTTGCGCCCAGCTCCGCTGCTGCGGTCGTGGCCGTGTGTCGTCTATGGGCGTCGATGAGTCGCTGCGCCTCCTGACCCAGCTCGTGGTAGTCTCAGTGGGCCAGCAGCTGTGAACTGGCCAGGGTAACTCTCACCGCTGACGATAGTGTCCTGAGGAAAAGGTGGGCGAAGATAAAAACCATCATCTTCGGAGTCTCTCAAACTCAGCATCTTCACCATTAGGTCTGCAGGCCTGTCGACCTCGCCCTCAGTCAACGCCAGGAGCTTCTCTGCTCGCTCTCCCAGCGAGGGGGTGAAAAAACGGATGAGAGCAGCCTTCAATGTGCCATACTTGTCGTTGTCTGGTGGGTGGTTAATCAGGCTCTCTACTCTCTGGGCTGTGTGGCTGTCCAGCTTTGCAACCACATGGTAGAATTTCGTGGCGTCTGCCGAAACCATCTGAAGATGGAACTGTGCCTCGACTGCGTTAAACCAGGAGTGCGGGCTATGCTGCCAGAAATCAGGTAGCTGGACTGTGGTAGCTGCATTAGCCTGGCGGGCTCCTGATGAGTCCGGTGCAGGAGAATCGTCACCGGCCATAATACGTCTTAAGGTCACCAGTGTGGAGATGTGTGGAAATGATGAGGCTGAGTTATTTCTCAAGTTCCATTTTATTCTCAACACACTCTCCAACATACAAATCAGAAAAGAGGCAGAACCCCCAACCTCTGCCAGTCTTATTCCCCTGACATCAAAGCACAAAATCCCATTGTCTTTAAATCCCAAACACAATGCATCCCCCCTGCAGTTCCTCTCTCTTCCACCCAAACCTCGGTGGTCAGGAAATCCTTCATGTCCATCTCTTTGCATATCAAAAGGTCAACACTCACATCCTCCTCATCTCCCTAGGAGGTCCAGACCTTTTGTTCCTCTTCAGACGTGAAGCCAAAGTAAGCACACAGGAATATACATGAGAGCATATGAACAGTCATATACATGTGAGCCCGTGAAACTACATATGTGCACCACATTACAATTAAAAAGTTGCAGTTTTGTGAAAAATGTCATGGCGGCCGCTGGGCCGTCATCAGCCTTGGCTGCGCATACACCTGCCGCCAATCATCAGCGGATCTTAAAAGCTGGCGTCACTGATGGCTCAGCACGGAGTCGTCTGCCTACTTCGCCACACAATGCATCACGGACTCATCCTCTCAGAGCATCCACGACGCAGTCTCGCCAAGCTTCGCCATGTAAGAGCCAAAGTAACTTACCTTGTCAAAGTGTTATCCCCTGTGCACAGGTGGACCTCCCTGGCGGCGGACCAGTCTCCCCGAATAACGGAGCCACTCCTCCTCCTCCTCGGAACTCCTCCACCTCTCCACAGCACCAAGCGTCACCCACACCGAGCCACTGCGAGCCGCAGAGCCAGCGCGAGCCTTCCAGCGCCACCTGCAAGTAAGCAGTACTCATCGTTACATCTGTGTACTGCGAACAGCACTAACCCATCTGTGCTTGTGTGTTCCAGGGTTGCCAGGTCGCGGCAGGACTCGCTCAGCCCCAGCGGTTCCTCAGCATCACAATCACTCACACCTTCACACACATTACACACCTGATTCAATAAATAATTGTCGAAATAGTCTACTCATGTCAGTGTCTGTCTCCTGGGTCAAACAGCCATGTCAGTACGACTCCGTCAAGACGACCCAGCAGACAGCGCACTGTCGCGCTGTCTAAACACCCTTAGCGCCCGGGTAGACCTAATTCACCATCAACAGACAGTTATTTTAAATCAATTAACTCTAATTAACAGCCGGCTGGATCGCCTGGAAGGACTCCAGGCGTTTCCCCCGGTTGCCGGGGCGTCACCAGCCCCTGTTAATTTTCCGGTTAGTCAGGCCCACCAGCCTTCCTCACCTCGCCTCACTCCCATGCCTACCCCCGCCCGCTTTAGCAGCAAACTCGGGGAGGCACAAGGTTTCCTGCTGCAGTGTGAAACAGTGTTTCATCGTGTTCCCGACGATTTTCCCATGGATCATAGCAAAATAGGGTTTATTTCCAATCTGCTCGAGGGCAGAGTGTTAGCTTGGGCTTACGCGATCATGGCGAAACCCAGCTACGCTCAATTAACTTACCAACAATTCGTAGCAGATTTCCTGGAGATTTTTGATCACACGGTTCGGGATGCGGTGTTAGCTGACCGCCTATTAAATCTTCAGCAGGGCAGTAAATCTGCAGCCGATTTTGCAGTGGACTTCCGGGTTTTAGCTGCAGAGGTGGGGTGGGGGGACTCAGCACTGTGTAATATTTTTCTCCGTGGCCTTAGCTCAGAGCTGAGGGATGAGCTGGCGGCACGGGAGAAACCTGACAGACTAGGTGAACTAATCTCACTAGCCGTTAGTGTTGATAACAGGCTGAAGGAGCGGGCAGCAGAACGTAGGGCTGCCAGCCGCTCGGTGAGACCACGCCCCCACTCCTCTCGGCCATCCCTGCCAGCTCTGCCTCCGCCGGAGGGACTTCCGGGGCAGGAGGAGATGATTATAGGACAGTCGGGTGTTTCGGCGGCTGAGAGACAGCGCCGAAGGGATCTGGGCCTGTGCTTTTACTGTGGTAGTGAGTCCCATGGGGTGGCTGAGTGTAACAATCGGTTAAAAGGGGAGGTCCATGGGTCACAGTAGGGGGACTCACGGACAAAGACCAGAAAACGCCCCTCACCCGTTGTCTCGTAGCCATTAGACTACTCTACAAACACAGAGAACATACAACACATGCTCTTATTGACTCTGGGGCTGAGCAAAGCTTCATTTCTGAAGACCTGGCAACCCGGCTGGGCCTCATCTGTCAACCACTCCACCGCCTGTCAACCTTATCACGCTGTCTAAGACCCCGCTCACCACTGTTTCCCGCCAGACAGCCCCTGTTTCGCTGATTACCTCTGGAAACCATCGGGAGGATATCCGGTTCTGGGTGCTGCCCATCTCCACGTCACCTGTTATCCTGGGTTATCCATGGCTACGCCTTCACAACCCCACATTTGATTGGCAGGCGGGGAACATTTCCGCTTTGAGCTCCTTCTGTCTCAGCGCCTGTCTCCAGTCTGCAGCGTGTGCCCCCTTGGTCTCGGTGACCCCGCCCACACTTCCGCCTCCAGATCTGTCCAGAGTACCAGAGGTCTACCACGATCTGGGAATGGTATTTAGTAAGTCATGACGCTGTCCCTTCCCCCCCACTGGCCCTACGACTGTGTGATCAACCTCCGGGTGGGGGCCCCATTGCCGGCGAGTCGATTATACAACCTGTTGGCTCCGGAGCGGGAGGCCATGGACAAGTACATTAAGGAGTCCCTCAGCTCTGGAATCATCTGTCCATCCTCTTCAGCGGTGGGGGCAGGTTTCTTCTTTGTGGGAAAGAAGGACGGCTCCCTGCACCCCTGCATCGACTTCCGGGGTTTAAATGAAATCACCGTCAAGGACAAGTATACATTGCCCCTGATGAACTCGGCCTTTGACTCCCTCCAGGGGGCGTCGTGGTTCATGAAGCTGGACCTTCGCAATGTTTATCACCTGGTGCGCATCAGGGAGGGCGACGAATGGAAGACGGCTTTCCGGACCCCAAGCGGCCATTTTGAATATCTTGTGATGCCGTTTGGGTTAACCAACGCTCCGGCCGTCTTCCAGCGTTTGATCAATGATGTCCTCAGGGATTTTCTGAACTACTTCGTGTTTGTGTTTTTGGACGACATCCTGATTTTCTCACACACGTTGGAGGAGCACCGTTCGGCGGGTCCTGCAGTGCCTCCTGGAGAACCAGCTATTCGTCAAGGCCGAGAAGTGCGAATTCCACACAGATACAACATCCTTTTTGGGGTTCATCATCACCCATAACCAAGTGCGCCCGGATCCGGCCAAGGTCAAGGCGGTGGTGGATTGGCCCACTCCTACGTCCAGAAAGCAGTTACAGGGGTTCTTGGGCTTTGCCAATTTTTACCGTCGGTTTGTGCTGAGGTTCGGGATCATCCCTCGCCCCCTGACCAGCCTTACGTCCTCTAAGACCCCCTTCCGCTGGAGTGAGGAGGCTGCCGCAGCGTTTGGGAGGCTGAAGGAGGAGTTCGCCTCTGCCCGCGTTTTGACCCAGGTGGACCCGGATCTGCAGTGCTTGGTGGAGGTGGATGCCTCGGACTCTGGAGTTGGGGCGGTTCTTTCCCAGCGCTCCCCGTGGATGGGGTGATTCATCCGTGCGCCTTTTTCTCCCACAGGCTGACGCCTGCCGAGAGGAACTACGGCATCGGGGACAGGGAGTTGCTGGCTGTCAAGCTCACCCTGGAGGAGTGGAGGCACTGGCTGGAGGGGGCTGCCCAGCCGTTCATTGTTTTGACAGACCATAAGAACTTGGAGTATCTCCGGACGGCCAAGCAGCTGAACTCCCGCCAGGCGCTCTGGTCTCTCTTCGTTGGGCGGTTCAACTTTACCATCACCTACCGGCCAGGGAGCAAGAATACCAAGCCGGATGCCCTCTCCCGGCAGTTCGAGGTAGAGCCATCTGGGGACCATGATGAGACCATCCTGCCAGGATCCTGTGTGGTGGGCGCCCTCGTGTGGGAGATCTGGGACAAAGTCAGGAAGGGACAGGAGAATGAGCCCGACCCGGGTGGGGGTCCCCCGGGCCGTTTGTTCATCCCCTCGTCGGTCAGGGGTGAAGTTATCCAGTGTGGCCACGCCTCCAAGTTGGCATGCCATCCGGGAATTTCTCGCACCATCAACCTGCTCCAGAGAGCCTTCTGGTGGCCAGGGCTGAGGAGGGATGTGACCAACTATGTCCGGGCCTGCGCTCAGTGTGCTACTGGGAAATCATCATCCTCCCCCCCGGCAGGTCTTCTCCATCCTCTGCCGGTCCTTTCTCGCCCCTGGTCCCATGTCACCCTGGATTTTGTGACAGGCCTGCCCCCTTCAGACCATTTCACCGTGGTGCTGACAATAGTGGATCGCTTCTCCAAGGCCGCCCATTTTGTACCACTCCGGGGATTGCCTTCGGCCCGGGAGACGGCAGACCTCTTGGTTCAGCATGTGATTCGCCTTCACGGCATCCCTGCGGACATCCCTCGGATCGGGGCCCGCAATTCGTTTCCCAGGTCTGGAAGGCGTTCTGCGCGATGTTGGGGGCCACGGCGAGTCTCTCTTCAGGGTATCACCCACAGAGTAATGGTCAGTGCGAGCGAACCAACCAGGAGCTGGAGGCTGCGCTCCGCTGCATCATCTTGTCTTGTTCTTCATCTTGGAGTACGTTCCTGCCCTGGATTGAGTATGCACACAATGCCACGGTGTCCTCGGCAACGGGAGTGTCTCCATTCAAGGCATCTCTGGGGTATGACCCCCTGCTGTTCCCGGAGGAGGAGAAGGAGGTGGCTGTCCCATCCGTGCAGGCTCATGCCAAACGTTGCCACCAGATTTAGACCATCACCCGCAGAGCCCTCCTCAAGACTACGGAACGCAATATCCAGGTGGCTAACCGTCATAGGAGACCTGCGCCAGATTATCAGGTGGGGCAGCAGGTTTGGTTATCCATGAGAAATATCAATGTGCCGGCCGAGAAACGCAAATTGACTAAGCGTTTCATCGGTCCATACGAGATTACTCATATTATTAACCCAGTGACTGTGCGCCTAGCTCTCCCCCCTTCCATGCGCATCTGCCCCTCTTTTCATGTCTCCCAGGTGAAGCCCTGCATCTCAGACACTCTGTGCCTGCCCCCCGCAGCGTCCTTTCCCCCCCGAGGATGATCAACGACCACCCGGCTTGGGGAGTTACTGCCATCTTGGATGTCCGTCGGCGGGGTCAGGCTCTTCAGTATTTGGTGGACTGGGAGGGGTTTGGTCCTGAGCACCATTCCTGGATTCGCCCAGCGTTGATTCTGGATAAACAACTCATCCGCGATTTCCATCGGGCTCATCCAGGTAAGATGGGGCAGGTGCCTGGAGGCACCTCTAGAGGGGGGAGTACTGTCATGGCGGCCGCTGGGCCGTCATCAGCCTCGGCTGCGCACACACCTGCCGCCAATCATCAGCGGACCTTAAAAGCTGGCGTCACTGATGGCTCAGCACGGAGTCGTCTGCCTACTTCGCCACGCAACGCGTGATGGACTCATCCTCTCGTCAGAGCATCCACGACGCAGTCTCGCCAAGCTTCGCCACGTAAGAGCCAAAGTAACTTACCTTGTCAAAGTGTTATCCCCTGTGCACAGGTGGACCTCCCTGGCGGCGGACCAGTCTCCCCGAATAACGGAGCCACTCCTCCTCCTCCTCGGAACTCCTCCACCTCTCCACAGCACCAAGCGTCACCCACACCAAGCCACTGCGAGCCGCAGAGCCAGCGCGAGCCTTCCAGCGCCACCTGCAAGTAAGCAGTACTCATCGTTACATCTCTGTACTGCGAACAGCACTAACCCATCTGTGCTTGTGTGTTCCAGGGTTGCCAGGTCGCGGCAGGACTCGCTCAGCCCCAGCGGTTCCTCAGCATCACACTCACACCTTCACACACATTACACACCTGATTCAATAAATAATTGTCAAAATAGTCTACTCGTGTCAGTGTCTGTCTCCTGGGTCAAACAGCCATGTCAAAAAAAGTCACAAATCCCTGAGAAATTTCAGGTTTTTGAGAAAAAAGTTGCAAATTATTTTTTTTTTATCTTTAACATTTTGTCTTTTCATTACAGGTACATCTCAAAAAATTAGAATATCATGAAAAAGTTTAATATTTTTTGTCACTCATTTCAGAAAGTGAAACCCATATACTGTGTAGACTCATTACACAGAGAGTGATATACTTCAAGTGTTTATTTTAATTTTGATGATTATGGCTTACAGCCCATGAAAACCCCAAATTCAGTTTCTCAAAAAATTAGAATATTATATAAAATTAATTTTAGAAAATAGTTTTTTAATAGAAATGTTAGCCGACTGAAAAGTTTGTCCATGTACACACTCAATACTTGGTCAGGGCTCCTTTTGGATTAATTATGCCGCTTTTCCGCTAGCCCAGCTCGCCTCGCCTCGATTCGCTACTACTCGGTTCGGCCTCGGTTGTGTCTCCATAGCAGCCGGGTAAAGCGGGGTTAAGCTGGGGTGGGCGGGATTTTTTTTACAGCAAGGCGGCGCCACACTCCCGTGACGTAAAACACGCGACCCAAGCAAAACATAACACATGGCAGCTGTACAAGGCGACTCCTCGGTCTGTGGCTTTTTTCACCATAAATGCCAAAAAGGACCGCCAGACAAGGGGACAGGCAGCGAGACGAAACACTCTGGAATAGTACTGCAGCTTCTGGGAGAGCCAAAGACGTGAGGATACAAACTAGGTCATATATGATGGTAAGCTAATGGTTGCTAATGCTAGTTTGCTATAAGTACGTCGTACTACACTGTAATGTCTGCAAGTTATCGCTGTTAGGTACTAAAATATGTATGCTGTGTGTGTGTTTTAGATGGCTCTGTTGTGGGAAAATTACCGCTTCAAACAGTCGGTCTGGGCGTTCAACACAGCCTGTCACTGATGTCAACACAGCCTGTCACTGATGTCACCCCAGCTTCACAAACGATCAGTGGTTGTAGAGCTTAAGAATGTCTGTAGAAACGTTTATTTCCTGTGCAACAAATTGCTCTGATCTGCGTGAAGATCATGGAGAGACTGTTGAGACATCACGTCATGTACCTGCTCCAGCAGCACTGAGTCTGAGGTGGTGTCATAGCAAAAAATGATCAACTGACACAACTTGATCGCCAGGTTAATAACTATATTAGCCACAAAATATACATTCAAAAAGTAAACAGTACTGACTTTGGTATAATAAGATATATTTGACAATTATGATCCATTTTAGGCCAAAACAAACTTAATCTAGGATTAAAAGCAATTAAAATAATGCAGTCACAAGGTTACATGGAAAATACTTGATTTACTAGATACATGTACTGTAGAAATATATATTCTCTGCATCAACAATGTACTATACAT
Organism: Pholidichthys leucotaenia; assembly: GCA_020510985.1. Lineage (NCBI taxonomy): Eukaryota > Metazoa > Chordata > Actinopteri > Cichliformes > Pholidichthyidae > Pholidichthys > Pholidichthys leucotaenia. The sequence continues at coordinate 331,319,738 of CM035844.1, read as the reverse complement.
GCATTCATGTAATATTGCACAGGGAATTGCACTGACAATAAATCTCTGAAGTTTTTGCAGATGTCTCTTTTTACCTCCGCCAAGGAGGTTATGTGATCATCGGAGTTGGTTTGTCTGTCTATTTGTCTGTTTGTTTGTCTGTTTGTTACCTCCGCCAAGGAGGTTATGTGATCATCGGCGTTGGTTTGTCTGTCTGTTTGTTTGTTAGTAAGATAACTCAAAAAGTTATGGACGGATTTTTTGTTTGTTTGTTAGCAAGATAACTCAAAAATTTATGGACGGATTTTCATGAAATTTTCACAGATTGTCAGAAATGGGGTATCCTACAGATGATTACATTTTGGTGGTGATCCGGATCACCGTCCAGAAGAAAACCGCCATTACGGAAAATGCCATTTTCGTGAATAACTACTGAACCACTAATCCTATCATTTTCAATCCAATTGCTAGTCATGTGTTTTCATGGTCAAGGAATCTGAAAACGTACACACAAACACTGTATGGGGGGAACTGTGGCGCTTGGCGGAGGTCTGAGCTCTCCGAGTGCTTTTCTAGTTTTATATGTGAAGGTTACCACCATGTGGCACAAATTAAATACTAAGAGATTGGAAAAGCTGTCTAAGAACAATTCAGCAGTTTGAGAAATCACTTTTGGTTTGGTGTAAGTCTGTCAACAGAATTATGAACCATAAAGCAGTTTGTGTTAAAATGTTAAATCCCATTAAACCCTAAACCGGGGGCTTCCAATCATGTGTCATGGGGGGCCAAGACCCTGCAGGTTCTCTTCTATCCAGTCTCTTCAGCAGGTGTTCTCACTGATCAGCAGTCAGTGGAAGAAGTTCAGTGGAATCTGCTGTTGAAGACACTGGTTGGAGGTAAAACCTGCAGGGTCTTGGCCCTCCATGGCACATGATGGGACACCCCTGCCCAAACCCATTATGATGAAGAGCAGATGCTAATATGACCCAGAATTCTTCAATATACTGGTACTGTCACTAAAGTATCCAGGGTCTTCTGCGGTGGCACATCCAACAATACAGTCTTCAGTTAATAAAATAATTGTTTTAGTTATTTTTTCTTAAAAATGAGCCATTATTTTCAAGGTCACCGATAAATGCTTTGTACTGTTGACTCTTTTCCCACTGGTGTCTTAACAGACAAAATAGAAAATCCTGATGCAAATACATAAGTCACTAAATTGTTTATTACCATCCGCAGTAAATTCCAGATTATTCAGAATGTGCAAAATTTAAACTGTAAAAAAAAAAAAAAAAAGAAACTGGAATGAGTCACACACGCCAGCCACGCTGCCTCACTGAGAAGCAATTGGATTGGCCCCTCGTACTGGTCCTGGTTCAGCAGAACTTCAGCCTGCATCTCTGTAAATAGTGAGGCATAGTGAGGCATAGTGAGGTTTGGGTGGGTTGTTTCCCTCTTGCCTAGACAAAAGACAGAAATGGGTGGTGGTTAATTAAAGCAAGTTTAAAACATATGTGGGAAATACACTTGTTGCTAAAAGCCAGTGGTGGAATGTGAATGAATGAATGAATGAATCTTTATTTCAGATAGATTAAAAGTAAAGATTAAAAGAAAATAGAATAATATAACAAAGGGGAAAAAAATCTAACAAGGTCAAATAAAACAATAACTCCTCTGATTATACAGTTCAACATAGGTTATCTGAAATGGGTGATGGCTGAAGCTGCAGCTTATATTGCCCACCCATATTCCATCCAAGAATTCAAAAGAAAAACAAAACAGGAGCGATTACAATTTGAATGTGACAATAAAGTACTTCGTTGTTGTATTTAACCACAATTTTCATGTAGCTGCGCTTCAGTAGAGTAGATTTTACAAGGGTTGGATTACATTTAAAATCATCTGTTTTTACTGTGGCCTCAGCAATCAGAATGAATTAATACATTCACTTGAATGAAATCTAGTACTTTAACTGAAGGTGTGCATCACCGAGTATGGAGTTGCTCAGTCAAAATATGGAGTTTTTATCAATAAAAGTTTGTCTTGTCTGTAAAAATGTCTCTTCTTACCCTGGCTTCAAGTGTGGGCGGTGTTTTGTACTTGTATTGCTAAAATATAAAAGGATGCACTACAATGGGTCTCAAATATTTGTAATGTGTCCTGTTACTGCATGAGTTTATTGATGATAGACTATAAACTACACATATAAAGTAAATTATATTGATGACTGAACAACTCACATTCCCCAAAAGATACAGTTATGAACATAACTCACAAAGGATCATACAAGTGATCTGACAAAAAAATAAATACATTAACAAGCGGTTTATTTTACAGTTGATGTGCCATTCATTTTCAATTATTCTGTCCTTAATATTCACACAATCAAATAAATCTCAGTTCAGTCCCTTTTATATTAAGTGGAAATTGTGCTACTTTGGTTTTGACACTTTACCTATAAAAGCAAAGGATGTCAGTACGTTCCACAGTGGCGAGGTCTGTTGTGGGGCGGCTGCTTTCCTCTTGCCTAGACGAACGACAGAAATGGATGGTGGTTAGTTTCAAGCAAGTTCAACACTTATACAGGCACATCTAAAAAATTAGAATATCATGAAAAAGTTCAATATTTTTGTCACTCATTTTAGAAAGTTCTGGACAGGAAATTGTAGAATTTGGATTAAACTAAATTGAACACCTGAGCAAGCAAGGAGTATAATGATCAGAGATGCTACTGACTTAAATAAATACAGATGAACACCGATTAAAAAAATTATGAATCAATGATAATCCATATTCATACACACGATAAGAATAGTTCTTTGGATACACCATGCCAAAGTACTTTAAAAAAAATAAGCAAAATAAACAAAAACTTATGATCGACTCGAGTAGACATCATTTATCCCCAGCTGGAAGAAGTCATCTGACACAGAGTGAGGAAACTCAAACTCTGAAAATATGCCACTATGCTGAACATAAACCACAAGAGATGGAGAATGATATTGATCCTGATAACCACTTTTTCAATAATATTCACAACCACTGTGAATATTACACTGAAAAGCAATTCAAAAGTCAAGTGCAATTAGATGGTAAACTGTCAATAATACACTTCAATAGCAGAAGTCTTAACAAAAACTTTCCACAGATTCAGGACTATTTAAAACAGCTAGACAGAAAATTCACAGCTATAGCAGTCTCTGAAACCTGGCTTAATGAAGAACAGGCTCCCCTGATGTCAATAGAGGGATATCAGATGTTTTATATTAACATAACTCAAAAAAAGGGTGGTGGTGTTGCACTGTATATTGATGACCTGTATAGGTGTAAGCTTGTAAATGAAATGTCCTCTGCACTACCAGGGATTTTGGAATGTGTTACTGTTGAGATTGACCTAGACAAAACAAAAAATCTAATCATAAGCTGCATATATAGAACGCCGGGAACTTGCATTGAGACATTCAGAGATAAATTAGTCGAGCTGTACAATAATATTACTAGTAAGAAAATGGTAGCAATTTGTGGAGATTTCAATATTGATTTACTGAATCCACATCAACAAAATGTAGTTACAGAGTTCATGAACTCTATGTACAGCATGAGTCTATATCCCACAATAACACATCCCAGTAGAATCACAGTTCACTCTGCTACACTTATTGACAACCTGTTTGTCAATGTTATTGATAAGAAAATAGAAAGTGGATTATTGATAAATAATATAAGTGACCACTTGCCAACCTTTGCACTTATCCATGGCCACACGGGGCCCAACCCAGAAAAAATTTCAAAATCGTTCAGACACAAATCACCAAATGCAATCAATTCTCTTAAAGAGGACTTGCTGAAGCAAGACTGGACAGAAGTCTATGTATCAGAGGTAAATGAAGCTTATGACACATTTATAAACATTGTAACCACTCTTTATGAAAAAAACTGCCCATTAGTAAAAAAAAAGCTTAAACACAAATTTGCTGATAAGCCATGGTTAACCAAAGGACTACAAAAGGCGTGTAAAAAGAAAAATTTATTATATAAAGCTTTCCTAAAGAAAAGGACAAAAGAAGCAGAGCAGCGGTATAAAACATACAAAAATAAGTTAACATATATAATAAGATGTAGTAAAAGAGACTATTACAGTAAAGAACTGGAGAAAAACAAAGACAATATTAAAAATACATGGACAATACTCAACAGTATCCTTGGAAATAAAAACAGAAATACAAGCTACCCAACTAATATTCCAAAAATAATAAAACGACTCAGAGTGTGAATATAGCTTCACCTGCAGATGAATTTAATAATTTTTTTGTTAACATTGGACCTAAACTGGCCCGAGAAATACCCACTACGGTGCCTACAGGTGATACAATATGCAATAACACTGCTGTAAAAGACTCCATCTTCATAAAGAACACAGACGAAAGAGAGGTCATTGAAATTGTTAAATCGTTCAAAAGTAAAACATCTACGGACTGTGATGGTATTGACATGCTATTAGTCAAAACTGTTATTGAATGCATAGTAAAACCACTGACGTATATCTGTAACCTGTCTCTCCAATCAGGTATATTTCCCAATGCAATGAAAATAGCTAAAGTAATTCCGATATACAAGACGGACGACAGAGGGGAACTCTCCAACTACAGACCAATTTCACTATTACCGCAATTTTCCAAGATACTTGAAAAAATATTCTATGAGAGAATTGACAACTTCATACTGAAGAATGATTTATTGTGTGAGCAGCAATATGGGTTCAGACACAAGAGGACAACTGCATATGTCCTAATGGAATTTACAGAAAAAATATCAACAGCCATTGAAAATAAAGAGTATTCAGTTGGAGTATTCCTAGATCTTAAAAAAGCATTTGATACAGTAGATCACAATTTATTATTAAAGAAACTACAAAATTGTGGTATTAGAGGGGTAGCACTGTCCTGGTTAAGTAGTTACTTAAAGAATAGATATCAGTATGTATGTGTTAGCAACAAAAACTCAGAGTTACTGAAGGTCACCTGTGGAGTTCCACGGGGTTCAGTTTTGGGACCATTATTATTCAATATGTATATAAACGATATATGTAAAGTTTCAGAAAAAATGGACTTAATATTGTTTGCCGATGACACTAATCTGCTATGCAGTGGAAACAATTTGGAACAACTTCTGGATACACTCGGAAAGGAATTAGGAAAGCTTAAACTGTGGTTTGATTCAAACAAATTAACACTCAATTTAAGTAAGACAAAATTTATAGTCTTTAACAACCATCACAACAAACCAGTACCCAAACTCAGTGTAAATGGTATAGAGATTGAAAGGGTATCTGAAACTAAATTTCTTGGAGTAATAATTGATAACAAACTGTGTTGGAAGTCACATATTAATTATATTAAAGGTAAAGTATCCAAATCAATTGCAATATTACACAGAGTGAAATATTTGCTGAATCAACCCACACTATACACCTTGTATCATTCATTAATACTCCCATACATGACATATTGTAATGAAGTATGGGGAAATACATATAAAACAAACATATATCCACTCTTTATGCTTCAAAAGAGAGCTATTAGAATAATAAACAAAGCAGCTTACAAGGAACCAACAAACCCACTTTTTCTTAAACAAAAAACTCTCAAGTTGAAAGATCTGGTTGACTTTAAAACCGCAATAATAATGTTCAAAGTGAAGAATTTATCACTGCCCGCAAATATCCAAAAGTTGTTCCAAACAAGGGAGAAACGATATCACTTCAGAGGAACATGTATATTTCAAAAGCCTACAGTGAGAACAACCACCAAGCAACACTGTATTTCAGTGCAAGGAGTCAGATTATGGAACGATTTTGGACCTGAATTAAAATCATGTACAATGCTTGGGCTGCACGGTGGCGCAGTGGTTTAGCACTGTGGCAGCACAGTTTTACCCTCGGCCGGGGGATCGTGGGGATCATGAGATCGTGGGTTCGATCCCAGCCCCCGACCAACAGTGAGCTGTGTGGAGTTTGCATGTTCTCCCCGTGTTGCGTGGGTTTACTCCGGGATTTCTCCGGTTTCCTCCCGCACACCAAAAACATGTAGGTTTAGGGCGCTCGCGCACGCAGCGACCAGCAGCCGGTGGCTTGTCACCAGACTGCAAACCAAGTCTACCTACGGGTACAAATAAGTAACAAAAAAAAAAAAAATGCTTGGACAATTTAAACAAAAACTAAAGGAAGAAATACTCCAAACATATTTACAAGACGACATGTAAACTCACATAAGGATTGACATATCCAGCCTGTGTTGTGTTGTAGCTTAGTTTTTTGTTTGTTTTTTTTTTCTTTTTTTCTTCTTTTTTTTTTTTCTCTGTGACATTTTGTCTTAGATTTGTTTTTGAATAGTAACTGCTTAACTTAGCCTAGCTTAGTTTTCTTTTTTCTCTCAGTCACATTTTGTCTTAGCTTTGTTTTAAATTGTAATCGCTCTTGTCTTGTTTTCTCTCTTTTCTCTTTTGAATTCTTGGATGGAATATGGGTGGGCAATATAAGCTGCGGCTTCAGCCATCACCCATTTCGGATAACTCACGTGGAATTGTATAGTAGGAGGAGTCTTTGTCTAAGTTGACCTTGTTGTTATATTATACAGTTTCTTTTAACCTGTACTGTACTATCCGAAATAAATTCATTCATTCATTCATTCATTCAAAGTGAAACCCATATATAGATTCATTACAGGGACAGTGATATATTGCAAGTGTTTATTTTAATATTGATGATTATGGCTACAGCCAATATTAACCAACACCTCAGCGGCCAACATTTATATTTAAAAACTATTTTTTAAAGTTAATTTTATGTAATATTCTAATTTTTTGCCAAATTAAATTTGGGGTTTTCAGGGGCTGTAAGCCATAATCATCCAAATTAAAATAAATAAACGCTTGAAATATATCACTGTCTGTGTAACGAATCTATATAATATATGGATTTCTCTTTCTCAAATGAGTGACAAAAAATATTGAATTTTTTCATGACATTCTAATTTTTGGAGATGTACCTGTGTTAGGGAAATACACTTGTGAAAGTCAGTGGTGGGATGTGTCAAAAATGCTTTGTTTCCCTGACAAGCACCGCAGGATCCACTCTGTACATCTACAAGAACATTATCAATCCAGGGATTTATGGTGGAACAGCACAGCAACACTGTTCTAACACCTTTTATGGAAAATCCACAGAATAGGTGTGTGGGTCTATTCTGACGCTTTAGAAAATTATATGAATGACTTTATAAATCACTGGTTTGAAAAAGCACTTTTAATATGTTGACATTTCGGCTCCTGGGCTCCATTGACCTGCATCCACAATATAAACACTGAGGGAGGCTAAACCCTGGCATGTGGAAACACATTCTAGCATTAAATTGCACACAATTTAATGTGCAGCACCAAAGTGCAATACGTACACAAACCAGGACTTTAACCAGGATTAACATATTTCATCGTTTTGCTCTCACAAGCGAATACTTAGGGCAAAACAAGCGCGAATCAGCAGAGTTGGCTACTAGCTAACACTCGTTAGCCAGCACAGGACGGCGCTGTATGGCTCAAAAAAAGTGAGCTTACCACCAACAGGATAAATAAACGAACAGATGCACAATATTACAAATCACTCACCATCGATGGTTTTCTCACGTTCGTCTTCAGCTTGTCTGTAGTCCGGTTCTATGCTGGGCTGCATCTGTATCGGTGCGGGTCGCTCCTCTCACTGTAAATCTGCCACCAAGCAGAGAAAACTCTGCACCTCTTCGTTGGACCACGGTGTAGATTTCCGCAAAACCTACAATGCTGTCTGTATTAATATCGTATTTACTCCGTGACCGAGTTAGTCCGTGAAATATTGCAAATGGCGGTCGTGTAAATTCCACTGAAGACGGACGCTTTTGTGACGTTACGCACTGACCAATCAGTGGCTCGCAGTCTGTTGACGTCACATCTCGGCTGGACTCAGCACGGTTGTACCCTGCCCTCGATCAGGCACAAAAATAGCACCTGTTAACCGGTGCTGGGTACAGTGGAAAAGGCTAGAAAGCGAGTCGAGTCGAAGTGAGTAAGGCCAAAGCGATACTAGTGGAAAAGGGCCTTTACTGTCTCAGTGTGGCATGGCATGGAGGTGATCAGCCTGTGGTACTGCTGAGGTGTTATGAAGGTCCAGGTTGCTTTGATAGTGACCTTCAGCTCGTCTGCATTGTTGGATCTGGTATCTCTCACCTTCCTCTTGACAATGTTGCATAGATTCTCTATGGGGTTTAGGTCAGGAGAGTTTGCTTGCCAATCAAACACAGTGATGCCATGGTCATTAAACCAGGTTTTGATACTTTTGGCAGTGTATGTGTGTGTGTGTGGGTGGGGGGGGGGGTGCTAAGTCCTGCTGGAAAAAGAAATCAGCTTCTCCATAAAGCTTGTCACCAGAGAGAAGCATGAAGTGCTCTAAAATTTCCTGGTAGACGACTGCGCTGACTTTGGTCTTGATAAAACACAGTGGACAAACAGATGACAAGGTTCCTCAAATCATCACTGACTGTGGAAACTTGACACTAAACCTCAAGCAACTTAGATTCTGTGCCTCTCCACTCTTTCTCCAGACTCTGGGACTTTGATTTCCAAATGAAATGCAAAATTTACTTTTATCTGAACAGAGGTCATCTGCTGGTGTTTTTCCACTGTGTTTTATCAAGACCAAAGTCAGCGCAGTCATCTACCAGGAAATTTTAGAGCACTTCATGCTTCCCTCTGCTGACAAGCTTTATGGAGATGCTGATTTCATTTTCCAGCAGGACTTGGCACCCCCCCCCCCCAACAAACTGCCAAAAGTATCAAAACCTGGTTTAATGACCATGGCATCACTGTGTTTGATTGGCCAGCAAACTCTCCTGACCTAAACCCCATAGAGAATCTATGGAGTATTGTCAAGAGGAAGATGAGAGACACCAGACCCAACAATGCAGACGAGCTGAAGGTCACTATCAAAGCAACCTGGACCTCCATAACACCTCCGCAGTGCCACAGGCTGATCACCTCCATGCCACACCACATTGATACAGTAATTAATCCAAAAGGAGCCCCGACCAAGTACTGAGTGTGTACATGGACATACTTTTCAGTCGGCCAACATTTCTATTAAACTATTTTTTAAAAATTAATTTTATGTAATATTCTTATTTTCTGAGATGTACCTCTACAAAAGTTGTGTGTATATATATATATATATATATATATATATATATATATACACTACCGTTCAAAAGTTTGGGGTCACTTGGAAATTTCCTTATTTTTGAAAGAAAAGCACTTTTTTCAATGAAGATAACTTTAAACTAATCAGAAATGCACTCTATACATTGCTGATGTGGTAAATGACTATTCTAGCTGCAAATGTCTGGTTTTTGGTGCAATATCTAGATAGGTGTATAGAGGCCCATTTCCAGCAACTATCACTCCAGTGTTCTAATGGTACAGTATGTTTGCTCATTGCGTCAGAGGGCTAATGGATGATTAGAAAACCCTTGTGCAATCATGTTAGGTCTGCAATGCTGTAATTGCTGCAAATGGAGGATTCTTTGACGAAAGCAAAGTTTGAAGGAAAAAATTATTATTTCAAATACAAATCATTATTTCTAGCCTTGTCAATGTCTTGACTATATTTTCTATTCATTTTACAACTCATGGTGGTAAATAAGTGTGACTTTTCATGGAAAACACAAAATAATTGTCTGGGTGACCCCAAACTTTTGAACGGTAGTGTATATATATATACAGTATATACAGTATATATATACTGTATATATATATACAACTTTTGTAGCGGTAACTTACATATTACTTTCAAAGTGTATCATATACCAAAGAAAAAAAAATCACAACATACATAGAAACTCATATATAGGAACAAAACACTCTTCCATACCCAGCGATGTCTGCACTTATGATCTAAATGTAGTGATCAATAAAGCGTGAGATTTACAGGAGGGTATTTACACATTCCCCTCAGTCCTCACCGATGTGGCCAGTGTGTGAGCCTTGAATACTTGATAAGTATCTCCCCCATTTCAAAAAAATAAATCTCAACTTTGTCTAAAAGCCTATAAGACTTTCCATTGCGGCTAGCCTGCCAAGTGATTATGCCAAGTGTTAATAGAGGGAGCAGATGAGGCCTTCCATTCTGAAATGTTAAGCTTGCCTCCCAGCATGAGTGCAGTTTGTACCCATTCTGCAACATGAGGTGGGTAATCTTCAGTAGGTAGTGGGCCCCTAAAATAATGAGCCTCTTTGAGAAAGGTACTTCCTGGTTTATAATGTGTGTCATATTATTATTAATATCGGTTATTAATATTGGTCCAAAAATGTTGTATTTTGGAGCAATTCCACAACATGTGAACCAGTGTCCCCTCCCCTCTTGTGGCATCGCCAGCAAGTTGGGGTCTGTATTAATTTGACTTTGTGTAATTTAGATGGGGTCCAAGAACAAACTTTATGTTCTCTGAGGTGGTCTTTGGATGGGATACTTAATGCAGACACCCAAAAAGAAACTCCAAGGCACTTTCATTTTACCAAAGTTTGTAACTCTGATTTTCAATTCTTTGGACATTTTTTTTTTGTGATTGCACAAGATCCTAGTCCACTCCATTTCTGTAAAGGACATGTTGAGATCTGTTTCCCATGCTAATTTAAAAGCACAGGAGCCTCTGTCCCAGTGTTTCCATAACAACAGGTAGTAATGTGTATAAGAAAATTCACGTAGGGAGAGAAACTGTGCACGATCTAAAGGTGGTATGAAGCAGATGCCTAAACTGCAAGTACTTCCAGCTGGTCCTGAGGTATCTGAAATTTATGAGAATTTTTTTTCCCAATTTTACCAAAAAAGTAGCAAATTTGTGAGAAAGTTACAATTTTACTAGAAAAAGTTCCAAATTTACAAGAAAAAAAGTTGCAAATTTATGAGAAAAAAGTCACAAATTTATGAGAAAAATTGCAATTCTAGGACAAAAAAGTTGCAAATTTACAAAACAGGTTGAAAAATTGGAAGGAAAAGTTGTAAATCTATGAGAAATTTTGCAATTTTATGATAAAGATGTAAATTTGCAAGAAAAAAGTAGCACACTTATGAGAAAGTTGCAATTTTACCATTAAAAAAATGTTTTGTAATTTATGAATTGGGATGGGGGGATGGGAAGTTAACAAGGGGCAGGTGTGGTGTGGTGAGTGTGGCTTGTGTGTGTGCTGCCGTACCCGCCCCTGGTGTGACGTCAGGCACAGCTCCTTGTATATAAATAGTTCTGTGTCCTATAAAAAAGTGTTGGCGTTGTTGGCTCCCGCATGAACGTGACTCTGACTCCTTCCTTATTCATACATTACAGTTTGGCGACGAGGACATTTATGGCAGTGTATGGGCTACCTCAACCATTAATTCCATTTCTGGAGTACGTAGGAGAGCCGATGGTCCTGTGGCCGAAGTGGCAGGCCACGATTGAGGATTACATTAGGGCGCTGGGCCTAAGCGGGCTCAGCGGGGGAAGACGACAAGCGCTTCTGGCCCACCATCTCCGCACGGAGGGACGAAAAATTCTTGCTATGTTGGGGGAGATGGAGGAGTATGAGGATGCTATCGAGCGGCTGGCTGAATTTTTCGCCGGACAGACGAGTACCACGAAGCTGTGGGTGGCGGGAGTTTTGGCACCAAGGGAGGCTAGGCTAGTTACAGTATCTCACAAAAGTGAGTATGCCCCTCACATTTTTGTAAATATTTTAATATATCTTTTCATGGGACAACACTGAAGATATGACACTTTGACACAATGTAAAGTAGTCAGTGTACAGCTTGTATAACAGTGTAAATTTGCTGTCCCCTCAAAATAACTCAACACACAGCCATTAATGTGTAAACCACTGGCAACAAAAGTGAGTACACCCCTAGTGAAAATGTCCAAATTGTGCCCAACTAGCCAGCTTCCCTTTCCCAGTGTCATGTGACTCGTTAGTCTTACAAGGTCTCAGGCGTGAATGGGGAGCAGGTGTGTTAAATTTGGTGTTATTGCTCTCACACTCTCTCATACTGGTCACTGGAAGTTCAACACGGCACCTCATGGCAAAGAACTCTCTGAGAATCTGAAAAAAAGAATTGTTGCTCTACATAAAGATGGCCTAGGCTATAAGAAGATTGCCAACACCCTGAAACTGACCTGCAGCATGGTGGCCAAGCCCATATAGCGGTTTAACAGGACAGGTTCCACTCAGGACAGGCTTCGCTATGGTCAACCAAAGAAGTTGAGTGCACATGCTCAGCATCATATCCAGAGGTTGTCTTTTGAAAATAGATGTATAAGTGCTGCCAGCATTGCTGCAAAGGTTGAAGGGGTGGGGGGTCAGCTTGTCAGTGCTCAGAGCATACGCCGCACACTGCATCAGATTGGTCTGTATGGCTGTCGTCCCAGAAGGAAGCCCCTTTTAAAGATGATGCACAAGAAAGCCCGGAAACAGTTTGCTGAAGACAAGCAGACTAAGGACACGGATTACTGGAACCATGTCCTGTGGTTTGATGAGACCAAGATGAACTTATTTGATTCAGATGGTGTCAAGCATGTGTGGTGGCAACCAGGTGAGGAGTACAAAGACAAGTGTGTCTTGCCTACAGTCAAGCATGGTGGTGGGAGTGTCATGATTTGGGGCTGCATGAGTACTGTTGGCACTAGGGAGCTACAGTTCATTGAGAGGAGAGAAACCATGAATCCCAACATGTACTGTAACATACTGAAGCAGAACATGAACGGAAACTGGGCCGCAGGGCAGTATTCCAACATGATAACCACCCCAAATACACCTCCAAGATGACCACTGCCTTGCTAAAGAAACTGAATGTAAAGGTGATGGACTGGACAAGCATGTCTCCAGACCTAAACCCTATTGAGCATCTGTGGGGCATCCTCAATCGGAAGGTGGAGAATTGCAAGGTCTCAAACACCATGAAGTTGTCACGGAGGATTGGAAGAGGATTCTAGTGGCAACCTGTGAAGCTCTAGTGAACTCCATGCCCAAGAGAGTTAAGACAGTGCTGGAAAATAATGGTGGCCACACAAAATATTGACACTTTGGGCACAATTTAGACATTTTCACTAGAGGTGTACTCACTTTTGTTGCCAGCGGTTTACACAGTAATGGTAGGGTGTTGTGATTTTTTGAGAGGACAGTGAATTTACACTGTTATACAAGCTGTACACTGACAACTTTACATTGCATCAAAGTGTCATATCTTCAGTGTTTTCCCATGAAAAGATATAATCTTTACAAAAATGTGAGGGGTGTACTCACTTTTGTGAGATACTGTAGCTTGGGGAAGCTAACAGCCCATTCACTATATATGGGCAGGCTAGCAGCAAAGCTAACTGCGCTCCGAAAGAGAGCTCCAGGCTGCCAGCTAGATTTGAGGTGGGACTGGAACTGTGAGAGGAGGAGTCCCCGGTCACTGAGGATGGCAGGCCAGCCATGAAGTGCAGGAAGATGGAGGACCGGTGCGCTGATGAGTTGGACGGCATGGTGTGCGACGACAGCGGAGAGGGAGAGCAGCAGGAGTCTTTCCCACAGCTGGAGGCTAGGCAGCGGGAGAGCGGGATCATGGCGGCTGACAGCCCCAGGGAAGAGCAGCGACAGTCGGGTGCAGAGACAATACAGCAGAGCACCTGGGACGAGGGTGCTGAGGGCAGGGACAAAGCTCCTGGGTCAGACAGTGGCGCTGACGGGAGTGATGCTGGGAGCCTCAAGGGAGAACAGCTACGACCGGGCATGGAGACAGTGCAGTGGAGCGCCTGGAACGAGGGTGCTGGGAGCAGCAGCGAGGTGCCTGGGTCCTCGAATGACACCGGCAAAGACAGTGCTGTGAGCCCTGAGAGAGAGCAGCTACGGTTGGGCATGGAGACAGCACAGCGGAGCGCCTGGGACAAGGGTGCTGGGAGCAGCGACGAGGTGCCCAGGTCGACAAGCGGAGCCGAGGAGTGGGCTTTGGGTCCCCCTGGAATTCGGCCACAGGGGGCCGGAGTGTTTGGGGCCATGACGGCGGTGCTGAAAGCGGTTGGGGGCGGACCGACGTGCAAGGAGGGACAGCGTGCTGGACAGAAGCATCACGGGACCCGAGCAGTAAGGCAGTCAGTGGTGAAGAGGGACGGTATCACGGACGAGGTGGTTTTTGATCCCGGAGGCAGACAGCGGCCAGGGGCGCACATGTCGTGGGGCTGCCCCGGGCCCCTGGGCCGATCCTACCACTGGCTGCCAATGGACATAGGTATGACTTGAGAAACTTCAATGTAAATATATGTATATAGTGCTGGTGTGCATGAGAATAGGTATGTGGTGTGCTATGGAATTATTTTATGTATTTTAACAGACTTGGCCTAATTTTGTTTTGTGTGAATGTGGTAGGCTATTTTATTGCAGTTAATTATTCCCCTGTTCTCTTCGTGCATGATTCGGGTCCTAACTTGGGGAGGGTCTCAATTGTGTGTGTGGTTTTGCATTTTTGTAAGGGGGAGGGGAAGTGTGGTGCCGTGAGGGTGGCTTGTGTGTGTGCTGCCATACCCGCCCCTGGCGTTACGTCAGGCGGGCACGGCCCCATGTATATAAATAATTCTGTGTCCTATAATAAAGTGTTGGTGTTGTTGGTTCCTGCATGAACGTGACTCTGACTCCTTCCTTATTCATACATAACAGCAGGACTTTTGTTCATTTTGCCGACAAGGGGGATACCATCCCCCTTCAGATCCCCTACTGCCCACAACCACATCTAGATGCAGAAGCCATGAATTTTTTTAGATACTTTATTGGTTTCGACATCTTACTGATACTGTCATTATACAGCACATAGTATAAACAATCAAGTACTTACACAGAATAATTTTTGACTATAAAGCAGAATACCCAAACACAACAGGCCCCCCAAGGTTCATGTTTACCTTGCACATTTTTAGGTTTCAAATAATTTTTTTTTTAAATTTACAACTTTTTCTCTAAAATTTGAGAATTTTCTGGTATATTTGAAAGTTTTTCTTGTACTTTTTCTAGTTTTGTCATTGTAAATTTGCCTGTTGAATTACTCAGATTGATATGGCTCTGAAAAGAAAAAGGTTTTGACATAACGCACGGCTCAGGAGACGCGCACACACAGGCTTAGAGTAGTTCAAAGAGTTTATTTACAGCGGGAGTGTATGAGTGTGTGTCTGCGGGATGCAGATGTGTTGGTGGTGGCGTCTGCTTCAGGCACAGAGGCAGATGACCGTTCGGCCGAGCAACCCTATGGAGAGAACACAGGGAGAGGGTGACGGGCATACACCAACACAGGATGAATTATGGCAAGAGAAGATTTTACTTGAGTTGTCAGGATAGCTGGCACAGCAAGGGGAACGTAGCCCGGGAGACAGCCACCTGGAGAGCTCCGTGCAGCAGCGAAGGATGGGCGATGGAACGGAGACGTCCGCCGCCGGGGAATCCACCTGTGCACAGGGGAGCAGACTGGAAAAGGAGGTAAGGGTTCTTACCCAGAATAGCGATGCTGAAGAAAGGAATGCTCACGACGGTGAGGGAACGAAGTCTGACGGCTTCAGGCCGAGCCTCCGGGCGAGGCGGCTTTTATCCCTCGCCGCTGATGAGGATCAGGTGTGTGAGCAGGTGGCGCCGCTGATGAATGGCGCGGCGTGACAGTACTCCCCCCTCTAGCAGCGCCTCCTGGCGATGGCTTATCCGGGTGCGCTCGGTGGAAGTCCGCGATGAGCGATGGGTCCAACACAAACGACGGGGGCACCCATTGTCGATGCTCGGGCCCATAGCCCTCCCAGTCCACCAAGTATTGCAACCCACGACCCCGGCGCCGGGAGTCCAGGATGGAGGAGACGGACCAGGCCGGATGGCCACCAATCATCCGGGGCGCGGGTTGCGCTGCAGGAGGAGGGCAAAGGGGGTCGGTGACTGCCAGCTTCACCTTTGATACGTGGAAAGTGGGATGGATGCGGAGGGAGGGGGGAATAGCCTTCATGGGGAAGGGACCCATGAAGCGCTGTGCCAGCTTCCTCCTCTCGCCTTTTAGGGTGACGTCCTGGGTGGAAACGTAGACAAGTTGCCCAACTCTGTACGCCGGGGCAGGTCTTCTACGCCGGTCCGCCACGGTCTTGTTGCGCTCCGCTGTGCGTAAAAGCGCATGACGCGCGGCGGCCCAGGTGGAGCGGAACTGCCTCACGTGCGCCCTAACTGACGGAACAGTTACCTCGCTCTCCTGCGCTGGAAGCAGCGGGGGGTCGTAACCCAGGGACGCCTTGAAGGGGGACATCCCCGTTGCAGAAGAGCGGGCGGTGTTGTGGGCGTACTCCACCCAGGCGAGATGGTTGCTCCATGATGTCGGCTTGGATCTTGCAACACAGCGGAGCGCAGCCTCCAGCTCCTGATTGGTCCTCTCACACTGCCCGTTAGACTGGGGGTGATGGCCGGAGGAGAGGCTCACCTTGGCTCCGATGGCGTTGCAAAAGGATTTCCAAACCTCGGATGAAAATTGGGGGCCCTGGTCCGAGACCACGTCCACCGGGATCCCATGCAGCCTGACCACGTGTTGGACGAGGAAGCCCGCCGTCTCCAGGGCGGTAGGGAGACCTCGCAGGGGGACGAAGTGTGCCGCCTTGGAGAAACGGTCCACGACGGTCAGGATGGTGTCGAATGAGTTGGAAACTGGGAGCCCGGTGACGAAATCCAGTGCGATGTGCGACCATGGCCTGCCAGGGACGGGCAGAGGCTGGAGCAGACCCGTTGGAGGGGCGTTTCCCGATTTGCTGGTGGCACAAATTGGACAAGCCCGGGCGTAGCGGGCTGCATCCCTCCGCAGGCCCGGCCACCAAAAGGACCGTTGGAGGAGGCTGATCATCCGAGAGGTGCCGGGATGACAGGTGAGCCGGGAGGTGTGGAGCCAGTGGATGACCTCTCCTCGGACCGCAGACGGAACAAACAGTCTTCCTTCCGGTCCGCCGCCAGGATCAGGTTCCACCTCCTGTGCCCTCCGGATCTTGTCCACAATGTCCCAAGAGATAGCTCCCACGACGCACGACCTGGGCAGGATAGTGTGGGGCGTCTCCTCAGCCTCCACGGGGGTGAACTGTCTAGAGAGGGCGTCAGGCAGGCCGTTCTTGGAGCCTGGCCTGAAGGTGATAGAGAACCGGAACCTGGCGAAGAACAGAGACCAGCGCGCCTGGCGGGCATTCAGGCGCTTGGCAGATCGTAGGTACTCTAAATTCTTATGGTCCGTCAGGACCACAAACGGCAGGTCCGCCCCCTCTAGCCAGTGGCGCCACTCCTGTAGGGCGAGTTTAATGGCCAGGAGCTCTCTGTCCCCCACATCATAGTTCCTCTCCGCCGGGGACAGGCGCCGGGAGAAGAAGGCGCACGGTCGCTTGGCGCCATCGTCCGGTGATTGCTGGGATAACACTGCTCCCACTCCTGTGTCCGATGCGTCCACCTCCACAATGCACTGCAGCGCGGGGTCGACCTGGCGAAGGACCCGGGAGGAGGAGAACTCCGCCTTCAGCGCCTTAAAGGCAGCATCGACCTCTTCGGTCCACCGGAACGGGACCTTCGGGGACGTGAGGCGGGTCAGTGGTCCGACGATCCAGCTGAAATTCGGGACAAAACGGCGGTAAAAATTGGCGAAGCCAACAAACTGTTGCACCTGCTTCCGGGATGCGGGAGTAGGCCACTCCACCACCGCCTTCACCTTCTCTGGGTCCGGGAGCACCTGGTCTTGGGCGATGATGAATCCCAGGAAGGATGTGGTCCTAGCGTAAAACTCGCACTTCTCAGCCTTCACGTACAGACGATTCTCCAGCAGTCTTTGGAGGACCCGCCTCACATGGACCTGGTGCTCGTCTCTGGACTTAGAGAAGATCAAAATGTCGTCCAGGTAGACGAACACGAAGAGGCCGATGAAATCGCGGAGGACGTCATTGATGAGGCGCTGAAAGACGGCAGGAGCGTTGGTCAGCCCGAACGGCATGACGAGATACTCAAAGTGGCCGTTCGGGGTACAGAAGGCTGTTTTCCATTCATCTCCCTCCCGGATCCGGACGAGGTGGTAAGCGCTGCGGAGATCCAGCTTGGTAAACCAGGTCGCCCCCTGGAGGGAGTGGAAGGCAGTGTCCATGAGGGGCAGGGTGTAACGGTCCCTCTCAGTGATGTCATTAAGTGCTCGGTAGTCAATACAGGGACGGAGGGAACCGTCCTTCTTCCCTACAAAGAAAAACCCCGCCCCCACGGGTGATGACGATGGGCGGATAATCCCAGCGCTCAGTGATTCCTTCAGGTACGTATTCATAGTCTCCTTCTCCGGCGCCGACAGGCTGTAGAGCCGACCAGATGGCAGGGGGGCCCCCTGGCAGAGATTGATGGCACAGTCATATGGTCGATGCGGGGGAAGAGACATAGCTTTCGACTTGCTGAATACCATACCCAGGTCGTGAAAATCTGGGGGCACCAGTGACAGGTCCGGGGGTGCTGTATCCGCCACAGGAGGAGCCGCGGACGGGGAGCAGGCAGCGGACTGAAGGCAGGTGCCCATGCAGAAGGTACTCCACGCCGACACCCCAGCTGACCTCCAGTCCAGGACAGGATTGTGGAGGCGTAGCCAGGGATACCCCAGGATGACGGGCGACACAGAGTTGGGCAGGACGTAGAAAACCATTTCCTCCCGGTGGTTCCCTGAGATGATGACTGGGACAGGAATGGTTTGATGGGTAACTCTCCCAAGGGAGGCACGGGAGAGATGGACCAGGGAGATGGGGTGTTTAAGTGCCTGACAGCGGATGCCCAATCGGGTTGCCAGGCCTTGTGAAATGAAGCTGCCCTCTGCGCCCGAATCCACCAGTGCGTGGGTGAGATGCCCAGTGGGATTGTGGCAAAAACGGATGGGCAGCTTTAATTGAGTGAGGGGACTTTGCCGATTGACGTCCGCGAGGCCCCCTACAGTGACTCGCGGACCCCGCCGTTTGGCTTTTGTGGGCAAAGCTCTACTGTGTGTTGACTGTCTCCGCAATATATGCAGAGACCCAACTCACGGCGGCGCTGTCTCTCTGCCGAGGAGAGCTTTGCCCAGCCCGTCACCATCGGCTCCGACTCCTCGGGGCACGATGGTGGCGGCGTCGCCAGGGGGCGAGCTTGGGGCAGGCGTAGCGGGACTCCTCGAGGGCGAGAAGCAGACGGCTTCCGTCCTGAGGAGCGCTCGCGCAGCCTGTTGTCCAAGCTGATTGCCAATGAGGTTAGCTCCGCTAACGTTCCGGGGATATCCCGTCCAGCCAGTTCATCCCTCAGATCACTATTGAGGCTGCGGAGAAACAGGCCGCAGAGGGAGCGCTCCTCCCAGCCCAGTTCCTCCGCCGCTACCCGGTATTCGATGGCATAATCCGCGGCCGACCGGTTTCCCTGCTGGAGAGCGAGAAGCCGATCGACCTGGACCGCCTCGGAACGGGAGTGATCAAACACCTCCAGGAAGCGCCTCACGAACTCGGCATAGGTGAGGGTGGCATAACTGGGTCTCGCCATAATAGCGTAGGCCCAAGTTAAAGCACGCCCCTCCAGGAGGTTCCCTATGTAGCCGATTCGGCTGTGATCTGAGGGAAAGTCTCCGGGCACACGGTCAAACACGGACTCGCACTGCATCACAAACCCCCGCGCTCCGCCGAGCTTTCCGCTAAAGCGGGCGGGGGTCGGAATTGGTGTGAGTCGGGCCGGTGCCACTGGAGCTGGCTGGACGGCCACCGGAACAGCAGGAGCTGCGCCACCCTGAGGAGCCGGGGGGAACGGCTGCTGGGGGTCCAGGCGGTCCAATCGGCCAGTGATAATTACCAATTGATTCAGGATGACCTGCTGTTGATAAGCAATTTGATCCACTCTAGCCTCGAGAGTGGTAAGCCGGTGTGCGAGCCCGCCGTCCGCCGAGCCGCTCTGCTGAAGCCGTACTGACATAACGCACGGCTCAGGAGACGCGCACACACAGGCTTAGAGTAGTTCAAAGAGTTTATTTACAGCAGGAGTGTATGAGTGTGTGTCTGCGGGATGCAGATGTGTTGGTGGTGGCGTCTGCTTCAGGCACAGAGGCAGATGACCGTTCGGCCGAGCAACCCTATGGAGAGAACACAGGGAGAGGGTGACGGGCATACACCAACACAGGATGAATTATGGCAAGAGAAGATCTTACTTGAGTTGTCAGGATAGCTGGCACAGCAAGGGGAACGTAGCCCGGGAGACAGCCACCTGGAGAGCTCCGTGCAGCAGCGAAGGATGGGCGATGGAACGGAGACGTCCGCCGCCGGGGAATCCACCTGTGCACAGGGGAGCAGACTGGAAAAGGAGGTAAGGGTTCTTACCCAGAATAGCGATGCTGAAGAAAGGAATGCTCACGACGGTGAGGGAACGAAGTCTGACGGCTTCAGGCCGAGCCTCCGGGCGAGGCGGCTTTTATCCCTCGCCGCTGATGAGGATCAGGTGTGTGAGCAGGTGGCACCGCTGATGAATGGCGCGGCGTGATAGGTTTAAGGAAAGACATGTTAAAAAATCTACACTTACAGGTATATCCTTCTGTGCAGCTTTAGTGCATGCATTCTGCTTTATATGACTTTTAGAAGTTTAACCATTGAACATAAACATAAGCCATGCACAAAATGGACCCATAGAGTGCTTTTATGGGACTATTGTAAACCTAGCATGTATAATAAAGGGATCCTGATCAGTCAGGTGTCTCCGTGTCATGCTGGTGAAACCTCATCCTGTCATGACATCCCAAGCGTGTCAACAGAAATACCATGGACCACGGTGCAACAGTACAACGTGCCGCTGAATGGGCCAGAGCCAAGAGGCGTTTCATTACAGGCAGGCAACTCCCCCGGAGACCTGACACTATCGGTGTGTGTTTGCCTGTGTGTGTCTGTGAGCGTGGTGGAGGTTTCTGTTTATAAACAGGCACAACTTACCTTATGAATTTTGTCCAACAATAGCTGAAAAGCAGCCGATAACAGGGAATGCTGCAAATTTAGAAAAAGCTGTGAAACTACAAGAAAAAAAAAAGCTGCAAAATTTATAAGAAAAAAATTGAAAATTTACAGGAAAAAAGTTGCACATTTTTGGAGGAAAGTGTTGTAAATTTGCAAGAGAAAAATCATGAATCTATGAGAAAAAAGTTCCAAATTTATCAGAAAAAAATTGGAAAACATACAGTAAAAAAGTTGCAAATATTTGAAGAGTGTTCAAAATTTGCAAGAGAGGTTGTGACATACATCTCTTGATGCACTTGGACACATCATAAGTAAAGTACCTGGGGTCAAAGGGGGTTTCAGGTCTTTCACCCTCAGACCCCCTCATCCAGGCGACCTGACCAGGAGTGATCAATTCCCGGCCTGTGTCCATGCAGCATTAGCCCACCGTTTGTCCCTGGTGATCCACAGCCATCTTGAGGCCTTCTCTGCAGCTTCTGAGGCTCTGCTGATAGCTTTCCTCTTGCACACTCCAGTGATGCCCAGGAGGCCGTAGGCCATGTATAGTGATCTTCCTGCAAAGCCTCTGCTCCCCACTTCAATGGGCAGGTACTGTGCACGCCATCCCCATCTGCAGCAATCTGTCAGCTCAGCATATTACCCCTTCTTCCCCTCTCTTCCCAGGGCACCATCAGCCCAAGCATGACCACCTGCTTGGATTTTTCGGAGAACAGTACAATGTCCGCTCTAAGGCTTGTCTCTGTAATGACTTCTGGGAAACCGAGTTGTTTCCCCAGGTCCACTCTCAGCTGCCAGTCATGTGCCGTTCCCAGGAGACCCACTTGAGCTCTCAGTTGGGATTTATGAGGAAAAAAAATAGCAAATTTATGAGAAAAGTTGAAAATTTACGAGACAATTCAAAAGTTTTTTTTTTTTTTTTTTTTTTTTTTAAATTCTGCTTAGAACTGGTGATTCAAAGTTATTTTATTTCAGTTCTGTAACATGATTGAGGAAGGTTTATGGGGACAATAAATGGCACATTTTCTCCAGGGTAAATACTGAGGGAGACACTATCAGTATTGTAGTCAGGGCCAGTCCTGTTTTTTTTTTTTTTTTTTTTTGGGGGGGGGGGGGTATCCAACATTTTATAATGGGGAAGAATTCAAACCCTATAAATTTTGGGGAAATTTATAAATTTTGGGGAAATTTTATAAATTTTGGGGAAATATATATATATATATATATATATATATATAGTCAGCCACCAATTGTGCAAGTTCTCCCACTTAAAAGATGAGAGAAGTCTCCAATTTTCATCATAGGTATACCTCAAATATGAGAGACAAAAGGAGAAGAAAAAAATCCAGAAAATCACATTGTCTGATTTTTAAAGAATTTATTTGCAAATTATGGTGGAAAATAAGTGTTTGGTCACCTACAAACAAGCAAGATTTCTGGCTCTCACAGACCTGTAATTTCTTCTTTAAGAGGCTCCTCTGTCCTCCACTCGTTACCTGTATTAATGGCACTTGTTTGAACTCGTTATCAGTATAAAAGACACCTGTCCACAACCTCAAACAGTCAGACTCCAAACTCCACTATGGCCAAGACCAAAGAGCTGTCAAAGGACACCAGAAACAAAATTGTAGACCTGCACCAGGCTGGGAAGACTGAATCTGCAATAGGTAAGCAGCTTGGTGTGGAGAAATCAACTGTGGGAGCAATTATTAGAAAATGGAAGACATACAAGACCACTGATAATCTCCCTCGATCTGGGACTCCACGCAAGATCTCACGCCGTGGGGTCAAAATGATCACGAGAACGGTGAGCAAAAATCCCAGACCCACACGGGGGGACCTAGTGAATGACCTGCAGAGAGCTGGGACCAAAGTAACAAAGGCTACCATCAGTAACACACTACACCGTCAGGGACTCAAATCCTGCAGTGCCAGACGTGTCCCCCTGCTTAAGCCAGTACATGTCCAGGCCCGTCTAAAGTTTGCTAGAGAGCGTTTGGATGATCCAGAAGAGGACTGGGAGAATGTCATATGGTCAGATGAAACCAAAATAGAACTTTCTGGTAAAAACTCAACTTGTCGTGTTTGGAGGAGAAAGAACACCATACCTACTGTAAAGCATGGGGGTGGAAACATCATACTTTGGGGCTGTTTTTCTGCAAAAGGACCAGGATGACTGATCCGTGTAAAGGAAAGAATGCATGGGGCCATGTATCGTGAGATTTTGAATGAAAACCTCCTTCCATCAGCAAGGGCATTGAAGATGAAACGTGGCTGGGTCTTTCAGCATGACAATGATCCCAAACACACCGCCTGGGCAACGAAGGAGTGGCTTTGTAAGAAGCATTTCAAGGTCCTGGAGTGGCCTAGCCAGTCTCCAGATCTCAACCCCATAGAAAATCTTTGGAGGGAGTTGAAAGTCCGTGTTGCCCAGCGACAGCCCCAAAACATCACTGCTCTAGAGGAGATCTGCATGGAGGAATGGGCCAAAATACCAGCAACAGTGTGTGAAAACCTTGTGAAGACTTACAGAAAACATTTGACCTCTGTCATTGCCAACAAAGGGTATATAACAAAGTATTGAGATGAACTTTTGTTATTGACCAAATACTTATTTTCCACCATAATTTGCAAATAAATTCTTTAAAAATCAGACAATGTGATTTTCTGGACTTTTTTTTTCTCATTTTGTCTCTCATAGTTAAGGTATACCTATGATGAAAATTGGGAGACCTCTCTCATCTTTTAAGTGGGAGAACTTGCACAATTGGTGACTGACTAAATACTTTTTTGCCCCACTGTATATATTAGTTGTTTTTATGTGTTATGTTTTTATATTTTATTTATTGCTGATGTACAGCACTTTGTGTCAGCTGTGGTTGTTTTTAAATTGCTTTATAAATAAAAGTGGATTGGATTTATTTATGTAGCACCATTTCACAACAACAGTCATCTCATAACACTAAACATGTATACCACTTAATATGTATTAAATGTATTGTAAAATGGAAAAGTGAATACTATTTGAGGATACTTCATGAAATTTTCACATCAAATTGCCAAAACATTACAGGTTTCAAAACCAATTTTGTTTTGTTTCTATCTTTACCTTTTTTTTTTTTTTAATATTTTTGGAACCCAAACTGACACCTTGTGCAGATGTCAACTGCCATATGTGATTTTTCAAAGAACTGAGTTGTTAATTAGAATGTGCCAGTGTGAATCTTTGGCAAACGCTCTATTATCTCAAAATTTATTATTTCTTAATATAGTTATTTTCACTCTTCCTGCAAATTTTGGAAAGTATCTCCTCCCACAGCTCGAAGGAAAACATCTTAAATTGCACAACAAAACGTATGTCTCACTTTGGAGATTTATGCTTTGATTCAGAATGTTGGATTTTTCACTCACTTTCCATATTCCCGAAAAACACCACATTTTCCCTTATAAAAATGAATGGAGATTTTTGCTGAAAGAAATCAGAATCAGAAGAATCAGAATCAGGTTTATTGCCATTGTTCATGTAGTACACAAACTAGGAATTTGTCTCGGTACAATGCTGCAACATTAAACATGATAAGATAAGAGAAATAAACTATACATGTAATAAAGTGTAGGATAAGATTAAGTGATACTGGTCAACAGTTAAAATATATATTAGCCAGCAGCAGATACTGTGGAGAACTATATAGTGCAGTCGGTAATGCAGGAAGAAAACAGTGATGATTGACATGAGTCTGGTTGAGCTGCTGTACATGGTGCACGAGAGTCACTTAGTGTTCAGCAGTCTAATGGCAGAGGGGAAGAAGCTGTTCATGTGACGGGAGGTTTTAGTCTGGATGGATCGAAGTCTTCTACCAGAGGGGAGGGGGGCAAACAGTACATGACCAGGGTGTGAGGGATCGGCTATGATCCGGCCAGCACGCCTCCGGGTCCTGGAGATGTACAGATCCTGGAGAGATGGGAGCTTGCAGCCGATCACCTTCTCAGCAGTGCGCACGACGCGCTGCAGCCTTAGTCTGTCCCTGGCAGTGGCTCCTGCGTACCACACGGTTATGGAGGTGGTGAGGATGGACTCGATGATGGCTGTGTAGAACTGCACTAACATCTTGGTGGGTAGCTTGAGCTTCCTCAGCTGCCGCAGGAAGAACATCCTCTGCTGGGCTTTTTTGATGAGTGAGCTGATGGTCAGCTCCCATTTGAGGTCCCTGGTGATGGTAGTGCCTAGGAAGCGGAAGGAATCAGCAGTGGTGATGGGAGAGCCTGAGAGGGTGAGGGGGGGCAGAGGAGTAGTGACTTTCCTGAAGTCTACAATCATCTCCACTGTCTTCAGAGCGTTCAGCTGCAGGTTGTTATTGCTGCACCAGGACGCCAGCTGGGCCACCTCTCTCCTGTAGGCGGACTCGTCGCCGTTGGAGATGAGCCCGATGAGGGTGGTGTCGTCCGCAAACTTGATCAACTTGACAGACTGGTGGCTGGAGGTGCAGGAGTTGGTGTAAAGGGAGAAGAGTAGGGGGGAAAGTACACAGCCCTGGGGTGATCCGGTGCTGATGCTAGTATAGTCTGAGACAGTCTTTCCCAGCCGCACATGCTGCCTCCGGTCCGTCAGGAAGTCGATGATCCACCTGCAGAGGGAGTCAGGCACGTTGAGCAGGGACAGCTTGTCCCGGAGCAGAGCGGGGCGGATGGTGTTGAATGCGGAGCTGAAGTCCACAAACAGGATCCTGGCGTAGGTTCCCGGGGAGTCCAGGTGCTGCAGGATGGAGTGGAGGGCCAGGTTGACTGCATCGTCTACAGACCTGTTGGCTCGGTAGGCAAACTGCAGCGGGTCCAGGAGAGGGGTGGTGATGGACTTGAGGTGGGACAGGACCAGGCGCTCAAAGGACTTCATGACTACAGAGGTGAGCGCTACAGGTCTGTAGTCATTAAGTCCAGTGATCCGTGGCTTCTTGGGGACAGGGATGATGGTGGAGGATTTGAGGCAGGATGGCACGTGGCATAACTTAAGGGAGGTGTTAAAAATGTCTGTGAATACAGGAGCCAGCTGTTTCGCACAGAGTCTCAGGGTGGAGGGAGACACGCCGTCTGGGCCGGGGGCCTTGCACGGGTTCAGTCTGGAGAACTGTTTGAGCACATCCTGCTCACTGATGATAAGGGGAGGGGGGGAGGAGGGGGGGGGGTGCCTTAAATGAAGTAGGGAATGTGGAGGCTGTGGAGCTGGAGGGAGGGGGGGAGTTGGACACAGATGACGAGGTGTCAAAACGGGCATAGTGTTGGGACAGTCTCTGACAAAGGGCTTTGTCATCCTGACCTTTAGGAGCCTGAGGCCGATAGTTGGTGATCTGCCTCAGTCCTCTCCACACGGAAGCCGAATCATTAGCAGTGAACTGCTGCTGGAGTCTCTCTGAGTACACAGATTTAGCCCTCTTCAGCTCTCTGTTAAACCGGTATTTAACCTCCCTGTAGCAGTCCCTGTCTCCACTTTTCAGCGCTGCTTCCTTCTCCTTCCTGATCTGTCTGAGCTTAGCTGTGAACCAGGGTTTGTCATTAGAGTAACTCACCCTGGTGCGTGATGGAAGAATGTTCTCTTCACAAAAGTGGATATATGAGTTCACAGTGTCCGTGTACTCATCCAGATCATGCGTGGCTCCTTTAAGCATGCCCCAGTCAGATATTTCCATGCACGTTTCCAGCTTCTCCTCAGCATCACTGGTCCGTATCTTCGAAAACGTTCACTTCTAGCTTCTATTGAAGTTGTATGGAGGCAGAATATTTGACGTTTAAAGGATTCTTTATGGAACTCAAAATGGTTCTTCTGGCGTCACCCTGAACAACCTTTTGGTTTCCACCTTTATTTTTCTGTGTACATACATGTACCTGCACAAATGCACATATATAGGTATGTACAGTTAAACATGCATTGCATTCATATATGGCACTCTTCTCTCAGGCCTGTTTGAGATGGTACATCCCATGTCTGCAGCCTGATTAGATGCTGCAGGTAACTTCACAGCGATTAATAATAAGTGAGATAATATGTTATGCCTGGTTGAACCGCAGCATCAGTTAACTCACTGACAGACACATGTAGGTCATAACCATGAACGGAAGCATGTGAAATAAATATGAGGTTATATCTGAAAAGGTGACAATGTTGGCCAGTTTTTGTTTACTTTTTTGTTTTTTTAAACAATTTTTATAATTCTATAACTACAGCTTTCGAAATTCCACCATCATGGACCTTGATTTCATCTACATACAGTGTGTATAACTATTAAAATATTTCACTCATCTTTCATTAAAGGGTCCTATAGCCTCAACCTTTTGACCTCAAAATGAATTCATGTGTAGAGGGCTTTGTGTAGTATTTTCATACCGAATTTGTTGTTGATTTCTCTGTGTACTACTGAGAAGCAGCCAGGCTTAATCCTCTTTCCTCCTTGAGAACCATAGGGCTTCAACAGTTTGTCTCTGTTTCCTGTGGTTTCTGGTCATTATCTCCTCGCTTTCACTTCATCTTTGAGACTTTGCCTTCATGTCTGCTTGGGCTGTCCTCTTCTTCCCTTTCCTCATGGGTTCCAGTCAGGCGATTGCTGAGTGACATTTGACTGGTTCTTCTGGAAGGTGTGTCCAGCACATTGCCACTTCTTTCTCCAGATCTGGACTTCCATAGCCTCCTGATTCATCCTCTTCCAAAGGTCTAGCCTGTGAGAGTAGCTTCAGGGCTTGCAAACTAGTTGTCTTTGGGGGAAGGAGGAGGGTCACGAGTCTCTGGTTCTTTTGAGAACTGAGTTTATGGTTTGCAATCTCTCGATGGTTTCTGTGACGTCTATCTGCTTTATGTGAGTGGGGCATTCACCCATTGCACAACCCACAACCTGGGGGACCAGGGTGCATCACTTCATCTGGCCTTTTTCCTACACAGACCTGTTCGCCATGGTTGGACCTCAGGGGTCCCACCGACATAGCTTTGGTGGTTATCTAGGCATGCAAGCTGTTCCGCCAAGACAAGCCAGATGCACCATAGGGGCAGGAGTGAGAAACAGCCATTTATAAAAATTTAACCTGTATCTTACCATTTTCCCTCGATGAGTCAGACACCAACACTGGAGTAAAGGCATAACCTCTCTCTGGTTCTACCTACCCAGGAGCAAAGTATGAAACAGAATATTCAGCAACTCAATAAACATGTGGAAGGAGCACAGTGATAAAGTTGAATGTTTTAGCAGAAGGTCAGTGGGTATTGACTCGAACTGGAGCTAGTCCCCAGTGGTCAATAGAGGAACTGCAACTTTTTGGCACACCCAGTTGGATCAGTTTCCCAGCTCTGAAGGTTGCTGTTTGATACATCACATAAAATATTAGAAATTTACTGAATCATCCATCCATCCATCCTTTAGGTGGATTCACATAGCACCCATCATCCCACTGATCCCTGCTGTAGGCAGTTTGCCACCTGGAAAATGAATCCATGGTGGTTTGTTTGGGGTCCGCCTGGAGGGGTCCTGTGGATAGAAATCTGGTCACCAGGCACTTGCTGTTTAGCCCCCGCTCCCAACCTGGCTTCAGTTGCAGGACACCGGTAGCTTCATACCAGGTGGTATAATAATAATAATGCATCAGATTTATATAGCGCTTTTCATACACATTCAAAGATGCTTTACAATGGATACATTATTCATTCACGCCACAGACAATAGTAGTGGTAAGTGACTACTGTAGCCACAACTGCCCTGGGGCAGACTGACAGAAATGTGGCTGCCAATCCAAACCAACGGCCTCTCCGACCACTACCGAGCATTTATACACACTCATGCCCAGTGTCACGGACACTGAGTATGAATGTATATCAGGTAAAATCTGCAATGGTACACTGGATCTTTGCTGTAATTTTTTCCTTGGGGGTCCACTGGACCGGTTTTGGAATTAGTCTGTCACTAATGGAACAGACAAACAGGCAATGCAAAGTTAATGGAGAGTAATAAATAATATTCCCATTTGCTGTGGGTGGGAAATAAGTGCACCCAACCTCTGTGAAAGACTTCTTATAAATATAGGTTATCTATGCAGCAAGGTACTAAACCTGGGGCAATGCATGTTTAAACAAATAAGAACAAAGAATGTATTTGATCTCTGTCCACACGCAACATCAACCAGTATGAGCACTTCCTCCCACTCAGCCTCAGACACTAGACGTCAAAACAAGAATCCTGACTATGTAAAACACAAAGTCTGACGATTATGAAGAACCATTCACTGCTGTTGTACTGTTATCAGGAAAAATGTGCAATGGCTGAGAAACTTCCTGTGAAAAGTGCTGAGAAACTTCCTGTCATTCTAGGCAATCAGATTTACTGTACATCTTTGAACCTGAGCCAGTGTACTGTGGGTTCTCTAAGGGGTAAAGCAAAGTCAGTTTTAAGGTAAAGCAAAGCGGGGAACAACAACAACAAAAACACTTTCAACCTCTAAAATAGATAATGGTTTAAAGGTAGAATATGCAGTATTTTCTACTTTCAAATATTCCTGAAATACTTAAAAATAGAATTAGAGTGTAAAGAAACATCGATTTTGCTGTCATGCAAAATATGATAATTTATGATCTTGCGAAGCAATGAATTAATTTATGATGTCTGCCCAGCTGACAAAGTGATAAATACCAGCTTACACCAGCAGGGTGAGTATTAAGCAAGTTTTCAGCTCAGAGTCAAAAATCCTCTGTTTTAACCTCTTAAAATTTCGGTGTTCCACTCATGTAACATTTCACATTGGCTGGAATACCAAGGGTTTAACTTAATTATGTTAATTTCTAGAGTAGGGCACAACATGTAATGATATCAGTTAATTACTGGTTCACTTGAAGTAAACTTGAAGTCATCATGGGTCATCAGTAAAAAAATCTATCAAATTCGCTTCAGCCTAGTGGATGAAGGTTCATTACTGCCATCTGGTGTTGTCAGTAATCACCTGTAGTTTCTACATAGTTCACCTTTAACAATCTTGTGCTAAAGCCAAATGCAGCATTTGGTTTGGCAATCCAGTTGCTTCATCAGGGTATAATGTAAGAAATAAGGCAAGATTTGAAAGTAGTCAGGGATTGCTTCCGGACCAAGCTGGAATTTAATGATGCTCAGATTTTGTTTTCTCTGGAAAACCATCTGTACCACACCACTGTAAAAAAATGAGACCAAGATAAATGATTTCAAAACTTTTTCCACCATTAATATGATTTATAATCTGTATTATCCCAGATAATACAGTGGGATAGCCTCCCACTTGAGGTGTTTCAGGCACGTCCCACTGGGAGGAGACCCCGGGGCAGACCCAGGACTCGGTGGAGAGACTATGTCTCCCAGCTAGTCTGGGAACGCCTTGGTATCCCCTCTGAAGAGCTGGAGCAGGTGGCTGGGGAGAGGGAAGTCTGGGCTTCTCTGCTTGAACTGCTGCCTCCGCGACCCGGACCTCCGGAAAAGCGGTAGAAGATGGATGGATGGATGGACAACCCAATTGAAAAACAAACTGAAAACTTTTAAGGGAAAAAATAAAAAGTAAAAAAACTTACAATGACCTATTTGCATAAATACGCACACCCTTAAACAAATACTTTGTTGCAGCACATTTGGCTTTTATTACAGCACTCAGTCTTTTTGGGTAGGAGTCTATCAGCATGGTACATCTTGATGTGGCAATATTTGTCCACTCTTCTTTGCAAAAATGCTCCAAATCTGTCAGATTGCGAGGGCATCTCCTGTGTACATTTGACTGCTGACAGCTGCGTCTGACGGTTGACAGCTGCGTCTGACACTCATCGCGTCAGAGTGCTTTTTTCTCCATTTGTTTGTTTTTATTGATTGTTTTTATCGATTTTATTGTTTTTTTTTATCCCTGTTTGTTGTTATTAGTTTTTATTTACTGTTACCTCGGTATTGGCCTCCCCTAAAAGTCTGTTCTGACGCACGAGTAGCTGTTTTTGGCTAGCTGCGGGCTACCCTTCTCAGCGTCTGGAATGTCATGGCTCCTTCTCAGTCATGTTCTCGCTGTTTATCGCTCCTCGATAAGGTCTCTGAGCTGGAAACGAGGCTCTCCAATCTTTACAAGATTCGGGAGGCCGAAGACGACATCGACACCATCATTCTCGGGCGATCATCAGCTCCAGCTACTGCCTCGCAGATGGCGGAAACTGCTACTTATTTGGGTGAGCTCAGCATGTCCCCACCTACTTCCACACCTGCTCCAGCCTGCGCAGCCGACCATGGCCTCAGCAATAAACACTGGTTTTGTCTCGGGGCTAAACCAAAAGCTTCGCTTGGTCCCTCTCATCCTCCATCTGCGCCCTGGACCTTGGTTCGGCCAGCTAATGGCCATCATCGTTTGACTGGAATGGGCTGGGCCTCTTTTCTTCCGCTGTCCTTGGATAACAGATTTGATATCCTTTCCCTGGAGGATTTTCCCCACCTGGACGCTGGCCGCCCGCCCGTGGATGCCCCTCATCCTCCCTCCTCTCCTTCAGCGGCGGCTCATGTCCGCAAACCCTGGATAAAGACCACCCAGGGTGTGTCAAATTACACACCTGCTCCAGATAGAAGAAAAGAGCGCATCTCCCCGCCTTCGCAACAACAACATCATCCTCTTCACAATTCCTCTCCACATCAGAATCCACCGACAACCCCCCCCCACCCCCCGCCAGATGACGCTGGTAATTGGTGACTCGATCGTGAGGAACGTCAGAAGCAGGTACTGTCTGACTCGATTTTTTCCCGGGGCTAGAGTCTCTGACATTGAGGCTCTTATCCCTGACCCGCTGAATGAATTCCCGCACGTTCAAACTGTCATTGTGCATGTGGGATGCAATAACATCCCAGATGAAGCATCTGAGATTTTAAAAAGTGACTTCAGGAGCCTTCTGTCCACTCTTATGAACTGTGGCAGACGTGCGCTCCTCTCTGGGCCTTTGGCACCTCTCAGGCGAGGCTGTAATCATTTTAGCAGAACTCTCAGTCTTAATTCTTGGCTGTGTTTTACTTGTTCTATTTTTAACATTGGTTTTGTTGACAATTTTAACTTATTTTGGAACCGCCTGTGACGATGGAGTGTCACCACTGTATGACTTATTGTATGTGTGATTGTGTTGTATTTGTAATATGGTAAATGTTATTATGATTGTTGGTAAAGTGCACACATTATTTTGGGATCTGTTTTTGTCTAATTTGAATGCCCTTGGGAGATAATTGTTATGGTTAAGTAATTTGGTAAAATAATTGATAATGATTTATTTCACATACCTTTGCCAACATGCTTCCTGTGGGTGTCCGGGCAAAAGACTCTGTTAGGGGTTGAGGTCCTTTTATAGGACACCAGCAGGAAGGAAGCATGTATGGTAAGTTAGAGGGGTGGTTTAGCTTTTGTAAATAGGGGTTTGAACTATTTATTGAATTATTTATAAGTGACTCCACAGAACGTGGTGAAGATGATATAGCTGATGCTGTATAGAGTGACTCCACTGATAGCGGTGGCCAATACTCCTGTAACTGATATAACAACAGTTCTGGAATTTGAGGAGCAAGACGTACCGGTAGACGTGGTGGTAGCGAAGCGCTACGTGTGCGTGTTGGCGTTACCCCGTCAGCTGGGGACGCAGGTCCGCCGCCAAGGAGGTCCACCTGTGCACAGGGGTAAAGATTTGGAGTAGAGTAACAGATTGTTCTCTTACGTGGCTGACTCTGATGAGAGGTTCTTGAAGAAGTAAGAGAAGTTCTTGACGAGGCCAGAGAAGTTCCTGACGAGACGAGAGAGAATCCTGACGAGGCCAGAGAAGTTCCTGACGAGACGAGAGAGAATCCTGACGAGGCCAGAGAGCGGAGTTCAGGCTCATTCTCCGACGAGGAGGACAGACGACTCCGTGCCAGGCTGTCAGTGACGCTGGCTTTTAACAGCAGTTGATTACCACCTGTTGGTCTGTGCGCAGCTGGAGTTGATGATGCCAATGACGGCCCAGAGGCCGCCATGACACATGTGTCATTAAAAAGGGCATTTTGTACCAGCAACAGGGTGAAGTTATGGCCATAGCTTTTCCACAGGACCTCATACCAAAGATTATGGAACTGGGACATGTTATCCCTTGGGCAGGTCATCTAACATTTCATAAAACTTTACAGAGAATTGCTAGAAGGTTTGTGTGGCCGGGAATGTATACCCAGATAAACGACTTCTGCACAACATGTTCAATATATCAGATTACATCACCTAGGGGAGTAGCCCGTGCCCAACTGCAACCATTACCAATCATTGGAACACCTTTTGACAGAACAGGGATGGATGTAGTTGGCCCCCTAGAGAGAAGCTCCTCTGGTAATAAATACATTCTGGTAATTTGTGACTATGCTACTCGGTACCCAGAAGCCTTTCCCCTGAAATCTATCAAGGCTAGGCAGGTTGCCAACTGCCTTATCCAGTTGTTTTCAAGGGTAGGCATACCCAGAGAAATCTTAACAGACTGTGGAACAAATTTCTTGTCAAAACTGTTGCAGCAGGTATATAAGCTGTTGGGTATTAAAGGTATTAAGACCACCCCATATCACCCTCAGACTGATGGACTAGTGGAATGATTTAACCAGACTTTAAAAAATATGCTGCGGAAATTTGTTTCTGAAACGGGCTCAGATTGGGACCAATGGGTACCATATATATTGTTTGCTTATCGGGAGGTGCCCCAGGCTTCAACAGGGTTCTCACCTTTTGAACTACTGTATGGTCGTCAGGTGAGGGGCCCACTGGACTTATTAAAGGAGCACTGGGAGAGTCCACCAAGTGATCAGGACAATGTGGTCTCTTATGTTATTAAGATGAGAGAGAAACTGGATCGAATGACTGCTTTGGCTCAGGAGCACATGAGGACGGCGCAGGCCAAACAAAAAACTTGGTATGACAAGAAGGCCGGAAAAAGGGTTTTTCACCCAGGACAACAAGTTTTGTTTTTGCTGCCCTCGTGTGATAGTAAGCTGTTGGCTCGATGGCAGGGGCCATATGAAATCTCTAAAAAATTAAGTTCAGTGACATATGAACTATATATGCCTGACAGGAAGGTGAACTTCTCGGTCTGAACACCGCCACATGTCTCTGGATCCTGGATTTCCTGACTGAGAGACCTCAGTCTGTCCGGGTTGGAAACAACATCTCCAACTCTGTCACGCTGAGTACCAGAACCCCTCAAGGCTGTGTACTCAGTCCACTGTTGTTTACACTTCTAACACATGACTGTGTATCCAAACACGAGGGGAACCAGATTATTAAGTTTGCAGATGACACCATGGTGGTGGGACTTATTCAGAGGGATGAGGAATCAATGTACAGGGAAGAAGTGAGAGACCTGGAGGGCTGGTGCAGGGAGAACAATCTGGTGCTCAACGTGGACAAAACAAAGGAGATGATTATCGACTTCCGGCGGTCACAGCCTGAGCACGTCCCCCTCAGCATTGGCGGCCGTTTAGTGGAGAGAGTAGAGAACATCAAGTTCCTCGGAGTGCAGATCTCGCAGGACCTGACCTGGAGCAAGAATTCCTTGGAGATCAGGAAGCAAGCTCAGCAGAGACTACACTTCTTGAGGAAACTCAAACAGGCCTCTCTCCCCATCTGCATCCTCAGGACCTTCTACAGAGGTGTGGTGGAGAGTGTTCTGACGTACTGCATTGCTACATGGTACTCCAGCTGCAGTATGTCAGACAAAAAAGCCCTGCAGAGGATAGTCAAGGGGGCGGAGAGGGTAATTGGAGTCTCCCTCCCCTCTGTCCAAGAACTTTTTCAGAACCGTTGTAGGAGCAGGGCACTGAACATTGTCAAGGACCGTTCTCACCCTCTGCATAAACACTTTGAACTTCTTCCATCTGGTAAACGATTCCGGAGCATCAGAGGCAGAACCACCAGACTGATCAACAGCTTCCTCCCACAAGCTGTCAGGATGCTGAACAGCTGACCCGGAATCTCACATACACACTACTGCACCTATGGACATTTTGTATATTATAGTTAGTTATTCTTTTTCCCCAAGTATGTCTCAGGGATGTGTGAATGGATGGGGGGGTGGGAGCTATGTGGGAGTGTGTCTTAATCATGCTGCTTCTTATATGGATGCCGAGAGAAACGCAATTTCATCTTGCCTGCACTACAGTTGTATGTACAGCAATATGACAATAAAGTTTGATTTGATTTGATTTGATTTGATTTGAAATATCAGACCTTCCACATTAACTTGTTGAAAGAGTTTCAGCAGCCTGGTCATCAGCAGCAGCAACCTGTTTTTCAGGAGACACATCAGCTCTTAATTTGTGCGACGGAAGTGGATGAGGAGAAAGAACAGTCCTTTCCCACAAATGTGTCAGAGCCTTATTTGTTTCAACTCTGTTCAACCTCTACATAAACGACCTGCCTACTACAAAATCCCGCAAATTCATCTATGCAGACGACATCTGTCTGGCATTCCAAGCACCAGACTTTGAACCACTGGAACGGGTGCTCACGGAAGATCTTGCTAAACTGGACCAGTTCTGCAAAATCTGGCGCCTAAAACCAAGCCCAGCAAAAACCGTCTCCAGTGTATTTCATCTCCACAATGCAAAAGCTGCCAGAGAACTAAACATCCACCTGAGCGGACTCAAGCTTAAGCATGCCCCAAATCCAACTTATCTTGGAGTGACCCTTGATAGGACCTTATCCTTCAAGGAACATCTAAAGTGGACGGCTGCTAAGGTGAAAGTACGAAACAACCTGCTCTGCAAGCTCGCTGGTGCAAAATGGGGGGCGGCAGTCTCCACCCTGCGCACCTCAGCACTGGCCCTTTCATACTCTGTAGCAGAATATTGTGTCCCTGTCTGGTCCAGGTCATCTTACACACACCATGTAGACACCCAGCTCAACTCAACCATGAGAACTATAACTGGAACAATCCGCTCAACACCACTCCCCTGGCTCTCTGTACTGTCAAACATAGCCCCTCCACACATCCGGCGAGCAGCATTAACTCAAAGGATGCTCCAAAAAGTTAAAGATTTTCCTCACTTACCAATCCATGCAGATATCTACACCCCACCCACTGCCCGACTTTCATCCAGACGGCCGATTTGGAAAAACCCTCCCCCAGCTGACTTTACCATCCAGACAGCTTGGCAAGAGGAATGGGAGACCAAGGAGGTCCCAAACAAACAGCTGGTGATAAACCCCAACCAACAGGTCCCGGGCACCAACCTCCCAAGGAGACAGTGGTCTACACTCAATCGCTTCAGGACTGGACATGGCCCCTGCTTGGCCAGCCTTCACAGATGGGGCAGTAGCCCTAGCCCACTGTGCGCATGTGGAGAGGAGCAAACTATGGAACACATCATAGAGGCTTGCCCGCTCCAAAGACTGGAAGGAGGATTACACACCCTCCATACAGCAAACCAGGAGGCAACTGCTTGGCTTAAGGACTTTGCATTCGCTAAATAAATAAAATTCGTTTCAAGTGTCTCACTTGCAGGTGGATCAGCAGAGAGAGTTGGAGGCACCTTTAGATCCAGAATTGTTTCAGGAGAGACCTGGTTTCACCACGCTGGTGCATCATAAGGTTTATTTGAAAGAGGAAGCTGTTACAAGTAGAAAATCTTATAGGATCCCGGAGAATGAAAAAAATGAAGCAAGAAATTGACTTGATGTTGCAGCTGGGAGTGATCGAGGAGTCAGTCAGTGAGTGGTGTAGCCCGATTGTGCTGGTCCCCAAAAAGGACGGCTCATTAAGATTCTGTATTGACTTCAGATACCTTAATTCGGTATCTAAGTTTGAGTCATACCCCATGCCCCGGATTGACGAACTGTTATAGAAAGTGGGCAGGGCTAGGTTTATTTCTACTCTGGACCTATGCAAGGGCTATTGGCAGGTGGCATTGGCACCGGAAACAAAGGAACTTACAGCCTTTAAAACACCTTATGGCAGTTTCCAGTTTAGGGTCATGCCATTTGGCCTTCAGGGGGCACCTGCAACTTTTCAGTGGCTTATAGACCAAGTGTTAAGGAGGGTATCAAATTTTGCGGGTGCCTATCTGGATGACGTGGTCATCTATAGTCAGACCTGGGAAGAACATTTGATACACCTTAGGCAGGTCCTTCAGTTAATTAAGAGGGCAGGACTGACAATCAATCCACGCAAATGTGCGTTCGGACAGCAGCAGGTGGAGTACCTGGGACATGTGGTTGGTCAGCGGGTCATTAGACCACGAGTAGGTAAAGTGGATGCCATCCGGACCTACCCTGCGCCCACCACTAAAAAGAAGATACGATCGTTCATGGGAATGGTAGGATGGTATAGTAAGTTCATCCCCCACTTTGCTGAAAGAGCCGCAGTTTTGACTGACCTCACTAAGGCTTCGGCACCAAATAAGGTAAAATGGACAGAGGAGTGTGACAGAGCGTTTGAGGATCTGAAGAGGGCTATTTCTGGGGAGAAGGTTCTCTACAGTCCAGATTTTGCTCGCCCGTTCATTTTACAGACGGATGCTTCAGGAGTTGGCATTGGAGCAGTACTCCTCCAGGAGGAGAGGGGAGAGAGACACCCAGTACTGTTCTCGAGCCGTAAGTTGTTGGACCGGGAGACAAGATACTCTTCAATAGAAAAAGAATGTCTTGCCATGAAATGGGCAATAGGGTCTCTCAAATACTATTTACTAGGGCGTCATTTTGTACTGGAGACAGATCATCGGGCCCTACAGTGGCTGGACAGGATGAAGGACGTAAATAGTCGTCTCACAGGGTGGTATGTGTCCCTTCAACCTTATAATTTTACTGTTCGGTATGTGGCAGGGAAGATCAACCTTGTAGCTGATAGCCTCTCAAGAGTACATGACTCGTAGAGTACTGTACTCTTGGGAAAGGGGGGAGGAAATGTGACGATGGAGTGTCACCACTGTATGACTTATTTTATGTGTGATTGTGTTGTATTTGTAATATGGTAAATGTTATTATGATTGTTGGTAAAGTGAACACATTATTTTGGGATCTGTTTTTGTCTAATTTGAATGCCCTTGGGAGATAATTGTTATGGTTAAGTAATTTGGTAAAATAATTGATAATGATTTATTTCACATATCTTTGCCAACATGCTTCCTGTGGGTGTCCGGGCAAAAGACTCCGTTAGGGGTTAAGGTCCTTTTATAGGACACCAGCAGGAAGGAAGCATGTATGGTAAGTTAGAGGGGCGGTTTAGCTTTTGTAAATAGGGGTTTGTGTGGGATAACCCCCACAACAGACTGGGACAAGCACAGCGCTCGACTAGAGCAATTAACATAACAGTGAAATGTGTGTATTAATGTCAACAGGCAGCCCAGCTTTGTCTAGCTTTTTCCTGCTCAGTACTGTGATGTTAATGTGCCATTCATGCATTGTGTTCATGCTTCCTGCCCTTACTGTGTCTATAGACTGATAACAATATGTAGATGTGCCTTGTAACCTCTTTTGTCCTGCAGCTCCGGAGCAGAGGCGAATTCCGACCAGTAATCTCCTTATTGTTATGTGTGTCTCTCAAATGCAAATGCCCATACCTACTGCTGTGAATGCCTTTCATGTATTGTCTGTAGTTGGGTATATAAGCTGCATTGCTCTGTAACTCATTCTCTCACTCTGACAACTGCGTCTACTACTGCTGCTGAGAGCCTGAGGACCCGCTCCAGCCTGCTCACCCAAGGGCTGGAGCGAGTTCCTATGATGGCGGTATGATTTAATAAACCTACTTAAAACCCTCAGTTCGCTGCCTATTTTATCATCTGCCACACTGGTGACCCGACGCTGAAAAGAACACGCTGCCAGCGAACGCAGCACCCGGCGGTGATGCTCCGATGACAAGCGAACACAGCAGCCTGACGCAAATGATCTGCCCTCCCTTCTGCTTCAGGGAGACCTCGACGCAGAGCCACTACCAGGCAAACTTTCCGGACATCACCCACGACCGGGAAAGCCACAGCAAGCTTCATGGTGAGATCTGCACGCCTGAGATCTGCACATCCACGCTGGGACCGGCCGCTCTCACAGCTCCTCCACACGAGAGCGCACGCACCTCGTCCTCTCTCTACGACGGCGACCTCCAGGGCCGACGGAGAACGCAGCGCGTGGACCTGAATGCACCATGACCCAGCACAGCGAACTACCGCAACAACTACAACAGGGATGATTATTGCCGCCGACTACGCTGATCTCCAGCAAGCTCCCTGACCCTGACTCTCCTGTCCAGCAGGCCCACCCACGCACGGAACCCCGGCACACGCACCGGGGAGTTATGAGGACGGCGCACCACGCACGGGACACATACGGCTCCACAGACCGCCATCGTCCTTCGCCGCTGCACACAGAGCCTTCAGGGTTGCTCGTACACCTGAGGCACGCACGCAGCTTGCTCACAGGATTTTCTAATGGTCTTAGCCATGGCGCACATAGGGAATTCAGCAGTCTGCGGTCCCCGAAGGCTTTAAGGTTGTGCCCGCACCTAAAGTCAACACGCCAAGTCCCTTTGCTTTTGTTTTTTTTTCTTACAGCCGCTACGTAGCCTCGTCGCTCCTGTTTTTTCTTCATGGCCGCTGTTAATCCTCACCGCTCCTGTTTTTCTCATGGCTGCTATTAATCCTCGCAGGACTTAATCGTGAGAGGAGTCAGTGACTAATTTTTTTTTCTTACAGTCGCTGTGGATCTCTGCACGTTCAATGGGACAGCCCCTCAACATCGCGGATCCACAAGCAATTTTTGCGCGGCCCAGACGATTTCGCCGTCCCGGGCCGGCACTTGCTACCCCCACCCCCCACCCCTCCACCTCCGCCTGCACAGAGCTTTCCCTGCTCGCTGCCAAAGCCGGACTATCGAGGCCTCATCCGCCTGCTGAGCCCTCTGGGGGGGGAGTAGTATGGGATAACCCCCACAACAGACTGGGACAAGCACAGCGCTCGACTAGAGCAATTAACATAACAGTGAAATGTGTGTATTAATGTCAACAGGCAGCCCAGCTTCGTCTAGCTTTTTCCTGCTCAGTACTGTGATGTTAATGTGCCATTCATGCATTGTGTTCATGCTTCCTGCCCTTACTGTGTCTATAGACTGATAACAATATTGGTGCTGTCGCTGTCGCAGCTCTGCGTGCTGGAATAGTTGGCTGCTTCTTGCAGCCGTAGCAGCATGTTCATCAGCGGGTCTCCCTCGGTGTCGCTCTGGGACACCTGTTTGGATGAGGCCCCCTCCTTAGATGAGCTGTGGCCGTCGTAGCCCACATCCTCCGGTCTGAGCTGGAGCAGCGACTGGCCCTCCTGCTGCAGCAGGGCGGCGCTCCACGGGTACGTGCCGTTCACCCACTTGGACGGATCCTCCCACGCCGCTCGTTTGCCGTACAGCTGCAGTCC
Source organism: Pholidichthys leucotaenia (assembly GCA_020510985.1). Lineage (NCBI taxonomy): Eukaryota > Metazoa > Chordata > Actinopteri > Cichliformes > Pholidichthyidae > Pholidichthys > Pholidichthys leucotaenia. The sequence goes on along the minus strand of CM035844.1, from coordinate 331,279,315 downwards.
TTCCCTGATTGCCTCCAGTAGGTACGGCACCAGAGAGTAGTTCCACAGATCAGTGAACCAGACACGAGAGCCCTCCACATCCATGGGACAAGACAGGAACAGACGGGGGCCTATGGTGACATCTGAGGAGCTGTGTGCCTCCAAGAAGCCGTTGAGGTGCTGCCAGGTCTTTGGAATCCAGTCAATGATCTTAATCAAGTCGTTGCTGCGCATGTTCTTATCGATCTCTGTCTCTATCAACTTCCGCCGCAGGAAGCGTCCCAGAAAACCTTTGACTGGCTCGGTGTGGTTGGTGCACAGCACCCACCTGAAGTTGTGATGCAGCTCAAGGTTCGGAGAGGAGGAAATTCCCTGGTTCATGGTCCCAATGACGTAAGGGCATTTGTGGTACTTGCAGTTGAGGAAGCCATTGAAGATGTCGCTGAGGGAGCCGATGTGGTGCAGGTTGTCCAGGATGACCACGGAGGGGAGTTCCGTGTCCGTTTCCTCTGAGTTACACCGCTCTGCCAGAGTGGACAAGTACTGACGGAGGTCCTTGCTGGAATTCTGGTCCACCTTGAAGTTGGCCACATTCCGCTCTGTCACCTCCTGCCCCATCTGGGAAATGACATACTCTGCCAACTTGGCAGCCAGGAAGGACTTTCCGGTGCCGCTGGGCCCGGAGAGGATGATCCGCCGATGCTCCATGAGCAGGTTGAGGTACCGCTGGATGATGGGTTTGGGGATGAGGGTGTCAAACACCAGGCTGTCGATGCTGTTCTCCTTCACACCTTTAAGGTTGACCCTGATGATGTTGTTGTCGCCCACTAGGTAGCCGCAGGGTAGTAGCTCAGGCACTTCGGAGGCGTGGGAGCGGATGACTTCGCCCATCCTGTAGCAGACGATGCTGTCTGAGCTGAGACCGAGGCTGGTCAGAGGATCCACCCGAAACACGTACTCTTTAAAGAGGCGTCGGATGACCCCGTCCAGGACGTCCCACTTGGTTTTTCCACTCACACCTATTGAGCCGATCAGGTACTCCTGGCTGTGTTTACCCTTGGTGGTTTTAGGCCCACTACTGATGGTGACCACGATTCGTACACTCCGCCCTTCTTTACGCAGATTTCCTTCGTAGCTTTCATCAAGGAGGATGTCTGACATGATGGTGTCGGTGATGTTGAGGTTATTGAGGGAGAGACCCAGCGACTGGCGTGACGAGGATGACGAGGTGCTCGAGGTCTCAGAGGGCGGCCGGGCCGTCTTCACGGGCGTGGCCGTTGGTGTGGCGTTGCCGCTGGACTTAAGGCGATCATTTTCTGCTTTCAGCATCTCGATTTCATTCTGCATGCGGTTCATGGCCTCTCGGATCTAGATGTGCCTTGTAACCTCTTTTGTCCTGCAGCTCTGGAGCAGAGGCGAATTCCGGCCAGTAATCTCCTTATTGTTATGTGTGTCTCTCAAATGCAAATGCCCATACCTACTGCTGTGAATGCCTTTCATGTATTGTCTGTAGTTGGGTATATAAGCTGCATTGCTCTGTAACTCATTCTCTCACTCTGACGACTGCTTCTACTACTGCTGCTGAGAGCCTGAGAACCCGCTCCAGCCTGCTCACCCAAGGGCTGGAGCGAGTTCCTATGATGGCGGTATGATTTAATAAACCTACTTAAAACCCTCAGTTCACTAACTATTTTATCATCCGCCACAGTTTGAACTATTTATTGAATTATTTATATTGTTATTTATTATATCCATCCATCCATCCATCCATCCATCTTCTACCGCTTTTCCGGAGGTCCGGGTCGCGAAGGCAGCAGTTCAAGCAGAGAAGCCCAGACTTCCCTCTCCCCAGCCACCTGCTCCAGCTCTTCAGAGGGGATACCAAGGCGTTCCCAGACCAGCTGGGAGACATAGTCTCTCCACCGAGTCCTGGGTCTGCCCCGGGGTCTCCTCCCAGTGGGACGTACCTGAAACACCTCAAGTGGGAGGCGTCCAGGAGGCATCCTAATCAGATGCCCATACCACCTCAACTGACTCCTTTCAATGTGGAGGAGCAGCGGTTCTACTCTGAGCCTCTCCCGGATGATTGAGCTCCTCACCCTATCTCTGAGGGTAAGTCCAGCAATCCTACGGAGAAAGCTCATTTCAGCCGCATGTATCCGCGATCTCGTTCTTTCGGTCATTACCCAAAGCTCGTGACCATAGGTGAGAGTAGGAACGTAGATTGACTGGTAAATCGACAGCTTTGCCTTAGAACTAAGCTCCCTCTTCACCACAACAGACCGGTACAACGTCCACATCACTGCAGATGCTGCTCCAATCCGTCTGTCGATCTCTCGCTCCATTTTCCCCTCACTCGTGAACAAGACCCCAAGATACTTAAACTCCTCCACTTGGGACAGGAGCCTGTCCCCAACCCGGAGAGGACAATCCATCTTTTTCCGGCTGAGGACCATGGACTCGGACTTGGAGGTGCTGATTCTCATCCCAGCCGCTTCACACTCAGCGGCAAACCATCCCAGCAAGAGCTGTAGGTCATTGCTGGATGAAGCCAACAGGACAACATCATCTGCAAACAACAGAGATGAGATCCTGTGGTCACCAAGCATGACAGCCTCCATTCCCTGGCTGCACCTAGAAATCCTGTCCATAAAAATTATGAACAGGATCGGTGACAAAGGGCAGCCCTGGCGGAGTCCAACTCTCACTGGGAATGACTCCGACCGAGTGTTGGCAATATGAACCAAACTCTCACAACGGTCGTACAGAGACCGAATAGCTCGTAACAACAAGCCCGATATCCCATACTCCCGAAGCACCCCCCACAAAAATCCACAAGGGACGAGGTCAAATGCCTTCTCCAAGTCCACAAAACACATGTAAACTGGTTGGGCAAACTCCCACGAACCCTCAAGAATTCTCGAGAGGGTAAAGAGCTGGGCCAATATCCCACGGCCAGGACGAAAACCATATTGCTCCTCCTGAATCCGAGGTTCGACCAACGGCCGGACTCTCCTCTCCAGTACCTTGGCATAGACCTTCCCAGGGAGGCTGAGGAGTGTGATCCCTCTAAAGTTGGAGCACACCCTCCGGTCGCCTTTTTTGAAGAGAGGAACCACCACCCCGGTTTGCCATGCCAAAGGCACTGCCCCCGACCTCCACGCAATGTTGCAGAGGCATGTCAACCATGACAACCCAACAACATCCAGGGCCTTGAGGTACTCAGGGCGAATCTCGTCCACCCCCGGGGCCCGGCCACCAAGGAGATTTTTAACCACCTTGGCGACCTCAGCCCCTGTGATAGGAGAGTCATCCCCCTCGTCCCCAAACCCTGCTTCCTCTGTGGAAGGCGTATCAGTGGGATTGAGGAGATCCTCGAAGTATTCCTTCCACCGCCCGACGATATCCCCAGTTGAAGTCAACAGTGTCCCATCCGCACCATACACAGTGTGGACGGGGAGCTGCTTTCCCCTCCTGAGCCGCCGAACAGTTTGCCAGAATCTCTTTGAAGCCGACCGAAAGTCTTGTTCCATGGCCTCACCGAACTCCTCCCATACCCGCGTTTTTGCTTCAGCAACCACCCAAGCTGCACTCCGCTTGGCCTGCCGGTACACCTCAGCTGCTTCGGGAGTCCCACAAGCCAACCAAGCTTGATAGGACTCCTTCTTCAGCTTAATGGCCCCCCTCACCACTGGTGTCCACCACTTGGTTCGGGGGTTGCCACCACGAGATGCACCGACCACCTTGCGGCCGCAGCTCTGGGCCGCCGCTTCAACAACAGAGGTGGAGAATATGGCCCATTCAGACTCCATGTCTCCAGACTCCCTCGGAATGTGGTTGAAGTTCTTCCGGAGGTGGGAGTTGAAGACCTCCCGGACAGGGGCCTCAGCCAGACGCTCCCAGCACACCCTCACTATACGTTTGGGTCTACCAGGTCTGAATGGCTTCCTCCCCTGCCATCGGATCCAGCTCACCACCAGGTGGTGATCAGTTGACAGCTCTGCACCTCTCTTTACTCGGGTGTCCAAGACATACGGTCGCAGGTCTGATGATACGATAACAAAATCGATCATCGACCTGCGACCTAGGGTGTCCTGGTGCCAGTTGCACATATGGACACCCTTATGCTTGAACATGGTGTTCGTTATGGACAGACTGTGGTTAGCACAGAAGTCCAATAACTGAACACCACTCGGGTTCAGATCGGGCAGGCCGTTCCTCCCAATCACCCCTCTCCAGGTTTCACTGTCGTTGTCCACATGCGCATTGAAGTTCCCCAGTAGGACAATGGAGTCTCCAGGAGGAGTACCCTCCAGCACCCCAGTCACAGACTCCAAAAAGGGTGGGTACTCTGAAACATCATTTGGTGCATAGGCACAAATGATGGTCAGGACCCATTTCCCAACCCGAAGGCGTAGGGAAGCAACCCTTTCGTCCACCGGGGAAAACTCCAATATAGAGGCAGCAAGGTGGGGCGATACAAGAATACCCACCCCTGCTCGTCGCCTCTCGCCCGGGGCAACTCCAGAAAAGGCCAAGCTCCAGCCCTTCTCCAGGAGACTGGTTCCGGAACCGGAGCTGTGTGTCGAGGTGAGGCCGACTATATCTAGCCGGTATCGCTCAACCTCGTACACCAGCTCAGGCTCCTTCCCCACCAGAGAGGTGACATTCCATGTACCAAAAGCCAGTTTAGAAAGCTTGGGATCAGTCCGCCAAGGTCTCCGCCTTTGACCGCCACCTAATCCACATAGCACCGGACCCCCATGATCCCTCCTGCAGGTGGTGAACCCACTGGAGGGCGGACCCATGTAACTCCTTTGGGCTGAGCCCGGCCGGGTCCCATGGGTGGAAACCCGGCCACCAGACGCTAGCCTTCGAGCCCCTCCCCCAGGCCTGGCTCCAGGGTGGGGCCCCGGTAACCCCATACCGGGCGGGGTACACTGAATCCTTGATATACAATTTATCATGAGAGTCTGTTGGATCGTTCTTAGTCTGGCCCTTCACCCAGGACCAGTTTGTCTTGGGAGACCCTATGAGAGGCAAATTGCCCCTGGACAACATAGCTCCTGGGATCACTGGGGCATGCAACCCTCCCCACCACGATAAGGTGACGATCCATGAGGAGTTATTTATTATATGTTATTTATATTTACATTGTATACAGTTGGGGAAGTATTTATGTATTTTAGAGATTAGTGGGTATGTGTAAAGAATGGAAACGTTTATTATTTTACCTGGGGTTTTGGTAGGGGCTAATTAGCCCTAATTATCTCGAGTAGTATATAACAGGTGTGGTTAATGATAATGAGGGGATTCAATTCATTTCATTGGTATTTGTATTCCTTGTATTCGTCTTGGTTGATGGCGAATTGTTCATTCTTGAAGAAGAGTCGTGTCAGATGTTTCGTGGGATCTATTTACGTGTAAGTTATTGAAATAAAATATTGGAAAATTGATTAAAAGCCTCCTCCTTGCCACCGCATCCTGCCACCGCCCATCACTCATGAGGCCTGATAGCATCCACCCAAATAGACTTGGTGCACGTGTTTTAAGAGACAATCTTTTCTATTTTATTCGGTGTTTTCTGGTACAATGACTGAAATTTGGTGTGTTTACTCACTCTGAAGTTTCTGGGTGTGCCAAACTGCCCTTTTTTGGTCTTGTTCCCACGTGTTGTATCGATCCCATTAACTCAGGTGGTCTTTACCGTTTGGATCAGCCTTTCATTTATAATCCTTCAGAGACTGAGTCTGTCTCCCGTTGCCCTAAATATTGTAACCCAGGACAAATACAACACAACCTGAAAAACACTCGCACTTCTGCAGCTCCTCCTCTTCCACCACCTTTCAACTTTGCCCCGTCTCCTCCCTTAGAGAACCTTTTTCTGCTCCCTCTATTGTTAATAAAAAAGTTAAAAAAAATAGAATGTATAAACTTCCCAGATTGATTAAACAAAGTTTTGGTAAAATTCTAATCCAGCCTCAAGTCTCTAAAATCAATAATTTGGCCTCTGTACCCCCCCCCCCCCAAAGTTTAAAAATTAAATGTGGCTTATTAAACATTAGGTCTTTATCTTCTAAGTCTCTTCTGGTCCATGATCTATTAATCGATCACCAGATCGATCTACTATTCCTCACAGAGACCTGGCTCGGGCTTGATGACTATGTTGGTTTGAATGAATCAACTCCCTCTGGGTATTTAAACTGTCATAACCCCAGAAGTTCTGGTCGTGGTGGTGGAGTGGCGGCAATTTTCCATTCTAAATTACTAGTTAATGTTAAGCATGTTTTAATTCCTTTGAAGGTTTGATCCTCAGTGTGGGGCCTGTTGGCAATCTTGGCATGAACCCAATTCTCTTTGCCATAGTTTATCGTCCTCCCACAGCCTATTCAGAGTTTCTATCGGAATTTGCCGAATTTTTAGCTGATTTAGTGCTGAAAACCGATAGAATAATTATTGTAGGGGACTTTAATATACATGTTGATGTTGAGAGTGACTGTCTTAATAAGGCTTTCAATTCAATTTTAGACTCAATGGGGTTTTCCCAAAAAGTAGAAAATTCTACCCATTATTTCCATCATACATTGGACCTTGTTTTGACTTATGGTATGTATATTGAAAATCTGGTTGTGTCTCCTCATAATCCTGTACTGTCTGACCATTGTCTGTTAATTTTTGATTTCATTATCCCTGATCACTTATTTCCTAAAGAAAAATACTACTACAGCAGATGTCTTTCTGATGACGTTGTTGCTAAATTTTTGCAGATTGTCTCCTCTATGCCATGGGTCAAAACAACAGAAACACCTGAAATAAGTGATGGAGAGTCTGCTCCATTCGTGATTGATAGCATGGTTGATGGTGTTACTGCCTCTCTGCATCGGACTCTAGATTTGGTAGCCCCTTTAAAAAAGAAAAAGTCTAACCAGAGAATTCTTACCCTTTGGTTTAACTCAGAAACTCGTGGCTTAAAACAGAAAACTTGTCAATTGGAAAGAAAATGGCTCTCAACTAATTCAGATGAATTCTACTTGGCGTAGAGAAATCATCTCTTAATCTATAAAAAATCTCTTAGAAAAGCTAGATCAACCTATTATTCTGCATTAATAGAAGTGAACAGGAATAACCCCAGGTTTCTCTTCAACACTATAGCCAGGCTTACAAAGAGCCATGACTCGGTCAATCCTCGCATCCCTCCTGAGCTTTCTAGTCAGGACTTTCTGAACTATTTCAATCTTAAAATTTTATCTATTAGAGATGAAATCAGTCAGATTCTTCCTACCGTAAACTCTAGTACATTAACTACTGCAACTCCCTCAATTGATATCCGCTTAGATAAGTTTACTCCAATCGACCTCTTAGAGTTGGATAAAATAATTTCCTCGTCTAAGCCTTCATCTTGCCTTCTGGACCCTATTCCTTCCAGGTTATTTAAAATTATTTTCCCAATTATTGGTAGCCGTATTCTTCTTATCATTAATTTTTCTTTAACTCTGGGTTATGTTCCACTGGCTTTTAAAACTGCTATAATTAAACCTTTACTTAAAAAAACGATGCTCAATCCTGGAGTTTTGGCCAATTATCAACCAATCTCTAATTTGCCTTTCATTTCTAAAATCTTGGAAAGAGTTGTTGCTGTGCAATTATCTGACCATTTGCAGGGAGTTGGTTTGTTTGAGGTGTTTCAATCTGGGTTCAGAGCTCATCACAGCACTGAAACTGCCCTAGTGAAGGTCTCTAAAGACCTCCTGACTGCATCTGATAATGGACTTATCTCTGTTCTTGTTCTTTTAGATCTCAGTGCAGCCTTTGACACTATTGATCATGCCATTCTACTTGATAGATTGGAACACTTTGTTGGACTCAGTGGAACCCCGTTGCACTGGTTTAGATCTTATTTGTCTGATAGATTTCAGTTTGTCCATGTCAATGATGGATTTTCTTCCAGCTCTAAGCTCAGTCACGGAGTTCCACAGGGATCTGTGTGTTGGGCCCTACTCTTTTTAGTCTATATATGCTCCCGTTGGGCAATATCATCAGAAAGCACTGTATTCATTTTCACTGCTACGCAGATGACACACAACTATACTTGTCAATGAAGCCCGATGATTGTGATCAGTTGGCTAAGTTAGATGCCTGTCTTAAGGACATCAAAGCTTGGATGACTTGTAATTTTTTACTATTGAACTCTGATAAGACTGAAGTCATTGTTGTTGGCCCAAAACATCTTAGAAATTCCTTTTCAGACTATGCCCTTAATTTAGATGCGGCCACTCTCACTTTGAACAGTTGTGTGAGGAACCTTGGAGTGATTTTTGACCAGGATTTGTCCTTTAATTCACATATTAAAACTGTTTCTAGGACCGCCTTATATCATCTGCGCAATATTGCCAAGATCAGGAGCATCTTGTCTCTGGGTGATGCTAAGAAACTGATTCACGCCTTTGTCAGTTCACGATTAGATTATTGTAATTCGCTACTATCTGGTTGTCCTAAAGTATCTTTGAAAAATCTTCAGTTGATTCAAAATGCTGCTAATAGAGTTTTAACTGGTTCTAGAAAAAGAGATCATATTTCCCCGGTTCTGTCCTCCCTCCATTGGCTTCCCATTGAATTCAGAATCAAGTTTAAAATCCTTCTTCTTACTTTCAAAGCTCATAACAATCTGGCCCCCCAATATATAAAAGATCTGATATTACCTTACCATCCTAATAGAGCATTATGCTCCCAATATGCTGGCTTACTTGTGGTACCCAGAATCTCCAAAAGTACGATGGGAGGCAGAGCCTTCTGCTACCAAGCTCCTTCTCTCTGGAACCGGTTACCACTCTGGGTCCGGGAGTCAGACTTGGTCTGTGTTTTTAAGAACAGGGTAAAATCCTTCCTTTTTAAAGCGTACCTGTGGTGGTCGTCTAAACGCATTCAACTTGAAAACATTAGGCAAAGTATTCGTTATTTGGTTAAATAATTATTGCCAGCCATATACCACCAGAGAAATATGCAAATACGACCGCAGGCATGGCCAGCCAATGAAAACTCTGAGCGCAGCCATGACACATGCGGATGTGACGTCATATCATTGCCAATACTCCACCTGTATGAGTGTCTAGGGTGCTTATGTGAGTGTTTTTATTCTATTATGGCTGAATTGTCGGACTCTGAGGAAGAATTCGTCCAACATGGCTACAGGTTTGAGCCAGAAAGGTCTTCTGAGGGTTAAAGTGACGAAGTGGTCCTCACACACAACGCAATTTCGTCTGAAAGGAGACGTCTGTGCCCTGTTTCAAGATTGTGCAATCACTTTTCCGCTATGATCTTCTGACAAGGTGAGCTGGGTTTGGGTACACAAAAGAAGTGTTTGTGGCGGTATAAAATAATATAAAATAATTATCTTTGTTTTTTCGCTTATCATTGAGACATCCAAAGGCTTTACATTCCGCCATGTTGCGATATCCATATCGCATTGTATGTTTTTGTTGTAACAAGAGCCTGCTGCCTGCTGTCTGCTCCTCTGTATAGCGGCGAGGGAGGAGCCGAATCATCTGCCGTCTGGTGGCTGTTACGAGCTCAGATCAGACGATATGACCCACTGAATTTAAGCATTTATTTATTTATTTTCTACTCGTTTTAGTTCTGCATTTAATATGAACCCTGAGTTTGAAATAAACGTTTGAATTTTGGTCCTCACACACAACGCAACGTGCCGAGTGTCTGCTGCTCTGTATATAGTTTTAGCAGCAAGGGAGGAGCCCAGCCCGTCTGTCGGCTGTTACAAGCTCAGATCAGACGATACGACCCGCTGAATTTAAGCATTTATTTATTTATTTTCTACTCGTTTTAGTTCTACATTTAATATGAACCCTGAGTTTGAAATAAACGTTTGAATTTGAATTTGAATATCCCGAAAGCCACTGCTCATCCGGGCACTCCAGGCTCAGCCATTATTGATCCAGATCACGGTGCCAATGATATTATGTCACAGGAAGCGTTCTGGCAGGCCATGTAGCCGCTAGTATGGCTGCTTGCATGTTTTGCTGACATAGCTGAACCAGCACATCAGCAATGGATTTATATCAAATTGCTTTGAACATGAATTTCAACTTAAACTTGAACTAGAACATGAGACAGGGGCTCAATGTAATATCTTTTTTTTCACAACCACCACAGGTACCCTTTAATATAGCTTTCGTTTAAGGAGGGTTTTTGTGTCTTTTAACCCCACTCTTGTTCTACTGTTATGTGATTCATACTGCTGGTTGACCTCCAATATTGTACTTGGCATCTTACTGCTATGTTCTTTATGTCTGTCCTTTCCATCCTCCCTATTCCCTTATCCCCAGCCAGACGCAGCAGACGACTGCCCCTCCCTGAGCCTGGTTCTGCTAGAGGTTTCTTCCTTCCAAATTGGAGTTTTTCCTCTCCACTGTCGCTTAGTGCTTGCTCATAGGGGATCGTCTGATTGCTGGGTCTTTCTGTGACTGTGTGTTTTTTTTTCTGCACTGTGGCGCCACGAGACGGCTTTTGTTGTGATGTGGCGCATTATAAATAAAGCTGAATTTAATTGTACAGCCCTCTTCAGATCACCCTACAGATGTTCAATAGGATTCAGGTCTGGACTCTGACTGGGCCATTCTAAAACTTTAATCTTCTTCTGTTGAAGACATTCTTTTGTTGATCTGGATGTGTGCTTTGGGTCATTGTCATGCTGAAAGATGAAGCTCCTCTTCATCTTCAGCTTTCTAGCAGAAGCCTGAAGATTTTGTGCCAACACTGACTGGTATTTGGAACTGTTTATAATTCCCCCCACCTTGACTAAGGCCCCAGTTCCAGCCAAACAGCCCCAAAGCATGATGCTGCCACTACCATGCTTCACTGTAGGTAGGGTGTTCTTTTGGTGATGAGCAGTGTTGTGTTTGCGCCAACTATACCTTTTGGAATTCTGGGCAAAAAATTAAACCTTGGTTTCATCAGACCATAACACATTTTCCCACGTTTTTGGGAGATTTCAAATGTGTTTCAAAATGTAGCTGGGCTTGGATATTTTTCTTTGTAAGATAAGGCTTCCATCTTGCCACCCTAGACGTGAGATTGTTGTCACATGTACTTAACAGCCAGTACTTGCCAGAAATTCCTGCAGCTCCTTCAATGTTGCTGTCGACCTCTTGGCAGCCTCCCTGACCAGTTTTCTTCTTGTCTTTTCATCAATTTTGGAGGGACATCCAGTTCTTGGTAATGTCACTGTTTTCCATTTTATATTTCTTTTTTCCCTTATGATCATTGATAGTTCTTAAAAGACAGTGCATTTATTGAAATGAAAACATATACAAACCAATAACACCCTTGCAAAAATCTGCATGTTGTATATGTTTTGTCCACTAGATGGCCTAGTAGAGAAAAGGAATTTTCACATGAGGCCTCGTCTATATGAACCATTTTGATGAAAGGCCTCAAGTCCTCCAGAAAGCCTCATCTGGCCATCACTAGTTTTCACACAACAAGAACAATCATTGTGAGGCGGCACAAACCAAACGATCCAGCGGAGAGCTGTTCACACTCTGACCCTTAAATAAGCTGGTGAATCAGGAGGCAGCAGGTGTGTAGTCACACAGGTGCGCTAATGAGCTCCGGAGCCGGGAAAACAGAAGCAGGAAGGGAGGGGGGAGGCATGCTCACCTGATCATGACAGTGATGTTGTAAGTTGAACAAACTAAAAGCTCAATGGCTCAGAACTCAGAACTCAGAAAAGATTTATTGCCAAGTACATTAACAGGGACTGATAACATACGAGGGATTTGACTTGACACAGAAAACGACCTGCATTTCCGGTGACACGGCAGCGTCTGAGAACGCGCCTGTCATCAGATGGGTACAGGATGCATAGGGAGGAAAAGGATAACACAATAGGAAAGAGCAAAAAACCATTGATTGTCAGAATACCGGTCATATATGATCAATATTATGATTACAAGAAAAAAAGCCCTCAATGCACAGTTAGCAGACAAGAATGTACACAAGGACACAAAGAGAGCAGTGAGTGAATGATCTTTTTCATCAGTTTTTGAGTCAGTGTGGGTGTAGTGTTGAGTGTAGGTGTTGTATCAGTTAAGAACAACAAAGTCTCTTTGGCAGGAGATGTTTTGTCTTAGCTGCTGGCATTTGTCCTTGGGCCATGCAGCTGGCTGTCCGTGGAGTCAATGCAGCTCAAATGTTTTGAAAACAAAAAACTGCAGATAATCTGGAGGACTTGTGTGTGAGGGGGTCAGATTAGCCGAATAGTACTGATCCAGAGAAAGAAACTTTATATCCTCTTACAGATTCAGTACTTAATCCTTCAGTGCTGGATGTTGAATCCTTCATGGACGGCTCTCAGCGTGATCATGATGTAATCCATTTTCCTAGACAGTTCTCCATTTGCCGCTGTCAGAGTCCTCTCCATTTTTTCAATTTGATGGTTAAGCCTCGCCTTGCCTGCATTTTGATAGGCTATGTCCATCTTCATCAATTTACGGTACACCAGGACAATCCCAGATCCAATCAGAACGATCCCGATGACCATTACTACGAAGACGTACAAATCTTCGACATCCTCGATGGAAAGATCAGACAGGCACAAGAGTTTCCAATTACTTGTGTCCCTCAAATAGCCCGCAGCAGCCGTTCCTGCGGGGCAAACAACCTCCCCCGGGGCACTTTTCCTCGTTGAAAAAATAGTGTCAATTGCGTTCAAAGCCCAGCTTATTAAATCCATAATTTCGTTCGATAATCAGCAGTAGAGACACGCAGACAGACGATAGCAAGCTGGGATCCAATTAGTTAGAGGAGGAAGGAGATAAGTCAGAGCAGGAGAGAAGAAAAAAGCGTCTGCTCTCTTTGGGAGGCGGATGAATAATGGCTCCAGGGGATCAAATCCACACTCTTGATTATGCATCTAAATTAAATTATAGAAACAAACAAATATTGCAGACAACAGACCTTGTGAAGATTTTGATTGCTTGGTTACTCGGTGGCGAGAGCACTATTTTCACTGCAAGCATGTAACTTACATGGAGAGGGTGAAGATATGAAGCAAAAATGATGATCAAGACTTTTCTAAAAATCATCCCGATCAATAAAGCACATATATATTTGAAAAATAAGGTCTGCCCTTGCTAAACACATAATTTGGTATTAAAATAAGAAACGCTCTAGTATCTCTAAAATCTGATGAATAATTTCGGCTGAGCTGCCGATCGCTCAGGGATAACTTTTACATGTTTTTTTTTTAAATTTAGAGAAAAGACAACTGCAAAGTGGATTTCTAAATTAAGATAAGATAGATAAGATAAGATAAGCCTTTATTAGTCCCACCATGGGGAAATTCCAGGATTGCAACAGCACAGGGATAGCAACACTCAGAGCAATAATTAAGAAGATACGGAAGATATAAATAAGAGCAGTGGATATACATACATACACATCAATATATAAATATATATACAAAGTGCGGAGCATTGTAGCGAGATGGAATAAACAGCATAACCGTCTACTTAGTTATCCTACATAGTATGAATATGTACCCATACATATTGTCACCCTCCATAGCGACCGATACTGTCCTAGTTGTATATACTGGAGGGGACCATTGTGTAAGTCTATTGCGTCTTTTGCATTCAGTACTATTAGGTCGTCATGTTTTTTTGCTATCTCTGCGAGCAGCCCTGCTTAGGTTATACAGTCGGACTGCCATAGGTAGGAAGGACCTGCAAAACCTCTCGGTTGCGCACCTAGGATGATGTAGTCTGCTGCTAAATGAACTCCTCAGTGCATTCAGTATGTCCTGCATAGGGTGGGACTCGGACTCCAGCAGAGATGACAGTTTAGCCACCATCCTTCTCTCTCCTATCTCCTCCACTGGGTCAGGGTGCTGCCCCAGGACAGAGCTAGCTTTCTTGATCAGTTTGTTCAGTCTCTTCCTATCGGCTGCTGTAATGCCACTGCCCCAGCAGACCACTCCAAAAGTGATGGCTGATGCCACCACCGTGTCGTAGAGTGTCTTCAGCAACGCCCCTTGTACACCAAAAGACCTGAGTCTCCTCAGTAGGAACAGCCTGCGCTGTCCCTTCTTGTAGAGTGCATTGGTATTGTGTGACCAGTCTAGTTTATTGTTCAGATGAACACCCAGGTACTTGTAGGATGTCACCGTCTCGATGTCTGTTCCCTGTATGTTTACTGGTGCTGTGCGAGGTTGTCCTTGCCTGCGGCAGTCCACCACCAGCTCCTTAGTTTTCCTCGCGATGATCTGGAGGCAGTTCCTATGACACCAGTCCACGAAGTCCTGGATAAGCCCTCTGTACTCAGCTTCATCTCCGTTGGAGATGAGGCCGACGATTGCAGAGTCGTCAGAGAACTTCTGTAGATGGCAGTGTGTTGTGTTGTGTGAGAAGTCCGCAGTATAAAGGGTAAACAGGAAGGGAGCCAAAACCGTTCCCTGGGGGGCCCCCGTACTACCGATGATCATGTCGGACACACAGTCCCGAGTTCTCACAAACTGTGGCCGGTTAGTGAGGTAGTCCAGGATCCATGATGACAGGTGCTGGTCCACCCCTGCACACATTTTCTATAATATAAAAATAAGACAAGAAACATCAGCAAATACATTTAAATGTACTGGTTCACAGTGTTGGTAGGGTAAAGCTGCAACTCTTCTTCATTTCTCCGCGGTTCATCATCATGGAGGTTTAGCCCGGAGGGGGCACATTGACTCGGGTTACTCTGCTCTTATCCAGTGGCTCACACGGGACCGAATGGACGCTGTGGGGCTCACATCGCTGGGGCTCAGAGGTGAAGGAGGGACCACCGGTGGACTCGGATATCAGTTTGGTGGAAGTTAATGTAAAAGCCACTTCAGCCACCGACGGAACGATAAGGGAGAAGCAGCCGGGCAGGAGGACCGGAGCTAATGGCTAACAGGGAGCTGCTGGACGGTGAAAAATCCTCCGGAATGGATTAAAGAGAGGGGCTGGAGCTTGGCCTACTCTGGAGTTTCCCCAGGCGAGAGGCGTCAAGCAGGGGTGGTTATTCCTGTATCCCTCCACCTTGCTGCCTCTATATTGGAGTTTTCCCCGGTGGACGAAAGGGTTGTTTCTCTGTGCCTTCGGGTTGGGAAATGGGTCCTGAACATCATTTGTGCCTCTGCACCAAATGATGTTTCAGAGTACCCACCCTTTTTGGAGTCTCTGACTGGGGTGCTGGAGAGTGCTCCTCTTGGAGACTCCATTGTCCTACTGGGGGACTTCAATGTGCATGTGGGCAACGACAGTGAAACCTGGAAGGGGGTGATTGGGAGGAACGGCCTGCCCGATCTGAACCCGAGTGGTGTTCAGTTATTGGACTTCTGTGCTAACCACAGTTTGTCCATAACGAACACCATGTTCAAGCATAAAGGTGTCCATATGTGCACCCGGCACCAGGACACCCTAGGTCGCAGGTCGATTGATTTTGTTATTGTGTCATCAGACCTGCGACTGTATGTCTTGGACACTCGGGTAAAGAGAGGTGCAGAGCTGTCAACTGATCACCACCTGGTGGTGAGTTGGATCCAATGGCAGGGGAGGATGCCATTCAGACCTGGTAGACCCAAATGTATAGTGAGAGTGGGCTGGGAACATCTGGCTGAGGCCGCTGTCCGGGAGGTCTTCAGCTTCCACCTCCGGAAGAACTTCAACCACATTCCGAAGGAGTCTGGAGACATGGAGTCTGAATGGGCCATGTTCTCCACCTCCATTGTTGAAGCGGCGGCCCAGAGCTGCGGCTGCAAGGTCATCGGGGCATCTCGTGGTGGCAACCCCTGAACCAAGTGGTGGACACCAGTGGTGAGGGGGGCCATTAAGCTGAAGGAGGAGTCCTATGAAGCTTGGTTGGCTTGTGGGACTCCCGAAGCAGCTGAGGTGTACTGGCAGGCCAAGCGGCGTGCAGCTCAGATGGTTGCTGAAGCAAAAACTCGGGTATGGGAGGAGTTCGGTGAGGCCATGGAACTTGGAGAGATTCTGGCAAACTGTCCGGCAGCTCAGGAGGGGGAAGGTGCTCTCTGTCCACACTGTGTATGGTACGGATGGGGTGCTGTTTACTTCGACTGGGGATATTGTCGGGCGGTGGAAGGAATACTTCAAGGATCTCCTCAATCCCACTGATGCGCCTTCCACAGAGGAACCAGGGCTTGTGCACGAGGGGGACGGCTCATCTATCACAGGAGCTGAGGTCGCCAAGGTGGTTAAAAATGTCTTTGGTGGCCGGGCCCCGGGGGTGGATGAGATTCACCCTGAGTACCTCAAGGCCCTAGATGTTGTAGGGCTGTCATGGTTGACACACCTCTGCAACATTGCGTGGAGGTTGGGGGCAGTGCCTTTGGCATGGCAAACCGGGGTGGTGGTTCCTCTTTTCAAAAAAGGGGACCGGAGGGTGTGCTCCAACTTTAGAGGGATCACACTCCTCAGCCTCCCTGGGAAGGTCTATGCCAAGGTACTGGAGAGAAGAGTCCAGCTGTTGGTCAAACCTTGGATTCAGGAGGAGCAATGTGGTTTTCGTCCTGGCCGTGGCACATCTTTTTACCCTCTCAACAATCCTCGAGGGTTCGTGGGAGTTTGCCCAACCAGTTTACATGTGTTTTGTGGACTTGGAGAAGGCATTCGACTGCATCCCTCGTGGTTTTTTGTGGGGGGTGCTTCGGGAGTATGGGGTATCGGGCTTGTTGTTACGAGATATTTTGTCTCTGTAAGACCGTTGTGAGAGTTTGGTTCATATGGTTCATATGGTTCATATGGTTCATATTTGGTTCTGAGGAGCTCATTTAGCAGCAGACTACATCATCCCAGGTGCACAACCGAGAGGTTTCGTAGGTCCTTCCTACCAACGGCTGTCAGACTGTACAACCTAAGCAGGGCTGCTCGCAGAGATAGCAAAAAGACGTAACAAACTAATAGTTTTTTGAATGCAAAAGATGCAATAGACTTACACAATGGTCCTCTCCGGCATACAACTAGGAACATACCGGTCGCTATGGAGGGTGAGAATATGTATGGGCACATAATCATACCATGTAGGATAACTAAGTAGACGGTTATGCTGTTTCATCCCACCTAGCAACAATGCTCTGCACTGTGTGTGTTTATATATTTACATATTTATTCCATCTAGCTACAATGCTCTGCACTGGGTGTGTTTATATTTATATATCTATATATTTATTCCATCTAGCTACAATGCTCAGCACTGGGTGTGTTTATATTTATATATCTATATATTTATTCCATCTAGCTACAATGCTCAGCACTGGGTGTGTTTATATTTATATATCTATATATTTATTCCATCTAGCTACAATGCTCCGCACTGTGTTTTTATATATCTACATATTATTCCATCTAGCTACATTGCTCCGCACTGTGTGTGTTTATATACTTGCATATTTATTCCACCTAGCTGCAATGCTCCGTACTGTGGGTGTTTATATATTTACATATTTATTCCATCTAGCTACAATGCTCTGCACTGTGTGTTCATATATTCATACATTTATTCCATCCAGCTACAATGCTCTGCACTGTGTGTCTGTGTGTGTGTGTGTGTATATATATATTTTATAGTAATATGTACATATGTATATTAGCTGCTCTTGCTTGCTTGTTTTTTTTTGCCTTCTGATTGTTGCTCTGAGTGTTGCTATCCCTGTGCTGTTGCAATCCTGGAATTTCCCCGTTGTGGGACTAATAAAGGCTTATCTTATCTTATCTTATCTTATATTGCCAACACTTGATTGGACTCATTTCCAGTGAGAGTTTGACTCCGCCAGGGCTGCCCAATGTCACCAATCCTGTTCATAATTTTTATGGACAGGATTTCTAGGTGCAGCCAGGGAACGGAGGGTGTCATGGTTGGTGACCACAGGATCTTATCTCTGTTGTTAGCAGATGATGTTGTCCTGCTGGCTTCATCCAGCAATAACCTACAGTTCTTACTGGGATGATTTGCCGCTGAGTGTGAAGCTCCTGGGATGAGAATCAGTACCTCCAAGTCCGAGTCCATGGTCCACAGCCGGAAAAAGGTGGATTGTCCTCTCCGGGTTGGGGACAGGCTCCTGCCCCAAGTGGAGGAGTTTAAGTATCTTGGGGTCTCACTCACGAGTGAGGGGAGAGTGTAGCAAGAGATTGAGAGACGGATCGAAGCAGCATCTGCAGTGATGCGGATGTTGTACGGTCTGTTGTGGTGAAGAGGGAGCTGAGCTCTAAGGCAAAACTGTCAGTTTACCAGTCAATCTACATTCCTACCCTCACCTATGGTCATGAGCATTGGGTAATGACCGAAAGAATGAGATCACGGATACAAGCGGCTGAAATGAGCTTTCTTCGTAGGATCGCTGGACTCACCCTCAGAGATAGGGTGAGGAGCTCAGTCATCCGGGAGAGGCTTAGAGTAGAACCGCTGCTCCTCCACATTGAAAGGAGCCAGTTGAGGTGGTATGGGCATCTGATCAGGATGCCTCCTGGACGCCTCCCTCTAGAGGCGTTTCGGGCACGTCCCTCTTGGAGGAGATGCCGGGGCAGACCCAGGACTCACTGGAGAGACTATGTCTCCCAGCTGGTCTGGGAATGCCTTGGTATCCTCTCTGAAGAGCTGGAGCAAGCGGCTGGGGAGAGGGAAATCTGGGCTTCTCTGCTTGAACTGCTGCCTCCACAACCCAGACCTCCGGAAAAGCGGTAGAAGATGGATGGATGGATGGATGGATCAGACTACTCTATTAACTGGGGTAAATCAACAGTTTTACCTATATATTGCAATTTCTCAAATACATCCTTTATTCCAATACAATCAGGTAATATTAAATACTTATGAACAGTGTTGGGAGTAACGTGTTACTGTAACGTGTTACTGTAACGTGTTACTGTAACGTCACTACTTTTGCAGTAACATGCTGTGTAACGAAAGTACTGTTTAAAAATCCAGTAATACGTCAGTTACTGAAATTTGATCAGATGCGTTATTCATTTTATTAATATTGATAGATATTTTTAGTGCAAATAGACAATCATACAACTTGCAGTTGCTACACACCCTCCTCATCAGCTGCCAACTGGGAATGAATACACATTTTCTGTGGCTATTGGCGGAACTGCCATACCCAGCGCCACTACTGACCTCAAGCCACTGGAGGTTGTCATGCCAAAGGTAAAGGCAAGCAAATAAATAAGCAAATAAATATATACTGACCCTACTGTAACTGACACAGCCGTCAGTCCCCTCTGCGGGTGCATTTCCTGTTCTGCCGCAGTTCACATCACAACCCGGTGAAGAAATGCTGTGGCAGTGGCAACTTCTCATATCGAGCCCCGATCACCTGTTGTCCCAGCGGTAAGTAGCCCCTACCAGCTCCTACCTCTGTGGTTAAACATGAGTATTTTTAGAGCAAGAAGCTCGCATTTAATGTCCGCATTAAATGCATTTAAAGTTTTCTTACACACAGAGAAAAAGTGACTGTGATTTGTTGCAGTAAAGAACAGCTTCTTCTAAGCGGTGAACTTTCATTTATCTGTGCTTTCTATTTTATTTTATCTCATTCATTTACATGCTGTTGTGATATGCAACTATTCCATGGAAGTAAATCCTCTAAATATGCGTTTTTAATGGGCTGGTCCAGGGGTGTCAAACATATGGCTCGTGGGCCAAAAACGGCCCACCAGGGGGTCCAAAATTTTCTCTGTGAATTCACACCTTTATTTCTAGTAAATTTCTGACTTTCTACTGATTACAATAGTTTGTGTAAATCTGAGACATTTTTTCTCTGTACGATGAGACTTTTTTCTCATCAGTTTTCTTTTTCTTCTCTTTTCTGATGAGAACAAGGGGCCCTTGATCTTTCTGTGTATGTGCGCAAGATGATTTAAGTATGCATTTAAAAGTAACGTGAAAGTTACTTTTCCAAGTAACTAGTTGCTTAAATCATGCAGTACCTCAAAAGTAACTCAATTACTTTTGAAAAGAAGTAACTAGTTATGATTTTTTAGTAACTTGCCCAACACTGCTTAGGAATAGATATCTCCCCCAGGCTCTCAGCGTTATTATGACTAAATCACACTCCCCTTTTAAAAACAATACAAGATGACCTTACGTGCTGGAGGACACTACCTATATCACTAATGGGAAGAGTCGCAACCGTTAAAATGATGGTCCTTCCTAAAATCAGCTATTTGTTCTCAATGATTCCTACCCAACCATCTATGGCCTGGTTTAAGTCTTTAGACTCAAATATAACTAATTTTTATGGAAGGATAAACTATCACGGATCAGTCAAAAAACTCTTCAAAAAGCAAAAGCGTGTGGCGGTTTAGATCTACCAATTTTTTTCAATTACTTTTTAGCCTATAGATTGCAGTTTGTTTCTAAATGGACAAAATCAACCCCACGATGATATCCTTGTCCTGGCCATCCTGCTGTTGTGCCGCGGGGTGGGGCGCTTTGTCACATTTTTTTTTTTTTTTTTTTGCCCATGGCTAGGTGCTGAACAGGCTTTCTGTGGGTTGCTAAATATCTCTGACTTACCTAGTCCCTGTATTAAACGCCATGACTGTTTTAAAAGCATTAATATCAGCTCTTCTCTGACAGCTTGGTAGAAATTAAAAAAAAAAAAGGGTCTTTGCTTGTCCCTTGTAAACTCATACCCATTTGGAATAATCCTGATATCTTGCAACAAAAGAGGACATTAAACTTTCCACTATGACAAGAGAAGAGAATAAAAAACTTAGAGCATCTCATTTAAGGTGGAAATTTTATCCAATTTCAGGAATTAGTGTCACAGTACGATATCAGTGATAAAAAGTTTCTTGAGTACCAACAGCTTATATCCATAATAAAAGCAAGATTCAATCTTAATCAGACAGATTTAGAGGTACCAGTTAAGGTGGCAGAGTTTTTAAATCTTTGTTCCCCTAAACTGATATTGAAAATATACGTACTATTATCAAAACTGGATGAGTCAGTATCTTTTCCAATATCAAAGTGGAAGACAGACTTATTGATCAGTAAGGATGAAAGCTTCTGGATACAAATATGTTTAAACACTTTTAAGATGACTAAAAACTCTAATTTACAACTCATACAGTATAAAGTTCTACATAGAATTCATTACACAGGACAAAGGATGTTCAAAATGGGCCTGAGTCACACAAATATCTGATTCTACTGCACCAACAACATCCCGGATAGCTATATGCATGCTATGTGGTCCTGTGCACGGTTCAAAAGTTCTGGCGGAAGACATGTGAGGACCTGTCGGCATGCCTTGGGTATTGCGTCCCATCCTCAGCCACACTTTGCATATTAGGTGAAATAAATACAGAGGCAAGGATGTCACACATGGTTCTCACCACCTTATGCGTTGCAAAGAAAACTATCCTCATGAATTGGAAATCAAGAAATAACTGCATCATAACAGCAGCATGACTCACTATAATAACTTACTATTGGATTATATTAGCTTGGAGAGAATGTCTGCCTCCTCAAATAATCAGTTGGCTGAATTCAATTCTCTCTGGTCACCGCTTATTAATTCTATATCCTGAGGGGTGGCGGGTGGTGGCTCACTCTCCTTGGCGCTTCTGGCGGCTGGCTGCGCCCAGACTACAAGGGGCTAGTATCCAAGGGCCTGATCGGTGTGGCCATGTGTCTGGCCCAGGGGAGTTGGTTGGGGGGGGCTGCGGGGGGGGGCCGGGGGGTGAGCCGTGGCCCCCAGCCAACTGGCCTTGCCTCCCGGGGGGGGGGGGGGGCTGGATCTGGCCCTGGGTCCCTGGTGCTGGAGGGAGCGGGGGCGTTCTCCCCCTGGGCCGGAGTCAGGTGTGTGCTGGTGGCACGGGCCGGCCCTGGTGTGTCCTTGCACGTTGGGGTCATGTCCTCTCTGGGGCCCTCGTGGCACCCTGGGGCAGGTGCCTGCATCCTGGGAGGTCACCCTCCCGGTCCTCTGGGGCCTGCGGGTGTGCGTGTGTGTGTGTGAGAGAGAGTGGGTGTGAGTGGGGGTGGGGGTGTGAGCGGGTGCGGAAGTGTGTGTGTGTATTGTGTGTGGGCATCTGGGGCTGTGTGTGGGTGTAGGTGGGCATGTGTGATGGCGAGTGTGTGTGTATGTGTGCACATGAGGGTGGGTGGGTGTGTGTGTGTACGGGTGTGGCTACCTATGGGTGGATGTGTGGGAGTGGAGGATGTGTGTATGGGTAGGAGAACTTCGTTGGGTGGCGGGGGGGAAGGGTCCATCTAGTGGCATGGGGGTTGGTGATTTGGGGCCTGCTTGTCCTGGCCATCCTGCTGTTGTGCCGCGGGGTGGGGCGCTTTGTCACATTTTTTTTTTTTTTTTTTTTTGCCCCTGGTGCCATTGGCGGAGGGTGTGTGTGGGTGCTCGGGGGTGGTTGGGGGCACCGTTGGTGCGGGTTGGTGGTCGTGTTGCCGTCGGGCTGCTCCAGGGTGGCTGTGGCTGCAGGGAGACCTGCTGCTGTCGGTGTGCACTGGGGTGGGTGGTCGGTGGGCCTGCAGTGGGTGCTCGGGGGTGTCGCTTGGCGGGTAGGGCGCCGTGTGGGTCCGGCCCATTGTCCACTATTGTGACTATTGTTGTTGTGCATGTTTGTGTGTGCAAGATGAGTGAGAATGGGTGTGGTTGCTCCATCATGTTTGTGGTGCTGGGAGTGCCAGGGCGTGACGCTGGTGGGTCCTGGGCAGCTCAGCCTGGCGGCCCTCGCCCTGGGTTAGGATTTGGGGGCAGTGAGTGGCCTCATGAACCAGTTTGCAAGCTGGATTCTGGGGGAGACAGCCTTGTTTTTGGACCGCCTCCCTCCCTGTCTTACTTCCCACCCCCTGCCCCCTACCCCTGATTCTGGGTGGAATATACATCTTCTTGGATACAGATCTTTGTGGGGATTAAGGCTTTGGGGCGGGGGTGGGGGGGTGCCACACTGTGTCGCTGAAGGGGATACCTCTGCTGCGTGGTGGGGCTGCCCTCACCTCAATTTTAATTGCATTTTAAACACTGAGGGCTTGGGGGGGATGGGGGCTTCGTTGCCTATCACAGTGGCTAATGGTGCTCCAATCACCATCCCCACAATTTTATCTGCACTATGATAGTCCACACATTTACACACAATCACATCATACAACCGATATACACTACCATGTTTTGTGCAAGGGGGAGGGGGGAAGGGGATCTTCCCCCACCCCGTTGCCTTCCTCCTGCTGGAAGCCTGGGGGCCCAGCAGGGGTCTGTGACCTCTCATGTCAAAATTCCTGGGTGCTGTTGAATGTATAGATACAAGCAAGGGAATGAGAGAGGGACTGAATACGAGAGTAAGTGAGAGTGAAGGAGTGATGAATGGAGATGGTGATGGTGGGTTGGTTTTGTGTGGGGCTTTGCATGTTGGGTGGCATCTTGGGGCACCTGCGGTGATCTGCTGATCAGTCGCTTGGGTGGGCACTGGGGGTGGGGGTCTGCTTCTGTGGCCGCGGCCGCCCTGGGGTGAGTTGGGAGTGGGGGGGGGGGGGCGCTGTCCTGTGCCAGCGGTCTCCCCGGCGGCTGCCGGGCGCCGGTGCATGTTCAGGTTCGCTGCATCTATATCGCAGTCGCCCTAAGAAATAAGGATGAATGAGGGTGGGTGAGTGTGAGAGGGAGAGCACAAATGGATGTGAGTTGGTCGGAGTGTGAGTGAGAGTGCATGCATGGGTGAACGTGACCCTGAGAGTGAGTGGGAGTGAGAGTAGACAGGTACAGGAGTGAGAGGGAATGGGTGGGTCCAGGGGTGTAAGAGTGGGTGAGTGAGAGTGAGGGAGTGCATGTGGGTGCATATGAGAGCATGAGGGTGTGAAGGTGTGGGGATGGGTGTGTCTACGGGTCGGGAGGTGCTGGATTGAGGGGTGTAGTGCCTCTTGGCTGTGTGGGTTCTCCTGAGCGTGGTGGACTTCTATGGGCATGGGGGTCCCCGTGGTGTGTGGCAGTAGTGCTGGGGGGACTTCTATGGGCATGGGGGTCCCCGCGGTGTGCGGCGGTGGTGCTGGGGGGGCACACTGTTGGGGTGCCTGGGGGGGCCTGTGTTAGTGGGTGCGGGCCAGTCTCTGGCCCGGGAGGTCGGGTCGCTGGCCTCCTGGCACTTGGGGCCCGGGGACTGGCGTTGGCCCCACTGGGGGGGTGAGGGGGTTGGTTGGTCTGGGGGTGTGGGCCGGCCGTGCCAGCCACCTGACAATCTGGCCTCCCTTGATCGTCTCTCCGGGGGCGGATGCCTGAGTTTCCGGGGGCTTGCCGACCTTGGGCATTTGTGCCTTGTGGGGGCTGCCTTGCCTGCTTGCGGTTCCCGGTGGGGGGGGAGGGTTGCTGTGACCGGCCCCCCTCTTCGTATGTTTCCTGACAAACGACTCACACGCATGCACTTATTTTGCACGCGTTCTCATATATTCGCACATGGACGCACACTCACAAATGTCTGTCCTTTAACAGGCCCGGATACCACACTCAAGTTGAGACCTCTTCTGTGGAAGAAGCAGCTTGTCTTCTGTTTGTTTTAGTTGTTGGTTTGTTTGTCTTTTTGTCTGTTCCCCTTCCTTTTCTTTCCCCCACAAACTTGCTTTCCTAATTCCCCATCCTGTCGGGTCCTCCATGGATAAAATAACTTAAAGTATTAAAAGTTATTACAGGAGGAGTTTACAACAATATATAGTACATAGTTAGGTACTGTATAAAGCTCCTTTTGGCAAAGTAAATCTGTTTTGGCACAATAAGGGTAACAGACTGCTGTTCTGCTTACCTAGGCTTACCTAGCTGCCTGACAGGACAAGGAGAAAATAAATAAATAAATAAATACATACATACATTCATTCATCTTCTTCCGCTTAATCTTAACTTGGGTGAGAGGCAGGGTACACCCTGGACAGATCGCCAGTCCATCACAGGGCCAACACAGAGAGACAGACAACCATTCACTCTCACAGTCATACCTAAGGACAATTTAGAATTCGCAGTTTGATGCCAATTAACCTAAATTGCATGTTTTTGGCATGTTGGAGGAACATACATATATACCACTTCTAATTGAACCAAAAAATTTATTGGTTGATTTATGGATCAAACACCTGTTGTGAATTTTGCTGTCACGCACCTTGTTAGAGAACCACAAGTTATGCAAAAAGTACTGAAATATTGAACAGTTGGACATGTGCATTCAAAAGGTTACAGAAGATCAAATTAAGTTCACCTGTAAAGGTTATAGTGGATTTTAGGTGCATCCTGAAATTTCACCAGAAAATCGAATATCCCTAACTTTTTGTCAGTAGTGTATATACAGTATATATACGTATATATACTGTATATATATATATATATATATATATATATATATATATATATATATATGTGGAGAATGTGTTCAAGAATGAGGCTGAGTTTGTTCCTCAGATTCAACTTTATTCACAGAGCACATCTCCATCAAATCTCACTTCCTCTTGATTTGCTTTGACTCAAAGCAAATCAAGAGGAAGTTTTCATCTCACATCAGGGGTTTTATACCCCGGGCACGAAACAGCAGTCACATGGTGTTTAATCAAACATACAGTCACATGGTACTTAATCTCAATCCCAAAGTAACCCCTTTGATCTCACGCCATTGTCCTCTAGTCTCTGTGGCCCGGAAATCTTCCCCGGTCGTCTCCCGGAAACAAAGGCCGAATCTCACACTCCTCTGCTGAATCCCAGAGTCTCAGTCCTCTTTGTTCCATGAGACGTGAAGCACACAATAAACATACAGCAACACAATTGTGGGGAATATGTAACCAACATATGCGCCACATATATATATATATATATATATATATATATATATATATATATATATACACTACCGTTCAAAAGTTTGGGGTCACTTAGAAATTTCCTTATTTTTGAAAGAAAAGCACTGGGTTTGTTTTTAATGAAGATAACTTTAAACTAATCAGAAATACACTCTAATATCTAATATACATTGTTAATGTGGTAAATGACTATTCTAGCTGCAAATGTCTGTTTTTTGGTGCAATATCTACATAGGTGTATAGAGGCCCATTTCCAGCAACTATCACTCCAGTGTTCTAATGGTACAATGTGTTTGCTCATTGCGTCAGAAGGCTAATGGATGATTAGAAAACCCTTGTGCAATCATGTTAGCACAGCTGAAAACAGTTTAGCTGGTTAGAGAAGCTATAAAACTGACCTTCCTTTGAGCAGGTTGAGTATCTGGAAAAAATTATTATTTCAAATACAAATCATTATTTCTAACCTTGTCAATGTCTTGATTATATTTTCTGTTCATTTTACAACTGATGGTGGTAAATAAGTGTGACTTTTCATGGAAAACACAAAATAATTGTCTGGGTGACCCCAAACTTTTGAACGGTAGTGTGTATATATATATATATATATATATATACGTATATATATATACACACACACACACAATAGGAGACAGCACTTTAAAGCACACCCATTCGGAGCATTTGATGGTCATTTTACATTCGCTGGCAGCCATACTACTTAAGCAAAGAGGTTCCACACTCCATCACAAAACCGAGAAATGCCAGGAGATCCTCCACCCTGGTCCTGTAGCTGGAGACTGCGCTGCGTTTAAAAATGCTTGTGTCCTCTGACTGGAGGTACTTCAGACAGCAGAGGAAGGTTAAGATAAGATAAGATAAGATAAGCCTTTATTAGTCCCACAATGGGGAAATTCCAGGATTGCAACAGCACAGGGATAGCAACACTCAGAGCAACAATCAGAAGGCAAGAGGAAAACAAGAGCAGCGAGTATACATATTTACATATAAATATAAATATATATATATATAGACACACAGTGCGGAGCATTGTAGCTAGATGGAATAAATATATGAGTATATAAACACACAGTGCGGAGCATTGTTGCTAGATGGAATAAATATATAAATATATAAACACACACAGTGCGGAGCATTGTAGCTAGATTGAATGAAACAGCACAACAAGGTTGCATTATTCCACCTCTTGTTCAGTATTACAGGTGAGACCTAGATTTTTATGGCTATTTTTGAGCCACACAGAAGTTTGATAAGGGAGTCAACTGTCTTGCGCATCTCGGAGGGAGAAAAATGCCTTGTGGGTAAAAGCAGGTCTCTGGTGGACCACTCCCAGTTACATGGGGTGAGACTGGACATCCTGGCAGATAAGCACATCTGTCGCAAGGTCTGTGGTGGACTTTTGCCAGTCAGTGCTGTATAATATTGTGTGGTTGGGTAGTCTTTATAAGAAGTGGACATCGACACCAGCGTGGATCTCAGAACAAGCCTCATTTTATTCTGTTGTCTTCCAACCTCATTCGACACGTATATCTCTACTAGTGCCATCGTGTGGCAAGGCATTACATTACATCCCCCCCTTTTAGATATTTACCATATCCCTTTATATATCTTATTTACTTACATTCTAATAATAAAGAATATGGTCAACCACAAGATAACACAAAGCTACACTGTCACTACTGTGCGCTTACATTTTCAGAACATAAATTTTTCTTTTCATTTTCTTTTCTAACTAGAAGGACAGGGTAGACTACCTGACCCTTCAGGCTCTGCCATAGGGAATTATTCTGCCCTGTTCACTGCAGGCCTCTATACTAGGTTTTACCAGTTCAGTCTTTCTGGTGGACGAGATACTCGCCCCGATCTGGTCACAGTCACATCCGAGCTGGGCTGATCTGGCTCTGGATCAGGCTGATCTGGTTCTGGAAGAGCAGTGAGCTGAGCTCTGTTTCTTCTCAGTGTGCCCGACTCTGTCTCCACGTTGTACGACCTTGGAGTTGATGACGTCGACTGGACTGTCCCGGTGGTCTTTGCTGAGCAGATCCACACTCTCTGACCTGGTTCGAGAACCGGCAGCTCTCTTGCTCTGTGTCTCGCTCCATATGCTTTCTTCTGATTCTCTTTCAATCTTGCGTCTTTCTTTTTAAAAGCATGAAGGTCTGGCCACTTTGGTCTGAGAGTCTGTGGAGGGACCGGAACTGTCGATCGCAATCTTCTCCCCATCAGAAGTTCTGCTGGTGAGGCTCCATGAGCCAATGGGGTTGTCCTGTAAGTCAGGAGAGCTCTTTGGTGATCTTGGTTCTTGCTGAGTATCTGCTTTACTGTTCTCACCGCCCTCTCTGCTTCCCCATTGCTTTGCGGATACCTGGGGCTACTGGTGACATGTTCAAAGTCGTATTCCTGAGCAAATACTTTAAACTCTGAAGAGGCGAACTGTGGCCCGTTGTCCGTCACTAGTACCTCAGGGATACCGAATCTTGCAAAGATGACTTTCAGCCTCTCGACTGTGGTTGCTGTAGTAAGCGTTGGAAGGTTGGCTATTTCAATGTATCTGGAGAAATAGTCAACTACGACTAGGTAGTGGCTCTTCCCCCACTCGAAGAGGTCCGCCGCTAGCCTTTGCCACGGCCTTGCAGGTAAGGGGGTCGTGAGCAGTGGCTCTGTGCGATAGCTGGAGTACTGGCTGCATACTTCACACCTCTCCACAAGCTCTTTGATGTCCCTTGTCAAGCCTGGCCACCACACAGACTGTTGGGCTCTTGAAATGCACTTTGTCATGCCCAGGTGCCCATGGTGGATTCTCTCCAGCATGTCTCTTCGCATTGGCGCTGGAATGACTAGCCTTTCTCCCTTTAGGAGGATACCGTCAGCCACATGGATGTCAGCTCTGTGCGGCCAGTACTTTAGCAGCCTCTCTGGAACTGCTTGTCTGTGCGAAGGCCATCCTTTGTCTGTGTATGCCCTCAGCTGTTTCATTGTTGTCGTTGTTCTGCATGTTTTTAATTTCATCCAATTTTGTTTTTGTTGCAGGTATGTGTTCCATCACAAAGTCGATGTACACCTGACACTCTCTTTCCAGGCTGGCACTCTCCGTGCTGCTCTCTGGTCCCAGTGGCACTCGTGACAATGCGTCAGCAGCCACCAACTGTTTCCCTGGTACATGAATTATCTTGTAGTTGAATCTCATCATTCTCAGTCTGAATCTGAGTATTCTTGGAGGTAAATCATCCAGTGGCCGGGTACCTAACAGTGATATGAGAGGTTTGTGATCTGTACACACCGTGAAGTCCATTCCCAGGAGATAGGTGCTCAGGCGCTCGCACGCCCATGTCACGGCGAGAGCTTCTTTCTCGATTTGAGCGTACCGAGACTCTGTGGGTGACAGACTTCTAGATATGTACACCACTGGCCTGAATTCTCCACCTGGCTGTCGCTGCATCAGTACTCCTCCCAGGCCATATGATGAAGCGTCAGCCGACACGAGAGTTTCTCTTTTTGTACTGTACTGAGCCAGTACCGCTGGAGAGCTAAGCTCTTTCTTCACAGCTTCAAAAGCTGTCTTTTGCTGCGCGTCCCATGTCCACTCGCTGTCGCTGCGCAGCAAGTCTCTCAGGGGCTTTGTGAGATTGGGGAGGCGCGAGGAGAACTTGCAGACATAGTTCACCATCCCCATGAAGCGTCTCACCGCTTCAACGTTCTTGGGTTCGGGCATGTTCAAGATTGCTTTAATTTTGCTTGGGTCAGCCTCGATCCCGTCGGCACTGACCATATGCCCTAGGAATTTCACGTCCTTCACACTGAACTCACATTTTTCGTTTAAGGTCAGACCTGCCTCTTCAAGCTTCTTGAGAAGTTCGCACAGCCTGTTGTCATGCTCAGTCTGATCTTTGCCAAACACCAATATGTCGTCGGCATGGCAGAGTGCGCCTGGGGTGCCGTCGACAAGCTGGGAAAGTCTTAGCTGGAAATGTTCCAGCGCAGAAGAAATCCCGAATGGGAGTCTCCTGTAACAATACCTCCCAAATGGTGTAATGAAGGTTGTCAATGGCTCTGATTCCTCATGCAGGGGAACTTGCCAAAACCCTGCTGTGGCATCCAATTTTGAGAAGATGACGGCTCCGTCTAGCTTTGCTAGAGTCTCATCCACAGCTGGGAGTATGTGTCTTTCTCGACGCACGCTCTCATTCAGCCTTGTCAGGTCTGAGCAGATCCGGATTTTTCCATTGGGTTTGGGTGCAACCACCATTCCTGAACACCACTCGGTTGGTTCTTGGATCTTTTGAATCACGCCCATCTCTTCCATCCTCTGGAGCTCTGATTTGACTCTGTCCATTAATGGTAGGGCTACATGTCTAGGGGCTGACAAGGCGTATGGCACAGCTCCCTGAGCTAACTCAATTTTATAGCTACCCTGCAGCTTCCCTAAGCCTGAGAATACTTTCGGGAACATTTTCTTGAATTTTTCATCAGATGCTAGCACTGCAGCTATCTGCTGCAACAGAGGTAGGCTCTGTATAGCTGGGAGCCCTAATAGTGGCATCACTAAATCCTTCACAACAAATACATCCTGCTCTGTTTTCTTTATGCCCTTTTTCAGGCAGGCTGTGAATGTGCCTAGCACCGTCAGTGGCTGGTTGTTGGGGCCACATAACATTCTCTGTGACTTCTTTAGGTCACCATCTCTTGTTTTGCAGTACATGGAGTCTGGTATGGCGGTGACAGCCGCTCCTGTATCCAACTTGAAGTTAATCATTTTTCCATTCATTTCTATGTCATTTCTCCAGACATCCTGTTTATCAGTCTCTATTGCTCCCAAGAAAGCGCTCTCTTCAGTCTCATACACCTCTTCAATAGCCTCGACACGTTGCTCTGTCCTACACACTGCAGCATAGTGTCCTTTTCTTTTACATTTGCAGCACTCTGCCTCTCTCGCTGGGCATTGTTTCCATGCGTGTTGAGGACTGTGGCCACACCTTTTGCACGTGCCTGTACTCTGCGTCGCGTTGGTTTGAGTTTGTTTCGCCATATTGGGTTTCGCAGGTTTTTTTCTCTCTCTCCCAACTCTTTCACACAGGCGACCCTCTCTCCTGTCGGATTCTTGTCACCAACTTCTGACACCATGTATAATATTGTGTGGTTGGGTAGTCTTTATAAGAAGTGGACATCGACACCAGCGTGGATCTCAGAACAAGCCTCATTTTATTCTGTTGTCTTCCAACCTCATTCAACACGTATATCTCTACTAGTGCCACCGTGTGGCAAGGCATTACATTACAGGTGCATCGTGATATGCACTACACAAAAAGCAGAAATAAACAAACCTATCATCTGGTCAGTCACTGCAACAGATACTGGAGTCAGTTTGTCTTGGCCTGTCCTTGCCACTGATAATACCTCTATCTGCCAAGAATGTGTCACTAGTCCAGCAAAAGCTAGCAGTACTCAAATGCTTTGCAAGCAGTTTCATGAAATGGTCAGTCAGAGAGCAACTCATACCAGCTCGGACGTCGCCCGGGTTAACAAGGTCAGGAGTTCCTGGCAGCAGAAGGCGAATTACAGAGCTGCGTGGAGGAATCTGATCAGACCTAAATGAAACAGTCATTGTCGCCCATGACAGACTGCTATGGTGATGATGATGATGATGATGATATACAGTATACTGTATATACAGTGTATATATATATATATATATATATATATATATATATATATATACTGTACACTACCGTTCAAAAGTTTGGGGTCACCCAGACAATTATTTTGTGTTTTCCATGAAAAGTCACACTTATTTACCACCATGAGTTGTAAAATGAATACAAAATATAGTCAAGACATTGACAAGGTTAGAAATAATGATTTGTATTTGAAATAATAATTTTTTCCAGATACTCAACCTGCTCAAAGGAAGGTCAGTTTTATAGCTTCTCTAACCAGCTAAACTGTTTTCAGCTGTGCTAACATGATTGCACAAGGGTTTTCTAATCATCCGTTAGCCTTCTGACGCAATGAGCAAACACATTGTACCATTAGAACACTGGAGTGATAGTTGCTGGAAATGGGCCTCTATACACCTATGTAGATATTGCACCAAAAACCAGACATTTGCAGCTACAATAGTCATTTACCACATTAGCAATGTATATTAGATATTAGAGTGTATTTCTGATTAGTTTAAAGTTATCTTCATTAAAAAAAAAACCCAGTGCTTTTCTTTCAAAAATAAGGAAATTTCTAAGTGACCCCAAACTTTTGAACGGTAGTGTATATATATATATAATGATGGATTATAATGGGTCATGATGTAATTTTTGCAATGCTCTTCGCTATCTATCTATCTATCTATCTATCTATCTATCTATCTATCTATCTATCTATCTATCTATCTATCTATCTACCTATCTACCTACCTACCTACCTACCTACCTACCTACCTACAAGGGGGGCTGAAAAGGTCATAGTGGTCACATTTGACCAAATGTGGTTTACTTTTCAACTGCAGGGACCCAAGTGCTTCAACACCGATGAAGAAGTGTGTCTTCTGAGACTATGTTGAAAAATAAACCACATTTGGTCAAATTTGACCACGATGAACTTTACAGCCTATGAACTTTTCAGACCCCCTCGTAGATAGATAGAAAAGTAGTGTGAAAAAAGGTCATCGTGTTCTCAGATATCAGAGCTCAGTCATGTGAATAGGTGTCTGTCAGACTGTGAGCAGCAGTATTTACGTTTTGTGTTCCACCCACGGTGGCTGCTGAGCGACCAGAGGGTTGATGACAATAAACTGTCTTAAGAGGAGTTTTCCACTTACCATTGTTCTTACTGCAGCATCGTTTCTCTGTCAACTCATTGGACGGCGGTGGTGACGCCTCTGCTGACGTGTGCCAAACACTGAGTCAGGCTTAGCAATGTGCTTACACATGCCTGCACACAAAGCACTTCTTAAAGACCTGAATTTATTACATATGCAGAGGAAATGAAAAGCAGTGAGAGGAGAACAAAGGAAATGTGGAGAATGTGGAGTCTTTCCACACCATGAAAACGGTCACATACACATGCATACATACTGTATATACTGTATTTCAATTTCTCTTATGACCATGATCAGTGTAATTTAAAAACTACAGACCAGGGGTCTGCAACCTCTATGATGAAAAGAGCCATGTGTCATGAATTGCCCCTCGGGGCAGTGAGGAAGACCAATGCGCTGAACTGTGAGTTTGTGAGATTTATTGAAAAACAATGAAATACAAAGTCCAAAACAGTGCTCTAACACAAAATTCAAACAAGCAATCAAACTTAAAGATTAAGCGCACGAGAACGAGGGCTGTGTTCTGGTGGAGACAAGGAAAGGAGAAACTCAAGACTGCGGCAGCGGGAAATGAAAATAACTGCCCTTAAATAGGATCAGAAACAAATCACATAAATAATGACACGTGTGGGTCACATGAGTGGGCAGAAGGTAACAATGATTCATAATTGGACCAGCTGGCAGCAATGAGAGGGGAGTGACCGGAGCTGACGGCTGACAGAAGTGACGCCCACACAGAGCACAAACCAGGAAATGCCACTGACAGCTGTCAACCCAGAGGGAGAACACAACAGTCAGGATATAAAGAATAAAATATCAGCAAATGCAGACTGAGATCTAAATACAAATTAATACAAAATAGGAGCGTAACAAAACTAAGACATAAACAGGAAAATGGAAAACGGTGAGAATAACAGAAACCAAAAAGCACAAAATACAACAAATATATAAATATAGAGAAAAAGCCATGAGACTGAGCATGGCGGAAACCTCCAGTGCTCAACTCATGACAGAGCCCCCTTCTAAAGGGGTGGATACCAGACACCCCAGGGTAACATCAAAAGAACCCCCCCCCCCCCCAAATAGGAGCACAACAATAACCCACCCCAGGTGGGTGGTGGGGGGAACAGGCTAGGAGGGAACAAAACAAAATCCCGCTCAGGACCCACACCAGGCAAAATCCCAAACACCTAAGCTCCCTGGACCAAAGAGCTGGACAGTTCAGGCGGGCGGCCAAAGTCCCAGGCCCGGCAGATGGCATGATGGAAAGAGTCGGGTGGCCTACCAGAGAAGGTGGACCACCCAACCCCACAGCACAGTCTGTTGGGTCGTCTGCCAGAGTTTTTTAACCACCTGAACAGAAAGGGTGGTCCAGGAGGTTGCTGCCGAGCAGAAAGAACCAGCGGTGAGCCAGATGGAGGAGTTGGGAAACCCGAGCCGACGTCAGGGTGAGGAGAGGGAACTACCACGGCCTTGGGCACAGGAGAGGGAACCACGATGGCCTCGGGCAGAAGAGGGGGAACCACGACGGCGTCTGGCAGAGGAGAGGGAACCACAACAGTATCTGGCAGAGGAGGGGGAGCAATGACGGCGTCTGGTAGAGGAGCGGGAACCACGATGGCATCCGGCAGAGGAGGAGGAACCACAATGGCTTCTGGCAGAGGAGAGGGGACCACGAAGGTTTCAGACCGCTCTGCAGCACCCTTGGTGGTCCTGGACTGGGAAATTACAGCATCCACGGTGGCTCCAAGCTAGAGCAGAGCTGCACTCGCAGTGGTCCTGGACTGGGACATAGCTGCACCCTCGGTGGACCCGGACTGAGCCATAGCTGCACCCTCGGTGGACCTGGACTGGGCAAGAGCTGCACCCACGGTGGCCCCTGGGCTGGAGCGCAGCACCCAAGTAGGTTTCAGGCTGGGGCACAGCACCCACGCAGACCCGGACTGAGGAGGAGCTGCACCCACAGAGGTCCCGGGCTGGGACGGAGTATCTGCAACAACCTCATCCGGAGGGGGAGCAGCACCCATGGAGGTCCCGGGGTGGAACGGAGCACATGCAACAACCTCAGCCAATGGGGAAGCAGCACCCTTGGAGGTCCCGGGCTTGGACAGAGCACCCGCGATGACCTCGACGGGGCTGCTGGACCCACGGAGATCTCTAGTGAACCTGGACGATCCTCGGTGACCCTGGGGAAAAGCTCACACAAGAGAGGCAGAGAAACAGGATCAGGGTCACTGGCAGCAGAGGAGCCAGGTGAGGTGAGCTCAGGTGCAGCTGATGGCTGCACTTGGCTCTCCCCACCAAGAGCCCGACAAGATCTCTCCAAAATTGAAACAATGAAAACAAAGGAGAGCACTTGCCTGAGCTTGAGCTCCACCACTGTCCAGGACTCCGTCGATACAAGCGACGACGTCTCGGGCCCAGCCCTCTGAAGAGCCAGCTTCGGCTCAGCTGCGGTGGCCCCTGCAGCAGGCATGGTGGTTGGTGCAGTCCCGGGACCTCCCAGTGAGGTGACTCACACAGGTGGCCTGTCCGGCGTGGATTCAGGAGGTCAATTTTCCATTGGCGCTGGATCCTGTTCTGCTGAGGCCAGGGGACACTTCATCATCGGCACAGGCTTCAGTTCAGTCACAGCACTCTCTCTCCATCCAGACTGTTCCTGCGGGGCTGGGACCAGGTCCTCCAAGGCCGCAGGCTCCTCCATCATCCGGCGGCTTGATCCTGGGGCCGGTGGACACTCAGGGGGCAGACGAGGAGACACGGAGAGAGCAGGTGAAAAGTTTTTAGCTGCAGCAGGCGGTAAGAGCTCACAGGACTGTGGGGGCTGAGACTCACCGCCTGGAATCAGGCAAGAAAATTTATATGTTGGTAATAAAGAATTAAAAGTCACTTGCCTGTGTTCCCAGGGCATGATGTTTTCTGTTGCAGCAGGTGTAGAATCCACCCTCTTCATGGCTCCAGCGGTTGTGGGCCCCTCAGTGGAACGTAGAGGAGCCGCCCCTGCAGACACGGTGATGGGTGGAGCTGGGAAGGAAACGGCTGACCTCTCAGCAGCAGGAAGAATCGCCGAGGAGGAGCAGGAAACAGCAGCTGCGGAGAGGGAAGAAGCTGACGATACAGCTGGAGAGGAAAAACACTGAGAGGGAGTTGCTGCCTGAGAAGTGGGAGTATTCCTCTGGCAGTCCGGTGCTGGATGGTGGCGTTGTGGAGGGGATGGAAGTGGAGCAGGAACGGGCGCCGGAGACTGGTGAGGCGTCGATACAACAGAAGCCTGGGAATGCCTCCCCTTCAGCGCGGGCCAAGATTTCCTCGTGGAATTTCTCACCTTCTCACTGTTCTCACGTTGCAATGCCGCCATCAGAGGAATCCTCTCCACCCCCTCAGCATGTTCCTGAAGCTGAGGGCACTGACGAACAGCTGCATCCACAAGGCCCAGGTACCACAATGCGTCGGCCGTGAGGAAGCGGGCGAGCGCTGGAGTAGAGAGCGTTGATGAGCAGACGGCTCTAGGCCGAGGCTCCAGGCAGAGCGGGCTATATAGTCCGAGATTGATAAGGCGTAGGTGTGCGCGCAGCTGAAGCGGGAGACAGGCGAGAGCGAGTTGTGACAAAATGTGCAACCCTTTAATCATAAATTTAAAATTTTTTTCTTGTAAACTTTTGTAAAATTGGGTCTTTTTCTCATAAATGTGTGATTTTTTTCTTGTAATTTTTTTTCTTGAAAATTAGCATTTTTTCTCACAAATTTGCAAAATTTTTCTTATATATTTTAATCTTTCTAATCATAAATTTGCAACTTTTTCTTGTATATTTGCAACTTTTTCTCATAAATTTTTGACTTTTTTTTCCTAGAAAGTTTGCAACTTTTTTCACAGAAATTCGTAACATTTTCTTGTATATCTGCAACTTTTTCTCAAAACTTTTTGACTTTTCTTCCAGAAAATTTGTAACTTTTTTCTCATACACTACCATTCAAAAGTTTGGGGTCACCTCAGACAATTTTGTGTTTTCCATGAAAAGTCACACTTTTATTTACCACCATGAGTTGTAAAATGAATAGAAAATATAGTCAAGACATTGACAAGGTTAGAAATAATGATTTGTATTTGAAATAATAATTTTTTCCTTCAAACTTTGCTTTCGTCAAAGAATCCTCCATTTGCAGCAATTACAGCATTGCAGACCTAACATGATTGCACAAGGGTTTTCTAATCATCCATTAGCCTTCTGATGCAATGAGCAAACACATTGTACCATTAGAACACTGGAGTGATAGTTGCTGGAAATGGGCCTCTACCGTCGGCCTCCGTCGGTCTATGATGACCATGGAAGAGAATCCTAAATGTCTACTCTGCTGGAACAGCACCGCCTGTGGCTGAACAGGCCGATGTGCACCGGTGTTCTACCTTCCAGCGTTGGGCGTTGGTAGGATTCAAGCCTGGGCAGGAAGATATGGAGGACAAGATGTTACCCATACAGCATGTCCCCCCTCTCCACGTCACTGATGGATCCAAAGGAACAGCAGGGCTGCTATAGTTTGGCACCAGCGCCGTTGCAGGAGCTGCCAGAACGATGTTGAGCACAACAGAGAACTGCCTTAGGGGCTCCGGCTCCGGATTTTTCCTCAGGGTTGACTCCCGAAGCCTTTCCCGTGACCGGGTGTGCCGCAAGGCAGCTGAGGTTTGAAATCAGGGTTTACCTTCCCCTAGATGGGCTACCTTCCCAGGTTGACGAGCCACCATCTACCCGAAGCATCTGGTTTTAAGGTGCCAGAGATCCGCCCTCACCCCTTCTCCTATTAGTAAAAGCAGTTCCGCCGGGCTTAGAGACTAAACCACACGGGCAGGCTAGGAGTTGGACTTAGTTGTCAGAGGCTTTTCGAGACGCACGCCATAAGGAGCATTTTATGAGCACTGGGAGCTTAACCCCAGTGTCGCTCCTGGCTATGACAACCTTGGAACCGGGCCTCTATACACCTATGTAGATATTGCAACAAAAACCAGACATTTGTAGCTAGAATAGTCATTTACCACATTAGCAATGTATAGAGTGTATTTCTGATTAGTTTAAAGTTATCTTCATCGAAAAAAAGTGCTTTTCTTTCAAAAATAAGGAAATTTCTAAGTGATCCCAAACTTTTGAACGGTAGTGTAAATTTGTAACTTTTTTCTTACATATTTCCAACATTTTCTCATAAATTTTTGACTTGTTTGCCAGAAAATTAACAACTTTTTTTGCAAATTTGCAACTTTTTCTCCCATAAATGTTCAACTCCTTTGTCATAATTTCTTCTTATAAATTGACAACTTTTTTCTCATAAATATGCAGTTTTTTTCATGTAAATTTGAATTTTTTTTCATAAATTCACAATATTTTTCTTGTACATTTACATTTTCATCTATTTCCTCATAAATGTGCAACAGAACTTTTTTTCTTGTATATTTGCAACTTTTCTTGTAAATTTTTGCTTTTTTCTTCCAGAAAATTTGCAACTGTTTTCTCATAAATTTGCAACTTTTTCTTGTATATTTGCCACTTTTTGTCATAAATTTTTTACTTTTTTCCACAGTGTTTTCTCTGGCTTAAAGACCATGGCGTGGTGGCAACATATTTTTTTGGGGGGTGGGGGTGCAGACAACACATGACACAATTGTAACTAGAACATGTTAATTTTATACTGTACATTGGTGTGAAAAAGTGTTTGCCCCCTTCCTGATTTCTCATTTTTTTGTATGTTTGTCACACAAATGTTTCAGATCATCAAGCAAATTTAAATATTAGACAAAGATAACACAAGTAAACACAAAATACAGTTTTTAAATGAAGGTGTTTATTATTAAGGGAAACAAAAGTCTAAACTTACATGGCCCTGAGTGAAAAAGTGACTGCCCCCTAAACCTAATAACTGGTTGGGCCACCCTTAGCAGCAACAACTGCAATCAAGCATTTGCAATAACTGGCAATGAATCTTTTACAGTGCTGTGGAGGAATTTTGGCCCACTCATCTTTGCAGAATTGTTGTAATTCAGCCACATTGGAGGGTTTTTGAGCATGAACCGCCTTTTTAAGGTCATTCCACAGCATCTCAAACAGATTCAGGTCAGGTCTTTGACTAGGCCACTCCAAAGTTTTTGTTTTGTTTTCTTAAGCCATTCAGAGGTGGACTTGCTGGTGTGTTCTGGATCATTGTCCTGCTGCAGAACCCAAGTGCGCTTCAGCTTGAGGTCACGAACAGATGGCTGGACATTCTA
Source organism: Pholidichthys leucotaenia (assembly GCA_020510985.1). NCBI lineage: Eukaryota > Metazoa > Chordata > Actinopteri > Cichliformes > Pholidichthyidae > Pholidichthys > Pholidichthys leucotaenia. The sequence goes on along the minus strand of CM035844.1, from coordinate 331,240,418 downwards.
CTTCAGGATTTTTTGGTAGACAGCAAAATTCATGGTTCCATTTACCCCAGCAAGTCTTCCAGGTCCTGAAGCAGCAAAACAGCCCCAGACCATCACACTACCACCACCATATTTTACTGCTGGTATGTGTTACTTTACACCGAATGTAATGGGACCACACACCTTCCAAAAAGTTCAGCTTTTGTCTCATCAGTCCACAGAGTAGTTTCCCAAAAGTCTTGGGGATCATCAAGATGTTTTCTGGCAAAACTGAGATGAGCCTTTATGTCTTTTTGCTCAGCAGTGGTTTTTGTCTTGGAACTCTGCCATGCAGGCCATTTTTGCCCAGTCTCTTTCTTATAGTGGAGTCATGAACACTGACCTAAACTAAGGCAAGCGAGGCCTGCAGTTCTTTGGATGTTGTTGTGGGGTCTTTTGTGGCCTCTTTGATGAGTCGTCGCTGTGCTCTTGGGGTAATTTTGATCGGCCGGCCACTCCTGGGAAGGTTCACCATTGTTCCATGTTTTCGCCATTTGTGGATAATGGCTCTCACTGTGGTTTGCTGGAGTCCCAAAGCTTTAGAAATAGCTTTATAACTTTTTCCAGACTGATAGATCTCAATTACATTGTTTCTCATTTGTTCCTGAATTTCTTTGGATCACAGCATGATGTCTAGCTTTTGAGGATCTTTTGGTCTACTTCACTTTGTCAGGCAGGTCCTATTTAAGTGATTTCTTCATTAAGAGCAGGTGTGGCAGTCACCAGGCCTGGGTATGGCTAGAGAAATTGAACTCAGCTTTTCAAAGATATGATAAACCACATTTAATTTATGTTTTAACATGGGGGGGGGGATCACTTTTTCACACAGGGCCATGTAGGTTTGAATTTTTTAGTTTATTTTTTTTTTACCTTTAACCACTTGCGCTCCGTTGTTCCGCGGGCGGGCAAGTCTCTGCGTCCTATGACGCACGAGGGCGCACGAGAGTGCCCTCGTGCGCGCTTGGACGCATGACGCATGATGGTGGTGATGGTGATGTAGTAGCGTCCAAGCGCCACTCAAAAAAAAACTGCAGAGACAGCCGCGAACAGATTAGTTCATCTGATTGACCTCTCATTCGACTAATAAGAGCCTTGAATTGGGTTTCTGAAACCTCGAGGAGCCAATAAATGAAAATCTAGGAAGAAGGACCCGCCTATTGTGAACGCAGGAGCCAATTGAAGCACAGAAATTCAGGCAGGGTGAAGAGAGATTTACTGTTGCCACAGATGAAAACAAAGGACGCTGGATGAATCTAATACAGACCCAGCAGCATGGAGAACACCCACAAGTGGGACCTGCACTCATTCCAGCAGAATAGACGGAGGCCAACGACAAAAGTCGTAAATCATTCGCCAAAACGGCAATAATGGAATTATGTTGATCGGGATCCACGAGCGGAGCAGCGTCGCGTTCGTCTGACGCGTGGGAAGAGATGTTCGCCACGACTCTGCTGCTTTGAAGAGGTAAGGTGTTATAAGCTAAATTATTATTTATCCCTGAAAACTGTAATCCAAAAATGACTTTTGACCGATCGGTAAATTACAACTGTACTGCGCACGAAGTACGAAGTGCGTGCGCCGCGATAAACGGTTCATTTGACCGTGAACGCCCCCCCCCCCCCCCCCCCGCTGCAGAAGAGGAGCGGGGGGGGGCGTTCACGGTCCGAATGCCCCCCGGTCCGCGGGGGGAAGCATATCAGTCTATTCCATCATGTAGCGATGGCCCTCTTCTGTAGCGAGGGGGGGGGCGTTCACGGTCCGTTCACGGTTCCCCCTCCCCCACACACATACACAGTAGCGAGGGGGGGGGGGGAGCCGCTGTGAAAACATGCAAGGAGTGTAGCGAGGGCCGAAGTCGGTCCTTGGTAGCGGGGGGGGGGGGGCGACCCCCCGCCCACACACACACACACACACAGACACAGCCCTGAGTATGACCTTTCATTAGAGCCTAAAATGAAGATTCTACATTGAATCATTCAAAAGTTACAGACATTTTTCCAAACTGTGCCATTTGGCACAATTTGGCACAGTTCCAAAACGCCTGGGAACAGCCTGAGAACAAAGCTGTGTAAAATATTAATTTTTTGTGGTATTGTTACCAAATTTGGATCTCAGCTGGATAACACTTGGTTCTACATTTCTGTTGCATTTTCCAGCCGGATCGGACAGCTGTGTGTTATTTACAAGCATTTGTATCCAAAAAAACACTGTGTCCAATTTTTTTTTCTTCAAGTTCAGTATGTTTAGATGACTGTAACTCAGTGGCCGGAGCACGTAGAGAGATTATGTTTTTTTTTTTGCCAAAAAATTCAAAGTGTTTTCAAACAGGTCAGTGGATGATGCAGTGAATATGGGACTACATTACATCCTGCAACACCTCGACTCCCCAGGGACGTACGCCAGGATCCTGTTTGTCGACTTCAGCTCAGCGTTCAACACCATCATCCCAGGCATTCTTCATCAGAAACTCCTCCAGCTCAAGGTGCCCCCCTTCACCTGCCAGTGGATCTCCAGCTTTCTGACTGACAGGTGGCAACAGGTGAAGCTAGGGAGATTTACATCCAGCTCCCGAAAAATTAGTACTAGCGCCCCCCAAGGATGTGTCCTTTCCCCACTGCTCTTCTCCCTCTACTCCAACGACTGCACCTCAGAGGACCCTTCGGTGAAGCTCCTGAAGTTTGCGGACGACACCACAGTCATCGGTTTGATCCAGGATGATGATGAGTCTGCATACAGGCGGGAGGTGGAGCAGCTGATCCTCTGGTGCAGCCAGAACCATCTTGAACTTAACCCAGCCAAAACGGTGGAGATGACTGTGGATTTCAGGCGACACCCCCCTTCATTCCCCCCACTCACCATCCTCAACAGCACAGTGTCCACTGTGGACTCCTTCAAGTTTCTGGGTACCACAATCTCCCGGAACCTGAAGTGGTCCTCCCATATTGACACTGTCCGGAAAAAGGCCCAGCAGAGGTTGTTTTTTCTGCGTCAGCTCAAGAAGTTTGATTTGCCTCAGGAGCTGCTGGTTGTCTTCTACACCGCCATCATCCAATCTGTCCTCTGCTTTTCCATCACTGTCTGGTTTGGATCTGCCACTAAACAGGACAAGACCAGACTGCAGCGGATCATTAAGTCTGCGGAGAGGATCATTGGTACCGACCTACCCTCCATTGAGAACTTATATCGGTCCATAACCAGGAAACGGGCGGGAAACATCTGTGCTGACCCATCACACCCCGGCCACAAACTGTTTGAACTTCTATCTTCTGGTCGTCGTTACAGATCACTGAAGGTCAAAACCACCCGTCACAGGAACAGTTTCTTTCCTCAAGCCATCACTCTGATGAACTCCTAACATTCATCTAGTCCTACCTGTTGCTGTACTCATGACTTTTCATCCATTATTACATTGCACATAACTCTCACACTGCTTTTTACTTCATTCACATTATATCACTGAATCTGAGTCCACATTGAAATACTGTGTGATTGTATATTTTTTCATATATTTCTGCAAAGTGTGGTTAGTCCGAGTAAATAACTGCATATATTCCTGTATATATTTGCATCCTTTTATAGAAACGTGGACAGACTGTAATTTACTGTACATACTCTGGTTGTCATTGAATCCTTATTTAAATCCTTCACCTGAACAACGAGAGCAAGTTTTTAGCCAAAGTCAAATTCCTTGTATGTGTTGTGCATACTTGGCCAATAAAGCTGATTCTGATTCTGATTCTGATTCTGATTTTAAATGAAACCAACCCCATGAAGATGCTGCAAAGGGTTGAATAACAGCTTTCGATTTACTTTGGGCACGTTATTTTTTGGCATTTTTAGGAAAATTGCCCGGAGTGCAAGTGGTTTTAATAATAAAAACCTTCAATTAAAAACTGCATTTTGTGTTTACTTGTGCTATCTTTGTCTAATATTTAAATTTGTTTGAGGATCTGAAACATTTAAGTTTGACAAACACACACAAAAACCGAGAAATCAGGAAGGGGGCAAACACTTGTTCATACCACTGTATTTCTTTATTTTTATAATTATTTTGCACAGTAACTTTGCATATGGACCTTACCATATGAAGTACTGTACAACCAAGGCTTGAATGTTGGAATATTGTGCCAGTTGGAGTCCCACCCAGACATCCTGTGTTTGGACTTTTTACTGGCATATCCTTCTCTCCTTCCTCTGCTCTCACCTCTCCTGGACCCTCTGCCTGAACACTTTCCTCTCCTTGGCTCATCTTGTCTGTTTCATCTTTTCCTCTCTGAACCCTTTCTAATTCAGGTTTTCTCTTGGTCTATGGTGATGTACAAGCAGGTTAGAAAATACCAAGTGTCACATTTTGTCCTGCAGGATTTTTTGTCTTTTTTTATGTGTATTTTTTTTGTATTTTGTATTCTAGTGTTTCTTTTTCAATTGAGAAAGAGTAGGAAAGGGAAGGAAAAAAAAGCAATCATAGTAATTTACCCATGCATACTTAAATTATATGATCAGAGGTGGGTACAGTAGCCAGAAATTCTACTCATGTAAAAGCAGTGCTATGAAATTAATAATTAAAAGCAGACAACCAAAAATTTCTAGTTAAGGATACAAAAGGCACCCACATCAAAACTTGAATAATAACATCAGTCTTGAAGGTTTGAGGTTTTTCCTCAAATTTATAACAATTTTCTTCTAGTTTTCTACTTTTTTCTGTAAATTTATCTAAATTTGAACCATTTTCCTCAAATTTGTACTTTCCTCTTGTAAAATTTAATTTTCTTGTACATTTGATAATTTATTATAAATTTGTTGATTATTTTATGGCTATTTTTTAAAATAGGTTTTATTTTTTTTTCCTTATAAATTTGAAACAGATTGTGGTAAAAATTTTGACTTTTCCTTATGCAATTTACACTTCTGACCATAATTTTGCAGAGCCAGAACAGAACAATAATTTAACTCTGATTCTAAAGAAAAAATATCCATAAAATTATATTTAATTAAATAAATTAACTATTTGCATTTTGTTCTTATTAAAGACAAAGATAGAAAGGAGACTTTTTTTTTTACCTTCCTTTCTTTACATGTTTCAACTGTTCACTGCAGTCTTCTGATGAAGACATCATCTTCTATCTTTCTATCTTTGTCTTTAATAAGAAAAAAAAGCAAATAATTAAAAGAAGACAAAATGAACCTACTCGAGCTAAACAAATTAACTTAAATTACCAAAGATTCAGTTATTTTTGTTCGTCGGCCTCCGTCGGTCTATGATGACCATGGAAGAGAATCCTAAACGTCTACTCTGCTGGAACAGCACCGCCTGTGGCTGAACAGGCCGATGCGCGAATGGCAGTCCCTGTCACACAGGTTGCACTTGTGGGTGGTCTCCGTGCTGCTGGGTCTGTGGCGATTCTTCCTGCGGGTCCTTTTTTCATCTGCTGCAGCAGTCAGTCTCTCTTCACCCGCCTTGAGCTGTCTGGTCAGGGTGCGTCTCCATTTGAAGCGGTCCGTTGCAAGGTCCTCCCAGCGCTCTGTGTTGATCTCCAGGGCCTTCATGTCTCTTCTTGCAGACGTCTCTAAAGCGCAGCTGTGGGCGGCCAACGTCTCTCCTGCCAGTTGCCAGTTCTCCGTAGAGGATGTCTTTTGGGATTCTGCCATCCTCCATACGGTGAACGTGGCCTAGCCAGCGGAGCCTGCGCTGCCTGAGTAGAGTGAACATGGAGGGAAGGCCGGCGCCGGACAGAACTTCTGTGTTGGGCACTTTGTCCTGTCAGGATATGTCCAGGATGTGGCGAATGCAGCGCAAGTGGAAGGAGTTCAGTCTCTTTTCCTGCCGGGCGTATGTTGTCCACGTCTCACTCCCATAGAGCAGTGTGCTGATGACGCAGGCGTTGTACACTGCCATCTTCGTCTTGACAGAGAGTTTGGGATTCTCCCACACTCGTGTGGTGAGGCGAGCGAGTGTGAAGGCTGATTTTCCAATCCTCTTGTTGATCTCTGTATCAAGGGAGAGGTTGTTGCTGATCGTGGACCCCAGGTACGTGAACTGATTCACGACCTCCAGCTCGTAGTCGTCGATGGTGATGGTTGGTCGTGCTTCCGTGCCTTGTGCCAAGACGTTAGTCTTCTTCAGGCTGATGGTAAGCCCGAAGTCCTTGCATGCCTGGGAGAAGTGGTCCAACAGGGTCTGAAGCTCCTGCTGTGTGTGGGTTGCGACTGCGTCGTCTGCGAACAGCATGTCTCTGATTAGAGCCTCGCGTACTTTGGTTCTAGTGAACAAAAGTCAGGGCCCTGATAATATATGTGGGCGCCTGGTAAAGTCCTGTGCACATGAACTGAGTCCTATATTTCATTACATTTTCAATAAGTCCTTACAGACACAACATGTGCCTAAGATCTGGAAAGATGCCGTGGTTGTTCCCGTTCCAAAATCCAGCTGTCCTAAAATGGTAAATGACTTTAGACCAGTTGCTTTGACTTCAATTTTAATGAAAATTTTTGAAAAACTGGTCAGATGTGAGGTCCTAAGGCAGACTGAACATGCATTGGATCCTCTGCAGTTTGCCTATAGGCCTCACAGAGGAGTGGAGGATACCACTGTCACTCTGTTTGACATGCTTTTCAAACATCTGGATTTTAATGGGACACACGCCAGGCTTTTATTTGTGGACTTTTCTTCTGCCTTTAATACAATCCAACCTCATATTTTAGTTGAAAGGCTCCTGCAACAATTTGATTTAAGCAATAATCTGGTGGGTTGGATTCTGGATTTCTTAACCAACAGGACGCAGAGAGTAAGGGTCAATGGCACATTGTCTGACCTAAAGTGCTCTTCTACTGGCTCTCCTCAGGGGTGTGTGTTGTCACCACTACTCTTCATCCTGTACACAAACATGTGTCGGAGCAGACATGACAACAGACACATTATAAAGTATGCTGATGACTCAGTCATTGTCAGTCTCCTCCAGGATGGTGAGAGTGGCCACGGCCCAGTAGTTGATGACTTTGTTCACTGGTGTGAGGATTCCTACCTGCAGCTGAATGCAACAAAAATGAAAGATATGATTATTGACTTTAGGAGGAAAACTCCCAGGCACAAAGTCACCATACTAAAAGGCCAGACCACCGAATGTGTACAATCGTACAAATATCTTGGGACGATTATTGATAGTGGATTGAACTTTGAGGTGAACTGTGAAAGGGTGTGTATTAAGGGTCAGCAAAATTTGCATTGTTTGAGGAAACTTGCACGCTTCCAAATTGACCGAACCATAATGACTATGTTTTATCGGGCTTTTATTGAATCTGTTTTATCCTTTTCTTTAATGTCATGGTTTGGTCAGATAAAACTGAAATAGAGGAAATCCTTGGATCAGGTTGTCAGATGGTCCAGTCGTTTGCTTGGTGAGTCACAGCTGAGTCTGACATCCCTGTACACCAGACAAGTACAGAGGATGGCCGACTCGATTTTAAATGATGACTCCCACCCTTTGCACTGCAACTTTCAGCTTCTTCCCTCCAGACGGAGGTTTGCTGTCCCAAAAAGTAGAACCCAGCGCTACAAAAACAGCTTTGTCCCTGCTGCTGTCAAAGAGTTGAACAAGCTATAAAAATTATATTGTACATATTTTATATTTACCTATTTTGTAAGATGTGTGTTTGTGTCTATGTTGAATGTAATTAGTGGCTTGTAAATATGGATGTCACCAACTGCAAAACAAATCTACCTACGGGTACAAATAAAGTAACCTGAACCTGAACCTGAACCTGAAAGCCTGCCGTCAGACCTTGTGTGCAGGTAGATTCCCTCTGTTGCTGTGCTGAAGGCATGCCTCAGGAGCATAGCAAACAAAATCTCAAAGAGGGTTGGTGCAAGTACACAGCCCTGTTTCACTCCGCTGCGTATGTTGAATGGCTCTGAGACGTTGCCATCGTGCTGCACTATCCCCTGCATGTTGGTGTGAAACGATTCGATGAGGCTTTGCAACTTTGGTGGGCATCCTATCTTTGGCAGGATCTTGAAAAGGCCCTCTCTGCTGACCAAATCAAACGCTTTGGTGAGGTCGATGAAGGCGATGTACAGGGGCATGTTCTGTTCTCTGCATTTCTCCTGGAGTTGGCGGATGGAGAATATCATGTCTACCATCGATCGCGCAGCGCGGAAGCCACACTGAGACTCGGGGTAGACACGTTCAGCAAGCTTCTGTAGACGAACGAGAACAACTCGTGCGTAGACTTTGCCAACAATGCTGAGGAGGGAGATGCCCCTGTAGTTGTTGCAGTCGCTTCTCTCCCCTTTGTTTTTGTAGAGGGTGATGATCTTGGCGTCCCTCATGTCCTGTGGTACGGCACCTTCCTTCCAACACTGGCAGAAGACGTCATGCAATGGTAGCAGTAGGGCGGTCTTGCAGTGCTTGATCATGTCAGGGGGTATGCCGTCGTTGCCGGGTGCCTTGCCAGTGGCCAAGCTATCAATGGCCTTGCTGAGTTTGTCGATGGTTGGCTCGGCGTCAAGTTCGTCCATGGATGGCAGGCAGTCGATGGCATCAAGGGCTGACGGTGTCACGGTGTTCTCTCTGGAGTAGAGGTCGGAGTAGTGTTCCACCCATCTCTCCATCTGCTTGTTCTTTTCTGTGATCATCACCCCAGTGGAGGATTTGAGGGGGGTCGTTTTGCTCTGAGCTGGACCAAGTGCTTTCTTGATGCCATCGTACATACCACGGATGTTCCCTGTTATGGCAGCGGTTTGAATGTCTTGGCTGAGCTGAGTCCAGTACTCGTTGGCACAGCGCCGAGCAGTCTGCTGAACTTTGCTTTTCGCAGCCCTGAGAATCTGGAGATTCTTCTCGTTTGGGTACTTCTTGTACTCAGCAAGTGCTGAGCGCTTGGCTTCAATGACGGGGGTCATCTCGGTCAACTTGGCATCAAACCAGTCCTGTGACTTCGAGGTCTTCCTCCCAAAGGTAGCCAAGGCTGTGCGGGGGATGGTGTTTTGCAGCACTTCCCACTTCTGCTTTGCAGATTCTCCTTCTTGTGGTACACCAAGTTCCTTCTCAAAGGTGGACGCAAACTGCTCAACAAGTTCTGGTTGAGCCATCTTGCTGGTGTCAATCCATGCCTTTCCAGGCTGTCTAGCACGATGGAATTTCTTCAGCTGCAGCTTGACCTTGCAACACACCAATGAATGGTCTGTGTCGCAATCTGCACTCTGGAACGAACGGGTGATTAGCACGTTCTTCAGTGAGGTGCGCCTGGTCAGGATCAAGTCCAGCTGGTGCCAGTGCTTTGAGCGTGGATGTTGCCAGGAAACCTTGTGTTGGGGCTTGGTCTTGAAGAACGAGTTTGTGATGCACAGATCGTGATATGTGCAGAACTCGAGCAGCCGCTGTCCGTTGTCGTTCATTCTGCCCACGCCAAAAGGTCCAAGACAGGAGGGCCAGGAGTCGTGGTCAGCACCCACTCTGGCATTGAAGTCTCCAAGGAGAATGAGCTGTTCAGAGTTGGGGATGGTCCTGACAGTTGTTGCAAGATTCTCGTAGAACTCGTCTTTTGCCTCTGGTGTGGCTGTCAGTGTTGGGGCATACACACTGATGAGGGTGACTGGGCCTTGAGTGGTGTTCAGGCGGAGGGTGAGGAGTTGTGCAGAGCCAGTGCTGCCCGGTTCCACCATCTTCAGCAAGGTGTTCTTCACTGCGAAGCCCACTCTGTGTTCCCTGTGTTCGTCGCTGCCCTTTCCCTGCCAGTAGAACGTGTAGTCCTTCTCTCTCAGTGTGCCTGCGTCAGCCAACCGTGTTTCCTGGAGAGTGGCGATATCCACTCCCAGTCTCTTCAGTTCATTATTGATGATGGCAGTCTTCCTGGTGTCGTTGATGTCCTTGAGGTTAGCAGCGAGTCCTGTCATCATAGTGCGGACGTTCCAAGTTCCCAGTTTTAGAGTTGGTCTCTTTTGTTTTATTGTCTTGCCTGGTGCAAAGGTTCTCAGCCTGCTGTTCGGACTTCTCTTCATCCCCATGCACCCAATGAGGAAAGCAAGCTGTGGCGGGACAACACCTTATTGGCTGGGGGCTGCCCAGTTTGAGGCAGGCGGTAGCTGTCCAGTGAGATCCAATGATCCCTCCCACCGTCGGGAACAACCCCTGGTGCCGCGCTCTACGCCAATTGAGCGGTGGCTTATAACCGGCAACTGTCATTCCCCGTGTTTTTTCTACGCCAAAGACAAAGCTGGAGTGTCCTCTCCAGTGATCCGGTGTTCTATCTTCCAGCGTTGGCATTGGTAGGATTCAAGCCTGGGCAGGAAGATATGGAGGACAAGATGTTGCCCATGCAGCATGTCCCCCCTCTCCACGTCACTGATGAATCCAAAGGAACAGCAGGGCTGCTACAATTTGGCACCAGCGCCATTGCAGGAGCTGCCAGAACGATGTTGAGCACAACATAGAACTGCCTTAGGGGCTCCGACTCCGGATTTTTCCTCAGGGTTGACTCCCGAAGCCTTTCCCGTGACCGGGTATGCCGCAAGGCAGCGGGGGTTTGAAATCAGGGTTTACCTTCCCCTAGATGGGCTACCTTCCCAGGTTGACGAGCCACCATCTACCCAATGCATCTGGTTTTAAGGCACCAGAGATCCGCCCTCGCCCCTTCTCCTATTAGTAAAAGCAGTTCCGCCGGGCTTAGAGACTAAACCACACAGGCAGGCTAGGAGTTGGACTTAGTTGTCAGAGGCTTTTTGAGACACATGCCATAAGGAGCGTTTTATGAGCACTGGGAACTTAACCCCAGTGCCGCTCCTGGCTATGACAACCTTGGAACCTTTTTTTGTTATAATATTTCTATATATTTATAGTTTGTCATGACTGCCCTTTCGGGGCAGAGAGAGAAAGCCACCACATGCCGGCTGTGAGTCTGCAACATTTATTGGATAAACATAAAGACATACACAATGCTAATGAAAAAAGATTGCAGGTCGGCAAAAAATAGTTTAAGCTAAGGTGAGCACAATCACCAGCTAACCTGGGGCAAATACAAAGGAACAGGCAGCAAAAATAGCCAAACTAAGGCAGACATAATTGCCAGCCAACCTGCAAATTAGCAGAAATGCATGCAGAGAGAAACTGAGCACTTACATGTAGGACAACAGTTTGAGAGTGAGTTGAGAGTCCATTGAGAGTGGACTTGACCGTAGGAGGCTACACCAGACAATGGTGCAGCCTCCTTCAAATAGGCAGCAGAACAATCAACACAATACAACACAGATGTGAGCACCTGAGCAGGGGAAGGTGACCTAATTAGGCAATCACCCACAGCTGAGAACAAGGGAGCAGACTTTGGGTGAAAGGTGAATGACTGTGCAATGAGGAAGGAGGCTCTGAAAGAAAACAACCGAAATAAACTGACAGGAAAAATAACAGAAAATACTCAAAATAACATAAAGAGGTTGAGCACAGCTCAGAAACATGACAGAGCCCCCCCCCCCCCCAAGGGGTGGAACCCAGACAGCCACAGGGAACACCAAAGGAGCCCCTCCACCCCCCCCCCCCCCAAGAGAAGGACCCGACAAAAAACTACCCTGGGTGGGAGGTGGGGGAAAACGAGTTAGGAAGGACCGAAACAGCCCCGCTCAGGACCCACATCAGCCAAAATAATAATGAATAGCACCCCCCCCCCCCAGACCAAGAAGCTAAAGAGCTCAGGAGGCCATCCAAAGTCCCACACCTGGCGGACGGCGAGGTGGAACGAGTCCAGTGGCCTGCCGGAGAACATAGGCCACCCAACCCAACGGCCCAGTCCGTCAGGAGGTCGATCGAAGTTTTTTAACCACCTGAATAGCAGAGGTGGACCAGGAGGTGACTCCCCCACTGGGGGACCCAGTGACGGAAAGGAGAGCCGGGGGAAGGGGGGACCACAACGATGTCTAGCAGGGGAAGGGGAAGCATGACGTCTGCAGGCTGGCCAGCAGCACCCTCGGTGGCTCCGGACTGGAGTACTGCAGCACTCTTGGTGGAGCCCGGTTGGGCCAACGTTGCACCCTCGGTGGACCCCAGCTGGGCCAACGTTGCACTCTTGGTGGACCCCGGCTGGGCCAACATTGCACTCTCGGTGGACCCAGGCTGGGCCAATGTTGCACCCTCGATGGGCCCCGGGCTGGTGCACAGTGCCCATTGAGGACCCCAACTGGAGCGCACCATCCACGTTGGACTAATGCTGGGACACAGCACCCACAATGGTCCCCCGCTGGGATGCAACACCCACAGGGCCTCAAACCGAGGAGGTGGAACCCAGATAATGGCCTCGGGCAGAGGGGAAGCGGCACCCACGGTGACCTCCACTAGTGAGCCTGGATCCTCAGAAACCTCTGGTGATGTCATATTCTCTCCAGCGACCCTGGGTGAGAACTCAGAAATAGCAAAATGAGAAGAGGGGTCAGGGTTGCCGGTGGTGGCGGAGCCCGGCGAGGCGAGCTCAGATGCAGCGGGCGGCTGCACCTGGCTCTCCTCACCACGAGTCAGGTAAGAATGCTCTAAAACAGACAAAAGATGACATCTTCAAGATGGCGCCCACAGTGGTCACCATGGTGCTTCGCTGCGCTTTGTTTTTGTTCGTCAATTGTGTGTCTGCCTGCTCTTACACCCGTGAAGAGCTACTAAATATCAGGACTTTCACTCCCACGGACCTACTCCCAGTTTTTTTGGCTCCTGCCGCCGATCTGGTTCACTTTTTAGCCCAAAAAGTGAGACGGCGAAAGAGAGGAAGATGAGCAGGCGCCCTGGTGTGGCTTCGCAGGAGAGGCACGCGCACGGCTTTGCCTTGGATCTTTCTGTCCAACGTCAACTCACTTTATAACAAGGTAGAAGAGCTGAGACTGCTGATGCGATTTAAGGACCTCTCCACCTCGTGTGCCCTCTGCTTCACTGAGACCTGGCTCAAGGAAAAGACACCGGACAGCGCGCTCCTCCTCGAGGGATTTCAGCTGTTTCGTGCTGATCGAGACACGGGGCTCTCCGGCAAGACCACAGGCGGAGGAGTCTGCTTCTACATCAACAGCAGCTGGTGCTCCGATGTGACTGTGATCTCCCAACACTATTCTCCTGCTCTGGAATATTTTTTCATCAACTGCATGCCATTTTATTCCCCGTGTGAGTTCGCCTCATTCATTCTGGCCACTGTTTACATCGCGCCCGACGTGGACGTGCGCGAGGCTCAGCGCGCGCTCGCGGCTCACATTCAGCAAGCGGAGCGGACCTTCCCGGACTCTCTGGTTATTGTGCTTGGCGACTTTAACGGGAGCAACCTGAGCCACAAACTCCCCCGATACAAACAGTTTATGAAATGCCCCACCAGAAGAGAGAACACGCTGGATCACTGTTACACTACAGTTAAGGACGCGTATCGTGCTGTTCCCCGCGCTGTGCTCAGACTATCTGATCACGTGATGGTCCACCTGATCCCCACATACAGACAGAGACTGAAGCTCACAAAACCTGTTGTGAGCACTACGAGGAAATAGACCAGTGAAGCTGTGGAGGAGTTGCGTATGTGCTTGGGAACAACTGACTGGGACATGTTTAAAGGAGCCACGCATGATCTGGATGAGTACACGGACACTGTGACCTCATATATCCACTTTTGTGAGGAGTGCATTCTTCCATCGCGCACCAGGGTGAGTTACTCCAACGACAAGCCCTGCTTCACAGCTAAGCTCAGACAGATCAGGAAGGAGAAGGAAGCTGCGTTGAAAAGTGGAGACAGGGACTGCTACAAGGAGGCCAAATACCGGTTTAGCAGAGAGCTGAGGAGAGCTAAATCTGTGTATTCTGAGAGACTCCAGCAGCAGTTCACTGCTAACGACTCTGCTTCTGTGTGGAGAGGACTGAGGCAAATCACCAACTATTGGCCTCAGGCTTCTAAGGGACAGGATGACAAAGCCCTTTGTCAAAGACTGTTCCAACACTATGCCCGTTTTGACACCTCGTCAGCTGTGCCCAACTCCCCCCCTCCCCCCAGCGTCACTGCCTCCATAGTCCCCACTTCATCAAAGGCGCCCCTCCCCTCCCCCCCTGCCCTTGCCATCAGTGAGCAGGACGTGCACAGACAGTTCTCCAGACTGAACCCGCGCAAGGCCCCTGGTCCGGACGGCGTGTCTCCCTCCACCCTGAGACACTGTGCGGAGGAGCTTACTCCAGTCTTCACAGGCATTTTTAACACCTCCCTGAAGTCATGCCACGTGCCGGCCTGCCTCAAAACCTCTACCATCGTCCCTGTCCCCAAGAAGCCACGGATCACTGGACTTAACGACTACAGACCTGTAGCGCTCACCTCTGTAGTCATGAAGTCCTTTGAGCGTCTGGTCCTGCCCCACCTCAAGACCATCACCACTCCCCTCCTGGACCCGCTGCAGTTTGCCTACAGAGCCAACAGGTCTGTGGACGACGCAGTCAACCTGGCCCTCCACTCCATCCTGCAGCACCTGGACTCCCCGGGAACCTACGTCAGGATCCTGTTTGTGGACTTCAGCTCTGCATTCAATACCATCTGCCCCGCTCTGCTCCAGGACAAGCTGTCCCTGCTCAACGTGCCTGACTCCCTCTGCAGGTGGATCATCGACTTCCTGACGGACCGGAGGCAGCATGTGTGGCTGGGAAAGACTGTCTCGGACTCTGTAAGCATCAGCACCGGATCACCCCAGGGCTGTGTACTTTCCCCCCTGCTCTTCTCCCTGTACACCAACTCCTGCACCTCCAGCCATCAGTCTGTCAAGCTGATCAAGTTTGCGGATGACACCACCCTCATCGGGCTCATCTCCAACGGCGATGAGTCCGTCTACAGGAGTGAGGTGGCCCGGCTGGCGTCCTGGTGCAGCCACAACAACCTGCAGCTGAATGCTCTGAAGACAGTGGAGATGATCGTGGACTTCAGAAAAGTCACAGCCCCTCTGCCCCCCCTTACCCTCACAGACTCTCCCATCACCACTGCAGATTCCTTCCGCTTCCTGGGCACCACCATCACCCGGGACCTCAAGTGGGAGCCGACCATCAGCTCCCTCATCAAAAAAGCCCAGCAGAGGATGTTCTTCCTGTGGCAGCTTTAGGAAGCTCAAGCTACCCACCAAGATGTTGGTGCAGTTCTACACGGCCATCATCGAGTCCATCCTCACCACCTCCATCACTGTGTGGTACGCAGGAGCCACCGCCAGGGACAGACTAAGACTGCAGCGCGTTGTGCGCACTGCTGAGAAGGTGATCGGCTGCAAGCTCCCATCCCTCCAGGACCTGTACACCTCCAGGACCCGGAGGCATGCAGGTCGGATCATAGCCAACTCTTCACACCCTGGACACGCACTGTTTGCCCCCCTCCCCTCAGGCAGGAGGCTTCGGTCCATTCAGACTAAAACCTCCCGCTACATGAACAGCTTCTTCCCCTCTGCCATCAGACTGCTGAACACTAAGTGTCTTATTAGACTCTCGTGCACTATGTACAGCAGCTCAACCGGTCTCATGACAATTATCACTTGTTTTCTTTTTGCATTGCCGACTGCACTATGTGGAACTCCACAATATCTGCTGCTCTTGTTAATATATTTAAAAGTTACATAGATTAGCATTACTTATTCTTATTCTACCTTTTATTGCATGCATAGTTTTTATCTTTAGTGTTACTCTATGTTTAATGTTGCAGCATTGCACCGAGACAAATTCCTAGTTTGTGTACTACATGAACAATGGCAATAAATCTCATTCTGATTCTGATTCTGAAAAGGAAAACAAAGGACAGCACTTGCCTGAGCTCGAGCTCCACCACCATCCAGGACTCCGACGATCCAGGTGACAATGAAGATTCGGGCTCAGCCCTCAGGAGGTCCAGTTTGGGCTCCCACCCTGCTGCGGCAGCCCCCACAGCAGGCATGATGGTCGTTCCTGTGGGTCCCGGATCTTCAGGTGGAACAGCCAACGCTGATGGAACCTCCGGCGTGGAGGCAGGAGGCCGCCTCGCCGCTGATGCCGACATGTCCAGAACCTCGGGATGCAGGGCCTGGAACCCCCTCACCAATGGCAACGGATCCCGAACTGCTAAAACCAGAGGACATTCCCTTGTTAGATCAGGCTTTGGGGTACCGGAGGCGATCCTCTCCCTGGCTGAACCAGTCCTCTCCGTAGTCGAGCGGCTCCCTCCCTAGACCAGTAGACACTCAGAGGAATTGGAGAGGAACAAAGGAGAAGCAGGTGAGGTGGAGAAACAGCAGCAGATGGTGAATGCTCAGCCAACTTGGGCTGCTGTCGCTGAGCTTCACCACCGGGATTAAGGCAAGATAGTTCATTATTTGATAAAGATGAATGAAAAGGTACTTGCCTGAAATCCCGGGGTTTGGTGGTTGCTGCTGCTGGAGGTCCAGACGATGTTTCCATGGAAACTGCGGAGATTGTCTGAGTATGGAGGCGGAAACACGGGCGGAGGTTTGGAGGAGATTTTCCCCTGGGCGTGGAACATAGAAGATGAGTTCGTAATTTAGAGGAGAAGGTCTGTAAGTTCAGGATGACTCCACAGGCTGGGGCATTCTTCCAGAACCTGCGTGGCTCCAACCCAGCACTCCTGTACCACCTCGGGAGAGCAGGAAATACGAGACTCCGTTAAGATGTTATTTATCCCCGTCAGAGCAAAGCACTCCTCCTCACTGAGCCCCCATAGTTCATCATCTAAAAGCGCTGCCATGGCAGCGGGATGACGGGTTTTAAAGAAAAAATACTGGAGGGAAAGAGAAAAAAGGCAAAGCTCACAGCTGCTGGTGCCCACACTGGTTGCCTCCTTCTGTCATGACTGCCCCTTCGGGGCAGAGAGAGAAAGCCACCACATGCCGGCCGTGAGTTTGCAACATTTATTGGATAAACATAAAGACATACACAATGCTAATGAAAAAAGATTGCAGGTTGGCAAAAAATAGTTTAAGCTAAGGTGAGCATAATCACCGGCTAACCTGGGGAAAACACAAAGGAACAGGCAGCAAAAATAGCCAAACTAAAGTAAGCATAATCACCAGCCATCCTGCAAATTAGCAGAAATACATGCAGTGAGAGACTGAGCACTTACATGTATGACAACAATTTGAGAGTGAGTTGAGAGTCCATGGAGAGTGGACTTGACCGTGGGAGGCTACACCAGACAATGGTGCAGCCTCCTTCAAATAGGCAACAGAACAATCAACACATTACAACACAGATGTGAGCACCTGAGCAGGGGAAAGTGACCTAATTAGACAATCACCCACAGCTGAGAACAAGGGAGCAGACTTTAGGTGAAAGGTGAGTGACTGAGCAGTGAGGAAGGAGGCTCTGAAAGAAAACAACCAAAATAAACTGACAGGAAAAATAACAACAGACAGAAAATACTCAAAATAACATAAAGAGTCTGAGCACAGCTCAGAAACATGTCATAGTTTTTTATAGAACTCACCTCATTAACCAGACAGCAGGAAAAACCTCTCTTATTTTGAAATCCAAATGTTGGCATGTTTAGTTTGTCTGAAGGCTGTTGACGGATGAAAGTCATTGACTTCATGAATTTCGGTCATCTTAACTTGCCATGTACATCATGTCATGGTCCGTGCGCTGACTTTGTCCACGCTCAGGTTGTCCGGTGGTTTCCCATTCTCTGGCCATCAGGGCTTTTATTCTGACAGCGTCATGGCGGGGCTTCCAGCTGTCAAAGCCGGGTCACGTTGTGACAGCTGATCAGCATTTCTCCTAATCACTCTCTCCATTGATTGGGTTGTCTTGGGGATTTAAGGAAGCAGCTGAGGGTTAATCCTCGCTGCGATCTTGTCAGACGTTCACTCGTTGAACAACCCTTCATCTTTCATCCGTCATTGTAAGTGTTTATCCTGAGACTCTGTGTTTCTTTGTCTGTGCCATTACCTTAGTTGTGTTTTAGCCCCCCGTGGCTCATTATTTTGTCGTTTGTCTTCATTAATAAATTATGCAAACTCATCAGCGGCCTATAGTGTCTCATTTGCGGTCCGCGAGGACCGCACCATGACAGTAGATCGCAGCCAGAACGAGACACTAGTCACAGTGAGTTGTGTTGGGCTTGTTTGTTTTTCCCTGTCTTCCTCGTACCAGTGTGCTGGGAGATGGCGCCGCTCAAGGGCTACGCCATGAGCCTGGGCTACGAGCTGGTGATGGCCCTTATCGAGATCGACGGGATCATCTCCAGCGCTTGCCATCACACCGTCCCCAGCGCCTCATGCTGCTACCTGGACCTCGCTGAGGCGACCATTAACCGCCATCCTCGCTACGCTGACCACCCTGAAATCACGGCGAGGATGGCAGACATCTCTGCTCACCGGGAGAAGCTCCGTGGGCTAGAGGGAAACTCCGGCAGGAAGACGAAGAGGAGGCATCCTCGCTCCTCGCTTAGGGATCCCATTCCTGTCCCTCATCCAGTCCAGGAGTTTGCACCACCCAGGGGTCATCCCTAATGGAGAGAGACGTCAGTCAGGATTCCCTCGGAGGATTTACAGCGGACAGCTATTTCCATCCGGGACCGAGTGGCTGCAGCTCGCTTCACCTCCCATCCAACTCAGATCATGAAGCATGTGACGGCGGCGGTCAGGCTGGTGGAGAGGAATCCGGAACTTTATGATTACCCCGAATACGCTGACCTGCTCACCTCTGTTTCTGCCCAGGAGAGGCATTTCCCAGACCTCACCTTCACCTTGCCCTCTGCTGGTAGACGTCGTCACAATGACTGGATCAAGCCTCAGCGAGAACCCCGTCTGGATCCAGCACCGGTTCGCCGGAAGGACTCTATCTCCCCACCAGCTGATGCTCCTGCGTCACAACAGAAGGGAATAACTGCAGCCATCACCTCTGGGGCGTCTGTTCCTGCTGTCCCATCAGCTCCTCATCTCCAGTCTGCCTCGGCTGCTCCTCCCCCCTCCTCGACGCTCTCCCCAGCTACAGTGAGCTCTGCGAGCCCTGTTCCGGCTGTGCCCGTGATCGATCCTGTGCAGGCGGTTCCTCCTCGTCTTCCCGGGGGGTCCTCTGTCACCATCCTGAAGGGAAAAGGAAGAACAAAGCCTGCTACAGCAGGCATCATTGGCCCTCTGGAGGAAAGGCAAGTGCAATTTCATTCTTCTCCTCACCATTATGATTTACCTTGTCTGACTCCTGGGGGTGGAGTTCGGGGTTCGCAGTCTCCCGAGCTTCCTCCACCTGCTGTAGCCTCTAACTATGAACCTGCTGCCTCTGTGTCTCCTTTCCCTGAGCGTTCTCTGCGGTCAGGCCCACACCGCTGGACAAGGAAGGAGCCTGCGGCCCTGGAGAGTTTGGGTCCAGACCCGCAGCCACGTCACGGGCAGAGGAGGAGGGCGGATTGCTTCTTGGAGCCTGCGCTGTTGGCTAAGTGCCCCCGGGTCTCCATAGAGGAGCGGTTCGACCCAGGAGGTCAACGATCTCCTGCCACCACGCCATGCAGGTCTTCGGTGTGGACGTCAGCGTTGGGGGGTCATCAGACTCAGGGAACCATCATGCCGGCTGCGGGGCCCGCCGTAGCCGAGTGGGAGCCAGAGGATGTCCTTCTGCCTTCTGAACCCGGATTGTCGAAGTCCTGGACGGCGACAAAACTTGAGATAAGGCAAGTGCTCTATTTTGTCTTTCTCCTATCAGTTCTAGAGCATTTTTGCCTGTCTCTCTGGGAGACGAGCTGGGTGCAGCCATCCGCTGCATCCGAGCTTGTCTCGCTGGGCTCTGTCACTGCCGGTGATCCTGATCCTGGTTCTCTCTCTTCTCCTGAGCCTTCTCCCAGGGTCACCGGTGTGGAGTCGATTCCGGTTGCCATTCTAGAGGTTCCGAGTTCGGGTTGGGAGGTCGTCTCTGGTGCTTCCCTGGTCCAGCCGGGACCCCGATTCGGTCGCGGCTGTGGGCGCAGCCGTGACCCAATCAAGGCCCATCGGGGGTGCAGCCGTGACCCAATCAGGGTCCGTCGTGGGTGCAGCTGCGACCCAATCGGGGTCCGTCGTGGGTGCAGCTGCAACCCAATTGGGGTCTGTCAAGGGTGCAGCGCAGTCTTGTTTGGGATCCGACTGGAGGGCAGTGCCGGTTCTAGTGGAGTTCGGAGGAGGTGCTGCAGAGCTTTCGCTGATCAACGCTGGACTGGTCCCTCATCCTTTCCCCATTCCTTTTTCCTTTCCATCAGGGGCCACTGGGATTCCCCGTTATCGGCTCGGCTCTCCCTCGCTATTCCCCTCTACAGGGAAGCTGTCTCCAAGTTCTCCCCTGCGGTCCTGGTGGCTGAGTGATGCGGGTCGGCCGCCTGGAAGACTGCCTTGCCCGTTTGGCATTCTGGGTTGGCCACCCGACCAACTTGACTCTCTGTTCGGCGATCTGGTCCGGCCGCCAGAGGGACTGTTTTTCCTGGCCTGAGGACTGGGGTAGGCCGCCTGAACTTTTCCTTTTTTCCCTGCCAGCGATCTGGACGCTGGATGCAGGGAGACCCCCTGAACTATTTGTGTTGTACTATTGTGAACTGTATTTATCACCCCTCTTTAGCGCGTTTTTTTTTTTCTCCCCTCTTCCTCACTTGTGTTATTTTTGCGACATTGAAGTGTGTTTTTCACTCTGGCATTATGATTGTTCTGCCTGTATTTGAGTTCCTGTATTCCCCTGTGGGTTGTGAAGATGTTTTTCTTTTCCTTTGATCTTATTGGATTTATCAGGGTGTTCTGTTGGTAGCCTGTTTTTTCTTTCTGTTATTCTGCTGGTTGGTTCTCGCCCTCCGAGCCTGTTTTCTATAGCCTGTTTTCTATCCTGCTTTTGCTATAAAGATTTTTTTCATGTAAATCTGTACCTTTTTTCATAAATTTGCAGCTTTTTGTGTAAATTTGAGAGCCTTTTTTCTTGTAATTTTGCTATGTTTTTATAGTAAACATACAATTTTTCCATGTAATTTGAAATAATTTTCCCAAAGATATTTTTTTGCAGATTTCTTTGTAAATGTAATTTTTTTTGTTCATAAATTTGCAATTTTTGTCACATGAATTTGAAGTTGACGTGACAATCAAAAGCCATGGATGACAGCAGAGGTCCACAGGCTCCTGTGGACTACCACCGCAGCCATGGAGAGGGATGAGACTGGGCCTGTTGCAGCGGAAACCACCGTACCCTGGGAAAACAGGCAAGTGCCTTTTCATTCTTTATCTCCATCATATGAATTACCTTGCCTGATTCCTGGGGGTGGGGCTTCGTCATTGCAATCCACTGAGTCCCCACTTCCTGCTGCAGCCATAAAGACTTCACCTGCTCTCTCCGTGCCTCCTCCTATCCCCCCTGGTCCCAGGATCAAGCAGCTGGACGATGGAGGAGCCTGCGGTCTTGGAGGACCTGGCCCCAGCCCTGCAGCCACGGCCTGGATGGGGGGAGATCGCTGCCTGCGAGCTGAAGCTTGTGCCAGTGACTGAGCATCCCCTGGTTTCAGCGATGTGGGATGCCACGCCAGCGGTGAAATGATCTCCAGCTGTCACACCGGATGGGC
Source organism: Pholidichthys leucotaenia (assembly GCA_020510985.1). NCBI lineage: Eukaryota > Metazoa > Chordata > Actinopteri > Cichliformes > Pholidichthyidae > Pholidichthys > Pholidichthys leucotaenia. The sequence goes on along the minus strand of CM035844.1, from coordinate 331,218,890 downwards.
CACCTGCGTGGGTCGCTTTGCCTGGACGTTCGAGGACTGCACAAACCACCATGCCTGCTGTTGAGGCCGTAGCAGCAGAGGCAAAGTTGGACCTCAAGAGGACCTGACATGAGACATCCCCGCCTGGATCGACGGAGTCCTGGACAGCGGTGGAGCTTGAGCTCAGGCAAGTGCTCTTCTTTGTTTTCACTTTTTCTGTTTTGGAGAGATCTTGCCTGGCTCTTGGTGGAGACGGCCAAGTGCAGCTATCAGCTGCACCTGAGCTCACCTCACTGGGCTCCACTGCTGCCGGTGACCCTGATTCTGTTTCTTTGTCCTCCTTGTTGAAGCTTCTCCTCAGGGTCACCGAGGGTCACCCAACATCGCCAGAGGTCTCCGTGGGTCCAGCCTCGTCGCCCAAGGTCTCTGTGGGTGCTGCCCCTTTGGCTGAGGTCTTCGCGGGTGCAGCTGCATCCCAGTCCAGGTCCACCGAGGGTGCTGCTACGCCTCAGTCCGGGTCCACTGAGGGTGCTGCTATGCCTCAGTCCAGGGCCACTGGGGGTGCTGCTTCGCCCCAGTCTGGGGCCACCGGGGGTGCTGCTTCGCCCCAGTGCAGGGTCACCGTAGGTGCTGCACCTATGCCCAAGGTCGCTGCGGGTCCTCAATCTTCATCTGGTTCCATCATCATTCCTCCTCCGCCATCCCCTTCATCGGGTGTCCATCTCCTGGCTTCCGTGGTCCGTGGTAAGCATGGGTTCCAACTGTCACCTCTGGGGGGAGGTGTGTGGTGGTCCGCGACCCATTGGCCCAGAGATATGGGGAGACTGCCCAACGAACTCTCTGGTTGCTTGGTTGACTTCAGAATTCTGAAAGACCACCCGATGAACTCTCTCATCCATTTTGGTGGCTTGGGAGACCTGGTAGGCCACCCGACCTCTTCCACCTGGTGGTCGGGTGGAGCCGGGACTCTGGAAAGCCACCTGAACTGTTCCCTTGATCACCCAGTATTACAAGGTTTTGTTAGCACTTTATTTGGTCAGTGTTGTGGGTCATGTGTGTTTTGTTTGTTTTTTGTGTCTCTTCCTCCGGGCCTGGATCCCCCCCCCCTCCCAGGGTCTGTTTTGGGTTTATTCCTGTTTGGGGGGTGCACTTTCTTTCCTTTTTGATGTTACGTCAGGGTGTCTGAGTCCCACTCCTTAACCCTCTGTCTGTGTATGTCACCAGACTGCGACATAACCCCTAGTGGTCAACAGTGGTAAAGATTTTTTTCAAGAAAATATTCAGGTCACATGTCACAACTTTCCAAAGCTATAACTTGAAAGTGGTAAGAGATAATTGATTACTGTCAATTAGAAATATGTAGAATATGATCCAAAGTTTCAGATAGCAGTAAATTTATGCATCTAATTTGCATACAAACAAACAAAGACATCCGTCACTTACCGGCGTCCTTTTGCCGCATTCTGGTCGCTATTTTGTCCTCTCCCGGTCATTTTAGCTTTCTCTCTTACATCCACAAACTGTTATTGATTATCCCACCTTAATTTCTCTTTTATTCTGGCGCTATTTATCTTATAAAACTGCACAGAAGTGGAGCGATTTTCCTCTTTACAATAATCGGTAGTGGCCATATTTTTTTTGGTCTAATCCCACAGTACAAGAAGAAGGAAGTATTTCTTCCGCTTTGGTGTGTTACGTGTCATCCATGAGTCCTCCAACGCGTGCCTGCCACCTTGTGAACTGGCATGAGCAGTACAAATCCTCAGTACAGCTGGGCAGTGTTTCTGCATGTTATTATGAGTTGACAGGTGCAGTGCCGCGTTCTGCCACTAGGGGCACACAAAATATCACAGCAAAAGGGTTAAGGGGGTGTCACTGTCATGATGCCGAGCGCGGGTCAGTGCCGTGCTCGGGTCTCTAGGCTGCTACTCATTTTCTGTATATGTATTTGTTCTTGATTTTCTTCCATTATGGTTTGTGCTTTTATTTTGACAGCACCGCTTTATTACTTCCGCCTGTCAAATCTTGTCGCGGGTTGTCACAGCTGTTTAGTTATCTTTAATTACTTTCTCACTCATGCATCCACATCTGATTCACATTTGGATTTCCCCCTTATTATTATTTAAGCTCGCTTGCGTGGTTCATTCCTCGCTGCAACCTCACCTTGTGTTGACAGGAATCCCCCCGTCTGATCCCTGTCTATTCTCAGCTCAGTACTCAGCCTCCCCTGTATAATTGTAAGTTAAACTTTGTGGTTTTCACTGATTGCATTTTTCTGTAAGTTACCCTTCGTAGTTCTCATTTATTGCCTTCTTGTATATTACCCTTGTGGTTTATTTCCATTCTCTATTATTAAATACGCAAACTCACAGCTGGTGAGTGGGGTCTTAATTTCTGCCGTGAAAGGGCCAGTTTTGACATGCTCTCCATCCAGCCCTCACCCACCTGGACTCAAAGAACTCCTATGTGTGAATGCTGATCTTGGACTTCAGTTCAGCATTCAACACAATCATCCCCCAGCACCTAATACAAAAACTCAGACACTTGGAACTCAAAACCTCTCTCTGTAACTGGGTGCTGGACTTTCTCACAGGGAGGCCACAGCATGTGCTGGTTGGCAGCAACACATCCAAGACCATCACACTGAGCACAGGGGCCCCACAAGGGTGCATGCTCAGCCCGCTGCTCTTCACCCTGCTGACCCATGACTGTGTACCAGCCTACAACATCAACCACATCATCAAGTTTGCGGATGACAGTGGTGGACCTCATCGCCAACAATGAGGAAGCCAGCTACAGAAATGAGATGAGCCAACTGGTCAGTCCAGTGGTGTAAAGACAGTAACCTCTTCCTGAACGTGGGAAAAACCAAGGAGATTGTGGTCGACTTCAGGAGAGGACACACACAGCATCCTCCTCTGATCATCGGTGGTGCAGCTGTGGAGAGGGTGAGCAACACCAAGTTCCTGGGGATGCACATCTCTGAGGACCTCACCTGGTCCAACAACACCACATCACTGGCCAAGAAGGCTCAAACTCACCTCCATTTCCTCCGCAAACTGAGGAGAGCATGAGTCCCACCCCCCCATCATGTGCCGGCGCACCACTGAGAGCATCCTCACCAGCTGCATCATGGTGAGGTATGGAAGCCGCACCGCCTCCTGCCGAAAGACACTACAACGCACAATGAAAGCTGCCAGCAAGATCACCGGTGCCCCTCTGCCCCCCCTCTCTGACATCTACTTCACCCGCCTCACCCTTAGAGCCATCAACATTGCAGGTGACACGTCCCACCCCTCACACTCCCTCTTCAGCCCCCTGCCCTCAGGGAAAAGGTACCGGAGCCTCTGGGCCCACTCCACAAGACTGCTAAACAGCTTTGTTCATCAGGGCATCAGCACCCTGAACTCTGTCCACAAGTCTGATGATTCCATCCTTCACTGTTTATTTTGTGAAGCTCTGTTAAGGATTTTTAACTTTCCTCAGTTACCTAGATAATCAGATTATACAGTATGGATTTCAATTTTTGTCTATAATGAAATTACAATAAGGCATCACTATGCAAGCCTTGCTGTTGTGTTAATTTAGACAAACCTTTTTAAGGGTTTTTTCTATTCAACCAATTTCTCTCACCAACTTATCTTTTTTCACTGAATGAATGTGGGCTTTTTAATTTTTTAAGAATTTTATCACCGTCACATTCCAAGATGGTGTCCTTGTCTTGTAATCTAAATTTAGTTTTGTTTTTTCCCTTTGTCACAAATTATCCTTCATTAGGCAAAATAAGACCGTTAATGCAATTAAAAGGCTGAAGAGGAGACTGCATCAGCTTTGACAGAAGTGGACATTGAGGGTCCAGAGGGTCCACTAAACCAGCGGTCCCCAACCCCCAGGCCGCAGACCGGTACCGGTCCATGGGTCCTTTAGTACCGGGCCGCACAGAAAGAATAAATAACTTACAATACTTCTGTTCCATTTATTATCTGAGTCTGAATGATGTTTTATTTTGAAAAATTACAGGATTCTCTCCCTTACATCTGTCTATGGCTCATTCTTGATGCATGTCAAGACGCTTGTCTCGGTCACGTGATACATTACCGCTAAAATTAAACCCACGAGCTAGCAAAATGAGTAAAAAACAAATGTCTTTGGAAAGTTTCTTTGCGAAGGGGAAAAGGCCCAGTGAGGAGACAGAAGCAGACTTCCTACGACTTCCAAGAAAAAGAAAGCTGCATTTAACAGACAATACCAAGAGTCCTACTTAAAATACGGATTTATCTTGACAGGAGATTCCCACGCATCAAGTCCACTCTGCATAATATGCGGCAACCGGCTCGCTAATGAGTCAATGAAGCCTTCAAAACTGCTTCGCCACTTGGAGACCACGCACCCTGCATTAAAAGACAAGCCTTTGGAGTATTTTGAAAGAAAAAAGCGTGAACAAGAATGACAGAAGCAATTACTGAGGGCCACCACATCAACAAATGCGAGTGCACTTAGAGCATCATACTTGGTGGCTAATCGTATTGCTAAGGCTAAAAAGCCATTCACTATTGGTGAAGAACTGATCCTGCCCGCCACTAAAACATTGGCCGTGAACTTCTAAGAGATGCTGCTGTTTAAAAGATAGCACAGGTGCCTCTTTTTGCTAGCACCGTCACTCGGCGCATCGAGGAAATAGCGGAAGACACTGAGACACAATTGTTGGAGAGGATTAATACATCACCGTGGTATGCACTCCAGGTTGACGAGTCTACAGATATTAACAACAAGGCAATACTACTTGTTTATGGGTGATATGTTTATCAGGAGGATGTGCATGAGGATATGTTATGTGCACTATCATTGCCAACCAATACCATGGCCGCAGAACTATTCAAGTCGCTGGATGATTATATATCAGGAAAACTGAAATGGTCCTTTTGTGTTGGCATATGTACAGATGGAGCTGCTGCCATGACCGGACGGCTGTCTGATTTAACTGCTCGGATTAAGGAGGTAAGCAACACACTTTGGGTGTCATTGTCTCCCATTACCCCTAGATGGGACTGTCTTGTTGCAAAGAAACAAGCTCAGGGCTGCCACTGATTCAGCATTGTGGTGATTTGTATTTTTCATGCACTTCATATTTGTGTTTGTGGTGTATCTTATTTTGAAGGCATGTTTAAATGTTACCATAGCGACCAGAGAGTGTTGTGGGCAGAAAGGATGTTACTCATGTTATGCTGTTGTTGTCGCAATGTTAAGAGGATGCTGCTAATAAAGTTGCAAACGAGTACACAGTGGATTCACATTTATTATTATATTTAGAAAATACCACAGTTTTTATGCCGGTCGTATCATGTTCTTTAGTTGTATTTATTTGCCACACCTTAAAGGCCTTAAAGGCTAGTCCCTGAAAATATTGTCTGACATTAAACCAGTCCATGGCACAAAAAAAGGTTGGGGACTGCACTAAACTATATAGACAATATATGCCAAGCATCCAATATGTGACTGTGTTGTTTGAAGACGGAGGATTTGCAGCAGAACTTATTTCTGTTCCATGAGAGACTGGACAGGTCAGTGTAGTGGATCCTCCTCCAAAATCTGTGTAGCAATTTGACAATGTAAGAAACTGATTTTATTGATCTTAATGTGAGACAAATTACTGCTAAACAGAAATGAATATTTTACCTTTAAGATCACTAAATGTAAGAATTTCACTGCAGTTACCAGCAAAGGATCTGTACAAAATCTATTTCAATAGAAAAAAAAAATCAGAAAATAGATTTGGAGATTAAATCTGCATGTGAAGATAGAGGAATAAGGACCTGTACTTATAGCACTTTTCTAGTCTGAAAGACCATTCAGAGCACTTCACTAGTACTAGACCTCTATTCTAAAGGCCTATCAGAGATGGATACCTAGGGACAATTTAGAATCACTGGTTAACCTAACATGCATGTCTTTGGATTGTGGGTGGAAACCAGAGTTCCCAGAGTAAACCCACACAGTACAGGGAGAACATGCAAACTCCACACAGAAAGGTCCCCACCTCTGCCAGCCTGGGGATTCAAACCTGGAACCTTCTAGCTGTTAGGCAACAGTGCTAACTACTGTACCAGACAAAATGATAGAGGGGAAATGATGTTTGTTCAGGAAATAAAGAAGGCATATTAAAAACAAATTAGTGATGGCGTGTTTTATTCAGGGTAATTTTGAGTGATTAGTTCTCTGATTCTCTGCCATCACACTTCTATTTGTGGATGTGGTTCCTCTTAAATTTAAATATTCTAAACATACCCTCAACATAACCTAGTCAGGAGCGGGTTATGTTCACAGCCTTTGTTACCATAGCTACAAACATACTCTGACTTTTTGGAACCGAAAACTCAGTTACCACAAACTCTGAGTTAACTTACCCAGGTAAGCCACTAAACCTGATTTCTGGAACAGGGCCCTATTTGTGCTGGTCTAGGGATTGAATCCACATCTCTAATGATTGGGCCAGCACTGTCTCATGTGGGTGCTGGATGCACCCAAGATACAGATACAGGAAAAATAAAACTTTGGTTGGTTGGGCTAATGTTTTGCTGTTTTTTTTTTAATCCTGGACTTGAACTTGAAACAGGTGTTTTACAAATGAACCTCAACTTCACATGACAACAAACTCTAACCTGGGAAAAATGCAGCTATTTCACTCTTTCACAAAGAGCTGGCATGAGGGATGTTTTACCTTTTCACGGTATTTAGCTAAATAGAGACTAGTGAAGCAGGCAGGGAAGGGTGTGAGTGGGTGGGCTGTGTTTTCTCTGAGATTACAACCACAAAAGCTACGATACTGTACAACCTTTGGCCGGGTTCATTCTGACAGGTACTGTATAGGACTGTGATGGATGAAGGCTAAAGTTAACAACCTGCCGTGGTGAGGATAATCAAAGCCATGCCTTTTCTGTCATTCCTACAAAAAAAAAAAAAAGTACGGCAGCTTCATGCTTTTAGTAATAATGTGAATTCTAAATGTGTGACATCAGCTGTAAGTGCCACAAATGTAAACCTCTCTAACCTGTAATCAGATTCAATTATAGTCTTGATGCTAGATCCAGACTGACAACAAGTGTTTTCCATCGCTGTTGAGGAATTTTGGCCCGCTCTTCTTTGCAGAATTGTTCAATTCAGTCACACTGGAGGGCTTCAGCTTGAGCTCATGAACTGATAGCCAGATGTTCTCCTTCAGGATTTTTTGGTAGAGAGAAAAATTCATGGTTCAATCAATTACAGCAAGCCGTCCAGATCCTGAAGCAGCCCAGGACCATCACACTACCACCACCATAATTGGCTGTTAGTATGATGTTCTTTTTATGAAATGCTGTGTTAGTTTTACACCAGATGTCACGGGGAGTACACCTTCCAAAAAGTTCAGCTTTTGTCTCATCAGTCCACAGAATATTTTCCCAAAAGTCTTGAGGATCATCAAGATATTTTTTTTTGTTTGCTTTTTTTACCAAAAGAGATTATAATCCACAACCATCATCCCCCTCCCCAAAAGGAGCCCACCGACCTGCCTGAATGATTACAGACCGGTAGCACTCACTCTAATCATCATGAAGTGCTTCAAGAGAGTGGTGCTGCCCCTCATTCAGGACAGCATACCGGGCACCCTGGACCCCCTGCAGTATGCCTACTGGCCCAACAGGTCCACCTCACATGCCATTGCTGCAGCACTCCATTATTCTCTCTCCCACCTGGAAGATAAAGACTCCTACATTAGGATGCTCTTTGTCAACTACAGCTCCACCTTCAATACGGTCATCCCCCACAAACTCACCAACAAACTGTCTTCACTTGGCCTGCACCGACCCTCTGTGACTGGCTTCTGGACTTTCTAACTGGCAGGCCCCAGTCTGTCAGGATGGGTAACAGGACCTCAGCCAGCATCATCACGAACACAGGTGTCCCACAGGGTTGTGTTCTCAGCCCCATCCTCTACAGCCTCTTCACCCATGACTGTATTGCCTCCCACAAGGATAATATCGTCTTAAAGTTCATGGATGACGCAGCAGTGATAGGACACATCACTGGTGATGACGAAGCATCCTACAGGAGGGAGGTAGCCAGCCTGGTGTCATGGTGTGAGGACAACAACCTCACCCTCAACACGGACAAGACAAAGGAGATGATAGTGGACATAAGGAAGGGGAGGAGGAGACCCCATCGACCGCTGTTCATCCGGGAGCTTGAGGCGGAGAGGGTGAGCAGCTTTAAATACCTAAGCTTCCACATCAGCAAGGACCTTATGTGGACACACAACACCACAGAGCTGGTTAAAAACTCAACAGCGGCTGTACTTTCTGAGGAGGCTGAAGAAGTTTGGCATGTCTTCCAGGATCCTCAAGAATTTCTACAGCTGCATCATCGAGAGCATCCTGACCAACTCCATCACTGTGTGGTACGGCAGCACTACTGCTCTGGACCACAAACGCCTGCAGAGAGTGGTGAAGACAGCAGAGAAGATCATCAGGACTCCACTCCCCTCTCTGCAGAGCATCTACCACCGCAGAGTCCAAAGGAGAGCTGACGCCATCCTCCGGGACCCCACCCACCCCCAGCACAGAATGTTCACACTTCTACCCTCAGGCCACAGGTACAGAAGTGTGAAATGCAGGACAACCAGACTGCAAAAACTTCTTCTTTCCCACTGCCATCAGACTCCTGAACAAATAACAAACTTCCAAAACTCCACAACACAGCTTTGCAAATAAGAACTCACACACTGGTAGCTAAACTTTCACATTGCTTACTTGTAGTGTACGTACATAGTCTCACCCCGTCTGGTGTCCATATCATCTCTGCTGCTAATTATCATGTACAGTCTACTGGTATTATCATTATAGAGAAATTATCACACTGGGTGCTAATTTGTAATTTGTATACTACTCATTTGCACACTGTACATAGGCTTACGCCATCTCAGGTTCATATCATCTCTGATATCAATATATCACTGCCCACTTTAGTCATCCAGTGAACTTTCAAATTTCATTCTGCTTGTTTCCTTTAGTTTGACTACTTTAACTGCTTTAGCCGTCCAAATCGCCGAATGTGTGTTATTCGTATTCATTAGTATTAGTACTTAGTATGTGCTTAAGGTGTCCTAATTGCCTAACTGTGTGTTATAGTGTGTGTTATTAGTATCCATTAGCATTAGGTGTGTTATTACCTTATTAGTATGTTGTGTACCTATTACCTTGACATTCGTTCGGAGAGCAGAGTAAGAATTTCATTGCTCAGGAAATGTTGCATTTCTTAACTGTGCACATGATAATAAAAGCCTTTGAATCTTGAATCTATTGTTGAATCATGGACCAGTGTCCAAACTGAGGCAAGTGAGGTCTGCAGTTCTTCAGATGTTCTTCTGGGTTTTTGTTTGTCTGTTCTTGAATTTCTTTAGAGTGTGGCATGATGTGTTGCTTTTTGAGATCTTTTAGCCTTTTTCACTTTGTCAGACAGGTTCTATTTAAGTGATTTCTTGATTCAGCAGGTCGCAGTAATCAGGCCTGGGTGTGGCGAGTGAAATTGAACTCAGCTTTCCAAAACTGTGGTTAATCACAGTTAATTCATAATGTAAACTTAATAGGAAAAAAAAATCCCACAAATTTCCAAATGTGCAAGCAAGTCACAAACTTCCTCACACACTTGTATGCGAACTTGCAGGGGTTCAATGACATCACTATTCTCTCACACAGCAACGACTGCATCAAGCATGGGTGTTTTATTTTGAAAAATTACAGGATGCTGTCTCTCTTCCTGATGCATAATGGTGATGCTTGAGAGTTCAAGCTGGCTAGCCAGTTTGGCTGGCTGATTTAGGCCTTCCTTATTATATGATGGAGCCATTGGCCTGAGATTTTCACCAGAAATCAGTAACAACCCAAGTAATCCATAAATACAAAGAAATCAAGGCAACTGTGTTCACAAAACAAGTTATATTTAATAAAGTGGAATCACACAGGGAATAAGTATTGAACACATTAAGAAAAAGAGGTGGAAAAAGGCATAGAAAGCCAAGAAACCAGGTGAAATCCATCAGAATTTAAGAAACCATCCCATCCCCCATCATTGGACTATTCTAAAGCGGCCTTCTATGAGCCCTGATCTAAATCCTATTGAACATCTGTGGAAGGAGCTGAAACATGCCGTCTGGAGAAATCACTCTTCAAACCTGAAACAACTGGAGCAGTTTGCTCATGAGGAGTGGACCAAAATACCTGCTGAGAGGTGCAGAAGTCTCACTGACAGTTACAGAAATCATTTGATTGCAGTGATTGCCTCAAAAGGTTGTGCAACAAAATATTAAGTTAAGGGTACCATCATTTTTGTCCAGGCCTGTTTCATGAGTTTGTTTTTTAAAATAATTCTGTTGAATCACAATTCAAAAGCATTGTCTGATTTTCATTGGTTAATTTTCATAGAATTTTTATTTATTACCACTTTCAAGTTATTTCTGTGACCATTGTGGATTTTTCTTTCATTAACAGAGGGGTACCAACAATTTTGTCCACGTGTGTATATTGTCGACTGTGGACTGGTGAACCAGGTGGTAACAGGGTAACAGGGATGGCTATTAGGGTGACTAAGATCTGAAGAAAATAACAATAGTATAAGCCGTGCTTGGTGTGAGCCTCCTGGTACCAGTGTTAGCTGGGGCGCTAATAGCTCAGGGGCTAATAGGCTACCTTTAGTACCCCTTCCATCTACATGATAGACAGCTAGGTGGGCCAATAATAGAGAAGTGGGCGGGTCTCAAGGATGGCGGTTGGTTGGCTTTGTCAAATCATGACATACGATTAACCTGGAAGAATCAAAAACGTTTCTGCCTTTTCTAGGAGAGAAAAATGAGATAAAGGCTGTGTGTTTAACCCCTTGAACTCTGTGAATTCTGCGGGCGGTCACGTCTCTGCATCTTAGTGCGTCTCAGTGCGCACTGAAAAAAAAGCTGTATTTCTGGTCTTCCAGTACAGACACAGCCTTGTTACAACCTGAGAAAAAAGCTGTGTAATGTATTAATTTTTTGTGGTATTTTTACAAAATTTTGACCTGAGCTTGAAAACACTTGGTTCTACATTTCTGTTGTGTTTTCCAGCCAGTATCTGACAGCTGTATGTTATTTGCAAGCATTTGTATCTAAAAAAACACCCAGGCGAACTTTCTTGTTACTCAGTGGCAGGAGCACTTAGAGAGATTATGACTGTTTTGCCAAAAAATTCAGAGTATTTTCTTTTAAATGAGACTAACCACATGAATATGCTGCAAAGGGTCTCCTACTACAAAAGAACAGCTTTTGATTTACTTTGGGCATGTTATTTTTAGGCGTTTTTAGGGAAGTTGAACAGAGTTCAACAGGTTAAGAGAACTGACTTTTGATATTTTTGAAAATTGCGTGACCAATAGACATATTTCAGATATTTAAAACCTACAAACACACAATTTTTCAGTCAATGACCCCTTGAAAGCAAATCTGCAAGTTTGCTGCGAGCAGTTGCAGGTATGTCTGACATGTTTTGCAAAGATGACCCAGAGGACACAGAGCAGACTCAGAGGCACAGGGCAAGTGATAATTAAAGTTTATTTGTGCTGGTGCTCATGAGATGCGTGCACTGACAGCCCTGCGGGAAGAGAAGGGAAACAAGATGAGTTTGGGCATGAGTTATGAACGGGCAGTGACGAAATAGTGGTAATAGTATCTTACGCTGGCTGGTGGGATAGTGAGCATAGGTGAGTTCACTCCAGATAGCTGCAGGCAACAGAGGACAGCGGGAACCCGGCGTCTGGCTAGAATGAGGCTTCGACGGTCCTTGTGTGGACAGAAATGGAATAGTGATCACAGCTGTGCCCACGGAGGGTGTGGAGCCCTCAGTGACAGGGCAGTGGGTAGGTTTCTACAGCGGAGAGGGGGGAACAGGGGTATCTGAAGATAATAATGCAGAGCGTAATAATTACATATCCTTCCAGAGATGCCACCGAAAAAGGAGCCCTTATCCACCAGAAGGATCCAGGGAACCTGTGCACAGGTGAGGAAAAAGATAGGAGACAACTTGTTCCTTACGTGATTCCTTACGTGATTCCGGGAAGGACAGGCAGTAGGCACAAGGGCAGAAGAGGCAGGTCTGGGAATACAGGGGGCTGGAACAGGAAGCAGTGGTACAAAGATAATCAAGCAGTAAAAAGGCTGGATGAATTTCAGGTTTAGGAGTGAGGCATGAAAGATATCAGATGATCTCACAATGAGTAACAGTCACACCCCGTCTTAAATGGGCAGCTCCACATTAATTGCAGGTGAGGCAATTAACCCAGCTGCCCCTACTCACAGACAGCGATAGCTGCAGTGGAAAGAAAAAAAATGCTGACACAGCCTCACACCATAACAGCCCCCCCTCCCCCCCCCCCAAGGGACGCCACCCAGAGTCCTCCTAGACTTGTCAGGTTGTGTCCGATGGAATCCTTGAACCATAGCGGGGTCCTTGAAATAGGACCCAGGGATCCAGGACCATTCGTCGGGTCCATAACCCTCCCAATTCACAAGAATGTGGAAGCCCCGGCCGGCAGGCTTGATATTGGATACATGAAATGTAGGGCGAATGCGAAGTGGTGTGGGCAGGTGAAGGCATACAGAGACAGAGTTAATGACATGGATGAAAGGAAAGGGACCGATGTAGCGAGGAGAAAGTTTCTTGGAGCTAGATTTGAGGAGAATATTGCGGGTGAAAAGCCACACCTGCTGACCTGGGGCATAGTCAGAATCAGAATCAGCATCAGAATCAGATTTATTGCCATTGTTCATGTAGTACACAAACTAGGAATTTGTCTCGGTGCAATGCTGCAACATTAAACATGATAAAATAAAAGAAATAAACTATACATGCAATAAAGTGTAGAATAAGTGAGTAATACTAGTCAGCAGTTTAAATATATTAGCGAGCAGCAGATAATGTGGAGAACCATATAGTGCAGTCGGTAATGCAGGAAGAAAACAGTGATGATTGACATGAGTCTGGTTGAGCTGCTGTACAAAGTGCACGAGAGTCAATAAGTCACTTAGTGTTCAGCAGTCTGATGGCAGAGGGGAAGAAGCTGTTCATGTGACGGGAGGTTTTAGTCTGGATGGACCGAAGTCTTCTACCTGAGGGGAGAGGGGCAAACAGTACGTGACCAGGGTGTGAGGGATCGGCTATGATCGGGCTAGCACGCCTCCGGGTCCTGGAGATGTACAGATCCTGGAGAGATGGGAGCTTGCAGCCGATCACCTTCTCAGCAGTGTGCACGACGCGCTGCAGCCTTAGTCTGTCCCTGGCAGTGGCTCCTGCGTACCACACGGTTATGGAGGTGGTGAGGATGGACTCGATGATGGCTGTGTAGAACTGCACTAACATCTTGGTGGGTAGCTTGAGCTTCCTCAGCTGCCGCAGGAAGAACATCCTCTGCTGGGCCTTTTTGATGAGGGAGCTGATGGTCGGCTCCCACTTGAGGTCCCTGGTGATGGTGGTGCCTAGGAAGCAGAAGGAATCAGCAGTGGTGATGGGAGAGCCTGTGAGGGTGAGGGGGGGCAGAGGGGTTGTGACTTTCCTGAAGTCCACAATCATCTCCACTGTCTTCAGAGCGTTCAGCTGCAGGTTGTTGTTGTTGCACCAGGACGCCAGCTGGGCCACCTCTCTCCTGTAGGCGGACTCGTCGCCGTTGGAGATGAGCCCGATGAGGGTGGTGTCGTCCGCAAACTTGATCAACTTGACAGACTGGTGGCTGGAGGTGCAGGAGTTGGTATAAAGGGAGAAGAGTAGGGGGGAAAGTACACAGCCCTGGGGTGATCCGGTGCTGATGCTAGCAGAGTCTGAGACAATCTTTCCCAGCCACACATGCTGCCTCCGGTCCGTCAGGAAGTCGATGATCCACCTGCAGAGGGAGTCAGGCACGTTGAGCAGGGACAGCTTGTCCCGGAGCAGAGCGGGGTGGATGGTGTTGAATGCGGAGCTGAAGTCCACAAACAGGATCCTGGTGTAGGTGCCCGGGGAGTCCAGGTGCTGCAGGATGGAGTGGAGGGCCAGGTTGACTGCGTCGTCTACAGACCTGTTGGCTTGGTAGGCAAACTGCAGCGGGTCCAGGAGGGGGGTGGTGATGGACTTGAGGTGGGGCAGGACCAGGCGCTCAAAGGACTTCATGACTACAGAGGTGAGCGCTACAGGTCTGTAGTCGTTAAGTCCAGTGATCCGTGGCTTCTTGGGGACAGGGATGATGGATAGTCGGGGGCCGAGGTCCTCTGACAATTGGCAATGGCACGGTTCTGCTCCGCCGTATGGAGGAGGGCTTCCCTTGTTGTCTTCCAAATGTGCCGGCAGCGCCAGATGTGGTCCTGTACTGACGGGACAGTGATTTTGTCTTCCGTGAAGGTCAGGAGTTGTGGATTGTAGCCCAGGGAGGCCTCAAAAGGGGATAGACCAGTGGCAGACGATGCAGCAGTATTGTGGGCATATTCAATCCAAGGGAGGTATGAGCTCCAGGCCGAGGGGTTCTGAGAGGTGACACAATGGAGCGCCACTTCCAATTCCAGATTAGCCCCTTCCGACTGACCATTGGTTTGCGGGTGGAAACCAGAGGAGAGGTTCACAGATGTGCCTATTGCCTTACAAAATGCAAAACCTGGGAGACAAACTATGGGCCTCTGTCAGACACAATGTCGGTGGATATGCCATTTAGATGGACCACATGTTGTGTCAAGAGCTCGGCTGTTTCGAGGCTGAAGGCAGTTTAGGTAGAGCTATGAAGTGGGCAGCTTTGGAGAAGCGGTCGATTATAGTAAGGATGACGGTTTGGCCCCTCGATGGCAGGAGTCCGGTTACGAAATCTAGAGCTATGCTCACCCAAGGCCGACTAGGAGTCAGTAATGACCACAAGAATCCCACTGGAGCCACGGAGGACGACTTTCCAGAAGCGCATTGACTGCAGGCCCAGACATATTCTTTGACATCTCTTCTCTGGTGTGGGCCACCAAAAGGCCTGTCTAGTGTGAAAAATGGTGCGTCTAAGACCGGGATGGCAGGTGAGCTTAGTGGAATGGACCCAATGGAGGACATCTCCCCTGACCGCAGTGGAAACATATAGTCACCCCGGGGGGCTCCCTCCAGGATCTGGTTCCTCTTTCTGTGCCTCTAACTTTATCCTCAATTTGCCAGGAGAGGGTTCCAATGACACAGGATGAAGGGACAATATTATCATCTGAAGCTGGTGCGTGGTTGGAAGAGAACTGTCTGGACAGGTCATCTGGTTTAGTGTTCTTTGAACCAGGTCTATAGGTGATGGTGAATTGAAAATGGTCAAAAAACAGTGCCCATCTAGCCTGACACGGCTTGAGTCATTTGGCAGACCTGAGATAGTCTAGATTTTTGTGGTCCATCCACACCACAAATGGGTGGGTGGCCCCTTCCAGCCAGTGATGCCATTCTCCAGGGCGAGTTTCACTGCTAGCAGTTCCCGGCCACCAACTCTATAATTACTCTTGGAGGGTGACAGGTTCCCAGAGAAATAGGTGCAGGGATGTAGTTTGCCATCAGTGACCGAACGCTGGGATAGAACCGCCCCTTTTCCGTACTCTGAAGCATCCACCTTGACCACGAACTGGAGGAATGGATCAGGGTGAATCAAAATGGGTGCCTCTGTAAATAGCCCCTTAAGCTGCTGGAACACTACCTCTGCCTACTTAGACTAACGAAAAAGGTGCTTAACTGATATGAGCCTAGTGAGTGGGGCGACTAAACCAATATAATTCCTGATGAAGCGCCGGTAAAAGTTGGTGAATCCCAAAAACTGCTGCAACTGCCTCCTGGATGTGGGAGTTGGCCAGTGAGAGATTGCCTGGATTTTAGCCGGCTCAGTTTTATATGTCCCTCAGAAATTACAAACCCAAGAAATGTGGTGGATGTGGTGTGAAACTCACATTTCTCAGCTTTGATGAATAGCTGGTTCTCCAGCAGTCTTTGTAGGTACACAAACATAAAGACATTAAGGCAATCCCACAGCACGTCATTGACCACACATTGGAACACAGTGGGTATATTGGTGAGTCTGAAGGGCATTACTCGATACTGTATGCGATGTGCGTGTTGAACCCAATCTTCCATTCATCCCCCTCCCGAATCCTGATTAGGTGGTACACATTTGCAGAGGTTGAGCTTCGTGAAGATGGTGGCTTTGCGGAGCAGATCAAAGGTGGAGTTTGAGAGGTAGTGGATATTTATCTTTGATATTTATCTTGTTCAAGCCACAGTAGTCTATGTAGGGCCGAAGGGAGCTGTCATTTTGCTCACAAAAAAGAAACCTGCACCCACGGGGGAAGTGGAAGGATGAATAATGCCCGCCTTCAGTGATTCCTTAATGTATTTTTCCATGGCCTCATGTTCCAGTCCCAGCAGGCTGTATAAACGACTTGTAGAGAGTGATGCACCTGGGATTAGCTCAATTGTGCAATCACATGGTTGGTGTGGCGGGAGTGACAGAGCTTTAGATTTACTGAATACTGCGGCAAGACTGTGGTATTCTGCCGGGATACCGGTTAAATCAGGAGGTTCTGAAGGAGGGTCCGGTGGAGATGGAGAAGGAGGACAGGCGGCGGATCGTAAAGATAAGCAGAAGGTACTCCAGGAAACAACTTGATTTTGGGCCCAGTCAATTATTCGGTTATGTAATTTTAGCCAGGAATGACCCAAAATTATCTCTGTAGCCCCAGAGGGCAGAATCAAAAACTGGATTTGCTTCCGATGATTCCCGGACGCTAAAAGAGAGACGGGCTGAGTCTAGTGACATATGGTGGAAATAGGGCTGCCAGTGACTTAATATAGCCTAATGTTGGATGGAAGTGGCTGCGTGGGTATCTGTAAACTGGAAACTAATTGCTGTGGAATGAAGCTCCATTCTGCTCCTGAATCAATGATTGCATGACCAGATTTGGAGATTCAGAGGCTGGCGTGTGAATGTGAATGGGGAGAGTTAATCTGCGCGAGGGATTGAATGTGATCACGCCTGCCAGTCCTCCAACTGAGACGGGCGGGCTCCTACATTTGGGTGCACATGACAGGCTGATAAGAAGTGCCCAGGGAAGCCACAATACAAGCATAACTGATTATCACGGCGGCGTTGACGCTCTGCAGGAGACAAAGTTAGATGTGGGCCTCCCGTTCGTTCCACCTGCATCGGCTTCGCAACCTTCGCCGCACGCAAGGATGCACAGAGACAGAAGGGTGAAACTTGGGAGCGATCTGGAAAGTGCAGCAATTGTGCTCGCTCCTGTGCTCGTTCCGACGTGCGTTCGCAAAGGCGGTTGTCCAGGCGAATGGCTAGACTGATTAATGCCTCAAGGCTAGGTGGTTCGTCCCGGGTGGCTTATTCATCCCGGAAAATTGGACTCAAACTGCAGGCAAAAATTCCCCTAAGTGCGACGTCATCCCAGCCCAATTCAGCTGCCACTATGCGGAAGCGGACAGAATACTCTGCTACCGAAAGTGAACTCTGCTGGAGCTTTAGCAGCCTGTTGGTTATATTCCCATCGGCATCGGAATCATCAAAAACTGCCCTGAATTCAATGATAAACTGATGGAAAGAATATTGATCAAAATCGGGTCCTGTGCCCAAGCCGGTGCGGGCCTTTCAAGGAGGCCAACCATGTAACTAATCCAGCTGTGTTCAGTAGGGAATTTCCCGGGGAGGTGGTGGAATACAAGGCGGTACTGAAGGAGGAACCCCCTGCAACTGCCCAGCTTTCCCCCATAACGAGCTGGAATGGTGACTGCTAAGCGCCCGGGTGATGGAGAAGTGGAGCGGAGGCGGCAGCTACAGTCATCTGATGCAGAGGTTAGCCGGTCTACTTGCTCTAAAAGCCACTGAACCTGGGCTAACCCTTTAAAATTGTTGATTGCATGAACAGAGAGTGTCCCCACTGTGACAGGCGCAGTGCTGTGCCTGTCATATGATGTTATGTGACATGCCAAACACTCCCCAGTTGTACTAAGAATTCCACCTCACAAGGTGGTAGACACATATAACTTACTGCTCTTGCCTTGGAGGACTTATGGCGGACATAGACTTATTTACACCAGAGAGGAAGAAATTTTTAGACAAACACATATGGACGTTACCGATTGCTGTGGACGTACTCGGTCGTGGATGGAGGAGCATTTGCTCCCAAATTTGCCAACTATGACTCAAAAAAGAGATTGTTTAGCTTATGAAGGTAAATGTTTATATTTTGTTATAACAGAGGGTGGGCGAAGCTGCCTGGTGTTCACCTGCTGTCAACCACAGTGCCATGTGACTGGGGAGAACAATCACTCCGGTTCCATGTCATCGTAAAACATAAATAGCGGTTGAATAAAAGCGAAATTGAGGTGGGATAATCATAAGAGTTTCTGGATGTGGGAGAGAAAGCGCAAATGACCGACAGAAGGCAAAATAACGACCAGGATGTTACGACCTGAGCGCTGGGTTCTCTCCGCGCTCGGGCTAAGTACAAGTCGCCGCCGGCCTTGACAGTTGTGGGTGGTATTCTGGCCTCACCGGGCTCTTATTGTGAAGGCGCTTGGTGGGGCTTCCGCCTGTCAAGGTTGGTCAGCTGCTTGTCATTACTGCTCGTTAGTGTTCGCCTTTATAAGGCGGGCACTAGTGGCAGTTAAATCGCAGGAGTATTGTCAAAACCTTGTCAAAACCTTGTCAAAACCTTGTCAGACATTGTCAACTATCCTCGTCAGACATCGTCAGGTGGTCTAAACCTTGTTAGACTTTCATGTCAGGTTTGTGCTTTTCGTGTCATGTCATAGTTTAGCTCGTAGTGGCTGGGGTTAGCCCTACGAGCCCTTGTATTGCTTTATGTGTGTTTTTGCCCTGAGCGGCTCACAGTATTGTCTTGTCGTGTGTTTTTAATAAATCACCATCATTGCAAAACTCACCGGTGGACTCTTGGTGTCTTATGGTGATCCGCGAGGGTCACCGCATGACAGTATACTCCTGCCAGGACGTCTAAACGGAGACGCCACACCGAGACGCCTTTTTTCACCGTGAGTTTTTGCCTTAATTGGACTATTGTTCTTCCCTGTCAGGGGGCCCTCTGTCGCCATCCAGCGGGGAGAAGGAGGAACAATGTCCCCTACAGCAGGAACCATCTCTTCCCTGGGAGGAAGGCAAGTGCATGTTAATTTATTACATCATGATTATAATCTGCCTTGTCTGACTCCTGGGGGCGGAGTTTGGGGTTCGCAGCCCCCCGAGCTCCCTCCACCTGCTGTAGAGAAAATAACTAAACCTGCTGCCTCTGTGTCCCCCCCGTTGAGCGGTCCGCAACGCCAGGCCAACGTCATCGGATGAAGAGGGGGCCTGCAGTGCTGGAATGCCTGGATCCGGCCCTGCAGCCACTTCGTGGACGGAGGAGAAGAGCGGACTGCAGCCCGAAGCCTGAGCCGACGATGAAGCGTTCCCGGGTCTCCTCGCCGGAGCGGTCCGAGCCAGTGGGTCGAGGGTCCCCTGCCCCCACGCCATATGGGTCATCGGTGTGGACAGCAGCGCGGGAGGAACCTTAGGCTGCAGATGACATCTTGCCAGCTGCGGAGCCCGACGCAGCTGAGTTGGAGCCTGCTGACGAGAGTTGCCGCCCTGAACCTGGATCGTCGAAGTCCTGGGTGGCAACAGAACCCGAGTGCAGGCAAGTGCTCCCCCTTGTGTCTCTGTCCCCTGTTTTGGAGCATTTTTGCCTGCCTCTCGGGGAGGCGAGTGAGGAGCAGCCATCTGCTGTGCGCGAGCTCGTCTCGCTGGGTTCTGTTGCTACCGGTGATTCTAATCCCAGTTTTCTTCCTGTTTGTGAGCCTCGTTGCAGTGTCGCCGGCGTTGAAACAGTCGGAGTCACTGGGTTGGAGGTCCCAGGTTCGGGGGTGGAGATCGTCAGCGGAGCTGCACCGACCCAGTCGGGGTCCGTTGTGGAGGCTGCTGTGGCCCAATCAGGGTCCGACGTGGGTGCATCAGAGGCCCAATCGGGGTCCATCGCAGGAGCTGCTTTGGCCCAATCGGGGTCTGACGCGGGTGCGTCAGAGGTCCAATCGGGGTCCACTGCAGGTGCGGTTCTGGCCCAATCAGGGTCCAACGTGGGTGCACCGGAGGCCCAATTGGGGTCCACCGCGGGTGCGGTTCTGGCCAAATTGGGGTCCGACATGGGTGCGTCAGAGGCTCAATCGGGGTCCACCGCAGGTGCGGTTCTGGCCCAATTGGGGCCCGACGTGGGTGCAGCTGGGACCCAATCAGGGTCCAGCGGAGGTGCGGCGCCAGCGTGGTCCGCGGACGGGGGAGGAGCTGCAGACCTTTCGCTGTCGGACGGATTACAGGCTCATCCTTGCCATCTTTCCCTTCTACTGAGTCACCGCCCCTGTGCATCATCGCCGGGGGCCGTGGGGGCTCCTGTTTGCTCGCCCCGGCTCTCCCGAGTTTTGTCCTCGTCAGGGAGGCCGCCGCGGGCTGTTTTTCCCTGGGACTGGTGGATGAGAGACACAGGTCGGCCGCCTGATGAACTGATTCGCCGGTTCAGCGCCCCGGGTCGGCCACCCGACGTGTTGTGTGTTTCGCTGGGCGACCTGGTTCGACCACCGGAGGAGCGAACGTGCTGGGTGTTGGACTGTGGTAAGCCACCTGGTCATGTTCCGCCTCCTATGACCACCCGCCGGCTGTTGGAAGCGGGGAGACTAACTAACTAACTAACTAACTAACTAACCTGCACTTATATAGCGCTTTTCAGAGACCACCTGAATTGTTCCCGTGGCGCTTGGTCTCCACCGGTCGGCATAAACTGTCGGGGGGGTAGTGGTCGTTTTCTGGTGTTGATCTGTCACAGTGATTGTTCTGTTTGGTTTTTTTTTCCTTGCTGTCCTGTGTACTTTGTGTTATGGTTATGTCTTGCAGTTGCCCTAGTTTGCATTGTGTGTAGGCGGGTATGAGCCAGTAAGTGCTCTGCTTTTTGTGTTTGGTTATTTGAGTATTCACATGGGTGGGAAGTCATTTCCTTGTGTAACATGTGGGCCAAGATCTAATTTTCTCGTGCTGTCCTGTGTTTTCTGTAACTTATTTGGGGATCCTTGGCAAATTGTGTTATGTTCTACTGTTGCCTTATTTCCCTCTGTGTATTTTATCTGATTTGAATATTCGGTATTTTGTCATGGTCTTGTATGTAGTTTTTCTGACCCGGTAGTTCTGTTTTTTTTTTGTTTTTTTTTTCTCCATGTGCATCTTTTTGATTTAATCTGAGTGATTGGTATTCTTGTCATTGTCCTGTATGTAGTTGTCCTTGTCACTGTTTTGATTGTTTCTGGGTTTAGTCTCTCTCCCTCCGCACCTACCCCCAGCCACCCACCCTGGGGGGGGGGGGGGGGGGGCAGGGTGGTCCTTGGGCGTTCTGAGCCTGCCCTCGGAGGGAGGGTACTGTTACGACCCAAGCGCTGGGTTCTGTCTGCGCTCCGGCTAAGCACAACTCGCTGCCGGCCTTGACAGTTGTGGGTGGTATTCTGGCCTCACCGGGCTCTTATTGTGAAGGCGCTCGGTGGGGCTTCCGCCTGTCAAGGTTGGTCAGCTGCTTGTCATTACTGCTCGTTAGTGTTCGCCTTTATAAGGCGGGCACTAGCGGCAGTTAAATCGCAGGAGTATTGTCAAAACCTTGTCAAAACCTTGTCAAAACCTTGTCAGACATTGTCAACTATCCTCGTCAGACATCGTCAAGTGGTCTAAACCTTGTTAGACCTTCATGTCAGGTTTGTGCTTTTCGTGTCATGTCATAGTTTAGCTCGTAGTGGCTGGGGTTAGCCCTACGAGCCCTTGTATTGCTTTATGTTTGTTTTTGCCCTGAGCGGCTCATAGTATTGTCTTGTCGTGTGTTTTTAATAAATCACCATCATTGCAAAACTCACCGGTGGACTCTTGGCATCTTATGGTGATCCGCCAGGGTCACTGCATGACACAGGATGGACGAAAATGGATGCAGTGAGAGCCGCCTTCACCAGCTGTAAGTGATGAATGTCTGTTTGTTTACATTGTACTGCATGGTACTGATTTTCTGGTTCATATACTTTGAAGATAAGAAAACAAAATGCCCAAAACAAGAAGCGGTGACAAAAAGCAGAACCATTCTTTTTGTAAATATGTCCAAAGTCCACTTTCGACTGAAAGTTATGTAATTTCATATGGCTGCCGTGGCATTATGCAAATTAAATGCATAAATTTACTCCTATCTCAAACTTTGGATCATATTCTACATCTTTCTATTTGACAGTAAGCCATAATCAGAATCAGAATCAGAATCAGCTTTATTGGCCAAGTATGCACAACACATACAAGGAATTTGACTTTGGCTAAAAACTTGCTCTCGTTGTTCAGGTGGAGGATTTAAATAAGATTTAAATAAGAATTCAATGACAACAGAGTATGTACAGTAAATTACAGTCTGTCCACGTTTCTGTAAAAGGATGCAAATATATATATATAGGAATATATGCAGTTATTTACTCAGACTAACCACACTTGCAGAAATATATGAAAAAATATACAGTCACACGGTATTTCAATGTGAACTCAGATTCAGTGATATAATGTGAATGAAGTAAAAAGCAGTGTGAGAGTTATGTGCAATGTAATAATGGATGAAAAGTCATGAGTACAGCAACAGGTAGGACTAGGTGAATGTTAGGAGTTCATCAGAGTGATGGCTTAAGGAAAGAAACTGTTGCTGCGACGGGTGGTTTTGACCTTCAGTGATCTGTAACAATGACCAGAAGACAGAAGTTCAAACAGTTTGTGGCTGGGGTGTGATGGGTCAGCACAGATGTTTCCCGCCCGTTTCCTGGTTATGGACCGATATAAGTTCTCAATGGAGGGTAGGTCGGTACCAATGATCCTCTCCGCAGACTTAATGATCCGCTGCAGTCTGGTCTTGTCCTGTTTAGTGGCAGATCCAAACCAGACAGTGATGGAAAAGCAGAGGACAGATTGGATGATGGCGGTGTAGAAGACAACCAGCAGCTCCTGAGGCAAATCAAACTTCTTGAGCTGACGCAGAAAAAACAACCTCTGCTGGGCCTTTTTCCGGATAGTGTCTATATGGGAGGACCACTTCAGGTTCCGGGAGATTGTGGTACCCAGAAACTTGAAGGAGTCCACAGTGGACACTGTGCTGTTGAGGATGGTGAGTGGGGGGAATGAAGGGGGGTGTCGCCTGAAATCCACAGTCATCTCCACCGTTTTGGCTGGGTTAAGTTCAAGATGGTTCTGGCTGCACCAGAGGATCAGCTGCTCCACCTCCCGCCTGTATGCAGACTCATCATCATCCCGGATCAAACCGATGACTGTGGTGTCGGCCGCAAACTTCAGGAGCTTCACCGAAGGGTCCTCTGAGGTGCAGTCGTTGGAGTAGAAGGAGAAGAGCAGTGGGGAAAGGACACATCCTTGGGGGGCACCAGTACTAATCTCTTACCACTTTCAAGTTATAGCTTTGGAAATCTCTGACATCTGAATTGAATATTTTCTTGAAAAAACCTTCACCACTAGGGGCTGGCAGCGCAACGGAGCACCATCCACAGTCAATAGGTTCAAGAGGCTTCTAATTTGTGCTCAATGTGTGATTCTGCAGTTTTAAGATGCAGAGCCACCGAGGCTGCTGCCATGTCGGCTGGGTCTAGATGGTGAGATTGTACCAACATGTTTTGCAAGTATGACCCAGAGGATACAGAGCAGACTCAAAGGCACAGGGCAAGTGATAATTAAAGTTTATTTGTGCTGGTGCTTGGGATGAGTTTTGGCACGGGTTATGAATGGGCAGTGATGAAATAGTGGTAATAGTATCTTACGCTGGATGGTGGGATAGTGAGCATGGGTGAGTTCGCTCCAGATAGCTGTAGGCAACAGAGGACAGTGGGAACCTGGTGTCTGGCTGGAATGAGGCTTCGACAGTCCTCGTGTGGAAAGGAGATGGAATACTGATCACAGCTGTGCCCACGGAGGGCACGGCACCCACATTGACAGGGCGGTGGGTAGGTTTCTATAGTGTAGTGGGGGAAACAGTGGTATTTGAAGATAATAATGCAGAGGGTAATAATTACATATCCTTCCAGAGATGCTGCTGAAAAAGGAGCCCTTATCCGCCAGGAGGATCCAGGGAACCTGTGCACAGGTGAGGAAAAAGATTATGAGACAATTTGTTCCTTAAGAGATTCCGGGAAGGACGGGCAGTAGGCACTAGGGCAGAAGAGGCAGGTCTGGGAATATCGGGGGGTGGAAGAGGAAGCAGAGGAACAAAGATAACACAGAGTTACAAAAATAATTTTTTTGTAAATTGTCTGTGTTTTTTCTTCTAAGTCAATTTTGCACCGCTGAATCCGAAAATGACATCTGTTTCTCTCGATCAGGTGCAAAGTAAAAATCTGTACTTACTTAGTACTTACTTAGTACTGTGCATGTAAATTGAATGTTACGTCATCATTGTTCAAAATTCAGAGAATTTCAAGGCATAAAAAAGAATTTTGCATCATATAAAGCGAAAATACCCGTACATGTAAACAAAAATGTATAAAACAACATGTGGCCATAATTCAAAAAGTTGGCCTGATTGAGCAAAACCAATGTGATTTTTGGATTTAGCACATTAAAACTGTCCTAAATCAGCTAAAAAAAAAACAAAAAAACTTAGACAATAAATTTGGTGTTGACCAGTGATCAGGCAGTCAAAAGGTTGGATGAATTTCAGGTTTAGGAGCGAGGTTGACGGCACGAAAGACGTCTGACGATCTCACAATGAGTAACAGTCACACCACGTCTTAAATAGGCAGCTCTGCATTAATTGCAGGTGAGGCAATTAACCCAGCTGCCCCTAATCAGAGACAGAGAGAGCTGCGGTGGAAAAAAAAAAAAAAATGCTGACACAGCCTCACAACATAATGATGTCAATATTTTGCACAGATGATTACACACAAAGAGAGTTAAAGACACATTAAGGTACGTGAACTCTAATATCCAGGCATGAGTCTAGAAATGTCATGGGTTGAAAACACTGGACCATTGAAGTGAACAATAGGACAAAAGACCAGGTAAAAGCCAGCATTAAGCAAGAAAGGGAGAATTTTTAACTCCCAAAACTATAAAAACAATAGTGTTTTGCACAGTAAAGAAATGATGCAATGAGGGATCAAATGTTAAATACTCTAAATGTCAACTTTTATTTGTAAGTGTGCACACATACACAGATTGTAAATAAACTGCATCGAATACAATGGAACTAATGAGCCTTTCTCCTTCACAGATCATTTTGCATATGGACAAATTTCTGATATTTTTGCTTACGTGTGATAAAACAGTTGCAAACTGAGGAAATGCTTGAGGGTGGGTACTGTCTCTGTGGTGAGTAATTCAGCCTCTTCTGCCAGCTGGGAGTGGACTGATGAAAGATTTGGTTGGCTTTAACAGATTTGCGGCTTTTAATCGCCATTATCTCTGCTCCTTTTTTTTTTGTTTGTTTTAGTGAGTGAAGCAATAGACATACATGCTGGGCCTTGTCAAAGGTAATCACATCTCTGTCGGAAATGTATGAGAACAGTGATCACGCATTAAAATGTCTCTGTGTTTGATACACTTTTGTTTTTAATGCACTAAAAATAACATTCATGACAATTGTTGTGAGAATAATTAATAGAATTAAAGCATGAAGACTTCTCCACATTATTATTTGGATGCCTTTCAATTAATGACAGCTGACAAAGGACAAGGAAGAGAGCCTGACGAAATGGAAGTATTATTCCCTTAACACAGATATCCAAAATGGTCAAAAGGTTCTCAAAGGTTTTGTTGATTTTGTGCTTCATGATTGCTTTGAGCATCGTGTGACCTGGATGGCTCAGCAAACTTGGATTCCCTGCTTTCATATGGTCCCAAACATGTCAGGGTGCAGTGAGCTGCTGCTGTATATTGCTGCATTTCATTTTGGATGTCCACCAAGAACAAGCACCACAGAAGAAATGTTTGCTTTAAGAGTGTTGATGGAGAGGTATAGAGAAGGTCAGAAGGAGTTGCGCTTTGTCTTTGTGGATCTAGAGAAAGCGTATGATAGGGAGCCAAGGGAGGAACTGTCATATTGTGCGAGGAAGTGGCAGTGGGTCCATCAGAAATATGTTTAATGAGAAAAATGTTGACGTGTTCAATACTTACTTTCCCCGCTGTATTTCAGCTTTTGATGCTCACCTTGTTGCAGGATGGTTCCAAGGTTGTCATAGCCAGGAGCGGCACTGGGGTTAAGCTCCCAGTGCTCATAAAATGCTCCTTATGGCGTGCGTCTCAAAAAGCCTCTGACAACTAAGTCCAACTCCTAGCCTGCCCGTGTGGTTTAGTCTCTAGGCCCGGCGGAACTGCTTTTACTAATAGGAGAAGGGGCGAGGGCGGATCTCTGGCGCCTTAAAACCAGATGCTTCGGGTAGATGGTGGCTCGTCAACCTGGTAAGGTAGCCCATCTAGGGGAAGGTAAACCCTGATTTCAAACCTCTGCTGCCTTGCGGCACACCCGGTCATGGGAAAGGCTTCAGGAGTCAACCCTGAGGAAAAATCCGGAGTTGGAGCCCCTAAGGCAGTTCTCTGTTGTGCTCAGCATCATTCTGGCAGCTCCTGCGATGGCGCTGGTGCCAAACTATAGCAGCCCTGCTGTTCCTTTGGATTCATCAGTGACGTGGAGAGGGGGGACATGCTGCATGGGTAACATCTTGTCCTCCATATCTTCCTGCCCAGGCTTGAATCCTACCAACGCCCAACACTGGAAGGTAGAACACCGGTGCGCATCGGCCTGTTCAGCCACAGGCGGTGCTGTTCCAGCAGAGTAGACGTTTAGAATTCTCTTCCATGGTCATCATAGACCAACGGAGGCCGACGACGACGTTGCAGGATGCAAGGATGTAAATTCTATGTCCGATTGCTTTAACCAACAGTGCTGATTGGTACTTGATGAAGTGGCTCCTATTAAATATAACTACAGTCATGTGAAAATATTAGGACACTCCTTTAAATATTCAGTTCTTTATTAAAAAAATGTTCACATATCTATGTTTAACCTTGTTTTTATTTGTATTTTTTTTACATTTATTTTAGCCATTGTAAGTGGGAGTGAATGTGGGGGTGTCCTAAAAAAGATGGGGGTGTCCTAATTTGTTCCTCACTATTTGTTTAGAATTACATTTTACCGATAATTTGAAAAAAAATGTCTTTAATTCATTTTTAATTGTTTAGTTGTATTATGTGAATCTCCCAGTATTTTTAACATTGATATAAATATCCGGGCAGCGCGGTGGCGGAGTGGTTAGCACTGGGGCAGCACAGTAACTCACGCTTGGCCGGGGGATCCTGGGTTTCATCCCAGCTCCCAGCCAACAGTGATCTGTGTGGAGTTTGCATGTTCTCCCCATGTCTGTGTGGGTTTACTACGGGATTTCTTCGGTTTCCTCCCACATGCCAAAAACATGCAAGTTAGGTAAAATTGGCATCAGACTGGGGATTCTAGATTGTCCATAGGTATGACTGAGAGAGTGAATGGTTGTCTGTCTCTCTGTGTTGGCCCTGCGATGGACTGGCGATCTGTCCAGGGTGTACTCTGCCTCTCGCCCAAAGATGCTGGGATAGGCTCCAGTCCCCCCGCGACCCGAAAAGGATAAGTGGAAGAAGATGGATGGATAGATGGATGGATGGATATTAAATATCCATATATCCAAATATGTAAAAAAAAAAACAACAACACAGGCTTATACAGGGTGTCCTAATTTTTTCACATGACTGTATACCTCTCCTAAGGCTGCAATTAGACCAGGATAGTCCGGGGGTCTTGGTTCGACTGGGCGAGGAATGCCGAGAATTTTCACACCTTCATTTGGTTTGGTTTGCATTCACACTGCAGTGGACCAAACTGCCTGGACAAAGTCATGCAGTTACAACAACTGTTCATTTGAGGCACTGTAGCCGAAACCACCACTGATCAGGGGAAAAAAAAAAATCTCAGCGAAGAAGAAAAATGAGGCTCATCAATTGGCCAGGACCGAAAACAGAAATCCGTTCCCTTCAGCTGGGTTGTTTGTCCGCCACATGAGACATTTTTTTACTTTTCTCCTCAGCTTTCACCAGTAAAAGGATTTCTTGGATTCACATGGTTGTCTTTATTGTTACTTTCTATCCAAAATGTACTACGGTAAATGCCACTTCCTCTTCTCAGACTACGTGTTGCTATGGTTACCCAAACGCCGAGGGGCACTTCCGCCCTTTGGTCCGCTGAATACTCCATTTAGATTCACACTGCAAGCGGCGCGCACCAGACTTCATTTGCAAGAGAACTGAGACTCCCGTTTTCAGGGAGACCAGACTTCACATGTTTGGTGCACACCAGAGTTCCAGCGCGCATTCAGACTGCACCAAACAAACCAAACTATCCACAGAAGCCACTGTTTGGTCCTTTGGTCCGGACCAAACAGTGGCCGTCTGAATGCGCCCTAAAAGAAACCATGCCCTTGGTTAAAAGAGGAGATCTGTACCCTTAGGAGAAGCTGCCATAAGGTGGAGCGCTTCTGGAAGGCCACTAAGCTTGAGGTGCATTCACTCAATACAGCTGATGGAAGGTAAGCAATAGCATACCGCGGCCCAGCTGATGGAAGATTGGAGGATAGCTGCTTCCTGGTACATGTCACACGCTGGTCCCACTGCGCAAAAGTCCAGTGGTTACCACTGGGGAGGACATCCTGCAATGTTAGCATCCTGCAACGCTAGCTTGAGCTCAATTAAAGCCTAAAGCTTTGGACTTATGTGGATTTTAAGCAAATGATCTACCCGCACAGGCCCATTCTCAGGGCCCTTCAGGGCAAGTTTCTTGCCATGACAACCTTTACCCCTTTACTGGGGGAAATCAGCTTTCCTTCACAGCGCTGCCGATTTGCTGCTGTGCTTTTCTCTGTCTTTTTCAGCGGCCTTCAGGTCAGTCGCCAGAAATCACGGAGCTAACCGGGATTGTTGTTGGATTGTGGAGCCACCTCACTGGAAGCTACCTACCTGACCCCCTGGTAACACTAGCAGCCAGATGAGAGTCATCAGGTAAAACACATCTTATCGCGCACCAATTCAGCAGCAGGATGCCACCTAAAAGATCATCGCTCATGGAGAAGGAGGTGGGGGAAATAAAACGGTCAGTTTGTGGAAGATGAAAGCAGACGAGGCAGCGAGGTAGACGACACAAGAACTTTATTCCTCTTTCAACATAAAACACAGAAAACTCCCCTCTGAGTGCCTGAGCGAACTCTTTTATACACTTTGATTCCTGCCTCCAGCACACAGGTTGAACCATTAACATACAAACATGAAAAACGTGTACATCCATTAACACAACGCCCCGACAGACTGCTATGATGATGATGATGATGATGATGACACTAATGTCACAGAGCAGGTCTCGCTACCATACATTCACACCCCTGCACCCTCAGGTGTCAACCTGGCATGGGGGGGGGGGCATCTTTGTTTGTTTGGCTCCTCTCACCTATCTCCATTAGCATCCCTAACTATCTTCTCCCCCACCAACCCCTTTGTCCTGAGTGGAGTGCCATGTGTACTGTGTTCACCACACAGCCCTCTTCCCCCCAAACACCCACAAGGGTCTCTAACCCTGTGGCACCTTGGGCTTGAGCCGGTGCCCGTAATGACTGTAACGTGGAGTCCCTGCGCCGGCTGAAGTGTCTTGCTGTTGAGGTGGGCAGAAGACAAACTCAGCCTTTGGTGCACGGTCCTGTGGAGGGGGAAAGGGTGGGGAGGGGAAGACCTAGTCTGCTGCCAACAGTTCTCTGCAGAGGGAACACCAACTTGCGGAGCCACTGTAGGTTGGCGTCTGTGCTGGAGAGCTTGAGCTAACACCATCTGTTTGTCTGCCAACACATAAGCGGGCTTAAGCCTGTCAATGCAGACGGTTTCCTTACCTCCCCCCCCGCCCCCCAAGTCTAACACAAAATGCTTTGCCCTGGTTTCCAGCACTCTGAACGGTCCATCATACAGTGGGTGCAGCGGGGTTCTGTGTGCGTCCTGCCTAACAAAAATAAGATAAGATAAGATAAGATAAGATAAGATAAGCCTTTATTAGTCCCACAATGGGGAAATTCCAGGATTGCAACAGCACAGGGATAGCAACACTCAGAGCAACAATCAGAAGGCAAGAGAAAAAAAAAAAACAAGAGCAGCAAGTATACATATGTACATACAGTGGGGCAAAAAAGTATTTAGTCAGCCACCAATTGTGCAAGTTCTCCCACTTAAAAGATCAGAGAGGTCTCCAATTTTCATCATAGGTATACCTCAACTATGAGAGACAAAATGAGGGAAAAAAATCCAGAAAATCACATTGAAGGATTTTTAATGAATTAATTGGTAAATTCCTCGGTAAAATAAGTATTTGGTCACCTACAAACAAGATTTCTGGCTCTCACAGACATGTAACTTCTTCTTTAAGAGGCTCCTCTGTCCTCCACTCGTTACCTGTATTAATGGCACCTGTTTGAACTCATTATCAGTATAAAAGACACCTGTCCACAACCTCAAACAGTCAGACTCCAAACTCCACTATGGCCAAGACCAAAGAGCTGTCAAAGGACACCAGAAACAAAATTGTAGACCTGCACCAGGCTGGGAAGACTGAATCTGCAATAGGTAAGCAGCTTGGTGTGAAGAAATCAACTGTGGGAGCAATTATTAGAAAATGGAAGACATACAAAACCACTGATAATCTCCCTTGATCTGGGGCTCCACGCAAGATCTCACCCTGTAGGGTCAAAATGATCACGAGAACGGTAAGCAAAAGTCCCAGAACCACACAGGGGGACCTAGTGAATGACCTGCAGAGAGCTGGGACCAAAGTAACAAAGGCTACCATCAGTAACACACTACGCCGCCCGGGACTCAAATCCTGCAGTGCCAGACGTGTCCCCCTGCTTAAGCCAGTACACGTCCAGGCCCGTCTGAAGTTTGCTAGAGAGCATCTGGATGATCCAGAAGAGGATTGTGAGAATGTCATATGGTCAGATGAAACCAAAATAGAACTTTATTGTAAAAACTCAACTTGTCGTGTTTGGAGGAGAAAGAACACCATACCTACTGTGAAGCATGGGTGTGGAAACATCAAGCTTTGAGGCTGTTTTTCTGCAAAGGGACCAGGACGACTGATCCATGTAAAGGAAAGAATGAATGGGGCCATGTATCGTGAGATTTTGAGTGAAAACCTCCTTCCATCAGCAAGGACATTGAAGATGAAACGTGGCTGGGTCTTTCAGCATGACAATGATCCCAAATACACTGCCTGGGCAATGAAAGAGTGGCTTCGTAAGAATCATTTCAAGGTCCTGGAGTGGCCTAGCCAGTCTCCAGATCTCAACCCCATAGAAAATCTTTGGAGGGAGTTGAAAGTCTGTGTTGCCCAGCGACAGCCCCAAAACATCACTGCTCTAGAGGAGATCTGCATGGAGGAATGGGCCAAAATACCAGCAACAGTGTGTGAAAACCTTGTGAAGACTTACAGAAAACGTTTGACCTCTGTCATTGCCAACAAAGGGTATATAACAAAGTATTGAGATGAACTTTTGTTATTGACCAAATACTTATTTTACCGAGGAATTTACCAATTAATTCATTAAAAATCCTTCATTGTGATTTTCTGAATTATTTTTTTTTCCTCATTTTGTCTCTCATAGTTGAGGTATACCTATGATGAAAATTGGAGACCTCTCTCATCTTTTAAGTTGGAGAACTTGCACAAGTGGTGGCTGACTAAATACTTTTTTGCCCCACTGTATAAATATAAATATATATATACGTATATATATACAGACACACAGTGCGGAGCATTGTAGCTAGATGGAATAAATATGTAGATATATAAACACACACAGTGCGGAGCACCGTAGCTAGATGGAATAAATATATGAATATATAAACACAGTGTGGAGCATTGTAGCTAGATGGAATAAATATGTAAATATATAAACACACAGTGCGGAGCTTTGTAGCTAGATGGAATAATATGTAGATATTATTCCGTGTCAGATGACACGTGATCACGTGTCATCTGAATAGATGACACGTGACGTCATCCATTCAGTAACCAGCAGGCTGCAGACAGAACACCCAGATGCTCTTCTCCTCATCTCAGGCGATTTCAACCATGTTTCACTGTCTCCCATTCTACCCACGTTCACCCAGTATGTCACATGCCACACTAGAGACAATAAAACACTGGATTTATTCTACGCAAACACTAAGGAGGCGTACACCTCATCACAACTCCCCCCACTCGGGAGATCGGATCACAACTTGGTTCATCTCCGGCCGGTGTACAAACCCCTAGTGCACAGACAACCTCCGGCCATGCACACTGTGGAGTTATGGTCTGAGGAGACAATGGACACCCTAAAGGGCTGTTTTGAAGCCACCGCCTGGAAGCAGCTCTGCGATCCACATGGTGAGGACATCGATGGCCTCATTCACACCTTCACAGGCTACCTCAGCTTCTGTGTGGACAAATCCGTTCCCACCAAGACCATACGGCGTCACTCAAACAACAAACCCTGGATCAACCCTGAGATAAAAACACTTCTGAGAGAGAAGAAGAGGATCTTCAGGTCAGGGAACAGGGAGATGCTGAAGTCCGTACAGAGGGAGCTGAGGAGAAAGATCAGAGAAGGCAAGGACAGCTTCAGGAAGAAGATGGAGGACAAGCTGCAACAGAGCGACATCAGCGGGGTCTGGAGAAACCTCAAAACCATCTCGGGGCTCCAGAATACCTCCCCCCAGGCCACAGGGGGCAGGGAGTGGGCGAACAACCTGAATCTGTTTTTCAATAGATTTGACCAACCGCCCTCCCCCCTGACTGCACAACAACCACTGCTGCCTCTAAAGAAATCAAGTCCTGCTGCCCACTCCCCACTCCACCAACACCCCCCCACTCCCAACACACAGCCCCCCATCCTGACCCTGACCAGGACCCAGGTGAGGACGGAGCTGAGGAAGATCAAGGCGAGGAAGGCGCCGGGACCGGACGGCATCAGCGCAAAGCTCCTCAAGTCCTGTGCAGACCAGCTGTGTGGGATTGTGACGTATATCTTCAACATGAGCCTGAAACTGGGGAGGGTACCACAGTTGTGGAAAACATCTTGTGTGGTACCTGTACCAAAAACTTCCCACCCCAAAGACCTGAACAGCTACAGACCGGTGGCCTTGACGTCCCACTTGATGAAGACCCTGGAGAGACTGCTCCTTGCTCACCTCCGCCCCCTGGTGGAACCAGCGATGGATCCACTCCAGTTCGCCTACCAGCATGGCATTGGGGTGGAGGATGCGGTGATCTTCCTCCTTCACCGTTCTCTGTCCCACCTGGAGAAGCCCGGGAATATGGTGAGGATCATGTTCTTTGACTTCTCCAGTGCTTTCAACACCATCCAACCGATGATCCTGAAGGACAAGCTGCTGCGCGCAGGGGTGGACCAGCACCTGTCATCATGGATCCTGGACTACCTCACGAACCGGCCTCAGTTTGTGAGAACCCGGGACTGTGTGTCCGACACGATCATCAGTAGCACGGGGGCCCCCCAGGGAACGGTGCTGGCTCCCTTCCTGTTCACTCTTTATACTGCGGACTTCTCACACAACACAACACACTGCCATCTACAGAAGTTCTCTGATGACTCTGCGATCGTTGGCCTCATCTCCAATGGAGATGAAGCTGAGTACAGAGGGCTTATCCAGGACTTCGTGGACTGGTGCCATCGGAACTGCCTCCAGATCAACGCGAGGAAAACTAAGGAGCTGGTGGTGGACTGCCGCAGGCATGGGCAGCCCCTCACAGTACCAGTAAATATACAGGGAACAGACATCGAGATGGTGACATCCTATAAGTACCTGGGTATTCATCTGAACAATAAACTAGACTGGTCACACAATACTGATGCACTCTACAAGAAGGGACAGCGCAGGCTGTTCCTGCTGAGGAGACTCAGGTCTTTTGGTGTACAAGGGGCGCTGCTGAAGTCATTCTATGACACGGTGGTGGCATCAGCCATCACTTTTGGAGTGGTCTGCTGGGGCAGTGGCATTACTGCAGCCGATAGGAAGAGACTGAACAAACTGATTAAGAAAGCTAGCTCTGTCCTGGGGCAGCGCCTTGATCCGATGGAGGAGATAGGAGAGAGAAGGACGGTGGCTAAACTGTCATCTCTGCTGGAGTCCGAGTTCCACCCTATGCAGGACATACTGAATGCACTGAGGAGCTCATTTAGCAGCAGACTACATCATCCCAGGTGCACAACCGAGAGGTTTCGTAGGTCCTTCCTACCAACGGCTGTCAGACTGTACAACCTAAGCAGGGCTGCTCACAGAGATAGCAAAAAGACGTAACAAACTAATAGTTTTTTGAATGCAAAAGATGCAATAGACTTACACAATGGTCCCCTCCGGCATACAACTAGGAACTTACCGGTCGCTATGGAGGGTGAGAATATGTATGGGCACATAATCATACCATGTAGGATAACTAAGTAGACGGTTATGCTGTTTCATTCCATCTAGCAACAATGCTCTGCACTGTGTGTGTTTATATATTTACATATTTATTCCATCTAGCTACAATGCTCAGCACTGGGTGTGTTTATATATTTATATATCTACATATTATTCCATCTAGCTACATTGCTCCGCACTGTGTGTGTTTATATACTTGCATATTTATTCCACCTAGCTGCAATGCTCCGTACTGTGGGTGTTTATATATTTACATATTTATTCCATCTAGCTACAATGCTCTGCACTGTGTGTTCATATATTCATATATTTATTCCATCCAGCTACAATGCTCTGCACTGTGTGTCTGTGTGTGTGTGTATATATATATATTTTATAGTAATACGTACATATGTATATTAGCTGCTCTTGCTTGCTTGTTTTTTTTTTTTCTTGCCTTCTGATTGTTGCTCTGAGTGTTGCTATCCCTGTGCTGTTGCAATCCTGGAATTTCCCCGTTGTGGGACTAATAAAGGCTTATCTTATCTTATCTTATCTTATATATAAACACACACAGTGCGGAGCACTGTAGCTAGATGGAATAAATATGTTGATATATAAACACACACAGTGCGGAGCACTGTAGCTAGATGGAATAAATATGTTGATATATAAACACACACAGTGCGGAGCATTGTAGCTAGATGGAATAATATGTAGATATATAAACACACACAGTGCGGAGCACTGTAGCTAGATCTAATAAATATATGAATATATATACACACAGTGCGGAGCATTGTAGCTAGATGGAATAAATATGTAAATATATAAACACACACAGTGTGGAGCATTGTTGCTAGATGGAGTAAATATATAAATATATATATTGAAGCGGCATGAAATAAAGCGGCGTAGTTGAAGGTTTTAAGTAGGGTTTATTAAATCATACCGCCGTCACGAGCTCCGCTCCCGGCGCCGTGCATGCGCGCCGGGAGCGAGCTCGGCGGCTCTTGGCAGAGAGACACAATGTCTCGTGTCAGCAGCAGATGCAGGAATGAGAGTGAGAGAGTGAGCATGGGTTACAGTGCAGTATACTGTATATACCCAACTACAACAATACATAAAAGAGCATTCCCCAGCAGTTGGTATGATCAAAGAGATAACAGAACAGGCATGAGACATTTGCATTTGAGAGACATATTGATCTCGGTCCCTAGGTCACAGTAAGGACAGGACGCATGAACACAATGCATGAAAGGCAACATTAACATCACAGAAGTGAGCCAAAAGAAGCGGGGCTGCCTGTAGACATTAATCCACATTTCACTGTTCTGTTAATTGCTCTAGCCGAGCGCTGTGTCTGTCCAGTCTGTTGTGGGGGTTACACCAAACCGCCACACGCTCCCTCCCAGAGGGCTCGGCAGGCAGCCGAGGTCTCGATCATGCAGCTTGGGCAGCGAGCAGGAGAAGCTCTCTGCAGGAGGAGGGGGAGGGAGGAGGGGGGTAGTACGTGCCGGCTGGAGACGGTGAAATCGTCCGAGCCGCGCAAAAATTGCTTGCTGTTCTGCGATGTCGAGGGGCTGTCCCATTGAACTTGCGGAGATCACAAGAAGAAAAATTAGTCTCTGACTCCTCTCGTGGCCATGAAGAAAAGCAGGAGCGGCTGTAAGAAAAAAAATAAAAGCAGAGGGACTGGCGTGTTGACTTTAGCGCAGGCGCAACCCTAAAGCCTCGGGAACAGCAGACAGCTGAATTCCCCTTGTGTGCCGTGGCTAAGACCATAAAATCCAGTGAGCAAGCTGCGGGCCTCAGGTGTACGAGCAAGCCTGAAGGGCCAGTGTGCAGCAGAAGGAAGGCGGTCAGAAGAGCCGTATTTGTCCCGTGCGTGGTGCGCCGTCCTCGTAACTCCCCGGTGCGTGCGCTGGGGCTCGTGCGTGGGTGGGCCAGCTGGAGAGGCGAGTCAGGGTGCAGAATCTTGGTGGAGATCAGCGCAGACGGCGCCGTTAAACATCTATGATGGGCTGTGGCTGCAGATTAGTCATGGTGCGTTGGAGCGTTGAGGGGAGATAGACGATCTTTGTTCCTCAGGCTCGGGTAGATGAGTAGGATCGCTGAGAGGGAGGAGGAGCGGTGAGAGGGAGGCGATCTCCCGATCTCAGGTGAGGGTCGCGCCATGACGTTTTCTGCAGTTTTCCCGGTCCCGGGTGATGCCGGGAGAGCAGCTCGCCTGTGTTGGCTCTGCGTCGAGGTCTCCTTGAAGCAGAAGGGAGGGCGGATCGTTTGCATCAGGCTGCTGTGTTCGCTGGCAGCATGGTTTTTTCGGCGTCGAGTGACCAGCGTGGTCGTCCAGACCAGAAGGTTGCGTCGCACAAAGCGTGTGCGTCTGCGGGGTCACCAGTGAAGCGGCATGAGAAAAAGCAGCGTTGGTGAAGAGTTTTAAAGTAGGTTTTTATTAAATCATAACGCCGTCACGAGCTCCGCTCCCGGCGCTGTGCATGCGCGCTGGGAGCGAGCTCGGCGGCTCTCGGCAGAGAGACACAATGTCTCGTTTCAGCAGCAGATGCAGGAGTGAGAGTGAGAGAGTGAGCATGGGTTACAGTGCAGTATATATACCCAACTACAACAATACATAAAAGAGCATTCCCCAGCAGTTGGTATGATCAAAGAGATAACAGAACAGGCATGAGACATTTGCATTTGAGAGACATATTGATCTCGGTCCCTAGGTCACAGTAAGGACAGGACACATGAACACAATGCATGAAAGGCAACATTAACATCACAGAAGTGAGCCAGAAGAAGCGGGGCTGCCTGAAGACATTAATCCACATTTCACTGTTCTGTTAATTGCTCTAGCCGAGCGCTGTGTCTGTCCAGTCTGTTGTGGGGGTTACACCAAACCGCCACATGAAATATGGAAATATATAAACACACACAGTGTGGAG
The DNA here is from genome assembly GCA_020510985.1 of Pholidichthys leucotaenia. Taxonomy (NCBI): domain Eukaryota; kingdom Metazoa; phylum Chordata; class Actinopteri; order Cichliformes; family Pholidichthyidae; genus Pholidichthys; species Pholidichthys leucotaenia. The sequence continues at coordinate 331,181,379 of CM035844.1, read as the reverse complement.
CATTGTAGCTAGATGGAATAAATATGTTGATATATAAACACACACAGTGCGGAGCATTGTAGCTAGATGGAATAATATGTAGATATATAAACACACACAGTGCGGAGCACTGTAGCTAGATGTAATAAATATATGAATATATAAACACAGTGCGGAGCATTGTTGCTAGATGGAGTAAATATATAAATATATACAGTATATAAACACACACAGTGCGGAGCATTGTAGCTAGATGAAATAAATATGTAAATATATAAACGCACAGTGCGGAGCATTGTAGCTAGATGGAATGAAACAGCACAACCGTCTACTTAGTTATCCTACATGGTATGATTATGTACCCATACATATTCTCACTCTCCATAGCGACCGGGATTTTCCTAGTTGTATACCGGAGGGGACCATTGTTTAAGTCTATTGCGTCTTTTGCATTCAAAACTATTAGGTTGTCACGTCTTTTTGCTATCTCTGCGAGCAGCCCTGCTTAGGTTGTACAGTCTGACAGCCGTAGGTAGGAAGGACCTGTGAAACCTCTCGGTTGTGCACCTAGGATGATGTAGTCTGCTGCTAAATGAGCTCCTCAGTGCATTCAGAATGTCCTGCATAGGGTGGAACTCGGACTCCAGCAGAGATGACAGTTTAGCCACCGTCCTTCTCTCTCCTATCTCCTCCACTGGGTCAAGGCGCTGCCCCAGGACAGAGCTAGCTTTCTTGATCAGTTTGTTCAGTCTCTTCCTATCGGCTGCTGTAATGCCACTGCCCCAGCAGACCACTCCAAAAGTGATGGCTGATGCCACCACCGTGTCATAGAATGTCTTCAGCAGCGCCCCTTGTACACCAAAAGACCTGAGCCTCCTCAGTAGGAACAGCCTGCGCTGTCCCTTTTTGTAGAGTGCGTCAGTATTGTGTGACCAGTCTAGTTTATTGTTCAGATGAACACCCAGGTACTTATAGGATGTCATCATCTCGATGTCTGTTCCCTGTATATTTACTGGTGCTGTGAGGGGTTGTCCTTGCCTGCGGCAGTCCACCACCAGCTCCTTAGTTTTTCTCGCGTTGATCTGGAGGCAGCTCCGATGGCACCAGTCCACGAAGTCCTGGATAAGCCCTCTGTACTCAGCTTCATCTCCGTTGGAGATGAGGCCAACGATCGCAGAGTCATCAGAGAACTTCTGTAGATGGCAGTGTGTTGTGTTGTGTGAGAAGTCCGCAGTATAAAGGGTGAACAGGAAGGGAGCCAAAACCGTTCCCTGGGGGGCCCCCGTGCTACCGATGATCGTGTCGGACACACAGTCCCGGGTTCTCACAAACTGAGGCCGGTTAGTGAGGTAGTCCAGGATCCATGATGACAGGTGCTGGTCCACCCCTGCGCACAGCAGCTTGTCCTTCAGGATCATCGGTTGGATGGTGTTGAAAGCACTGGAGAAGTCAAAGAACATGATCCTCACCGCATTCCCGGGCTTCTCCAGGTGGGACAGAGAACGGTGAAGGAGGAAGATCACCGCATCCTCCACCCCAATGCCATGCTGGTAGGCGAACTGGAGTGGATCCATCGCTGGTCCCACCAGGGGGCGGAGGTGAGCAAGGAGCAGTCTCTCCAGGGTCTTCATCATGTAAGACGTCAAGGCCGCTGGTCTGTAGCTGTTCAGATCTTTGGGGTGGGAAGTCTTTGGTACAGGTACCACACAAGATGTTTTCCACAGCTGTGGTACCCTCCCCAGCTTCAGGCTCAGATTGAAGATGTACTCCACAATCCCACACAGCTGGTCTGCACAGGACTTGAGGAGCTTTGCGCTGATGCCGTCGGGTCCCGACGCCTTCCTCGCCTTTAATTTCCTCAGCTCCGTGGAGAAATGAACTTGGCACTCTGTAAGCTCTTTGGGACGAAGGTGTAGGGATAACAATGGTGCGCCAGGCCCGGCACATTGGACGGCCCTGTACTGTGAAAAAATTGCGCGGACAGGTCGGTCCTGGGTGTGGGGTTTTCCGGTAAAAATTCCCCGGGGATCTGCATCGACTGAGAAAAAACACGTTCTGGAAGCCAGCGGGACCACTTCAGGCCAACGTGTAGTGCAGTCCACGATTGTCAAAAGGTGCGTGAAACCTTGTGACGGCGGGAAGGGACCCACCAAATACATGTGGACATGGTTGAACCTCCTGGCCGGAATTTGGAACGGCTCAAGTCGGGCTTTGGTGTACTTGTGCACTTTGGCATGCTGGCACGCGATGCACACTGCAGCCCATTCTTTCAGGTCCCTGTGCAAGTGCGGCAAGACAAATTTCACTCCCACCAGTTTAACCAAGGTGTGCACGCTGGGGTGTGAAAGGGAGTGGACTGACTCAAAAATGCAGTGGTGCCAAGAGCTTGGAATCACCGGGTGTGGGCGACCGGTGGAGATGTCGCAGAGCGGGGGGGCACCCTTCTTGCACCGCCCTGCTCTCCAGTTTTAACTCAGTAGGCCCGCACTGGAGTGCGCAAATGTCCGCATCCACGGTTTGTTTCATGGCCATGGTGGGGAAATCTATTCCCATGTAGACCGGGAAGATTAACGTGTGTGACAGGCAGTCAGCCACGACATTAAGCTTACCAGCTACGTGCTGGATGTCGGTCAAAAACTCCAAGATCGCAGCCAAATGTTGTTGCTGCCGGGCCGACCATGGTTCTCAGACTTTGGACATTGCGTATGTTAGCAGCTTATGATCAGCGAACGCGGTGAACTTGCGCCCTTCTAGCCAAAACTGGAAGTGGTGTGTTGCCAGGTGGAGGACCAACAACTCTCTGTCAAACGTACTGTATTTGCATTCGTTGTCGCGCAAAATACGGCTGAAAAATGTGAGTGGCTGCCACGCACCAGAAACATACTGCTCCACCACTGCCCCATGGCAACGTCAGACACGTCAGTGGTGAGAACTATCCGTGCTAAAGGGCAGGGTGGGCTAGCAAAGCGGTGTTAGCAAGTGCCGTTTTGGCATTTGCGAAAGCCTGGACTCATTCGGGGGTCCAGTCGATGTTTTCCGCGGGCTTCTTTTTCTTGAGCGCGGCGTACAACAGCTGCAGTAGCTGGGCTGTTTGGGGGAGGAAACGCTTGTAAAAGTTAATCATGCCCAAAAATTCCTGTAGGGCCGTCACAGTCTGCGGAAGTCGAAAATCCAACACCTTAACAGGCAGCAGAATCGCACCCTCCGGCAAAATGCGGTCGCCCAAAAAATCAATCACTGGCACACTGAACTGGCACTTCACCTTGTTAACAATAAGCCTGTGTGCTTCCAACCTCTGGAAAACTAGTTTGAGATGGGCAAGGTGCTCCTCCTCGGACGCGCTAGCCACCAGAATGTCGTCTAAGTAGACAAAAACGAAAGGCAGGTCACGAAGCACCACGTCTATCATTCTTTGGAAGATTTGCGCTGCGCCCTTTAACTCGAATGGCATGCATAAAAACTCAAAAAGGCCAAAAGGAGTTATTACTGCTGTTTTGAGAATGTCCTCCGCGTGCACCGGGACCTGGTGGTAACCGCGGCCCAGGTCCATTTTTGAAAAAACACATGTCCTGGCCAGATGCATGGAAAAGTCCTGGATGTGCAGGATGGGATACCGGTCATGTTCCGTGGCGTTATTCAAGCCCTGGAAATCGCCGCACGGTTGCCATGACCCATCGGCCTTGGGCACCATGTGTAGCGGAGATGCCCACGGGCTGTTGGAATGCCTAACGATGCCTAGTCGCGTTAAGTTAGCAAACTCCTTGTGAACGCTAGCTAGTTTAACCGTGTCAAGGCACCGAGGGCGCGCGAACACCGGCGGACCTTTCATTGTTATGAAATGCTTAACCCCATGTTTGGTTACCATAGCAGAAAAAGTGGGAACCGTGAGTGCTGGGAACTGTGAAAGCAAATGCTGGTACTTACCCCCTGGAGCTTTAATGTTGGCATGTGTTGTTGGCCCAACTCCCCGAGCTGTGCAGGGCAAGGAGGAAAAAGAGACGGCGTCCACTAAATGTCTGTTGGCAACATCAACTAACAATCCATAAGCACATAAAAAATCAGCACCTAAAATGGGGACAGAACATGCAGCTACCACAAAGTCCCACTGGTAATTGCATCCATGTAAGCATACCATCAACGTCCTTTTGCCAAACGTCCTGATGTTGGATCCGTTGGTGGCCGTAAGCTCGGGGCCGCTGCCTTCTGCCGACCTGTCCGCTCTGACCGGCATATTGAAGCTTTTCTGAGAGCCAGAGTCAACCAAGAAGCATCTCCCAGAATGTGTGTCTGTGATGAAAAGTACTCAGAGTACTCAGAAAGGATTTATTGCCAAGTACATTAACAGTAAACAACTGATAACATACGAGGGATTTGACTTGACACTGAAAACGACCTGCATTTCCGGTGACGCGGCAGCGTCGATAACGCGCCTGTCATCAGACGGGTACAGGAAGCATAGGGAAGAAAAGGATAACACAATAGGAAAGAGCAAAAAAAACATTGATTGTCAGAATACTGGTCATATATGATCAATATTATGATTACAAGAAAAAAAAGCCCTCAGTGCACAATTAGCAGACAAGAATGTACACAAAGACACAAAGGGCGCAGTGAGTGAATGATCTTCTCATCAGTTTATTGAGTCAGTGTGGGTGTAGTGTTGAGTGGAGGTGTTTATATCAGTTAAGAACAACAAAGTCTCTTCAGCAGGAGATGTTTTGTCTAGCGGCTGGCACATTGTCCTTGAGCCAGGCAGCTGGCTGTCCATAAGAGTCAATGCAGCTCAAATGTTTTGAAAACAAAAAACTGCAGATAATCTGGAGGACTTGCGTGAGGGGCAGGTCAGATTAGTCGAATAGTACTGTTCCCAGAGAAAAAGACTTTCTATTCTCTTACAGATTCAGTACTTTAATCCTTCAGTGCTGGACGTTGAATTCTTCATGGGCGGCTCTCAGCGTGATCATGATGTAATCCATTTTCCTAGACAGTTCTCCATTAGCCGCTGTCAGAGTCCTCCCCAATTGTTCAATTTGATGGTTAAGCCTCGCCTGGCCAGCATTTTGATAGGCTACGTCCATCTTCATCAATTTACGGTACACCAGGACAATCCCAGATCCAATCAGAAGGATCCCGATGACCATTACCAATAATGTTTCCACAGACGCATGAATTCCAATGTCCATGAGTCTCCTCGTAGGTTCCAAAAGCAGCTTGTTCCTGTCATCAGCGGTCACAGCTGCTACCAGCTGCTAGCCGTGCCATTTCCCGGCTTCTTGAATTGACACGGCGGCAAACAACGTTGGGCATTCGAGCCAAAACGGCAGTGATAGAAACAGAGCATCCCATTCCTGCATCTCTTGACATCCGTCCCAGCCACCACCAACGGCTCCTTAACCTCGCTGGAGTCCTTCATGGATGTTGGTGTCGTTGCGTGCATGCTGAGGGCTCTGTTTGCCAGGATGATGCAGCCCGCTTCTTGCGCCAGCGCGCGGTAGTTCCTGGTCGCCAGCAGTAATGAGTAGGCAAGGATCACCCTCACTGTAGCTGGTAGGTTCCCGAGGAAGAGGTGGGCGAAGAGAAAGGAGCCGTGGTCCTTCCCCATCAGTGCTAACATGCTCTCCATCAGGTCCACAGCTATCTGTCACCCAACTCTGAGCGCACAAGTTTTTCTGCTCTCTCACTGTCTGAAAGGATGTAACGTTGGAGCAGCATCTGCTTGAGCATGTTGTATTTCCCTTGGGCTGGTGGCTCCAGGAGCCGGCTTGGTACTTGCTGTGTGGAGTGCACATCCAGCGCAGCAACCACATGATAATATTTAGTGTCGTCCATGAAGATCCCGCAAAGTGCGAACTGGGCTTCCACATGTAAAAACCAAGTGGTCAGATTGTGGAGCCAAAAGTCCGGGAGCTTGACTATGACAGTGCACACCATGCTGGTGTTGTCCCTCTGGGTTGCCTCCGTGGAGGTGCTCGGCCCGTTCTCCATTGCACGTCTTAGGGTCACCACTGTGGAAAATGAAAGCAGGCGGGACAGCAAGCTGGATGACACACAAACTTTATTTCACCTCCAACACAGAAAACAGAATATCTCCCGGGGTCTCTGGGCGCTCACCTTTATACCTCTTTATTCCCACCTTTGAGACCCGGGGATAAAAGACATTACACACAGTACACAAACCATGTCTGGCACATTAACATACAGGACACGAAGCCTTGCTTATCACCATCTCTCACACTCTGGCGAACTCCGGTGTGACTCCTGTCACCCCGGAGGTCGACTACTCCCTTCTGTTACCTGTAAGACCCCCTGGTGCCACAGTGTGTCTTCCTTCTTCCTCATTCAGTCCTTTTATCCATCTCCACCCCCCAACCCTGACCTCCGGTTCTGGGTGGAGAAACGCCTTACTAAGTGCCACCACAACCTCATTTTAATAGGAGGTAAGTAACATTAAGACAATGTCTAAATATAAAACAGCAAATGCTAAATGATGCTAAGCTGTGCTAAATGGAAACATAGTGTATCAGACCATCATTTCTTTGGTTTAAATTACAGCTGAGTTTCTTAGTTTTGTCTGAAAAAAATTTATTAAAGCTGCAAAAGTGCATGATAGTGGCGCATACACCTAAAATAAATAATAAATAAATTAAAACATGTCGGAGGAGCAAGTTTGCTTTTGATGTAATTTATTTGATTTCTTATAATTTTAATTACTCAAGTAGTGACAATGAATAAAGTGAAGTCATCAGATATATTTTATTACAATGCCTTTTGTGTCTTTGATTTTCAGATCATGACCAATATGAAATATTTTTACTAAGAAGCAAACAGCAGGGGCGGACTTCGTCCATTTGGGGCCCAAGGCAAAGGCAGAAATGAGGCCCTACTTTTTCTTTGTTCTACACTTTCTTTTCAGGCCTTATTGAAATCTACCTGAAACTTATTGTCCTCAGAACTCTTCAAATGATGATATCATTCAGGCATCAGGAATTAAATCTGTTGAAAAACAAAGAAGTTTAACAAACTGAATGTAGGCTCTTGTCTATTATTTAAAAAAAAAATAAATAAATAAATAAATCACACGGAAAAGCTGCTGTTTGTTCACACTTACCACTCCCTCCAGGATTCTACGATATTGCAACTGCACTAATTACACGAAATCAGAGATTGGCTGTATCTTTAAACATTTAGTTGTGTACCTGTACTGTCAGCAGCAGGCATTGCCACCGTTTCCTCATCAACAACAGGTGCCCATCATTAGCATTAGGAATACTGTATGTGTGCTCGTACAAGCAGTGTTGCTCTCTATCTGCTCCTCGGGAGGGTTGGTCTAATCACTGGTTGGAGTGAAATAGGTTGTTTTGATAAAAAATTTTCTGTGCTCTTTCGTTTTTCTCCATTTCTCTGCACCTCTCGGATAACTTCATTTCCTTTTGTCGCTATTCTACACGCTGTACGGTTTGCTTAGAATCATAACCAAAGATATGCACATGCCTCAGAGACAACATGGAACAGTCCAACAGTCTGAGGAGAAGAGGGGAGGACGTTACGTTTGTGATTTGATTTGCTGTTTTTGTAAATAGTCTTCTTTATTTTGTCAGGCATTATGTTAAATATGCTAAACATTTAAAAAAATATATGGGGCTCCTAGCAGATCGGGGCCTAAGGCAGTTACCTACCTTTGCCTATGGAGTGGAGGAGGGAAATATGGGCAGCAGTGGCTCAGGAGGTAGAGCGGGCCGTCTAATAATTAGAGGGTTGGCAGTTTGAATCCCGCTCTCCCCAGCCATCCTGCCGTTGTGTTGCTGGGCAAGACGCTTTAGCCACCTTGCCTCCAGTGTCCATGACACTGGGTATGAATGTGTATAAGTGGTTGGTGTGGATTGGCAGCCATGTTTACGTCAGTCTGCCACAGGGCAGCTGTGGCTACAGTAGCAGCTTATCAATGTCTGTCTGGAATGAATGAATAATAGACTCACTGTAAGTAATTTGAGATGTCACTTGACATGTAAAATGCCATATAAATCTAATTCATTATTATCAATGGTAAGTCTGTCTCTGGCAAACAGGTTAAATTAGGCCAGAATGGCAGGCTGTAGACTCGAGCTCCACACTTAGTTTTTCATTGATTTAAGCTAACAGCTAATTTATATCTGTAGATGGCAGCAATGGGTAATTTTCTCATTTTCAGACATTTTTTTATGTTATGGATTTTTTTTAGTTTTTTTTTTTTTTTGCTATTCCCCTCTGGCTTAGGAAATATTTAACCTTTTTTTTTTTTTTTTTTTTGTATACTTTGATACCCAGAGCATCCACCTGGATGGATGAGGCAGTCATGGTACAGTGCCAATCTCTTCACCATTCACACACACATTCACACCTACGGCCACTTTAGAGTCTCCAGTTAATCTAACTTGCATGTTTTTGGTCTGTGGGAGGGAAACCGGAGCACCTGGGGTAAACATGCAAACTCCACACAGAAGGGTAACCGATGGTCAGAGGGTGGGATCGAACCCATGACGTTCTTACTGTGCTAACCACTGAGCATCCAAGCTGCCCATTATTGATGTTTACTTTTTATTCATATGATTTAGAAGAAAAACCTGAAATTTATGAGACTCAAGTCTCAAATGCACATTAAAAAACTATTTTATAACACTGCAGTTATGAAGGAAAAAGGTGCAAAAAACGCTAAAAAAAAAAAAAGAGCTAGTCCTTTTTTATGTGATTAAACTGTAGAATTTACAGAAAATAGATATCGTGATACAAGATGACATATCATGATATGAAATTTTGGTCATATCACACAGCTCTAGTACATGTGTATGAATTTGTGGACAAATATACTATATACTAGTCTGACCCCAAATTTTGAATCTGAACTAAAGATTCTGATCGGTGCATCCTTGAAATTCAGGATCTTACATCCATTTTCTGAAAAACGTAAAAAAGAAACTTTTTCTTTTCTTTTAAGATAAGATAAGCCTTTATTAGTCCCACAGTGGGGAAATTCTAATTACAGAAATTCCATTGCTGTTACTTTTCTATATCAGTTATAAATATGCAACCAGACAAAGTTTAAGCATCATGAGTATCATGAGTGAGATGACAGACCTCAGGTTTGACAGCAGAATAGTGGGTCACACCTCCCTCTGCTGGATGAAATACAGCATGACAAGTTTCAGACAGATCTTCAATTTTGAGAAAAAAATAATGCAACAACTAACTAATTAACCTGCACTTATATAGCGCTTTTCTAGTCACAATGACCACTCAAAGCGCTTTCATTAATACTAACCCTCTATTCTAAGGGCCTATAGGAAACAGATATCTAGGGACAATTTAGAACAGCCAATTAACCTAACATGCATGTTTTTGGCATGTGGGAGGAAACCGGAGAAATCCCGGAGTAAACCCACGCAACACGGGGAGAACATGCAAACTCCACACAGATCACTGTTGGTCGGGGGCTGGGATCGAACCCACGATCCCACGATCCCCACAATCCCCCGGCCAAGGGTAAACTGTGCTGCCGCAGTGCTAACCACTGCGCCACCGTGCAGCCGACGGTGAAACAACAGCTTCAGTTGATGCTTCTTTAACTGGATGTTGAGTCAGTGATGCAAAATTGATTAGGATAATAAAAATGTGACTAGAATTGTCTGAAGGTGGAAGCAAAATTCACAAAAGAAGCAGCCAAGATCCCACTACAAATGTGACAAAGCACCGTTTTCATGGAAACTCTGCTGACATCACCTTCAGACCCTCTATATCACATAAAATCAAAGTCAAAGACCTCCAGAACAGGGATCCTTGCCGCTATAGCAACAGAAAAATGGAAAGTAACAGTTGGAGAAAGCGCAAACAATCCACATAGCAACCGGAATTGCGCAATCCTGGCCTGACCAAAAACCCACGCTTCTTTGACTGCTGACGCTGTTTCACGGTGTCAGACTGGGTTGGCCTGTTTGCTTTATGCAGTCATTGTGAAGCCACGCTAATTCATATTGATGATGTCACCATGCACACACACATACACACACACACGCATATGCACTGCCTCCTCAAGTAAAGGCAGTGAGGTGTCAGATTTCCTCCCGCAACAAGGTCCTATGGTAAACAAATGTTGGGCCCTGACCGAGGAAGATCAATGCATGAGGGTGTGAGCGGGAGGGACTGGAGATAATCATGGCTACCTAATGACCTCTCCAGAGAGACCTCAGCTAATCCCCCGCACCACTGGGACACACGCACACACACACACACTTTGAACATTTGGTTCTGGTCCAGTGAGGCCTATATAGGGGAGCTATGATAGATGCACAGGTTCAGGTCAGAGGGGCTTCATATATTCTAGCTTTATTTAACCAGGTAAGTCAGTAAGGATGTATTAATTACTATGGCAACCTGGCAGAAGGTTCCCTCTCCACCTCCCCTTTCATTTTTTTCTGACCCCCCAAAAAAACAGATGTGCATTGACATATTACTTGCACACCTCCACTTTGAGGGTGAACCTAATATGGAAAACCTAATATGGTGGTGCACACTAGTGCTGTGGCTGTATGCTCTCTGTGATGTTATGCTCTGTGTTTGCGGAGTGCAATGTTATGCATGAGTCTTGCAAACTACGTGTATGAACAGAAAGTCCTCATAGACATTGGATTATGGTACAGCTCGACTGTTTCAACGGAATTCTTGTCGACCTGTGACATTCCGAAAGACATCGCACGTCCACCGGGCTCTCCCTGGTTTGTTCTCGGTTCCACCAGGCAGCGGAGACGGCAGAAGGAGCAGAGGCGAAAGACAGGCTGCTGATCAGGCTTTCTAGCTAGACTAAGGAAGCTACCACACCAGACTCCACTTCCAAGCATTTTCCTCACCAACACCAGATCAATTATGAACAAACTGGGCGAGCTGGAGGTAACCATCCCTAATAATAGCTACGTCCGGAACAGCAGTGTGATGATTATATCCGAAACCTGGCTAGATCCGCTCATCCCCGATGAAGCAGTGCAGCTAGCAGGCAATGCTAGCTACCGACAGGACAGGAATGAGGACTCTGGTAAGACGAAAGGCAGGGGACTGTGCATATACTTGAATAACAACTGGTGCACTAATGACAGGATTATTGCTATCCACTGCTCCCCTGACCTAGAAGCCTTGTCAGTCCTCTGCAGACCATTTTTTCTCCCTCGTGAGATATCTTTAGTGACAATTACTGGTGTTTACATTTTCCCCAGTGCTAATGTTAGCACGGCTCTTTCCCATCTGCTAACCATGATTAACGAACAACAACACAGTCACCTGGAGGGGATTCACATTGTTGCAGAGGACTTTAATAAGGCACGTTTAAGAACTGTGCTGCCAAGCTTTGTGCAGTATGGGAACTGTGCTACCAGAGGTAATAACATCTTAGACCGGGTGTATTCAGACATGAAAGAGGCTTAAAAATCAGTTCCTCACCCCCATCTTGGCCAATCAGATCATCTGTCTTTTCTTCTGGTACCAGCATACAATCCCCCCTGGAGGAAAATAAGATCATGCACCAAGGTTGTTACAGCTTTGCCAGACAATGCTCTCTCCCAACTCCAGGACTGTTTTGAATGCATGAATTGGGATTTATTCGAACATCTTGATGTGAGGGATCACGCAGAGACTGTACTGGCATACATCAAGCCCTGTGTGGACAGTCAAGAGATGCATCAGGGCTTTTCTTAATCAGAAACCATGAATGTCTGCAGAGGTTAAAAGACCACTGAAGAAGCGCCTCTCTGCTTTCCGGTCAGAGGACAAGAAGGAATACAGCTTGGTGAGAGGAGAACTGAAGCGAGGCATCAAGGAAGCCAAGCAAGTCTACAAGAGGAGGGTGGAGGGGCATCTCACAGACAACAACACACGCAGGATGTGGCAGGGGATAAAACAGATCAACTACAAAGGCAGCGCCAATGACAGCACCTTCAACACAGATGCCTCACTAGCAGAGAAGCTGAATAACTGCTTTGCACGGTTTGAGGTTAAGAGAACTGCTACAGCCTGGTCCCCTCCATCTCCCTCCTTTAGCATCAAACCTCTTATTGTACAGGAACATAAGATGAGGCATGTACTGAGATCAGTTAACCCAAGGAAAGCTGCTGGCCCTGACGGGACATCAAGCACGGTGCTTCAGTCCTGTGCATCAGTTAGCTGGGGTTCTAAACACAATTTTTAACATCTCCTTGTCTCAAAACATTGTGTTCCTGCCTCAGATCCACCATCACTGTTCCTGTGCCTAAGAAGACAGCCCCAGTAGATGTCTTAAATAACTACAGACCAGTGGCACTAACATCCGTCATCATAAAGTGCTTTGAGAGACTGATCTCTCATTTCATCAAATCTTGTCTTTCATCTTCCTTCAACCCCAGTTTGCTTACCAAACAAACAGATCCACAGAGGATGCAGTCTCCATGACAACATGTGGCACTGAGTCATCTAGAGCAATGGGACACATATGTGAGGATGTTCTTCATTGACTACAACTCCTCTTTCGATACCATCCTCCCAGACATCTTGGTCAACAAGCTGCTTCACCTGGGTCTCCCCTTTTCCATCTGCATGTGGATTACTGACTTTCTCACTAACCGGACACAGGTCAGACTTAGTTCACACCTCTCCTCTTCCACCTCGCTCAGGACGGGCACACCCCAAGGTTGTGTCCTAAGTCCATTGCTTTATTTATTGTACACACATGACTGCACCCCAGCCCACCCATCTAACATCAAGTTTGCCAATGACACTGTTGTGACTGGACTCATAACAGAGGGAGATGAGTCCAACTACAGACATGAGATTCAGAAACTGCTGACGTGGTGCAACACAAACAACCTGAAATTAAGTATTAACAAAACAAAAGAACTCATCCTGGACTTTAGAAGGAAAAATAGAGAAGATCCAACACCACTGTGGATTAATGGCACATGTGTGGAGCAGGTTCACTCTTTCAAGTAACTGGGGCTTCATATATCCAATAACATCACCTGGACCATTAACACTGCAGAAATCATAAAAAAGGCACAACAGCATCTCCATTTCCTCAGGCTGCTGAGGAGAAAAACTGGAGGAGAAGCTGCTTGTGACTTTTTACCGGTCAGCTATCGAAAGCATAATCTCTTACAACATTACAGTGTGGCACACAGGCAGCACAGCTGCAGAAAAAAAAGTCACTGCAGTGGATCATAAGGATAAGGTAAGGACCTGTACTTATATAGCATTTTTTCTAGTCTCAAAGACCGCTCAAAGCGCTTCACTAGTACTAACCCTCTATTCTAAGGGCCTATCGGAGACAGACATCTTGGGACAATTTAGAACAACCAATTAACATCTGTACAGCTGAAAAAAATCATCAGCTGCTCATTACCCCCTCTATACAACATCGCTACCGCTTGCTACCTCAAAAGACTCCACACACCCTGGAAATAGACTGCTCCAACTGATGTCGTCGGGCAGATGCTATCGGTCCATCAAAGCTCATACATCTAGATTCAGAAACAGTTTCTTCCCCCAGGCCATTATTGCACTAAACTCTCAATAACTATCACTCATGCTCATTTTTACACCATGTCACTTTAACCTTATTTGCAGGTTATGTCAGATTTTTAGGGTTTTAACTATCATGGACTGTGTAGATGTGATTTTTATTATTTATTGTGTGATATGTCGTTGTGCGCCTTAGGAGCATCTCTAATTCCGTTGTATAAAGGCTTGAATTGGAACCTCATCCCTGGCCATTTCAGTACTCGACATGTTGAGAATTGATTTGAAATAAAAAGATATTACAAAAAAAATATGGTTATGTAAGCCTTAGAACAACTTTTATAGTCATTTCTGCAGCAAAGTGTCAGTACAGTTGAAACCAGAAGTTTCCATATACTGTATAAAAAGAGTCTTTTTTTCCTTACTGTCTGTTAAGATTATCAAAATTATTTCTATTTACTAAACATTTTTTAGAGAATATTTTATTACTTTCTTCAAAGTCAGAATAAATTTCCTTACTATTTGGTAGCACTGCCTTTAAACTGTGTGACATTGTTCAAGCATGGGTACCCTTCCACAAGCTTCTCACAATAGTTTAATGGAATTTTGGTCCATCCCTCCTGACAGAAACGGTGGAACTGAGTTAGGTTTGTAGGCCACCTTGCTTGCACAGGTCTTTTCAGCTCTGCCCAGAAATTTTCTATGGGACTGAGGTCAGAACTTTGTGATGGCCACTCCAAAACATTGACTTTGTTGTTCATAAGTCACTTTCTAACTAATTTGGCGGTATGCTTAGGGTCATTGTCCATTTGGAAGACCCATTTGCACTCAAGCTTTTAACTTCCTGGCTAATGTCTTGAGATGCTGCTTCAATATTTCCACAAAATGTTCTTTCCTCATGATGCCATCTATTTTGTGAAGTGCACCAGTCCCTCCTTCAGCAAAGTTATACCGTGAAAAATCCAGTTCAGTGTATGTCTATAGTCGGCATTTGCTGCAACTTCCTCAGCTGCTGGTTAAAAAACTCACTGGTAGTTCTATTAAAAACAGCCTAAAGATGTGTTCAGACGAAATGCAAAGCGAATTTTTCACACAGCACTAATACATGTAAATTTATTGTAAACTTGTGTAAGACATGTGAAAACATGCGTTTGTGTCCAAGGAATAATGCTAGCTAGTAATGACCTTGAGATTTTGCCGTCACCGGCGTAAAAGTATCAACATTGGAGAGTAAACTAGTTTGAAGATGAGACTGACACTCACCTGCATACAGATGAACCAGGAGCTCTGCAGCTGAATTGGAATGTTGGAGTTATTTAACCACGGACTCCTGCCATAGATGTGCTAACAAGGCTAGCAGGCTAGCAGTGTAAACAACCATCATTCAGGTGAAATTTTGGAGGCAGGGACATTTTTTTCAGGTGAGACCCTGTCGGATAACATAAACTTAAGCATGACGGTGTTTTGGGGATTTCCACAGCAGGTGGAACACAGCTGCAGAGGAAACCCCGCCCATCTGCAACTCACTCAGATGGTGAATTCACATCTATTCACGTGTTTACATTGAGTTAAAATGCAAATCGTGCCATGTGAAAAATTTGCCCGTTTGCATTTGGTCTGAAAGCACCTTTAGTGTCCCGTCAGTGGCAAAATGGAGGGTTGTGGTGGTGGTACAAAAAAAAAAAAAAGGAGAGGAGGAGCAGAGAGGGAGTGAATAAAAGGTAAAAAAGCCCTTTCCACAGATGCAGCCAAATGGTAAAATTACTGAAATGTTTGGATCTAAAACAGCAGGTCAGTCAAGAAAATGAACTTTTATAAAAGCTAAGGAAGCTGCTGTGTAGTTATTGGCCCAGTTTTCTAATCTTTATATTTGTGTTATTGATGTAGTAGGTCTAGTTTTCTCTCTTTTCGTGGCTCTTGAAAAAGTCCTTATACTGGTTCTGGGCATTCAATAATAATCCAAATAATTTTTACAAAATAAACCCACACATTGTGAGTACATATTTTTTTTCCTTCCAGGTTAAAGTCATATACAGTGGTGTGAAAAAGTGTTTGCCCCCTTCCTTATTTCTCATTTTTTTGTATGTTTGTCACACTTAAATGTTTCAGATCATAAAACAAATGGAAATATTAGACAAAGATAACACAAGAAAACACAAAATGCAGTTTTTAAATGAAGGTGTTTATTTTTAAGGGTAAAAAAAAAATCCAAACCTACATGACCCTGTGTGAAAAAATGATTGCCCCCCTGTTAAAACAAAAATTAACTGTGGTTTATCAAATCTTTGGAAAGCTG
Organism: Pholidichthys leucotaenia; assembly: GCA_020510985.1. NCBI lineage: Eukaryota > Metazoa > Chordata > Actinopteri > Cichliformes > Pholidichthyidae > Pholidichthys > Pholidichthys leucotaenia. The sequence continues at coordinate 331,165,598 of CM035844.1, read as the reverse complement.
AGTTCAATTTCTCTAGCCACATCCAGGCCTGATTACCGCTACATCTGTCCTCAATCAAGAAATCACTTAACTAGGACCTGCCTGACAAAGTGAAGTAGACCAAAAGATCCTCAGAAGCTAGACGTCATGCTGTGATCCAAGGAAATTCAGGAATTTCAGAAATTTTCAGAAACATTTTCAGAAATTCAGAAATTAATTGAGAGCTATCAGTTTGGAAAAGGTTATAATGCCATTTCTAAAGCTTTGGGACTCCAGCGAACCACAGTAAGAGCCATTATCCACAAATGACAAAAACATGGAACAATGGTGATCCTTCCCAGGAGTGACTGGTCGACCAAAATTACCCCAAAAGCGCAGCGATGACTCATCCAAGAGGTCACAATAGACCCCACAACAACACCCAAAGAACTGCAGGCCTCACTCCAGACTCCTTCAAAAGAAAGAGACTGGGCAAAAATGGCCTGCATGGCAGAGTTCCAAGACAAAACCCACTGCTGAGCAAAAAGACCATAAGGCTCATTTCAGTTTTGCCAGAAAACAACTTGATGATCCCCAAGACTTTTGGGAAAATACTCTGTGGACTGATGAGACAAAAGTTGAACTTTTTGGAAGGTGTGTGTCTCATTACATCCGGCGTAAAAGTAACACATCATTTCAGAATAGGAACATCATACCAACAGTAAAATATGGTGGTGGTAGTGTGATGTTCTGGGGCTGTTTGACTGCTTCAGAACCTGGAAGACTTGCTGTGGTAAATGGAACCATGAATTCTGCTGTCTACTAAAAAATCCATCTGTTGGTGACCTCAAGCTAAATCGCGCTTGGATTCTGCAGCAGGACAATGATCCAAAACACACAAGCAAGTCCACCTCTGAATGGCTTAAGAAAAACAAAATGAAGACTTTGAAGTGGTCTAGTCAAAGTCCTGACCTGAATCCGATTAAGATGCTGTGGCATGACCTTAAAAAGGCGGTTCATAATCGAAAACCCTCCAATGTGGCTGAATTACAACAATTCTACAAAGATGAGTGGGCCAAAATTCCTCCACAGCATTGTAAAAGCCTCATTGCCAATTATTGCAAATGCTTGATTGCAGTTGTTGCTGCTAAAGGTGGCCCAACCAGTTGTTAGGTTTCGGGGGCAATCACTTTTTCACACAGGGCCATGAAGGTTTGAATTTTTGTTTCCCTTAATAATAAACACCTTAATTTAAAAACTACATTTTGTTTACTTGTGTTATCTTTGTCTAATATTTAAATTTGTTTGATGATTTGAAACATTTAAGTGTGACAAACACAAAAAAATGAGAAATCAGGAAGGGAGCAAACACTTTTTCACACCACTGTAGCTTATCCTCCTACAACCCACTTTTATATTGTGTTTTGAAGTGCAACATTTTTTTCTCATTTAAGTATATTTCTCTCTTTTCTTTAAACACCATGTTTCTTTTTGCTGCTCTGTACATTTTTTATGCATGGAATTTTTAAGGTCTTCAAATCTTTAAATTGTTTTTACCTTGAAAGGTAGCAAAGTATTGTGTAATAAAACAGGGGCTCACATACTGTATCATAACCATGTTATTAGATGATGGCAAACTTCCCAGCCAGCATGTCCATGTGGACACCACCAAATGTTAACCTGGGCTGTCTTATGGGTCCCATGTGGGTTTGTCTGCAAGTTCCATGTGGGCCCCATCTGTTTGCTCACATGGACTTTACCCATTCACCTATTCGCGCAGGGGTGGACCAGCACCTGTCATCATGGATCCTGGACTACCTCACGAACCGGCCTCAGTTTGTAAGAACCCGGGACTGTGTGTCCGACACGATCATCGGTAGCACGGGGGCCCCCCAGGGAACGGTGTTGGCTCCCTTCCTGTTCACCCTTTATACTGCGGACTTCTCACACAACACAACACACTGCCATCTGCAGAAGTTCTCTGATGACTCTGCGATCGTTGGCCTCATCTCCAACGGAGATGAAGCTGAGTACAGAGGGCTTATCCAGGACTTCGTGGACTGGTGCCATCGGAACTGCCTCCAGATCAACGCGAGGAAAACTAAGGAGCTGGTGGTGGACTGCCGCAGGCAAGGACAACCCCTCACAGCACCAGTAAATATACAGGGAACAGACATCGAGATGATGACATCCTACAAGTACCTGGGTGTTCATCTGAACAATAAACTAGACTGGTCACACAATACTGATGCACTCTACAAGAAGGGACAGTGCAGGCTGTTCCTACTGAGGAGACTCAGGTCTTTTAGTGTACAAGGGATGCTGCTGAAGACATTCTATGACACGGTGGTGGCATCAGCCATCACTTTTGGAGTGGTCTGCTGGGGCAGTGGCATTACAGCAGCCGATAGGAAGAGACTGAACAAACTGATCAAGAAAGCTAGCTCTGTCCTGGGGCAGCGCCTTGACCCAGTGGAGGAGATAGGAGAGAGAAGGACGGTGGCTAAACTGTCATCTCTGCTGGAGTCGAGTTCCACCCTATGCAGGACATACTGAATGCACTGAGGAGCTCATTTAGCAGCAGACTACATCATCCCAGGTGCACAACCGAAAGGTTTCGCAGGTCCTTCCTACCAACGGCTGTCAGACTGTACAACCTAAGCAGGGCTGCTCGCAGAGATAGCAAAAAGACGTAACAAACTAATAGTTTTGAATGCAAAAGATGCAATAGACTTACACAATGGTCCCTTCCGGCATACAACTAGGAAAATCCCGGTCGCTATGTAGGGTGAGAATATGTATGGGCACATAATCATACCATGTAGGATAACTAAGTAGACGGTTGTGCTGTTTCATCCCATCTAGCAACAATGCTCTGCACTGTGTGTGTTTATATATTTACATATTTATTCCATCTAGCTACAATGCGCCGCACTGGGTGTGTTTATATATTTATATATCTATATATTTATTCCATCTAGTTACAGTGCTCCGCACCGTGTGTTAATATATCTGCATATTTATTCCATCTAGCTACAATGCTAGCTGTTCTTTTCTTCTTCTCTATCCCCTCACCCCCCAGCCAGTCGCAGCAGATGACTGCCCCTCCCTGAGCCTGGTTCTGCTGGAGGTTTCTTCCTGTTAAAAGGGAGTTTTTCCTCTCCATCGTCGCCAAGTGCTTGCTCACAGGGGATCGCCTGATTGCTGGGGTCTTTCTGCAACTGTGGGGGTCCCCCCTACAGTTGATAGTGCTATGAGATGACTGTTGTTGTGAAATGGCGCTATATAAATAAAGTTGAATTGAATTGAATTGAATGCTCCGCACTGTGTGTTTACATACTCATATTTATTCCATCCAGCTACAATGCTCTGCACTGTGTGTCTGTGTATATATATATATTTATAGTAATATGTACATATGTATATTAGCTGCTCTTGCTTTTTTTTTTTTCCTCCTTTCTTGCCTTCTGATTGTTGCTCTGAGTGTTGCTATTCCTGTGCTTTTGCAATCCTGGAATTTCCTCATTGTGGGACTAATAAAGGCTTATCTTATTTTATCTTATTTTCAACTTATTTTCTCATAAATTTGCTATTTTCTTGTAAATTTGTCACTTCTGTCCCCTAATTTGATACATTTTTCTTCAAAATTTGAAACTCTCATAAATTTGCAACTTTTTTTTTACTGTAAACTTGCAACTTTTCTCGTAAATGTGTTTGTTTTCTTGTAAAATTATGACATTTTTTCTTGCATGTTTGTAGATTTTTTCTTGTAATTTTTGAACCCTCTCATAAATTTGCCACTTTTTTACTGTAGTCTGGCAACTTTCTCATAAACTTGTTACTTTTTTCCTCACAAATTTACAAGAAAATAGCAAATTTGTGAGTTTTTCCCCATAAATTTGTGGCATTTTTCTTGTAAATTTGGAACTCACTCAAAAAATTTCAACTTTTTTTTTTTACTGTAAAATTACAGCTTTTCCTCATAAATTTGGGAACTTTTTCTCATAAATTTTCAATTTATTTACTCATATTTGCTACTTTTTTGTTAATTTGCCATTTTTCTAATTTTTCCTCATAAATTTGTGACTTTTCTTGCAAATGTGCTGAATTTTTCTGGTAAGTTTGTAACTAAGAAATTTTACAATTTTTTTCTTGTAAATTTGCAACTTTTTTCTCCTAAATATTCACTTTTTTCATAAATTTGCAACTTTTTTCTAGTAAATTTGTGACTTCTCTTAAATTTACTGTTAATTTTTTGTAAATTTGTCGCCTTTTTTGTATAATCACATTTTTTTTTCCATGTAAATTTGTGACTTTTTTTTTTTGCTTAATTTTGCCTAAATGGCAGACGTGTTACTGACATCTGCTCACCCATTTTAAACCCATGTTGGGCTCAGGTGGGTTTAAAGCAGGTTAACAGATTACCTGCACCACAGGTAAAGTCCATGTGGGCAAACACAGATGGGGCCAACATTGAACCCACAGAGAGACCCACATGGGACCCATTAAACAGCCCAAGTCAACCTTTGGCGGGGCCCACATGGTCATGCTGTCTGGGTTGCCATTAGGGGTGTTCCACATTGTATTGTTCACAATAATACCAACATAAATTTTGATACAGGTGTAAAATGAATATTGTGATATTTGGGGGTATCGTGAAAATGTGCAAAAATATCGTGAGGCCATTTTTAGGCGATCCTGCTCACCCCTACTTGCTATAATCAGCATATAAATGTAAAGTATAGATTGTAAGAGAGCATCTGTACCCAACACACAGTTAAAGGAGCCACATTTAACAGAAGAATCGCAATAAAAGAGTGCAGTTTTAGGCTTATTAAACTGGGCTCCTCTGATGCCAGATGAATGATCCAGGCCAGGTGAACACAGGTGAGCGCGTTGATCTCTGCAGGGTTTCATTTCTTCAGTCCGCCTCCGTGGATGCCAGATGAAGGCTGAGGGCATGGCTTTTTAATTCACTGGACGGAGGCTGCAATTTGTCTGTGAAAGGTGGGTCCTACAACTAACGTGCTACATCCGTAGCCCCCCACCCCCACCCCGTGGCAGGCACGATTCTGCCCCCAAATATGAGAAGAAACAAGGGGGAGTGGAGGTTAATTCTGTTCCTGACAGGAGCCGTGTTTAGATTCATCCTCACCTCTCCGAGAGCCGCTGGAAAGAGTGTTTCATCGTCTGCCAGAGCGTGGCCTGATCAGTCATAACATCACCTGAGGCTACCATCAGCTTCAATGTGCATCACCCACCGGCAGGGAGCACAGGTGGGCCGCTCCGTGGAGGAGGGAGAGGCTGCAGGAGTCCCAGCTCACCAGCTGGGGGCGGTAGGAGCCAGAGCACCGGCGGCATCTCTTCGGCTCCTGGCTGGAGTCAAAACAGTTCCCCCTCCTTGGCAGTGAGCCACGTTTGTACCAGGCACCGGTTATTCTGGCCTTGTCTGCACCTGATGTTCGCCTAATTAAGATGGAGTCAGACAGAGGGGCCCGGGGAGGGCGAGGGCGTCAAATCTCTTGACATGATGTCGGAATTATACCAACTAGCAGTAATTAAGACGCAGGAACGACGTGGTGCGCACACACGCACGACACTAATGACAACAACCTGTTCTCATCAAAACATCATCAAGCAAATTAACGGGAGAAGCCGTCAAGTGGGGAAGGCCCCGAGGGGCGTTCTGATTGGTATTTTTGAACTGGAGTGCTAGCTTTTAAAGGGCCAAGTGAAATAAATGGTATGTTTTAAAAGCTGCATTTTCCACAGTCCTAACATGTTTAATATTTCAAACATTGTAGAGGGGTTTGTTTTTTTTGTTTTTTTTAAGAATTTAGAGTCGTTTTTTGAAAAGGCAGAGTCGTGATGACCATGTTTTTATCCCAGGGGCCCATCAGATGTCAGTCACGTGAATACAATCAAGTTGCCTATTGGTGTTTGCGCCATTATGCTCATCAGAACACAGGAAGTAGCAAAACTTAAGCTTGTTTTTCAGGAAGTCTCAGGCCATTCCAGTGAGCCAACTCCAGCCCATTCTCTGAATGTCTGTGGAAGATCAGACATGAGGAACGACATGGGCCTTTACACATGAGCACAGGCACTCAAGCACAGGTACTTGAGTACAGGTAGTCGAGCACAGGTACTCGCCAGCATGTCCATGTGGGCCCCACCAAAGCTTCAGCTGGGCTGTCTTATGGGTCCCTGCGGGTTTGTCCATGGATTCCATGTTGGCCTCATCTGTGTTTGCTCACACGCACTTTACCTGCTTACCTATTTTCAACTTATTTTCTCATACATTTGCTATTTTCTTCTAAATTTGTGACTTTCCCCCCTGATTTCATGAATTTTTCTTGAAAATTTGAAACTCATAAATTTGCAACTTTTAACTGTAAGCTTGCAACTTTCTCATAAATTTGTTGTTTTTTCTTGTAAAATTGTGACTTTTCATGCATATTTGCTCACTTTTTCTTGTGATTTTGGAACTTTCTCATAAATTTTCCACTTATTTTACTGTAATCGTTCAACTTTCTCTTATAAATTTACCTTTTTCCTTCTAAATTTGCTATTTTCTTGTAAATTTGGGAGTTTTCCCCATAAATTTGCGGCATTTTTCTTGTAAATTTGAAACCTCAAAAATGTTCAACTTTTTTTTTTTTTTACTGTAAACTTACAGCTTTCCCTCATAAATTTGGGGCTTTTCTCATATTTTCAAAATATTACTCATACATTCACTACTTTTTTGTTAACTTGCAACTTTTCTAATTTTTTCCTCATAAATTTGACTTTTTTTCTTGTAAATTTGTAAAAAATTTTCTTGTAAGTTTGTAACTCTTTTCAAGTAATTTTACTTTCTTCTTCTAAATTTTCACTTTTTTTCTCATAAATTTTCTTGTTTTTTCTGTAAATTTCCCACTTTTTTGTTAGGAACTTTCACATTTTTTTCCTCATAAATTCAATACTTTTTTGTGTAATTTTGCAAAGTGTTACTGAAACCTGCTCAGCCATATTAAACCCACAGGTGGGTTTAAAGAGGGTAAACCGATTCCATGCTCACCTGGACCACAGGTAAAGTCCTTGCGGGCATGCTGGCTGGGTTTCTGACAATTGCTTTCACACTCTAAACAAACCGGACCAAGATTCAATTTGATCTGGACCAACACCAGCTCTTTCTCTGCTCTTTGGTCCCGACTGTGATTCTTGTTTCACACCAGAAATTTTTACCTGAACCAAACTGACAAGTCCAAAAGTCCAGAGCAAACTGGTTAGGTGTGAAGGCACCCTTCATGATGATGTCATGAAGTAGCTGCAGCACTGTACCAGTGTTTTCACTTTTTTTTTTTTTTTAATCAATTTTAAACTGTCCTTTGGATTGCATGGAGCATTAGCCTGTGTTTTCTGCGTTAGACCTAGACTGGTGAAGTTTTCAGATACTACCTCTCATCATACGACAGCTAAGATAAAATTCGGTCTCTTCAGTTGGATAGTCAAATATGAGCAGTAGGTGATTTGATTTGTAGCAAAATGACCAAAAACCATCCCTCCTGTTAACCTGTCACCCCATCCAACAATAGAGCATGTCCATGAGAGTATAGCTTGCAAATGCACAAGAAAATGTTGAAAATTTATATGAAAAAAGTTGAAGTTTGCCTCATAAATTTGCCCTTTCCCCCCCTGTAATTTTGCCACATTTTCTTGTAAACTAGCAACTTTTCCTCTTAAATTTGACACCTTTCCCTCATAATTTAGCTACTATTTTCTTCATAAATTTACACCTTTTGCTACATTTTTCTTTGTATATTTGCTTCTTGAAGTCTTGTAAAATTGTGACCCATTTTCTCTTAAACAAGCAAATTTATTTCTCATTAATGTCTTTTTCCCTTGTAGTTTTACTTTTTCCTCATAATTTTTCCAACTTTTTTTTCCAATTAATTTGCTAAGTTTTTCTTGTAAATTTACTACTTTTTGTAGAAATTTGCAGCATTAGTCTTGAAATTATGTCCCGTTTTTCCTTGAATATTTTCTACTTTTGCCTTATAAATTTGTGATTTTTTTTTCCCTACGTAAATGGGCAAAGCTTTTCTCATAGATTTGCAGTTACTCTCTTCTAAATTTATTGCATTTTTCTCATAAATTTTGAGCTTTTTCTTGCTGATCTGTCTTCCTTCTGTAAGTTGACAATTTTTTCTCATAAAATTTACAACTTTTTCCTCATTTTTTTTTTTACTTGTTTCTTATAAATATACCACCTTTTATATGGTAAATTAACATTTTTTATCATATTTTTGCACCTTTCTTGCAAATTTGTACTTAACAGAAGTCTGAAATCATGATAGACCGTGAGTAAAGTGATCTTGCTTTAAGCTCTACACCAGTTTCACTCTCTTCTTCTTTCAGCTGCTCCCCTTAGGTGTCGCCACAGTGGATCATCTGCCTCCATCTCACCCTATCACTTGCATCTTCCTCTGTAACACCAACCCTCTCTATGTCCTCCTTCTGCCTGGCAGCTCCATCTTCAACATCCTTTGTCCAATATATCCACTATCCCTCCTCTGCACATGTCCAAACCATCTCAGCCTTGCCTCGCTTACTTTATCTCCAAACTGCTCAACCTGAGCTGTCCCTCTGATATACTCATTTCTAATCTTGTCCCTTCTAGTCACTCCCAATGAAAATCTTAGCAACATCTTCAACTCTGCCACTTCCAGCTCCATTTCCTGCCTTTTTGTCAGCACCACAGTCTCCAAACCATACATCATCACAGGTCTCACTGTCGTCTTATAAATCTTCCCTTTCACTCTTGCTGCTACCCTTCTGTCACAAATCACCCCTGACACTCATCTCCACCCAGTCCACCCTGCCTGCACTCTCTTTACCTCTGTTGTGCATTTCCATTGCTTTGGATGGTTGACCCAGCTATTTAAACTCATCTACTTTCACTACCTCTACTCCTTACATCTTCACAGTTACACCTGCCTCCTTCTCATTCACACTCATGTATTCTGTCTTGCTTCTACTGACTTTCATTCATCTTCTCTCCAGAGCATACCTACACCTCCAGGTTCTCTTCCACCTGCTCCCTACTTCAACTACAGACCACAATGTTGCCTGCAAACATCACGGTCCACGGAGACCTTCTGACCTTCTCTATACTTCTCCATCAACTCTCTTAAAGCAAACATTGCATCTGTAGTTACTACAGCTCTGAGCATCACCTTTGTTCTTGAAAATTGGTACCAAAACACTTCTCCACTCCTCAGGCATTCTCTCACTCTCCAAGACTGTGTTAAACAATCTGGTTAAAAAGTCCACTGCCATCTCTCCTAAACATCTCCATACATCCGAGGGTATGTCATCTGGACCAACCGCCTTTCCATTCTTCATCCTCTTCAAAGCTGCCCTCACTTCTACCTTGCTAATCCTGAGGACTTCCTTGTACACCATCTTTCCTTCATCCATCCTCCTCTCTCTCATTTTCTTTATTCATCAGCTCTCTTGAAAGTACTCCTTCCACCTTCTCAACACACTCTTGTCATTTGTTAGTACATTACCATTTCTGTCCTTAATCAACCTAACCTGCTGTACATTCTTTCCAGCTCGATTTTTCTATCTAGCCAATCGATACCAGTCCTTTTCTCCTTCCTTAGTGTCCAGCCTCTCATACAACTTACTATATGCCTTTTCCTTTGCCTTGGCCACCTCTCTTTTTGCCGTGAACCTAGATTCCAAATACTCCTGTCTACTTTCTTCATCTCCCTGACTATCCCACTTTTTCTTTGCCAACTTCTTCCTTTGAATACTTTCCTGTACCTCCTCATTCCAAGTTTCCTTGTCTTCCTTCCTCTGTCCACTGGATACACCACATCCCTTTCTACCCGTTTCTCTCAATACTTTTGCTGTACTTTCCCAGTCATTTGGTAATTCTTCCCTACCACCCAGAGCCTGTATCAGCTCCTTCCTGAACTATGTGTGACCTTCTTCCTTCTGTAACTTCTCCCATTTAATCTTTGGCTTTGCCTTCACTCTCTTCCTCTTCTTGCTTTCCGAGGTCATCCTACAGACTACCATCCGATTCTGTCTAGCTACATTCTCCCCTGCCACCACCTTGCAGTCTCCCATCTCTTTCAAATTTCTCCTTCTGCATAAGATGTAGTCCACCTGTGTGCACCTTCCTCCACTCTTGTAAGTCACCCTATGTTCCTCTCTCTTCTTAAAGTGTGTGTTTACCACAGCCATTTCCATCCTTTTAGCAAAATCCACAACCATCTGTCCTTCCACATTTCTCTCAAGGCCATACCTACCCAGGACCTCCTCATCATCTCTTTTCCCTTCACCTACATGTCCATTAAAGTCCGCTCCAATCACCACTCTCTCCTCGCTGGGAACACTCTCTACCACTTCATGTAACTTACTCCAGAATTCCCCTCTCTCTTCTACCTAACTTCCAACTTGTGGGGCAAATACACTGGCAACATTCTCTGCTCTCACCTCCACACTTCTACCTTTCCTTTTCTCTCTCTCCCTCCTAACATGCCTTCCCCCTCTCCTCCTCCTCGATCTTCGACCAACAGTAGCCCAATTTCCACCAGCATCCTGTCAGTTAACAGCACCGGTGGCGGTCGTTGTTAACTCAGGCCTTGACCAATCCAGTATGAAAGTCTTATTCATTATGATCCGCATGTTTGATTTGGCAAAGGTTTTACGTCAGATGCCCTTCCTGACACAACCCTCCCCATTTTCCCTGGCTTTGGACTGACACTAGGAGTACACTGGCTTGTGCACCCCCTGTGGCTGGGTTAGTTTGACTCTGTTAATAACTCATTATTTTGACCCCACCAGATAATTCAATTGCTGTAGCATAAACAGACCCACTGCTGCCGCTATTTAAAAAAAACCCTGAATAATCTGCATCTGCCATGGCTGCAGCAGAATATAATGTTTCCAAACTTGCCCTCCGCACGTCTCATCTCCTCCCCGCAGTGTGAATAAGTCATCCTAACCTAACAGACTTTGTGGTTCATTAGTATAAAGATTTATGAAAGGGCTTCATTAAAATTGCATTCAGCATTTCAGTGGCTGTAATGAAAGTTAGTGCGAGTGTCAAAACCTCTCCCATTAACTAAACTTGGCGCCACTCCGCTGGAGATTCTTGCATCGTGTGGTCTGAATTGTGAACTCGCTGCTCCCATATTAACGTCCCTTTGTAATTATATGGTGATTTACATATTTTTTAAAGTTTTGAGCATTTTTGCTGCACTTCTCTCTGATCTCTTGACATCAAATTATTAACTCAGAGGAGATTCATTTTTTTATGAAACTGACCTTCTGTGAGTCCATCTGTCACTCCTACAACACACCTCACTGCCCTTATACACTGCACCCTCACACACTTCTCTTCCACTCTTCAGCATTGTCCACTGAATTGAATGGTTGACCCCAGGTATTTAAACTTGTCTCCCTTCACTACCTCTACTCCTTGCATCTTTACCGTTGCCCCCACCTCCCTCTCATTCACACGCATGTATTCTGTCATGCTTCTACTGGCTTTTATTCTCCTTCTCTTCAGTACATACCCCCACCTCTCCAGGTTCTCTTCCACCTGCTCCCTACTATCACTTCTTCTCCTCCTTTTGGCTACTCTAGAGTTATAGCAACACTCTTATATGGTTGCGCCACCTGGACACTTAAGCAAGAGTAATTACAATGACTTGAAATATGCAGAATTTTAAAGGTGCGATTCTATGACCCTGTATCGACCCAAGAGATAGGGAGAGGAACAGGGTGCTGCAGCCTTGCACTGACTATAAGCTTCCAGTGTCTCCAGATTTTTTGGCCACACGGCAAGTATCTTCTCAATTGGACTCCTTCACATAGACGACATGGTGTTGGTTGTCCCAGACATGATGACACAGTTTGTATTCAGGACCCAGGGGCAGATGCAACAAGGAGTGCCCAGAGACACAGATGGTAAGTGAAGGCTCTTTGAGGAGTCAGACCTACAGGGGAGACAAAGATAGAAGGCAAGTTTAGGCAAAGATATGGAGTTGGTAAATATTCTTTGTGGGTTTCTTTATGGTAGTGTGATATGATGATAGCTGTGTCCACTTCCTTTTAGGGAGAGATGGAGAACCTGCAGTGAGGTTATTATAAAGGTGAGTATTGTTTTTTCCACTCACAGGTGAGAAGGATTTCTCTTCAGGGAAGGTATGTTTACTGGTGGTGATGGAGTTTGGAACCAGTAATTGGAGCAGCTTGTAGGCAGGTATGAAGGTACCCCGGTCCTGTTTTGTTTTGTTTTTTCCCATGTGATGAGATGGTTAATGAATTTGCAATAATTGATCCTTACTTGTTTTTCCAGGTGGGTACAGGCAAAGAGAATCCAGGAGCAATGAGGTAGACGGCAGGAGATCCAAGCATGTACGAACTGACCATGAACATTTTGCAGACTTACATAGGGAACCAGGGGAGCTTCAGGAAATTGAGAAGATGAAGGCAGAGGCACACAGGAGGTAGATCAGCAGGAGAACTCGGGGTGCTACAGAGTGCTGTTGAGCTGAGTAAATCCCACACAGCACTGATTAATCTGAAGTCCTTTATACCCTGGGCAGGTGTGTAACAAGGAACAGCTGCAGGCAATCACAGATAGAGTGAGTTGTGCTCTCACCTTTTATTTTAACACATAACTTAATAAAGGCATTGGAGGGTATTCTGGAAATATCGATTGGGGATGGATGTGAGCTGGATTCGGGGCGAAGGCTGGCACTAGTGGTATTCCTTCTTAAAGTCAGCGAGATTGGGATGTGAGCAGACAGATTCAAAATCACAACATTCCATCCAAATCATATGATGAAAGCTACAAAACTGAACAGAAAATGTATCCCATTTCATCTTCAAGTTTCTTCATCTAACTTGGCACCAACTTTCTCCAGGTCTTTGTGTCTGCGTCCAGTTGCACCTCTAGTCTAATGGGCAGTGGAATCTCTATTTATCCCGTGAAGTGAAAAATCCCCTTAATGTCCGGTGAAGTTGATGGTCTGTATCTGCAGTGTTCATTAGTTCAGGGGTCTGAGTGGTAGCAGTCACTCCAGGTCCATCACCACCGATCCTCGCTTGCTCCCTTTCCTGCTCTAATTGCCTGAATAGTCGTGCTGCTGTTGCCCATTAGGGTAATATCCATTAGTCTGCCTTTCCTTCCCTCAGACCACCACTCCCCGTCTTTACTACACCTCTGAGACATGCACACTTGGTAGATAAACGTAACACACAAACCTGCAAGGAGGCAGGCATGCCAATTGGGGTTCTCTGTTCATTTTCATTTTTTTATCCCCCCCCCCCCCTTTTTTACTTCACATCCTCAATCTCCTTGTCACATACAGGAGCAGCATTTAATAATAATGGGTTCATCTGGTTAGCTGTATTATTTTACTTTTAAAATTAGTTTCCCCAAAGTTTAGATTAAAGTGTCACAATGTAAAGTTTCTACTGAACCCCCACAGGGAAATGCATAAAAAAGCCAAAATTTCAGGTGCTTCTCTAATCTGTACCTCATTAAGTCAATTGAGATGTGCTTGTCTTGGAATGCAACAGATACTGGACTGGAATGGCTGCACCACATGTAGAGACGCTGATTTAAGAAAAAAAAAAATTCTGTTAATTTTTTCCAGAGCTGCATATCTTATACAACTAATCTTAATTCCTAATCGTGACACTGTAGGTGTAAAGGTCATGGAAAGTGGGTTATAAATGAAGACTGCAGACTAGAGGAGGACCCAATGGCAGACACAGCACACTGGGACCAGAATGTGGAGGCAAAGATTTGTATTTATTGCACTAATTAATGTTTGTGAGGTGTAAGGTGTTGAGATTGAGGCACAAGACAAAAGATAAGATAATCCTTTATTAGTCATATGACAGGGAAATTTACAGTATTGCAGCAGCAAAGAGATAGCAGCACTCAGAATAATAATAAATGATAAAATAGGGCAAAAGAAAAGGTATATACACAGTGCAAAAAAAGTTTAAAAAACTAAAACAGTATCTACAGTACTAGTAAGCAGATAAGTTATTGAGCAGTGTGTACACACACACACACACACACACACACACACACAGTGGATATAAAAAATCTACACACCCCTGTTCAAATGCCAGGTTTTTGTGATGTAAAAAAATGAGACCAAGATAAATCATTTCAAAACTTTTTCCACCATTAATGTGACCTATAACCTGTACAGCCCAACTGAAAAACAAACTGAAATCTTTTAAGGGGAAAAATAAACGAAAACTTACAATAACCTGTTAGCATAAATATGCACACCCTGTTATAACTGGGGATGTGGCTGTGTTCAGAATTAACCAGTCACATTCAAACTCATGTTAAATGGGAGTCAGCACACACCTGCCACCATTTAAAGTGCCTCTGATTAACCCCAAGTGAAGTTCAGCTGTTCTAGTATGCTTTTCCTGACATTTTTGTAGTCACATCTTGCAGCACAAGCCATGGTCCCCAGAGAGCTTCCAAAGCATCAAAGGGATCTCATTGTTCAAAGGTACCAGTCAGGAGAAGAGTACAAAATAATTTCCAAGGCATTAAATCTACTATGGAACACAGTGAAGACAGTCATCATATACCGTATGGCACAACAGTGACATTACCAAGAACTAGACGTCCCTCCAAAACTGATGAAAAGACGAGAAGAAAACTGATCAGGGAGGCTGTCAAGAGGCCGACAGCAACATTGAAGGAGATGCAGGAATTTCTGGCAAGTACTGGCTGTTTAGTACATGTGACAACAATCTCCCGTCTAGGGTGGCAAGACGGAAGCCTTATCTTATGAAGGAAAACATCCAAGCCTGGCTTCATTTTGCAAAAACACATTTGAAATTTGTCAAACATGTGTGGGGAAAAAAGTGTTATGGTCCAGTGAAACCAAGGTTGAACTTTTTGGCCATAATTCCAAAAGGTATATTTGGTGCAAACACAACACTGTTCATCACCAAAAGAACGCTATACCTACAGTGAAGCATGGTGGTGGCAGCATCATGCTTTGGGGCTGTTTTTCTTCAGCTGAAACTGGAGCCTTAGTCAAGGTGGAGGAATTATGAACAGTTCCAAATACCAGTTAGTGTTGGCACAAAACCTTCAGGCTTCTGCTAGAAAGCTGAAGATGAAGAGGAACTTCATCTTTCAGCACGACAATGACCCAAAGAACACATCCAAATCAACAAAAGAATGGCTTCACCAGAAGAAGATAAAGGTTTTGGAATGGCCCAGCCAGAGTCCAGACCTGAATCCGATCGAACATCTGTGGGGTGATCTGAAGAGGGTTGTGCACAGGAGATACCCTCGCAATATGACAGATTTGGAGCGTTTTTGCAAAGGAGAGTGGGCAAATATTGCCACATCAAGATGTGCCACACTGATAGACTCCTACCCAAAAAGACTGAGTGCTGTAATAAAAGCCAAAGGTGCTGCAACAAAGTATTAGTTTAAGGGTGTGTATATTTATGCAGACAGGTTATTGTAAGATTTTTACGTTTTATTTTTCCCCTTAAAAGATTTATTTGTTTTTCAATTGGGTTGTACAGGTTATAGGTTGCATTAATGGGGGGAAGTTTTGAAATGATTTATCTTGGTCTCATTTTTTTTTACATCACAAAAACCTGGCATTTGAACAGGGGTGTGTAGACTTTTTATATCCACTGTATATACTGTATATATCTTAGCAGTATATTTCATAGTTGAATGAATACAGTGTTATAACTATTAATAATAATGATATTAACAGTGGATTTGAAAAGGAATATTTTTTATTTGCGCAAAGTTGTAGTATTATGTGCCGTCTCTGAGCAGTGCAGACTGTAAAGTCTGACCACAGCAGGCAGGAAGGACCTGCAAAATCTCTCCCTCATGCATTTTGGATGGAGCAGCCTGCCGTTATAAATGAGCTGCTCAGTGCCCTCAGCTTGGACTCCAGCAGAGATGACAGTTTAGCCACCATCCTCCTCTCTCCTGGATCGAGGCGGCACCCCAGAACAGAGCTGGCCTTCTTGATCAGCCTGTTTAGTTGCTTGCTGTTGGCATCTGTGATGCTGCTGCTCCAGCAGACCACTCCATACAGGGTGGCTGATGGCACCACAGAGTCATAGAAGGTCTACAGGAGTGCTTACTTTTAGAGTTGCGGAGCAGTCCGAGGGAACAGTGTTGGTGAGTTGATCTGGTGAGGATCTTGAGGAGGTGGTGAGGATGCCTGAATAAGGATGGTGTGTGCTAGTTGTTGTCCTGGAGGAGTGATGGCTTACTTGAGGGTTCGGGAGAGAAATCGGATCCAGAGCAAGGGAGGTCTGAGATAGCTGGAGGTGAGCGCACAGGAGCTTGGGGAGCAGGGGACAACAAGGAAGGCTGGCAGACCAAATATGACAATTCCACACTGCTACAAGCAAGAGTGGCTCCTAACAGTGTGGGGATAATCAGAGGCAGGTGGACGTAATGAGGACAGCTGCAGGAAGTTAGGGTCTTTGCTGCTAATGGAGTGGAGGTCAAGAAAGAGTTGGAACACAGAATTTGCTGTGCTCACCCGAATCCACTGCAGTTGGGCAGAAACGAGGACCTGGAAAGATTAGAAGAAGAAAAGCAGAACACATCATTATTTCATCATCAGGAGGCAGCTTGTATCATGCACTGTCAAGCAGTCAATCAGGCATTGAGCATATGTGTGAGTGTGACCGCCATTGGTGCTTTTTAAAATTTTCATTCAGTGATATGTATCTGTCACTCACTGATCTGGGGCAGCAGGACTGGCAGAAGTGCAGGTGGATTACAAAAAGGATGAAATATTAAAGCCGGCCAACTTGGTGTATGCAGCAAACTGATCTGAGGCAGGCCAGGCCTTTAGAGGTCAGAGGTCCAAGGAAGAGGAGCTGAGGGACCCTTAGCCCCATACTCTCCATCCATCCTCCACCGAATCCAGCCTGCAGCCTCGAGGCGATCCACCTCTGCGGCTTCAGGCAAATGAAGTGTTTGAGTTGCAGCCATCGGTCGTCCCGGGGGAGGAGATGTCATAATCATAAGAGGTGTCAGTCACCGGAGATTAAGGGGGGGTCACCTGAGCCTGAACACGAATTCACTTTACATGTGTTGAACAAACAAATGGCGAGAAGGCGATCCGCTCACACTCCCCTCCGGCATGAAAGAAAGATGACGGCATGAATGATGTATCGTACTGTTACACACTACAAACACGCGCATACGCACACAGCTGCAGAGGAGGCGCGGGGCAAGAAAAAGAAAAAACGGGAGTGTTTCTGTAATATAGTCTGTCTGCTGGAGAGAAAGAAAAAGAATGAGTGACAGATGGCTCCAAAACCTCAATTTATTCTCCCTTCACTTATCAAAAAATATGATAGAGAGTACTTGAACAGAAAGTCCAAACTGGTGAAAATTCCTAATTGAGATTTTAATCAAGTTTACAAAAGAAAGCAATATATAGAAAGTACAAATAACAGCAATAGGACAACTACAGTAAGGCCTGTTACAGCATTACCACCGCTCAGAAAATTATTTTAGCCACTTTAGCTTGTAAAGAGCAGAATCATGAGTGTCTCTGATCTCAGAGGGTTTTTTCCTTCTTTGCATTCTCTCCCTGTCTCACTCCACATGGAATCAATATGGAGTAAAGATAAAAACAAATGATGAACTCCAACTAAGTGGTGTAAATTGATTGCCCTGCTGTACCACTGTGTAGAGGTGCATCAGTATGTGTGTACGTGGGCCTCCCTGTCCGCTGCCGTTTCCCTGCGTGCGTGTATGTGTGCCCCACGGGGAGTGTGTGCTCTGTGATCCAGGTAATGCAGACCAGAGACTGAAACGGCAAATGAACAAGAGGTGATCGCGCTCCATCCATCTTCTCGCTCTCTCTCTCTCTCTCTCTCTCTTGGTGACCTCGTTTGTCCTGTCTCTGTTTATTGATTGACTAGGTGGAGCCATGTTGTGTTAGCAGGTGTGGATCGTGACAACCTGGTGACAAGGCCCCAAATGGGGACATGGGGCAGCCGGGGAAGGGGGGGGTTCCCCATGGACAGCATGGACCGAGACACAGATAAATGTCCAGTCACACCAGCGTTTTGTGTGTATGCATTTTGGGGTTTAGTTTGTTGATGGCAGGAATTTAAAATGTTCCGTGCAGTCTTTGAATGCAATTTGCAGCAACAACAACAGCTTAGTCACAATATTCCAACCCTCCTGCTCTTGTCAAAATACGAGCATATATTGTGCAAAAGACTAAGGGCATTATTTACTAAAGGCTAGCGGCTACTAAAGCACCGGCACAGTGACATGTTTCTACAGAATAGGCCCAAATGCAGAAACTGGCACAGCTTCAGAGGTTAACTGATTCTGGGTTCCAGATTTGGCTTCAATAAACAAAGAGTCTGAATGGATTTGGAGAGGGTGCCCCGGGCCCGTGGACTTTGTGGGTTAGACTATTACAATATAGTGGTCTGACTTACTTGGGAAACAGATGGTAGATTTCCATGTTTCAGATCTGCCAGGTAGGGATCCAAGTCCACCAGAGAAATGGTAATAGGTGTCCCAGGGGATATGGAGGCAGAGGGACATGTGAGATTTTGAAAAGTTTGCTCTTACGGTTTCCAGCATTGAGAGAAGGAGGAGGGCACAAGAGCACTTCAGGTTGGCACACAGGAGTAGAGAACACACCATGCTGCTGGCAGGAAGAGTCTAACATTCCTGTACTGAGAAAGGGGAGCTGCCCTTATAAAGGCTGCAGCTGATGAGACAGAGGTACACTACACACAGTGCAAAAGCAAGAGCAAAACTGATTTAGTAAGGCCGTACAAAGAGGATGACATACTTCTGATGAGCAAAATAGTCCAAGTTATGGATTTGGCACCTTTGCCTTAATGGATATGCAAAGTGGGGCACTATTACTGCTGCCCACAACATATTTGGTCAAGATAATGCAAATACGTTTGTTGCACACACGTAAAGCTGATTTGTCAAGGTGGCAAGCATCAGAATGTAATACCTTTCAGAAGCAGATGCAGTCTGCTTTGCACTCAGGTGAGTCATGTTATTCCAGTAA
Source organism: Pholidichthys leucotaenia (assembly GCA_020510985.1). NCBI lineage: Eukaryota > Metazoa > Chordata > Actinopteri > Cichliformes > Pholidichthyidae > Pholidichthys > Pholidichthys leucotaenia. Next base: position 331,146,540 of record CM035844.1, on the reverse strand, counting down.
GGAGGAGGGTATAGGAGAAATGAATATGCTTTTAACTTATTTCGAATTATAGAGGAATGACAATGATTAAAGTAAGGAAATATCCACAGCCACTTTTACATACAGAAAATAGTCTAGTCTACAATATCTCTTTCTCTCTTTAAACTTTTGGCACATCCCATTTCTGCAAGTGCACACAGAGCATAGCAATTTTTCAAAACCCATCTATGCCTTCTCACCAGTTGCTTGGCTGTGGAAGTGCATGTTACCAGGGCATTTGAGCAGATAAAACACTGATCAGGTGTCTGGTGTGTGGCACTGGCCTGCATCTCACCTGAGTGCTCATTGCCACAGATGACACAGCTCTCATCTTCGCGCTTCATGATTATTATCTATCTTCCAGGGCGGCAAACTAATCACTTTGTAAGGAATTCTTGCGTGATGCCAGTTTCATTTGGTAAGTATAAATACATAAGTAAAAAAAATATATTTAGTTATTGTGCACCTGTTATTCTTCAACCAAGCCAATCTCTGCTATAATGCACTTAAGCACATCTCCCCAAGTTGTGTCTGAACTGAGGAAATACTTCAGTACAGATGCTAATTGGCACTTTAAGGCAGAACTTTTGAATATAATGAGCAAATTTTATGGATACCAAGTCTATTATATAGATAATCTGAAAATGTTGCATCACTGTATTGACTGATGAGCCCCTATGAAAGTTAAGTTTGAAATTCATAAACTTAAGAAGCCAAGATTTAAGAAAAAAGTTATATAGAGAAAACACTCCCTATTTATACTTTTTTGTTGCTACTTCCATGTTTATTCTCCACATTTATCCTTTGTGCTTGTAGTAATTATATTTGCCAATTGTTTTTTTTTTTTCTGCTTGTGACCAGATTGAAACTACAAAGCCCATTATTCCTCCCATACATGGAACATTTCAGTGGCTTTGGCTCACAATCACTGCAGACATTTCCCTGTTGGTCAGTCAATAGCAATCTGCAGCCAACATCTAAGCATGTGACTTCCTTATCGGCATTTTCCTCAAAAGTAGCATTTGATTATGGGTGTTGACACTCAGAGTGGTCGGCCACCGTACTGATAATTAGTAACACTGTGTTGATTCAAATGATCCATCATGGCGTTGCCTGGTAGATGAAACCAGTGATTTATCATCATGTGGAGTGACTGAAACACTTTTTTTTTAAACTGGGGCTCATGTCACTAAAAAGGATCAGGGTGGTGGTCTGATAGGGCCTGTGTAAAATTCCACTAAAAACACTCAACTTTTTTGTACAAACACTCTTTGTACAAAATTTGTACAAAGGTGTATCTTATTAATTATACAGTGGCAAAAGATGAACAGCAATGAAATCTCAGTTTACTGAGCTTCAAATTGAGACTCATCCTAATCTAGTGACCACCATCCTGACTGAAACTACTTTTCAAGACACAGAGTGATTTAGGAATATGGACAACAAATATCCGTGTGACACATGATGGACCTACTAAACTGGCTTGTCTGCTGAAAGAAGAGACACCTAATTGTTGAAATTGTTGAGAGAGGACTAATCAGGCAGAGCTTTATTAATCTCTCTCTCTCACATTCACCAGAATCACAAGCATCAAAAGACTCACAGGTCGCAGGCACCTCTCCTTTTATAGCATACAACTCGCCCTGTGACCTGTGGTGCTGCATTAACATAAAAGACTTTACAATTCCCATTCTCTTTATTACTGTTCGCATCAACACACCAACCCCCGCATCAACACACAAACCCCCCATGACCATTCCCCTTGTCCTTCCGTCTGAGTGGAAACATACTGAGTGGATTCCCACACCGCCCCCCCCACCACCCCCGAAACTCAGACTGAGCCTTAACCCTCATGTCCTTTGGGCTTCAGCCTACGTCCATAGCGGCTGTAAAGGGGGGCCTGCGGCTCCGAGGCAGTGCTGTGCTGGTGGGGCACTCTTGGGGGTGCGTCTGTCTGTGGGGGGACATTGGGAGGGGGGAAACATCTTTAGCATGCCATTGTGGCTGATCTGAAGAGTCATGTACCTGGAGAGTTCTCAGTGTGGGTCGTCAGCGCCGAGGACCTCGGGCCAACACCACCTGCTTGTCTGCTAAAACGAAAGCGGGCTTAAGCCTGTCTATACAGACTGTTTCCCTGCATCCCCCCAAGTCTAACACAAAATGTTTCTCCCCGGGTTCCAGCACTCTGAACGGGCCATCGTAGGGCGGGTGTAACGGAGTCCGGTGGGCATTGTGCCTGACAAATAGGAACGCCGCGTCCTTCAAGATCTTTGGCACAGAAGCACGTGGAAAACAGTGGTGGACCGGACCGGGTACCGTCCCTGCCTCTGCGCTATGCAGTGAAAGCGGGGATGGATCAGTGTTCGGCCCGGGGCTGTCTGGCAAAAATTTCCCTGGGAGCCACAGCGGCTGGGAAAAAAAACAGCTCTGCTGGGGAGGCTGCCAAATCCTCCTTCGGTGCTGAACGCAACCCTAATAGAACCCACAGCAACCGGTCCACCCAATTTGCATCCGTAAGCAAAGCCCTGAGCGCTGCTTTAAGCGACCTATGGAAACGCTCACATAACCCATTGGCCTGGGGGTTGTACGCGGTTGTGCGATGAATTGTGATGCCCAGGCTCCGGGCCATTGTGGACCAGAGGTTAGAAACAAACTGCGGGCCCTGATCGGACGTGATATCTGAAGGGGCGCCGAAACGTGCCACCCATGTCGTCAAAAAAGCGAGTGCAACTTCTGCAGACGCGGTGGAAGCTAGCGGGACTGCTTCGGGCCAGCGCATGGTGCGGTCCACCACTGTCAGGAGGTGCGTGAACCCCTGCGATGGCGGGAGGGGGCCCACAAGGTCCACGTGAATGTGGTCAAACCTCTTAGCCAGGATATGGAACGGCTCCAAGGGGGCCTTTGTGTGCCTGTGCACTTTGGCTTGTTGGCACGCTACACAGGCTGCAGCCCACTCTTTCACCTGTTTGCGCAGGCTCGGCCAGACGAACTTTGCTCCCACCATTTTGACTGACGCGCACACTCCTGGGTGCGCCAAGGAGTGAACCGACTCAAAAACGCGGCAACGCCAAGCGTGTGGGACCACCGGGCACGGGCGGCCCGTGGAGACATCACAGATTAGGGGGGGCCCACTGTCTTGCAGTACTCTGCTCTCCAGCCTTAACCCTGTTGGTCCAGACTGGAGCACGCAAACGTCCACATCACTGATCTGCTCAGTGGCCATGGCCGTGTAATCTATCCCCATGTAGACTGGAGCCACTAATGCACGCGAGAGGCAGTCCACCACCACGTTGAGTTTACCGGCCACATGCTGAATGTCGGTCGTAAACTCCGAGATCGTGGCCAACTGTCTCTGCTGCCGGCCCGACCATGGTTCTGAAACCTTGGCCATCGCGTACGTTAGCGGCTTGTGGTCCATGAACACAGTGAAGGTGCGCCCTTCCAGCCAGAACTGGAAGTGGCGTATGGCCAGGTGGAGAGCTCCCTGTCGAATGTGCTGTATTTATGCTCACTGTCGCGCAAAGACCTGCTAAAAAAAGTAAGTGGCTGCCAAGAACCGGCGATGCACTGCTCCACAATGGCCCCTATGGCCACGTCCGGTGTGTCAGTAGTGAGCGCTATCCGAGCTGCCGGGTCCAGGTGCGCCAGCAGTGAGGCGTTCGCCAGAGCTGTTTTAACCTCGGAAAATGCCTGCTCTCGCTCAGGAGTCCAGTTGACTCTGTCCACCGGTTTCCGTTTCTTAAGCACGGCGTACAATGGCTGCATGAGCTGGGCTGCGAGAGGGAGGAAACGGTTGTAAAAGTTAACCATCCCCAAAAACTCCTGCAGCGCCCTGACCGTCTGAGGCCGGAGAAAATCTGCCACTGCGCGCATTTTGTCCAGTAAGGGTATCGCACCCTCCGGTGAGATGCAGTGGCCCAAAAAATCGATTCCCGTCACCCCAAACTGGCACTTCGCCGGGTTGATTATTAATCCGTGCTCCTCCTACCTCTGGAAAACTGTCCTGAGGTGGGCTACGTGTTCGTCCTCGGACACGCTGGCCACCAGGATGTCGTCCAGGTAGACAAACACAAACGGCAGATGACGCAACACCGCATCCATCATGCGTTGGAATGTCTGCGCCGTACCTTTTAACCTGAAAGGCATGCGTAAAAACTTAAAAAGACAAAACGGGATTATTATTGCCATCTTAGGTATGTTCTCAGTGTGCACCAGGACCTGGTGGTAACCGCGGACCAGGTCTATCTTGGAAAAAATGCATGCCCCCGTGAGGTGAATGGAAAAATCCTGAATATGGGGGATCGGGTAGTGGTTGTGCGCTGTGGCGTTGTTTAATCTGCAGAAATCTCCGCACGGTCGCCACAATCCCTCGGCTTTAGGAACCATTTGTAGCGGGGATGCCCATGGGCTGTTTGAGCGTCTGATGATGCTCAACTTTTCCAAGTTGGCAAACTCCTCGCACGCTATGGCCAGTTTAGCTGCGTCCAGACGCCGAGGTCATGCGAAAACGGGCGGCCCCGTGGTGGTAATGAAGTGCTCCACCCCGTGTTTAGTGACGGTCGCCGAAAACGTCGGGACCGTGAGTGCTGGGAACTGGGTGAGTAGTGTGTGGAACCTACCCCCTGGAGCTGTGACGATGGCTAGCATTGTGGACCCAGCTCTTCTAGCTGTACAGGGGAGATAATCAAGACATTGTGTTAATCAGGCGTCTGTTAGCCACATCGACTAGTAGACCGTGTGTACACAAAAAATCTGCGCCCAAAATGGGGAAGCTGCATGCCACTATGACGAATGTCCATTGGTATGTATGGCCGTGTAAGGATACAGTCAGTGTTCTCTCACCAAAAGTCTTAATGTCTGAGCCATTTGCGGCCTTCAGCTCAGGTCCTCTAGTTCCCGTCAGCTGGTCTGCGTAGGACGGCAGGATGAGACTTTTTTGGGAGCTGGAGTCAACGGGGAACCGTCTCCCCGAGCGTGAGTCTGTCACATAGAGCAGCTTGCTTGCTTCACCGGCAGTTGCAGCTGCTATGACTGCCTGCCCTGGCATGTCCCGAGCACTTAAATTGGCACGGTGGCACGCATCGGCGTGTGTCTTCTCCAAAACGGTGGTGGTAGAAGCAGAGTGTGTCTCTCTAATGCTTCTTGGCCTCCGCTGCAGCCACCGTCGTTGGCTCCTCGCCTTCGCTGGCCATCTCGCTGGGTTCCAACGCTGCTGCGTTCACTGCGAGGGCTCTGGTGGTGAGGACAATCCAATCTGCCTCTTGTGCTAGCGCCCGGTAGTTGCGTGTGGCCAGCAGCAGCGAATTGGCAAGGACCGCCCTGGCCGCCGTCGGGAGGTTCCGGAGGAAAAGGTGGGCAAAGAGGAAATTCCCGTCATCTGTGCCCATCGACGCCAACATCTTCTCCATTAACTCGACCGCCAACCCATCTCCCAACTCGGAGCGCGTCAGGAGCCTTTCCACTCTCTCGCAGTCTGAGAGCATATAGCGCCGGGTCAGCGCAGTTTTGAGAGCCTCGTATTTGTCATGGGCTGGGGGCCGTTGGAGCAGGCTCGCCACCTGCTGAGTTGTGTGTGCGTCCAGCGCTGCAACCACATAGTAGTATCTGGTGTCATCCGCCGTTATTCCCCGGAGCGTGAACTGGGCCTCGGTGTGGAGGACCCAAGACTTCGGGTCGTGTAGCCAAAAGTCTGGGAGTTTGACCGAAACGGCGCACACGTTGCTGGCACCTCCCGTCCGGGTCGTCTCCGGGGTGTTCGCCTCGAGTTCCATTGTGCGTCAAGGGTCTCCAGTGTGGAGAGAGGAATAATCAGGCAGAGCGGTCCAGAGCAGAGCAGGCTTTATTAATATCTCTCTCTCACATTCACCAGAATCACAAGCATCAAAAGACTCACAGGTTGCAGGCACCTCTCCTTTTATAGCACACAACTCGCCCTGCGACCTGTGGTGCTGCATTTACATAAAAGACTTTGCAATTCCCATTCTCTTTGTTACTGTTCGCATCAACACACCAACCCCCGCATCAACAAACAAACCCCCATGACCATTCCCCTTGTCCTTCCGTCTGAGTGGAAACATACTGAATGGATTCCCACAACATATAAATAATTAGGGGCAGCCCAGTCTCACTCATTGTGGTAAGATGAGACATTATCATTGGCTCTTGCAAATCTTTTACCCAAAGCTGTCAATTTTCAGTAAGGACATACACTAAGCCATAATTTTGTAATGCGTCAGGAACAAGAGGCTAAATCTGAATGAATGTGAATTCTTGACATACTAGCATTTTTGGTCCTGTCCAGCAGCTTGGCAAGCAAAACAAATATCTGCTTGCCTTATTGTGCTAAAGACATTTACTTTGCCAAATGAAGCTTTGCTCTTTTTTGATATAATGCTGCCTAAGAATAGTATTTATAGACTCCTCTTGCTGGATAGTAACTTGAATATTTTATTTAAATTGTCTTTCTTATGCTGGCCCCGACAGAGGGGAATGGGAATTGGAGAGATATGAAGTGGTCAAAAGGGGTTGGGGGTGAGGGAGAGAAAAATAAAAATAAAGGGAGAGAAAACTCAAGAACCAACTGTTGCTTCCGAGAAGGTGTTCGTACGGGCCTTATATCTTAACCTCAAAGAGAACTGATAGACATGTATGTGTGCGTGTGTGTATGTGTGCGCACGCAAGAGAGTATGTGTATGGTTTACCAGGAAACACAAAAACAACAACAACAATAAAAAAAAGGTAGGAGGTCATAGCAAACCCACCCTAGGACCGTGAGCAACCAAGACAGCACTCCCTATTGCCCAGATAACCCACAGCCCCCACAGAGCACAAATGCCCTGAGGACACCCAGCCCCAGGACAGCCAGGCACTCATCCCAGGAGGAAGGACAAGGGGAGACAGATATCCCCAATGCCTGGCCTGCAGCCACCCCAAGGCCCTAGACAACACCCTGGGAACTACCAGGCACCCATGAGGAGGTGTGTCATACGGCTTGAGCGGTCAAGGCACGTTTCACAGAAAAGCTGGACTTCAGGAGTTTGCAACAAGCATTTTCCATTTATTTAGACACTGTGCAGGTAAACAGCTCCAATTTAAAATAACCGACACCCAGCAACTCAAAATGAAAATCACCTGCTCATATACCCAGTGAGATAATTAGCATAGTTAGAACATACCATTATCCACAGGTAAGACAATAAATTACACATTTTACATATACCCAACAATACCTTAACCCTTTAACTGCCCTAGGTGCCATGTGACACCTGGGGCAACGCAAGGCAACTCAAGCCCCCCCCCCCCCAGTGGTCAAGAGTGGTAAAAAATTTTCTCAATAAAATAGTTCAGATTTCCAAGGCTACAGTATAACTTGAAAGTTACAAGATATAATGGCTTAATGTCAAATAGAAAGATATAGAATATGATCCAAAGTTTCAGATAGGAATAAATTTACACATCTAATTTGCATAATGTTGCAGCAGCTATATAAATTACATAACTCAGTCAAAAGTGGACTTTGGACACATTTACATAAAGAATGGTCCATTTTTTTGACGCCGATTTGTCTACAGGGGTATGTTTTTATCTAATCTTAAAAGTATATGAACCAGAAAATCAATAAAATGTAAAAAAAAAAAACCTATATATTTCTCTTACCTGTTGCTGGGTAGAGGGGCTCGCACACCCACGTGACCAGTCCGTTTTTGTCCATCGTAGTCGATGTTTGTGTGTTTGCTCAGCCATTTAGATCTTGTACCACATCTACAAACTCTTATGATTACCCCACATGAATTTTGTTTGTATTACACGGCTATTTTTTCTGTTTGGTGCATTATTCCTGTGGGAATCTATGCCACCCGTGGGCGCCGCCATCTTGGTACTGGTAGCTCAGTTTTTCATCCATCGTGGTCGATGTAACACGTTTACTTAGTAATTTACACCCATGTGCCACATCTACAAACTCTTATGATTATCCCACGTCAATTTTGTTTGTATTACGCGGCTATTTTTCCCATTTCATGCAGTTTCAGTCGTCATCGCGGCAGCGATGACCAAACATGGTGGCATCCACATTGGTGTATGAGCTCAAAGCAGAAAAAGGAAGAATAATAATGAGGATTTCTTCTTCTTTGTTGTATTTCATGTCAGCCATGATTCCTTTGGCGCGTGTCTGCCACCTTCTAAACTGTCAGATCAATAGAGATTAGTACAAAATCTCAGTATAGCCGGGGGACGTCAATAAGCGACTTTCGCATCTCGGCTCGCGCAAAGCATCATGGGAACGCGGCTACCAAACATGCTCTATCGATATATTTAATTTATGGAAAGTTCCTGATCTATGAGCATATTGTATGCACAGGGGTCTTCCCGGTTGTACCCGCAAACGCAAGGATAAACTAGTTGCGCTTGCATTCGCGGCCACGTTGCAGAAATTGGCCAAAATGGCCCCCCGTATGTACGCTGACATAGCAGATTTTTTTGTTGTCAAAGGACCAAGCACCCTTACTTGCGAGACTCCGAAATGACTACAAAGAAGGTAAGCGAGTGGTTTGACAGCTCAACTTTGGTTTTGTCATTTTGAGTAAATTTCACTACAAGGCATAGCCTGCTTACTTAGATCTATAGGTTGATACTACTATAGTTTAAGTACCACACATTTTCAATGATTTGCAATTTTATTTAATACCAGCCTACTTATCAATGGCCTTAATTACATGTGTGTGTAGATCAAGCTTCATTACCAATATACAAAGAACTAGATCCTAGATCCAGGCCTGCCTGTCCGTACCTACTGCTTCAGGGTTTAGACTCGTGTCAATTAGGCTAGAACTTGAACAATACACAACACTCTTTAATTATGTTATAATACAGACTTACTGCTTTAATCCAACAATTACGTCTGTCCGGATCCTTCAGCTCTGTGGGGAATGTATATAACGTGAATGGCAGCGGACATGTACACAGGCTGGTCCCGAAGTTACACGCATGTATGCTGCAAGTTTGCTTTTTCCACCACTCTAGATGATACATGCCGTTCCCACACTTCACTGCGGCACAACGTGCACCTGGCATAACGGAGATTTAAAGCTTAAAGCAGACTTTAAACGGCAATTGTTCAGGTGTGACAGTACTGTTTGTCTACAAAAGCAAGCTGGCTACCGGAGTGTTTGGTAGTCGTGAACTTTGAACTCACATAGTCCGCACATGCGCACTCGTAATGCAAAAGTCGCTTATAAGTTGACACGTGCAGTTGCTGCGCTGTGCCACTGGGGGTGCGCAACCCGTCCATTTAATCTGGGCAGTTAAAGGGTTAAAATACTCATTAAACATATAAATAATATCTACACAATATTTACAAACTCACACATAATAAATAAATAAACACCCATAAATAGTATAAACCATTATTTACATTTAAATCTAGCACCAACTTCCCCCTCTACTCATCTACTGCATACTTTTCCCTCCTGCCACCCTTTATAAGGTGCTTAAGCCCCTGGGGAATCTTTTGCCCGAGACACCACCAGGAAGTATGCTGGCAAAGGTAAGTGTTTTGGTTTTTTTTTTTTATTTGCCTCACACAGTTAACTTAATTATTAACATTCACTCTTTTTATCTCAGAGGTGGACTTGAACTCACCAAGAAAACAGATATCCAGCTCACAAATAAATACCATTTACAACTTCCAACTCTGTGTGTATTTTTATAAATCAGAATATATTTTAATATTTGAAAGTTATAAATTCCCTTGCACATATAATATACCATCTAATTAAAGAGGTCCATACCAGTGGCAACACTCCATCGTCACAAGGTGGTAGCAAGCAAACTAGAATTTTTGACTGGCACTACAATACAAAACAGTGGAGACTGTATGACTGCAACACAACATGATTATTATTATAATTTTTTTTTATTTTTTTTGTAAAAGTTTGCCTGTCTCTTATCAGGCAATGCAGGCGGGTTGAAATGTGACTGGCTCTGCTTCTACAAATCATCTTCATGAAAACAAAAGCAATCCCTTTCAGGGTGCTTTGCCATCTATTCAGATGAAATATCCAGGCTGTAATGTTGTTGTAGAAGCCAGTTTTTCAGCATAAATGTTGAAATAATCTCATGGGATTTTTCTTCAATGGTTTATTACATAAGCTTAGTTACAAACTGCATTTCATACAAGGATTTGTACTATTAATAGTAATAATATTCTATGATGTGCATGTCTTCATCTAGAATTGGTACCACGGGAAAATGTGATTGAGGTAACATGAAGTGTGCAATATTCTCTTACAATAAAGTAAAACTGTCTGTATTAATATACAGTATGTCATTTTTGTAGCTAATCCAATTATAATTTTTTGAGTTTATTTTCCTCCTTATTAAAAAGCCTGGGAAAATAGGTGTCTCGCGGGAATGGATAGAATATACAGAAAACCTACATAAACGTACATCTAGGAGCTAGGCTAGTGGACCCCTCTCTCAGTTTCTACCTGGCAGGTTGACCTCAGAGCAGGAGGCCCCGCCACTTTAATGCAGCTGCTCTCACTTGTTTGCTTACATAAGATGCACACTGGTACTTGCGAGAGTGAGAGGTGCCGGAGGGGCCCCTTTAGGGAGTTCTGCGCTGGCCAACCACTGTCATTGCAAATTCTCCACATTGTCACTGCTGTAGTGATTCAAAGTTGGTCAGCCATGCTTGCCTGTATTTGGCTTTCTTTCTGTAGCTATGTGAGCTCAGTGGGAAACTTCCTCTTCTCCTCCGAGGAGTTGTAATAGCTTGTTGCTGACAAGCTGTGTTCTTACTTCAACAGAGCAGATGCAAAAAGTTAATCATTGGACACTGCATACCATTTGGAATTGCTCCTGAGAGGAAAACGGCTGCTGGGCTTCAGCCAGTCAGCTGTTTTACAGACGGCGACAGACACCAAGTAGCATCAGGTCAATAGTGATAATGGCAGCAGTTGGAGGTCTGAGAGAGGCAGGACAGAGACAGATGTGGCTGCTGCTATAGAGCCACGCTGCATTATGAGCCAGGGCCTCAGGGCAAACAAAAGCCACTCACAGACACAATAGGATATACAGGTACCCCCCAGTACGCACGCACACGCGCGCGCACACACACACACACACACACACACACACACACACACACACACAAAGAGGAGTATTTATTTTGTTGCCAGCAATATTGATTTTTTTTTATGTTAAAACATTCCCTTCAAACATAGTAAAGTATTAAGCAATTTACAGGAAGAAGGAACAATGTAAGCACTTTTTAGAGATGGGATTTCAACCTGCTAAAGTGACAGCATTTTTTCCATTAATGAATACCTTTTTTAATGAATGTTCTTTACAGCTTTTGTCAGACATACCTGCTGCATTGACCTAATGCACTATGACATTGTGCACAGAGAACTTAACACATTAGAGATCCATGCATTAGAGACAGAGGATTGTATTTAAGAGAGAGAGATTAATGAATATAACAGTGCAGTGATTCTGTCGTAACCCCAACAGAGAACTGAAGACATCACTGTTCATGATAACACAGGATTTTGAGTGTAATCCAGTTTTTACATATACAACAGTTCAACAAATGTAATTTATAAGCTGCCAAGAATACTGTGACGTTTGCAGGGTTCACACAAAGACAATGGAGCAGATGGCTGTGATCAACCAGATTTATTTTTCACACACCCCGACCCCCAACCTGCTTCTGAGCACACAGAGGAGTGGAGGTCATTCCCCCAGACCCCTGTTTGAATCATGGTTACACACACATGATACATCTTGCCCTAATCCTGCTAAACACTGCTGGGTCATTATAATGCAGTTATAATGACACAGCAGTATAACTCAGAAATAACACATTTAACACACACAGTAACGTTTCAAACTGGCAAAGCATGCTGGGAAATCCCTGGCCCCCTTAAAATGGCCCCGACGTTACACTGCCCCCCCCTGGACTGGTTTCTGTCCCCAGAAAATTCAAAGTCCACTTTCAGAAATCCAACGCGAGTCAGCCCGGTGCCGGGGCGGCATGCACGGGCCATCTGAGTCTCGGTCAGAGTATCTGGTTGGGGTAGGGTTCCGGTTTGGCCATCAGCGGGCGGATGGACACATCTGACAGCCTCTGTAGGACCACGCACAGTCCCTTCCCTGGCAGCGGGAGTCCCAGGCCCGCTCCGGCCGACTCCCACCGCTGCCAGTTCTCCCAGGCGGCCGCTGGCCCGCGTCCATGCGTCCAGCCCTTGCCGCGCCTGGAAAGTGGCCGCATCTTCGTCCTGCTCGCTCCGCTGCGTCGCTCCTGCGCCGAGGGCCTCTGTGACGTCACCGAAAGGAAAAGCATCGGGTGGCGGTAGGACACGCACAGTTCCTCCTCTGGCAGCGGGAGTCCCATGACTCCCACCGCTGCCAGGACCTCCCAGTCGGCCGCTGGCCCGCGTCCAGGCGCCCAGCCCCTGCCGATCCCGAGAAAAGACCGGATCTGTCCTGCTCGCTCCACTGCTGCTGCGCTCCAAAGGCCTCTGTGACGTCATCTGCCGGGGGAAGCATCTGCAGGAGGCGGCTTTTTCCCCGTCCATGCCACCTTGCTCTAATTTAACGTTGGTGAGGGGCCAGTTTGTCGTGCGCTGTGTGCGGGGCAGTACCATGCCATGTACCCTGGCTCTGTGCAGCGGAAGCCGTCCTTCCTCGCGTCGCCACGGCTGTTTCCTTCGTGCACGCGCTGCTGTGATCTGCCGTAGCTCCTCCTCCACTCGCTCTCAGCACGGTGGTTTCCTCTGATGATCAGCGCGGCAGCCAACTCGACCTGGGCCAGGCGGTCATCCAACAGGTTCTCGCCGTTGTAGCGGGGAATCTTGGCCCGCTGCTGGATGGATGAGACTGTCATCTCCCGGTCGATTGCCGCTCCCAGTGGCTCTGGAATCGCCAGCCCGTCCTGCCCTGAAAAGGGCGGGAAACGGGCTGGTTTGCTCTGCTCTGTCCATCGCGGCGAAGCTCTCCAGGGGCCGGCGTCTCAGCTCTACACTCCGTTCCCGGCTGAGCGATGAATCGCTCCGGCCACTGTACCTCCGCCTGGATCCTCATCTTGCTCCATAGCCCACTCCTGACACCAATGTGACGTTTGCAGGGTTCACACAAAGACAATGGAGCAGATGGCTGTGATCAACCAGATTTATTTTTCACACACCCCGACCCCCAACCTGCTTCTGAGCACACAGAGGAGTGGAGGTCATTCCCCCAGACCCCTGTTTGAATCATGGTTACACACACATGATACATCTTGCCCTAATCCCGCTAAACACTGCTGGGTCATTATAATGCAGTTATAATGACACAGCAGTATAACTCAGAAATAACACATTTAACACACACAGTAACGTTTCAAACTGGCAAAGCATGCTGGGAAATCCCTGGCCCCCTTAAAATGGCCCCGACGTTACAATACGTTTTTTTATATACAAGTCTTTATTTTTCCTCTTGTCCTGACAGGCAGCTAGGTGAGCAGAACAGAAATCTGCTTCCCTTATTGTACCAAACAGATTTACTTTGTCAAAAGGAGCTTTATACAATACATATAAAGTGGTGTGAAAAAGCGTTTGCCCCTTCCTGATTTCCCGGGGGTGGGGAGGGTTGTATGTTTGTCACACTTAAATATTTTAGATTATTAAACAAATTTAAATATTAGACAAAGATAACATAAGTAAACACAAAATGCTGTTTTTAAATGAAGGTGTTTATTATTAAGGGGAAAAAAAGTTATTAGGTTTAGGGGGCAATCACTTTTTCACACAAGGCCATGTAGGTTTGGATTTTTTTTCCCTTTAATGATAAACACCTTCATTTAAAAAATGCATTTTGTGTTTAGTTGTGTTATCTTTGTCTAATATTTAAATTTGTTTGATGATCTGAAACATTTAAGTGTGACAAACATACAAAAAATAAAAGAGAACTCAGGAAGGGGGCAAACACTTTTTCACACCACTGTATATGTACTGTATATTGTTTATAAACTCCTCTTCTAATAACTTAATATTTTATTTAAATTGTTTTACCCATGAAGGACCCGACGGGGGGCGGGGAGGAAGATGGGAAAAGGAGAGGTGGGGGGGGGGAAGAAAAGGGAGAGGAACAGACAAGGAAGACAAACTAACACAACTGAAACAAATAGAAGACAGCCTGTTTCTTCCACTGAGGGGTCTCAACACGAGTCTGGTATCTGCACCTGTTAAAGGAGAGACATATGTGTGTGTGTGTGCATGCATGTGCATGTGTATGAGGGCGCATGCAAAATAAGTGTATGCATGCGAGTGGTTTGCCAGGAAACATATGAAGAGAGTATCTGGTCACAGCAACCCCCCCCCCACCGAAACCCCGAGTAAGCAAGACAACGCCACCAACCCCCACAGAGCACAAATGTCCCGAGGTCAGCAAGCCCCAGGACGGCCAGGCATCCACTCCAGGAGGGACGGCTCAGGGAGGCCAGGTCGCCAAGCACCCAGCATGGTCGTCCCACGCCCCTGGACTGGCCAACTCCCACCCGCCCCCCCAGCGGGGCCAATGCCAGCCCACAGGCGCCAGGAGGCCAGTGTCCCCATCCCCCGGCTGGAGACAGGCCCACACCCCCGGAGCAAGCCCCCCCAGACACCCCCACAGCGGGCCCACCCCCACCCCAGTGCCACTGCCACACACACCGGGGACCTCCCCGCTCAAAGAAGGCAGCAGCAAAGCACAGGGGCCCAGCCCCCCCATCCAGGGAAGCCCACACAGCCAAGATGCACTACCCCCTCAATCCAGCACCTCGTGACCAGCACACACACCCATTCCCATGCATTCACACCCTCATGCTGTCATATGCACCCACTTGCACCCACACACACACACTCACTCACTCTTGATCACCCTCTCCCCCAAGCAATCCCATACTTGCACTCCTGGACCCACCTACTCTCTCCCATTCCTGTACCCGCTCAATCTTGCTCCCACTGCCACTCGCGCTCAGAGTCACCCGCACTCACTCACACTCACCCATACACACACTCTCACTCGCGCTCCGACCTACTCACATCCACTCGTGCTCTCCCCCACACATTCACCCACGCTCATTTACCCTTATAACTTGGGGCAGCCGCGGTGCAGATGCAGCGAGCATGAACGTGCACCAGTGCCTGGCAGTGACCGGAAAGGCCGCCAGTGCAGGCCAGCAGCCACACTCCCACTGGCGGCCACAGGCACAGAAGCAGACCACCACCCAGTCATTGTCTCTACTCCGCTAGTGTCCACAGTGCTTGACCGCGGACGACCGCGTGCAGCCCAAATTTTGTGACTACCCCACCTGCCCACGGCCTGAACGCATTGAAAAGCGCATGCGCAAGACTGCACATCCATTCACGAGGTGGCAATATTGACACAGCAGATGAAGAAGACAATGAGGAGGTGGAAAACGAGAATAAAAACATACATGAATCATACATACTTCCTTTCACAGCGGCAGCAGCATCTTTGTGGAAAAGGAGTGAAAACCGGGAAGTCAAACAGCAGAAATGGACTCTATATTTGAAGAGAAACTTTGTGAAGAAGTCCGCTGTTTCTTTGTTGGTTAAAATTGTGGCGCATCAGCACCTTGGCGCTACCTATCAGGCGGGAGTGAAACTACAAATGATGGTTGTGCGCATGTGTCAACCGCTTGGCCTGGGTAGATGAAAAAAGTGAGCATGAGCAGCACCTCGTGCGTACCGGGCTCGTCCAAAGCGTACGCAGACCACAGCGGACTAGAGGGAAATGTAGCATAAAGCAGGTTTTACTCTCTTGTTCAGTCACTCTCTCACTCTCTTGCTCGCATCTATTCATTTGGCAGCATCCAGGGATTTTGACAGCATGACGGGCCCCAGGCCTCCCGCCGGGTGCCCAGGCCCACAGCAGAAGGAAGGCCACAGGGGTGGGGGAAGACACCCCCCCCCCATGCACGAATGGATGTGTGTTAGTTGTGTGATGTGATTGTGTGCAGGTGTGTGAGCTACCAGGGTGCCGTTAAAATTGGGGGGATGGTGGTTGGAGCACCGCTAGCCACTGCTATAGGCAATGGGGCTCCCATCCCCCCAAGCCCTCAGT
Source organism: Pholidichthys leucotaenia (assembly GCA_020510985.1). NCBI lineage: Eukaryota > Metazoa > Chordata > Actinopteri > Cichliformes > Pholidichthyidae > Pholidichthys > Pholidichthys leucotaenia. The sequence continues at coordinate 331,130,412 of CM035844.1, read as the reverse complement.
GTCTATAGTGCAATTAAAATTGAGGTGAGGCCAGGCCCACTGCGCAGCAGACAGAGGGATCCCCTTCACCGACACAGTACGGCACACCATCCATCCATCCATCTTCTACCGCTTTTCCGGAGGTCCGGGTCGCGGAGGCAGCAGTTCAAGCAGAGAAGCCCAGACTTCCCTCTCCCCAGCCACCTGCTCCAGCTCTTCAGAAGGGATACCAAGGCATTCCCAGACCAGTACGGCACACCACCACCCCAAAACCCTAAGTGTATCCAACAAGATGTATGTTCTACCCAGAATCAGGGGAGAAGAGGAGGGTAAGATGGGAGGGAGGCGGTCCAAAAGGGAGCCCATCCCCCTCCCCAGAAGCCAGCTTGCAAACTGGTTCAGGAGGTCACCCGTAGTGTTGCTTGTGGGAAACGTTATGGTGTTACACGGGTGGTGACGTCACCCGAAGTATAAGAGAGCTGTGCGGCAGAGGGGCAGTCTCTTGACCACACCTCTGCCTAGTGGGAGCATCTATCTGGATAACAGTGAGCACCTAATAAAATCCTGTGTAGTTCACCATTCACCTCATTATTCACCTACATTTTATAGACATAACATTTGGTGACAAGGGTAAAGTATGGATATTGGCGTGTCTTCTTTTTGGCCATTTTTGGAGTCTCCGGAAGAGCCTCCGGTTCCTTGGGTGAGGTGGTTCACCACCTTCCAGAACTACTTGGTGGCATTAAACCTGGGCGAATTGAAGAAGGTAAGGGCATGGGTGATTCTAATTCATAATTTAGGTATGGAAGGACAACATATCCTTGCTACCTTGGGAGCTAGCGATAGCTTTGAGGACGTGGTTGAGCTAATGCCGCGAAATTCTCGTGCGGCTGTAAACGTTATCATAAGGAGGATCTAGTTTCGGCAGTACCACCAGCAGATGGGCGAGTCAGTGCAGCACTATGTTGTGGACCTGCGGCAGCTGGCTGGAGAATGCCAATTTGGTGATTTAGAGGAAGAAATGGTCTGCGACCAGCTGGCGGAGCACACACTGTGCTCGTCAGCATGGTCAAAACTACTGACACACTCCGGCGAATTGACTCTGGCCACGGCTGTGGAAATAGCTCAACAGTGCGAAGCAGCGGACAAGTTATCACACGACCTCGGTGAAAGCGCTTCACTCCACCGTTATGGCTCACAATCGACGGCGCAGGCTGTGGATCTGGACAGTGAGGGCAGCGAGTATGAGGAATGTGCTGCAGCTGTGAAGATGAGGTCCGCTCCGGGATCACCCAAGTGTCCGGGTTGTGGGTCCACTAAGCACCGATATAAGGCTAGAGAGTTTCCGGCGAGAGGTAAACGCTGTGGCAAGTGTGGACTCCTGCATCACTTTGCCAAGGCCTGTAATAGGTTTGAGCGAGGGGAATGGCGACACAAAGCTGACACCCCTGCTCCAACTCCCACGGTTATCCATACCGTTTCCCAGGACACCGACGGCCATACGTACTGTACAGTGGAACTGGACGGAGTGAAGGTACCATTACTGGTTGACACGGATGCAGTGACGTCGGTGTTGAGTTGGCCCACCGTGCGGAGTTTCTTTCCATACCATCAGGTGAGAGGTCATCTGAAACTGTTATGTGGCTATGGAGGAAGGAGGCTGCCCATCGTGGGTTAGGTAGAGCTGACGACCCGATACAAGTCAGCGGTGGTCGACGATCTGAAGCTTATAGTGACTGGCAGTGGCGAGAATGTGATGGGCTGCGACCTCTTCTATGAACTGGGGTTTTCTATCAGCAGCGTTGGTGAGGAGTGGTCGGGCTGTAGTTTGTGGGACTGACCGGTGCTGCAAGTGGTGGATGATGAAGTATGGGATGAACCTTGGCATAGTAGTCTGGAAAGTGAACAGGACCAACCCCATCCAGAGCCATCATGGGAAAGTTCCTGTGCCAGAGCCCGAGTTGCCCTAGCTGAGGGAACCAGGCAGCACTATGGGATGCCCGTGACGGCGGATGGAGCCAAGTGGAGGACTCATCCTGCTTCCGGAGTTCGGCTGGGAGGAACCGAGAAACAGGGATCACAGCGGCTTTACCAGCACCTCAAATGAAAGTGAGCAGGGCAGGACCGGCTGGCACAGTTAAATGACGTGCCACACAGGAACACTGGAAGTTGAGTAGGGCTCCTCTGGGGGTCACTGATTTGGTCCGACCCAGAGAGAAGGCCCAGTTGAGAGGGGTTCATAGGAAGCAAAAACGATAGGAGGACCAGGGGCAGCTGCAGGTGGTGGCTGTTCGGGAGGATGGTTATTTCCAGCTGTCCGATGGTACGGAGAGGCATCCCAGTGAGCTACGGCACGTCTACGAGGAGGGAGAGGTGTCTCGGCACCGACGTGAATCGTCTTTGGGCGCCAAGAACAGATGATTCTCTGGTTAGGACCCACCTGACAGGTCTCTGGGGGGTGGGCTCTCTATGGTAACTGGTTATTTGGGGGGCAATGTGTTTAAACTGTGTTATTGTTGATTGCCCGAGTTCGGTATGTCTGCATGGTGTTAATATTAAGAATAATACTTTGGATATATGTTTGATAATACAGTGGTACCTCTACTTACGAACGTCTCTACATACGAAATTTTCAGGTTACGAGACGCCTCAACGGGAAAATATTGCCTCTAGTTACGAACAAAATTTCAGGATACGAAAGGCAAAAAAAGTACGCGCTCCTCGCAGCTCCCGTATTTTACCGAACGTAAACATACCTGTAGCTGCTCTGCCATTGGCTATCGCCTAGCATCTTCCTGGTATCCCATTGGCCACGACTGGGTGCGTTTGGTTGATCTCGCTTTATCTTATTATTATTTACTATTCTTACTACTTTATTTTATCCTTCTTACCTCTTGTAAGACTGTTGACTGAACTACACAATTTAGAGAAAAAAAAATTGTTAACTGCCATGTTTATCACCATCTACGTTATAACTCTGTACTTTCACCTTGTTCTTAATAAAGTTTTGGGAAAAAAAAAAAACCATCAACGATCAGCACGGTATTAAAACAAAAGGAAGCCCTTACAAGCCGATAAAAGCAAACGTCCTTGGATCGTTTCATCACAAAACGTCAGGCAAAAACCACTGATGAGACAGAACATGAACCAAAGAAGGCAAAAGGTGACGCCGACGCCGACGCCGACGATCGCAGTTAAAAGGTAAATGGACATAATTTTTATTATTCTCTCTCTTTTATTATTCTTTCTCTCATTTTAAACTCTCATTTTATGTTTATTGTGCAGTAATCTAATTGTAACATGTATTTGTTACATGTTTTGATGCGTTTTTACGATTTATAAAAAATTTATGCCCGAATTTTGGGGGCTTGGAACGGATTACGGCATTTACATGTAAAACGCGCCTCTACTTACGAATTTTTCACGTTACGAGAATTCTTCCGGAACGAATTAAATTCGTAAGTAGAGGTACCACTGTAGTGGGGATTGCTTTGAATTAGTTGTTTATTTTAGGAGCACGACACCTTTTATGTTTGAAAGACTATTAATAAAGACGGCAGAATAATACATCTGGCCGTGTGGGGGTGGGATGGCAGTCCACCTGTTCCCCCCTAGCTTTAGTTGTTTGTGTGAATGTTGTAGGGCCTTACGAATTTTCTGTTTACTATAGAGTTTGATTTGGGTTCCAGATTGGGAGGGTTTTGATTGTGTCTATGTTTTGGACTTTTTTGAGGGGGCTGGGTGTCGTGTTGCTTGTGGGACATGTTACGATGCTACATGGGTGGTGACGTCACCCGAAGTATAAGAGAGCTGTGCGGCAGAGGGGTGGTCTCTTCACCATCTCTCTGCCTAGTGGGAGCATCTGTCTGGATAACAGTGAGCACCTAATAAAGTCCTGTGTAGTTCACCACTCGCTTCATTATTCACCTACGTTTTATAGACATAACATCACCCACTGCCCCCAGATCCCAACCCAGGGCGAGGGCAGTCTCTAAACACTGGATGCATTCTGGTGTCTGGCTACCATCAGTCCTTCCATCCATATGAGTTGTCCGGTGAACTCCTCCCACAGTTTCCAAGTTAGGATATTTTCATTTCTCACAAAAGTTTGTACATGTATTGAAGATGTGCATATTGTAGGGGGTTAAATGTTTTTCTGATATTTTCTTGAAATATGTTTCACTTAATTGTACATTTTTTGCTTTGCTTAAACTCCGTGCAATTACATGGCTATTAGTTTTGTTACAAATCTAGAGTGTTATCTTGACTCAGAAGCGTCTGAGGAAGACAGCAGACATCAGTCAAAACACGTCAAGGTCAAGAATGAACGTCTCCTACCTCTTTGTCTGATAAAGAGGTAGGAGGTAAGAAGAAAAAGAAACCGATAAAAAGAAACTGTGAAATAATAATTGAAACAAGAACAAGAAAACAAACTAACTTTCTTGGGAAAAAAAAAAAGATCTAGAGAGTGTACAGTGCATCCAGAAAGTATTCACAGTGCCTCACTTTTTCCACATTTTATGTTACAGCCTTATTCCAAAATGGATTAAATTCATTTTTTCCTCAAAATTCTACACACAATACCCCATAATTACAACGGGAAAAAGTTTTTTGAGATTTTTGCAAATTTATTAAAAATAAAAAACTAAGATATCACATGTACATAAATATTCACAGCCTTTGCTCAATACTTTGTTGATGCACCTTTGGCAGCAATTACAGCCTCAAGTCTTTTTGAATATGATGCCACAAGCTTGGCACACCTATTTTTGGGCCGTTTCGCCCATTCTTCTTTGCAGCACCTCTCAACCTCCATCAGGTTGGATGGGAAGTGTTGGTGCACAGCCATTTTCAGATCTCTCCAGAGATGTTCAATTGGATTCAAGTCTGGGCTCTGGCTGGGTCACTCAAGGACATTCACAGAGTTGTCCTGAAGCCACTCCTTTCATATCTTGGCTGTGTGTTTAGGGTCGTTATCCTGCTGAAATATGAACTGCCGCCCTAGTCTGAGGTCAAGAGCACTCTGGAGCAGGTTTTCATCCAGGATGTCTTTGTACATTGCTGCATTCATCTTTCCCTCTATCCTGACTAGTCTCCCAGTTCCTATCGCTGAAAAACATCCCCACAGCATGATGCTGCCACCACCATGCTTCACTGTAGGGATGGTATTGGCCTGGTGATGAGTGGTGCCTGGTTTCCTCCAAACATGACGTCTGGCATTCATGCCAAAGAGTTCAATCTTTGTCTCATCAGACCAGAGAATTTTGTTTCTCATGGTCTGAGAGTCCTTCAGGTGCCTTTTGACAAACTCCAGGTGGGCTGCCATGTGCCTTTTACGAAGGAGTGACTTCTGTCTGGCCACTCTACCATACAGGCCTGATTGGTGGATTCCTGCAGAGATGGTTGTCCTTCTGGAAGGTTCTCTCTCTGCAGAGGAACACTGGGGCTCTGACAGAGTGACCATCAGGTTCTTGGTCACCTCCCTGACTTATGCCCTTCTCCCCTGACTGCTCAGTTTAGACAGCCGGCCAGCTCTAGGAAGCATCCCGGTGGTTCCGAACTTCATCCATTTACAGATGATGGAGGCCACATGATCACTGGGACAGTCAAAGCAGCAGAAATTTTTCTGTACCCTTCCCCAGATTTGTGCATCAAGACAATCCTATCTCGGAGGTCTGCAGACAATTCCTTTGACTTCATGCTTGATTTGTGCTCTGACATGCACTGTCTACTGTGTGTAACCCAGCTGAGAAAATGACCCTTTTTTTCTCAGATGTCAATTGTATTAATACAATTGTGGGATTTTATTTTGAAGACCGACTATCTTGGGGAAGAGGAAGTGCGATCCTCGTCATCCAACTTTTAAATTTCCATTTCATGGTCACGTTGGGTGATCTGGGTCTTTCCATTCGTTAAGAGCGATATTAGCCCTGCCTTCCGAGTAGAGGCAGCAAGCGCACACTCGGAATTCAGTCTTTCACGATATGAGCGCGGACGAGAGAAGTTGTGAAGCGGTCTGATTCACACAGATACCTCTTCTTGGTGAGTTTCATTCAGAAAGGTGCTATAAATGGATCTAAACACTCTCCAAACGCTAATTTGCAACCTTTATTATCCTAAGTTGACTGGAGCACGAGCGTGAGGGGCATTGTGGCTGTGTCCTTTGCTGTGTTCACACTGAGACCTCATCTTGGTGAGTCAGATACATGCTAGCGTTAGCGTTATGCTAATGCTAATCGCGAGTGTTTTTTTTTCCTGTTTAAAAGCAATGGAAAAGGCTGTCTTTGTGTCTGTATGGTTTTCCTAAATGTGATTTCAGTTCCCAACAGTATGCTGAAGTACTTTTAGTTCATATGCACTACTTCTGTCGAATGCAATGTGTAGTTGATGCTAAAAGCACATGGTGTTGGTCTGCTATGTAAATCCATAGGTTATGCTAAACCCAGTAGCTCAGACAGGGTTTTACTGATTTTAAAAGGGAATATTGGAAATAATAGGACGGTATATTCCCTGGTTATGTGATAGATTAATTGTATTTCATTTCATGATTTACAAAGACAAGGTTAAAAGGGATTAATCATAATTTCATGGTTAAATGATGTAGAGATGAACAGAGGAATTCATTTAATTGGTTACATGAAAAAAAGGGTATTTCATGTGCTACCAGAGAGATTGTGAGAAAAAAAGGACACATGACATTGACATTGACATTGATTTTATTTGAACATTGTTAAAGAAAGAAAGAAGAGAGTTCAAAACACAACAAAAAAACAAACCAAAAATAAAATGTTCAAAAGGAGTGGGAAGAAGCCAACGCTTATACAGTCCCACCCCTTCTCCACACCAAACAAATTACAGTATTACTCATAATCATCATTATCCCACAACTGCATTCACCATAATACACCCATAGTCAAATTATACAACAAAAATGACACAACAATGACAGTCCATATCCAACAATATTGCGACAACAATAAACATGCACTTCTGGCATGTTCAATGCAAACACAAACAACACCATCACCTTCACAATCACCATAACACACAACAACCTTCCCTCACTGAAGACACAATGTAACATCACTGCCCTTCATTCTCATACTGCTCAAAAAACTGCTTACATCTTACACATGCATGTAAGATGTAAGATGTGAAATGTAAGATATTACTATATTGCTGGATTGGGATAATAGTAATATGAGAGAAGAATTTAAACACTAAGCTATGGTGTTATATAAGAAGGGATTGGAAGATGAATCACTCTAGCTGTAAACAATAATACCATTATTGTCATGCAGGCTAGGTTTTTTTGGTTGTCGATCAAGAACCTTCTGGATCCTGGATTCTCTCCGAATGGAGATGGCGAGCCTGACCCGAGATTGATCTGAGATCTAACCAAGATCTCGATTGAAGAGCACCCTTCCTCTCTCCAGTGTCCAGGATTCAAAGTGGTAACAACCCAAGTTGCTGCTTTAAAAGAGGAAAAGAAACCTGAGTCTGGAGATACGAGATATCTTGACTGGTCAAACGACTAACCCGAAAGGACAAACAAACACTGAGCTCAGTAGGACATCTTTGGGGTTTTATTTCATACCGGCCGTTGTATATTTGTATAGTGGTAAATTGTCTGTATATATTGCTCACTTTTTCACTATAAATAACAACATTATTGCTCATTTCTTGCCTCCAGCTATTTCATTCCACACTCACTCTAATTCCCTATTGTAACCCTTACAAACCTAGCAACTGGTCTACACTTAATTATTTCCCTTACCTAATTAACATAAGGCAAGGGTTACATGTGGGACCTCATATAGACAGGTGTGTGCCTTTCCACATCATGTCCAATCAACTGAATTTACCACAGGTGGACTCCAATTAAGCTGTAGAAACATCTCAAAGATGATCAGTGGAAACGGGATGCACCTGAGCTTAATTTTGAGCTTCATGGCAAAGGCTGTGAATACTTATGTACATGTGAGTTCTTAGTTTTTTATTTCTAATAAATTTCCAAAAATCTTGAAAAGATTTTTTCACATTGTCTTTATGGGGTACTGTGTGTAGAATTTTGAGGAAAAAAAATGAAATTAATTTATTTTGGAATAAGGCTGTAACATAACAAAATGTGGAAAAAGTGAAGCGCTTTGAATACTTCCCAGATGCACTGTATTGAACCATGAATTTGTAACTGATTTTTTGGTTGTTGGTGTGCTAGCTATGCACTATTGATAATGGCTGTGGATGGGCATATACTGTACCAGGTGCAGTGCTCATGGTAGCCTACTATATTCCCCAAGACTACATAAAAACAAGTTGTTCCCAACTGCTACTCAGACATTGTGAACAAAAATGCTGACCATGATGTAGAATATAACTGGAAGTTTACTTTAGGGTCATTTTACACATACATTCAGTGGAATTTGATGTTTTCCACCAGTCTTTGTTTATATAAACCCTTTTTCAGAATTCATTGAACTGGATTCTTGAGAAAAGTTTGCTAGCTAGCAAGCTAGTGCTCATTTGGTATCTACATTCTTTTTGTGAATTGTTACAGGCATCTTCAGATGATGTAAATGGTCAGGACCATGTATTGTACACTGTGAGGTTTTAATCTAAACTCTGAGGAAGCTAATTTCAGGCGTACTGTACGTTAACAGCTAGCTAGGGGTGCCACCTTCAATGCAGAAAAATAAAGGACACCCTTCCCCCACCCGCCCCAAGGTGATGTGTTGGGTGCTAGTTGTGGTTTATCATAACTTAATCATTGCTTAAATAAAGTGTTAACATAGTATTCATAGGCCAAAGTATAAAGTGCCACCATACGCCACGGAAAACATCCGCTGGCATACTTTGCAGTTTGCGTTGTACTCATTATCTTTGACGCTGTCAAGCAAACCATTAAGTTCTTCCCACTCATGTCGGCACTTTTGCAAACGTTTACGTTTGACTGATGCATGGGGTGGACTATCGGGACACAGTGCAGCTGTAGACATGTTGATCTGTGAGAAGCGGACGAGATGATGTGGCTGCTGCTGAGCCCGCCTGGCTGCCTCTTATCCAATCATTGTTGAGCGATGACTTCACGTGCGGTGCGTAAAAGTAAACAAATGAACTGAGTAGGAAAGCAACATGCAAAATGTGGATGAGATGACGCTGCAGTAAAGGCACCTATTAAATACAGGACAAATCACATCCTGTATTGATTCAATACAGGACGCATTGTTTTAGTGATAAAAACAGGACAATACTGTATTTTACAGGACGGGTGGCAACCCTATAGCTAGCTAGCTAGCTAGCTACCAAGTGCTTATTATTTTTCCAGTTTTCGTTTCATTACAGGCATTTTCAGATTAAGTAAAGAGTCAGAAGCATGCATTATGTTGTCAGGCATCAGTAGACACTGTATATTGTGAGGTTTTCATTGAAACTTTGGGGTAACGATTTAAAAAAATTAGGCTAACCGCAGCTAACTGGGCTAATCGAACTAGCGATCAGTTTGAAAACAGCAGACAATTTCCAAGTTGTGAAGACGGCTTCTTTTCAAACTGCACCTCACTGTAGAAATTATGGTACACAGAACTTTGCAATTCTCACAAACTTTATTACAAGAAGCCACAGGCAGTTACTGTAATTAATGACTAACAGAACACCACTGATGTGAAGTGATGTGTGTACAGCAGTTATCAGGGAATAGCCACCTTATTCCTAGCTCCCATGATGCCTTCCGTGAATTATGGACGCAACTTTCGGTACTAGTTTAGAACATGTGGTTGTCACTGAAACAGGACACTTTTCCTTGTTAACCACTTGCGCTCCATTGTTCCGCGGGCGGGCAAGTCTCTGCGTCCTATGACGCACGAGGGCGCACGAGAGCGCGCTCGTGCGCCCTCGTGCGCATGACGCATGATAAGGATATTGATGGTGGTGGTGTAGGTGGTGTGCCCTCCAAGCGCCACTGAAAAAAAAACTGCAGAGACAGCCGCGAACAGATTAGTTCATCTGATTGACCTCTCATTCGACTAATAAGAGCCTTGAATTGGGTTTCTGAAACCTTGAAGAACCAATGAATGAAAATCTAGGAAGGAGGACCCGCCTACTGTGAACGCAGGAGCCAATTGAAGCACAGAAATTCTGGCTGGGTGAAGAGAGATTTACTGTTGCAACAGATGAAAACAAAGGATGCTGGACGAATCTACTACAGACCCAGGCTCACCCAGCAGCATGGAGAACACCCACAAGTGGGACCTGCACTCATTCCAGCAGAATAGACGGAGGCCGACGACAAAAGTCGTAAATCATTCGCCAAAACGGCAATAATGAAATTATGTTGATCGGGATCCACGAGCGGAGCAGCGTCGCGTTCGTCTTGACAATGGGGGAAGAGATGTTTGCCGCGACTCTGCTGCTTTGAAGAGGTAAGGTGTTATAAGCTAAATTATTATTTATCCCTGAAAACTGTAATCCAAAAATGACTTTTGACCGATCGGTAAATTACAACTGTACTGTGCACAAAGTACGAAGTGCGTGCGCCGCGATAAACGGTTCATTTGCCGTGTTCGGACCGTGAACGCCCCCCCCCCCCCCCGCTGCAGAAGAGGAGCAGGGGGGGGCCACGGTCCGAACGCCCCCCGGTCCGCGGGGGGAAGCATATCAGTTTATTCCATCATGTAGCGATGGCCCTCTTCTGTAGCGAGGGGGGGGGGGCGTTCACGGTCCGTTCACGGTCCCCCCCCCCCCCACACACACACAGTAGCGAGGGGGGGGGGGGAGCCGCTGTGAAAACATGCAAGGAGTGTAATCCGTCATGTAGCCAGGGCCGAATTTGGTCCTTGGTGGCGGGGGGGGGGGGGACGACCCCCCGCCCACACACACACACACAGACACAGCCCTGAGTGTGACCTTTCATTAGAGCCTAAAATGAAGATTCTACATTGAATTATTCAAAAGTTACAGACGTTTTTCCAAACTGTGCCATTTGGCACAATTTGGCACAGTTCCAAAACGCCTGGGAACAGCCTGAGAACAAAGCTGTGTAAAATATTCATTTTTTGTGGTATTGTTACCAAATTTGGATCTCAGCTGGATAACACTTGGTTCTACATTTCTGTTGCATTTTCCATCCGGATCGGACAGCTGTGTGTTATTTACAAGCATTTGTATCCAAAAAAACCACTGTGTCCAATTTTTTTTTCTTCAAGTTCAGTATGTTTAGATGACTGTAACTCAGTGGCCGGAGCACGTAGAGAGATTATGTTTTTTTTTTTGCCAAAAAATTCAAAGTGTTTTCTTTTAAATGAGACCAACCCCATGAAGATGCTGCAAAGGGTTGAATAACAGCTTTCGATTTACTTTGGGCACGTTATTTTTTGGCATTTTTAGGAAAATTGCCCGGAGTGCAAGTAGTTAAAAAACAGTGATTTCAGCATCAAAAATGTGGGAACGTGGCCTTTTGCACCTCAAAAACAGTAACATAATCATACCACTTCCCATGACTATGGAGAGATGAGAAGATGACCTTAAAAAGTGGCCTGGCAGACAGTAGCTCCGTTTGTTAGCGCCGCTGGTAAGATGCTAACGCTCAGAGCAGACATAGAATCTAGTCAGAGCCACAAAGAACCACAACACTGTGCTTGGGTGTTTTAATGAAACTGAAATTAACATGCTCATGCTGCTGTAATGCCCTGAAAACTTGTTATTTAACTTAACACGTACAGACCTTTTGTTTTTTTTTTAATTTATTATTTTACTTCATGCTTGGCCTACTCTGGAGTTGCCCCGGGTGAGAGACGACAAGCAGGGGTGGGTATTCTTGTATCCCCCCACCTTGCTGCCTCTATATTGGAGTTTTCCCCGGTGGACGAAAGGGTTGCTTCCCTGTGCCTTCGGGTTGGGAAATGGCTCCTGACCATCATTTGTGCCTATATACCAAATGATGTTTCAGAGTACCCACCCTTTTTGGAGTCTCTGAGTGGGGTGCTGGAGGGTGCTCCTCTTGAACACTCCATTGTCCTACTGGGGGACTTCAATGTGCACGTGGGAAACGACAGTGAAACCTGGAAGGAGGTGATTGGGAGGAACGGCCTGCCCAATCTGAACCCGAGTGGTGTTCAGTTATTGGACTTCTGTGCTAACCACAGTTTGTCCATAACGAACAGCATGTTCAAGAATAAGGGTGTCCATATGTGCACCTGGCACCAGGACACCCTAGGTCGCAGGTCAATGATTGATTTTTTTATCATGTCATCAGACCTGCGACTGTATGTCTTGGACACTCGGGTAAAGAGAGATGCAGAGCTGGCAACTGATCACTACCTGGTGGTGAGTTGGATCCGATGGCAGGGGAGGAAGCCATTCAGACCTGGTAGACCCAAACGTATAGTGAGGATGTGCTGGGAACGTCTGGCTGAGGCCCCTGTCTGGGAGGTCTTCAACTCCCACCTCCGGAAGAACTTCAACCACATTCCGAGGGAGTCTGGAGACATGGATTCTGAATGGGCCATGTTCCCCACCTCTATTGTTGAAGCAGCAGCCCAGAGCTGCGGCTGCAAGGTTGTCAGGGCATCTCGTGGTGGCAACCCCCGAACCAAGTGGTGGACACCAGTGGTGAGGTGGGCCATTAAGCTGAAGGAGGAGTCCTATCAAGCTTGGTTGGCTTGTGGGACTCCCGAAGCAGCTTAGGTGTACCGGCAGGCCAAGCAGAGTGCAGCTCGGGTGGTTGCTGAAGCAAAAACTCTGGTATGGGAGGAGTTCAGTGAGGCCATGGAACAAGATTTTTGGTCGGCCTCAAAGAGATTCTGGCAAACTGTCCAGCGGCTCAGGAGGGGGAAGCAGCTCCCTGTCCACACTGTGTATGATGCAGATGGGGCGCTGTTGACTTTGACTGGGGATATCATCGGACAGTGGAAGGAATACTTTGAGGATCTCCTCAATCCCACTGATACACCTTCCACAGAGGAAGCAGGGCTTGTGGACGAGGGGTCGACTCGCCTATCACAGCGGCTGAGGTCGCCAAGGTGGTTAAAAATTTCTTTGGTGGCCGGGCCCCGGGGGTGGATGAGATTCGCCCTGAGTACCTCAAGGCACTGGATGTTGCAGGGCTGTCATGGTTGACATGCCTCTGCAACATTGCGTGGAGGTCGGGGGCAGTGCCTTTGACATGGCAAACTGGGGTGGTGGTTCCTCTCATCAATAAAGGGGACCGGAGGGTGTGCTCCAACTTTAGAGGGATCACACTCCTCAGCCTCCCTGGGAAGGTCTATGCCAGGGTATTGGAGAGGAGAGTCGGCCATTGGTCAAACTTCGGATTCAGGAGGAGCAATGTGGTTTTCGTCCTGGCCGTAGCACATCGGACCAGCTCTTTACCCTCTCAAGAATCCTCGAGGGTTCGTGGGGGTTTGCCCAACCAGTTTACATGTGTTTTGTGGACTTGGAAAAGGCATTCGACCGCGTCCTTCATGGTTTTTTGTGGGGGGTGCTTTGGGAGTATGGGGTATCGGGCTTGTTGTTATGACATATTCGGTCTCTGTACGACCATTGTGAGAGTTTGGTTCGTATTGCCAACACTTGATCGGACTCATTCCCAGTGAGAGTTGGACTCCGCCAGGGCTGCCCTTTGTCACCGATACTGTTCATAATTTTTATGGACAGGATTTCTAGGCACAGTCAGGGAACGGAGGTTGTCGTGCTTGGTGACCACAGGATCTCATCTCTGTTGTTTGCAGATGATGATGTCCTGCTGGCTTCATCCAGCATTGTCCTACAGTTCTTGCTGGGACGGTGTGAAGTGGCTGGGATGAGAATCAGCACCTCCAAGTCCGAGTCCATGGTCCTCAGCCGGAAAAAGGTGGATTGTCCTCTCCGGGTTGGGGACAGGCTCCTGCCCCAAGTGGAGGAGTTTAAGTATCTTGGGGTCTTATTCAAGAGTAAGGGGAGAATGGAGCGAGAGATTGACAGATGGATCGGAGCAGCATCTGCAGTGATGCGGACGTTGTACCGGTCTGTTGTGGTGAAAGGGGAGCTGAGTTCTAAGGCAAAGGTGTTGATTTACCAGTCAATCTACGTTCCTACTCTCACCTATGGTCACGAGCTTTGGGTAATGACTGAAAGAACGATATCGCAGATACAAGCGGCTGAAATGAGCTTTCTCCGTAGGATTGCTGGACTCACCCTCAGAGATAGGGTGAGGAGCTCAGTCATCCGGGAGAGGCTCAGAGTAGAACCGTTGCTCCTCCACATTGAAAGGAGCCAGTTGAGGTGGTATGGGCATCTGATCAGGATGCCTCCTGGACACCTCCCACTTGAGGTGTTTCGGGCACGTCCCACTGGGAGGAGACCCTGGGGCAGACCCAGGACTCGGTGGAGAGACTATGTCTCCCAGCTGGTCTGGAAATGCCTTGGTACCCTCTCTGAAGAGCTGGAGCAGGTGGCTGGGGAGAGGGAAGTCTGGGCTTCTCTGCTTGAACTGCTGCCTCCACGACCCGGACCTCCGGAAAAGCGATAGAAGATGGATGGATGGATGGATGGATGGATGGATGGATGGATTTTACTTCATCCAGCCTTGTGTCTGGTGACATACTGTATATGACGCATAAACATCAGATCTGTGACATTCATACAAGTGAAAACATACCTGGTATTCTTACGTCTGTACCACCAATCAGACCAACAGTCCTTTTTCGTATTCAGTGCATGATCTACGCAATGCCAGTGAGAAGCCTCCACAGTCTATGGCACAACCATGAACACCAGCAACAAGTACCAGAACTATGCCAGAACATTCAAAAAATCCAAAAACTAGAAGAGCTAAAATTAGCTGCCACTTGAGTGCAAAACATGTATGTGGACTATACATTAAAATTAATTTGAAAAACTTTTAAAAACGCTATTTTAAATGCCCCTGTTACTCCGCTCTTTCTGAGTGCTTTAACACTACCTCAGCCGAAACTGGAAGTTCTGCCCATAATCGTTTCTACAGCAGCACCCCTAGAAATAGAATCTCTGTTGTCCAGTGAAATTGCTTGTGCACAACTAACTGTTGTGCAATTGTTGTTTTGGGAACCAAGAGAGTCTCTATGACCCCTGTACAAAGTCATTTTTTAACCCATCAGTGACTGATTAGAATTATTCAGTGGAGCTGCTGTGCAATGCTATGACTAAAGAAGCAGTTATGAATGAATCCTCCTGCAGATAAAGCATGTAGCATGTAGCAGCCAATATGTGTACATTCCACCGGATGCTAATGCTAACTTAGCTATCGGATTACTACATGCTAGCATTAGCCATACACAGAGTATTTACCCTGATGCCGTGCAAGTTATAGCGGGGGATTTCAATTATGCAGACTTAAAGGCAGCACTCCCTAAATTCCATCAGCATGTTAAGTGTGCTACTCGGGGAATCAGAATCAGAATCAGAATGAGCTTAATTGCCAAGCATGTTTTTACACGAGGAATCTGACTTGACATTAGGTGCGCTCAATAAGCGCTTCCTAATGACGCAGCAGCCATGCAAGGCGCCTGTCATGCAGTGGGGGGTAAAGAGGGGGAGGGGGGGATGACACATTGGGCAGAGAGAAAAAACATAGTTTATCAAAATAAAGCTCGTATGAGCAAAATTGTGATCACATAGAAAAAAAAACCTCTAATGCACAATTAGCAGACAATACAAATCACACATTAACAAAGTAGCAAAAGTTGAGAGAGACAGTGTGTGTGTGTGTGTGTGTGTGTGTGTGTGTGTGTGTGTGTGTGTGTGTCAGTGTATGTGTATCAGTCATGTAATGTTGTATGCAGTGTGTGTATCAGTTACTGGTGAACAGCAAAATCCTCCCTGAGCAGCGTTTAGATGTTATGTCTTTAGTGTCCTAAAACATAGATAGCATGTCCACAAGAGTTCATTCTCTCAGTGCATGTTCGATGGTAATTTCCATGCTAGTCACATGATGCTGTCCTTGAGAGTTCAGATACTGCACACCGGTTGTTTGGGTTAGGGAGAAGCCAAGAGAAGCCAAGCCAAAACTCCCTTCTGCCTTATCTTCCTCCAGGAGGAATGAAATCTTCAGGGCGCCGAATCAAGGTCTAATAGGCACAGTTCACTTAGAGCATAGAATTTTCATCTCTCATGCGATTCTGTGCTACATAATTTCCATACACAGGCTTTAAAATCATTCCCTGGAGAGCACTCAGCGACTCCAAGATGTTATCCACCTACCGAAACATAGATAAACATGTCCCCAGAGTCCATCTCTCTTCAGTGCATGTCAGATGGTAAATTCCATGTTCGTCACATTTGCCGCTATCAGTGCTCTCCCCAGCTGGTCGAATTTGTTGAGGGAGCTACGCCGGGTCCGCATTTTGATTAGCTCATCCAACTTCTATAATTTTCGATACACCAGGAAAACTCCAAAGCCAAACAGTAGAAATCCTGTGATCATACCAAAACAGGTAGATGTCTTCCACATCTTCAGTCGAATCACGCAGACACATGAGTTCCAATTGTTCCATGAGTCTCTCCACTTGGGCTCCCCCTGGCCCGATTTTTTGTTAAAAAGTGGTGTCAATAGCATTAAAGCCCACAATTCCATAATTTCCATAATTTCCATTTGGATCGAGATGCAGCAGAAGAAGAGCGAACACAGACAGGACACAGCAAGCTGGGATCAGTATCAAGGGAGGAGGAGAGGAGAGGAGAGGAGAGGAGAGGAGAGGAGAGGAGAGGAGAGGAGAGGAGAGGAGAGGAGAGAAATGCGTCTGCTCTCTCTGAAAGCCGGAAGAAGAAGGGGAGTGAACACTCTGGACAAGGTCTATTCAAACATCAAACTGGGCTATAGGGCTAGACCATTACCACATCTGGGCCAGTCTGACCATCTGTCCATGCTATTAATTCCTGCATACGCCCCCCTCAGGAAAACTGCTCCCATCATCTCTAGGACTGTTGCCATATGTCCGGAGGATGCTTCCCAGCAGCTGCAGGATTGCTTCGATAGGACAAATTGGGAAGTCTTTGAACATCAGGACCTGGAGCTGTTCAAAAATAGTGGGCTGTGCTATATTAAGAATTGCATAGACACTATCACAGTGAACAAATGGATCCGCATCTTCCCTAACCAGAAGCCCTGGATGAACCGGGAGGTCCAGCAACTGCTGAGGGAGAGAAACATCGCCTTCAGGTCTGGTAACAGCGAACTTTACAGCACAGCTCGGGCCAACCTGAAGAGGGGTATCAGAGAGGCTAAGGCAGACTATAGGAGGAGGATTGAGGACCATCTGGACAGCAATAATAGCTGGCAGGTGTGGCGGGGCATCCAGCACTTGGCCAACTATTGAACGAATCCGGGAACCGTGGTAGGTGACCTCACACTGGCGGAGGAGCTGAATATCTTCTTTGCCCGCTTTGAGGTCGCTGCACCTGTCTCGGCCAACCAACACCAGGCCCACAGCAGTACGTTCCTCACTTTGGAGGAACATGAGGTGAGGTGCACCCTGTGGTCCATCGACCCAAGAAAAGCAGCGGGTCCGGACGGTGTCCCGGGACGTGTGCTGAGGGACTGTGCAGATCAGCTGGCTGGAGTCTTTACTAAGATTTTCAACCAATCCCTGGCACAGTCCACTGTCCCATCTTGCCTGAAGTCCTCCACCATAGTCCTCTTACCCAAGAAACCTCACATTTCTAGCCTCAACGACTACAGGCCAGTCTCACTCACCCCGGTGGTGATGAAGTGCTTTGAAAGGCTGGTCCGTAGTCATATCATAGCAGCCCTGCCCCGCAGTATGGACTTCCACCAGTTTGCCTACAGAGCGAATCGATCCACAGAGGATGCGGTGGCCACAGCACTCCATGCCACTCTAGCCCACCTGGAGCTGCAGGGGAGCTATGTGCGGATGCTCTCGTGGATTACAGCTCTGCATTTAACACCATTCTTCCACACAAACCGGTGGTCAAGCTGAGGGACCTGGGGCTTCCTCAGGCTATTTGTATGTGGATCAGCAGCTTCCTCTCTGGTCGCAAACAGAGAGTCAGGGTGGGCCATCATACATCTACGGCCCTAAGCCTCAGTACCGGATCCCCCCAGGGCTGTGTGCTGAGTCCCCTGCCCTACTGTCTGTATACACACGACTGCACCCCCGCCCATCACAATAACACCATCGTGAAGTTTGCAGACGACACTACAGTGGTGGGTCTCATTTCGGGGGGGGGGGGGGGACGAGTCTGCCTACAGAGATGAGGTGGTGCGGCTGTCGTCATGGTGTAAAGAGAATAACCTTCTCCTGAACACATCTAAGACTAAAGAATTGATAATAGACTACAGGAGGAAGAAGACAGAGATTTCCCCTCTCATCATCAACGGGGACTGTGTAGAGAGGGTAGCTGACTTCCGTTTCCTGGGAGTCCACATAGAGGAGAACTTGTCCTGGAGTGTGAACACCTCTGAGCTGGTGAAAAAGGCCCGGCAGAGACTGTACTTCCTGAGGATTCTCAGGAAGGAGAACATCACACAGAGACTGCTGGTGTCCTTTTATCGAGCTTCTATTGAAAGCATATTAATATACTGTATATGCATCTGGTACAGTAGCTCAGAGGAAAGCACTCCAGAGGGTCATTGACACCGCCCAGAAGTTCATTGGCTGCCCTCTCCTCACGTTGGAAGACCTACACCGCTCCCGTTGCCAGAAGAAGGCTCAAAATATTTTAAAGGATACTTCATATCCTGGACACTCATTGTTTGAACTACTGCCATCTGGGAAACGATATAGACAAATGAACACAAGGACAAATAGACTCAAACACAGTTTCTATCCAACAGCAATAACCATTCTGAATAAAATGAGGAAGTAATGTGCTAAATGGACATGATTGTATGTTGTTGAATGCTCCTTGCAATGACTGTGTGTGCATGATGTCCTGTGTTGATGTATGTGTGAATGTGACTTGTTATTTATTCTTTTGAATTATTATTTTATCTGATTTTTATGTTTTTTATAATGGGGCAATGTTTTTATAAATGGGGCACTGACTGGAGAGCACTTTTAATTTCGTTGTACCTGTGACAATGACAATTAAAGATCTATCTATCTATCTAATATTCTAGAGAAATAATCCTAAAAATAGATGCAAGCAACAAAGGCTCCATTAATATTTTATCACAATAAGATTATTGAAAAATCAGATCAGGTTAATTTACCTGATTTTTGGCATGTTGCTGTATGCAGACTTATCTATGTTTTATTTTAGTTCAATGTGTAATAGGGTTGAAAGTGTGTGTCTTTTCATACATTTTTTTTTAAAGTTACAGAAGTCAGTGAAGATTTTCCAGTAGACATACAAAACCATCTTAATAAATATAGCCACAAGCAGTGATCATTGGGTTCCAAGCAGGTGTAGATTTCAAGGTCTTGTATTGCTTAGCAAGCGCATTTAAAGCCTAAAGTCTGCTCCACATTAGTTTTAAAAGCAGAGGTTACCTCTGCTGTCTATTTGACAACAATGTTAACCTCTACACAACACAATTAACACAATTTCTTTGGGTCACCTACTGACTTCCCTACACTCAAACAAAATGCTCCTTTGTCAATACACAAAGGATGATAGACTTTGCATAAACACAATTTTTGGAACATTAACATAATTGCATGAAATTTGGTGGTTAGCTGAAGAATATTGTTCTGATTGTGAGTGTGAAGTTTCACCAAACTTGAATCTCTATATCAGGAGTTAAACCCAAAACTACATGCCAAAGAGAAACTGTACAAATTGATTGGCCTAGAAAATCAAATCAGACTGATATTTTTGTATAATTTTAACAAATTTGCATTATCAATGTCTGTAGATGGTCTCTGCTTAATTTCAAGCAATTTGGATTAATGGCCTAGGAGGAGTTCATTATTGCACATTTTTGAAAATATGGTGCAGAAAACTTCATTTTTAGAGCATAAGACCATTTGAAAAAAATTGCTGAAGGTTTCAGGTTTCGAATAGAATGATGACAGAATTTTTAGTCTAGGCCCAGCCATTCTTGAGATATTTGGAAAAATACAATGTTTATTATAGCACCACCTATGTGTGCAGTGCCTTGAATTTTGGTCTCCGAGTAGTGGGGAGAGTTTCTGATCAGACTGTAAAATTTCAAGTTTCTATATAGTACAGTTTTTGCTCCCCATGGACTTTTAGCAAAGAAGAACAAGAAGTTTCCCTCAGCATACAGCGGTGTGAAAAAGTGTTTGCCCCCTTCCTGAGTTCTCATTTTTTTGTATGTTTGTCACACTTAAATGTTTCAGATCATCAAACAAATGTAAATATTAGACAAAGATAACACAAGTAAACACAAAATGCTGTTTTTAAATGAAGATGTTTATTAAGGGGAAAAAAAAATCCAAACCTACATGGCCCTGTGTGAAAAAGTGATTGCCCCTAAACCCAATAACTGGTTGGGCCACCCTTAGCAGCAACAACTGCAATCAAGCGTTTGTGATAACTGGTAATGAGTCTTTTACAGCTCTGTGGAGGAATTTTGGCCCACTCATCTTTGCAGAATTGTTATAATTCAGCCACATTGGAGGGTTTTCGAGCATGAACTGCCTTTTTAAGGTCATGCCACAGCATCTCAGTTGGATTCAGGTCAGGACATTGACTAGGCCACTCCAAAGTCTTCATTTTGTTTTTCTTAAGCCATTCAGAGGTGGACTTGCTGGTGTGTTTTGGATCATTGTCCTGCTGCAGAACCCAAGCGCGCTTCAGCTTGAGGTCACAAACAGATGGCTGGACATTCTCCTTCAGGATTTTTTGGTAGAGAGCAGAATTCATGGTTCCATTTACCACAGCAAGTCTTCCAGGTCCTGAAGCAGCAAAACAACCCCAGACCATCACACTACTACCACCATATTTTACTGTTGGTATGATGTTCCTTTTCTGAAATGATGTGTTTGTCATGGTCTGAGTGCTGATTCTGTCCGCGCTCGGGCTGTCGGGTATTTTCCCCATTCTGTTATCATATGGCCTTCCAGGGCTTTTATTGTGACAGCGTCATGGCAGGACTTCCGGCTGTCAGAGCTGAGCTGTGCCGTGACAGCTGAATCACATTCCATTGATTACATTCTCATTTCCTGATTAATCGAAGTGCCTTATTTAAGGGAGCAGCTGAGGTTACCCTGGGCTGCAAACTCGCATAACGTTGGATACACACAATGTTCGGCTGGAGTCCCTAACCTCGACTCCAGTCTCCCTTTTTTATTCATCGTGTTCTCAGTAAGTGTTTTCCTCAGTCTGTTATCTAGTGTCTAGTCTATGTTCGTGTTTTTGCCCCACGTAGCTGTTTATTTTGTCACTTGTACCTTTTGTTAATAAATATGCAAACTCATCGGCTAGCCTACAGCATCTCATTAATGGCCCGCGAGGGCCATCCATGACAGTGTTACTTTTATGCCAGCTGTAATGGGACACACACCTTCCAAAAAGTTCAACTTTTGTCTTGTCAGTCCACAGAGTATTTTCCCAAAAGTCTTGGGGATCATCAAGATGTTTTCTGGCAAAACTGAGACGAGCCTTTATGTTCTTTTTGCTCAGCAGTGGTTTTCATCTTGGAATTCTGCCATGCAGGCCATTTTTGCCCAGTCACTTTCTTATGGTGGAATCATGAACACTGACCTTAACTGAGGCAAGTGAGGCCTGCAGTTCTTTGGATGTTGTTGTGGGGTGTTTTGTGACCTCTTGGATGAGTCGTCGCTGCACTCTTCGGGAAATTTTGGTCGGCTGGCCACTCCTGGGAAGGTTCACCACTGTTTCATGTTTTCACCATTTGTGGATAATGGCTGTCACTGTGGTTCGCTGGAGTCCCAAAGCTTTAGAAATGGCTTTATAACCTTTTCCAGACTGATAGATCTCAGTTTCTTTGTTTCTCCTTTGTTCCTGAATTTCTTTGGATCACAGCATGATGTCAAGCTTTTGAGGATCTTTTGGTCTACTTCACTTTGTCAGGCAGGTCCTATTTAGTGATTTTTTGATTGAGAACAGGTGTGGCAGTAATCAGGCCTGGGTGTGGCTAGAGAAACTGAACTCAGCTTTCCAAAGATGTGCTAAACCCCAGTTAATTTATGTTTTAACGGGGGGCAATCACTCTTTCACAAAGGGCCATGTAGGTTTGGATTGTTTTTTACCCTTAATAATAAACGCCTTCATTTAAAAACTGCATTTTGTGTTTACTTGTGTTATCTTTGTCTAATATTTCAATTTGTTTGATGATCTGAAACATCTAAGTGTGACAAACATACAAAAAATGAGAAATCAGGAAGGGGGCAAACACTTTTTCACACCACTGTAGCTGCTCGGAACCCTAATTACCAAATTATCATCAACAACTGGCTTGCCCTCATTGACGCTAATATTCAAATTTTAGTAAAATTTAGCAGAGAAGCTTCAGAATTTGTGGACATTTTCACTGCGATATAATAACCCATTAGCATCCATTAATTAATTCAAGCTTACTTGATCATGCAACACTTTATTCCATCTGTCAAACATCAACGACCACACCCACAGTGACAGAACGCGCGGGATAAGATTCCATTTGATTTCAACGTCCCGCCAACTTGGCGTTGAAAGATCACCCGACAGACACACCTGAAGTGACACACGCGTCCAGGAACAAAAGTCTGAGCTTCTAACAATGAGAAGCCCCACGCGCCGCACAAAGCCAAGGGACACCGGAGGCGTTTGTCAGTTTGGGGTGTAGCGATCGCTTTTTGTCTCAACAACAATAAAACACGGGAAGATGAAAAGATTTATTTAAACAACACGCACACGCCCAGAAGCAAAAGTAAATCTGTTGTTTAGACTGAAAGAAGTGAGGTGATTTGAGGGAAAGTTGCAGATGGGTGTAGACGGGTTAACGGAAAAATGTTACATAAAACCAGTGACAAATGAAAACTTAAATGGGTTGTTGGGAAGTTGGTTGTTTTCCTTGGCACTAGCTGTTTGGAATGATGCAGACATATATTTGTTTTTCCTGTCCCTCAAAACCAGCAGGCGATTTATTATTTTTTAACAGGGGGGTTGGTTGAGGTGGGGAGTATTCACAAATTTAGGTACAGACATATAAACCTAAATTTGATACAGATTTTCAAGAATAAAGGTTGACTAATGTGACAAAAGATGCTCATTTTCAGTGAACAAAAGTCACCATAAGTTGCTATAAGCGAGCCCCAAAATTGAGAAAATTGTGCAAATTTATGAAAAAAAAAACTGTACACTTATACAGATGTCACAAATTTATATAACAGCTTCACATTTACAAAAAAAAGTTGCAAAATTACAAATCTATGAAGACTATTCTATTTGTATAATTTGTAAAAAAAAATTATAATTTTTTAAACATTTTTTTTACATTTTTCTCTGAAACTTTTTCTGATAAATTTGCAACCATTTTCCTGGCAAATTTGTGACTTTTTAAAAAAAATAATTTTCCTACTTTTTAAATCATAGATTTGCAACCTTTTGTGATAAATTTATCTTTTAACCTCTGACACAAAGGTACAGCTATATACTTATAAATCTGAAAATTTCTCATAAAATTTCAACTTTTTTGTACATTTGCAACTATATTCTCATTGACATTCAGTTGTATGGTATTACCCATCCTTATTCTCTTTATGGGGACGGGGATGGCAGGTTAACAAGGGGGATGGAGGTATTCACCAATTTACCATAAGGTACAAATAAATAAAAATGAAATTAGGTATAAATTTGCAAGAATAAAGGTGAAAAGATATGATAAAAGATACCATTTTAAACAGTTGCAAATTCCAATTCACAATACACAGAATAAAATTTTAACCAGCTTCCAGATGAGCATTGCAAATTTACAAGAAAAACGTTGCAAATTTATGAAAAATAAAGTTAAAAATTTACAGGAAAAAAAGTCTCGAATTTATGGGAAAAAAGTCACAAATTTTTAAGGAAAAAGTTGCAAATTTGCAAGCAAATGTTGCAAATACAAGAAAAAAAGAAATTCATGAGGAAAAAGAAACACATTTTTGAGAAAAGAAAATCATAAATTTATAAGAAAAAAGGTGCAAACTTTTGACAAAAAGTTGCAGATTTATGAGAAATCAATTTGAAAATTTACAGGAAAAAAATTCCAAATTTATGAGAAAAGATACAAATTTTGAGAAAAAAAAAGCTGCAAATCTATGTGGGAAAAGTTGAAAATTTACAGGAAAATTTGCAAATTTACAAGGAAAAATAGTAAATTTATGAGGAGGATCAAATTTTGTGGAAAAAGTCACAAATTTAAAAAAAATTAAAATTGCAGATTTCTGAGAAAAATTTGAAAATTTATGAGAAAAAAAAGTTTAAAATTTAAAAAAAAAAGCTGCAAATTTACAAGAATATTTTTGCAAATATATGAGGAAAAAAGCTGAAAATGAAAGAATTTTAACTTTTTCTTGGGAGAAAAAGTTGAAAATTTAAATTTTTTTGCATTTCTGCATTTGATTTAGTCATTCAAAGTCATGTTTTCAGTTATGTAACATGATATAAAAAGGTTATTGATAGTGGGTGGAAATTAATGGGGATGGGTGTTAACAAGGGGAATGTTTTGGGGTCATTTTGCTACCAAAGGGAATAGCGCCCCCCCCCTTCCCCATCCATAATCAAATCACCTACTGACAACTATCCTCTTCCTGTTTGCCTATGTGAAACTTCTTGCACCACTGACCATGTTTACATGTCATGGAACTTACCGGTCGCTATGGAGGGTGAGAATATGTATGGGCACATAATCATACCATGTAGGATAACTAAGTAGACGGTTATGCTGTTTCATTCCATCTAGCAACAATGCTCTGCACTGTGTGTGTTTATATATTTACATATTTATTCCATCTAGCTACAATGCTCAGCACTGGGTGTGTTTATATATTTATATATCTACATATTATTCCATCTAGCTACATTGCTCCGCACTGTGTGTGTTTATATACTTGCATATTTATTCCACCTAGCTGCAATGCTCCGTACTGTGGGTGTTTATATATTTACATATTTATTCCATCTAGCTACAATGCTCTGCACTGTGTGTTCATATATTCATATATTTATTCCATCCAGCTACAATGCTCTGCACTGTGTGTCTGTGTGTGTGTGTATATATATATATTTTATAGTAATACGTACATATGTATATTAGCTGCTCTTGCTTGCTTGTTTTTTTTTTTTTTTTTTTTTTCTTGCCTTCTGATTGTTGCTCTGAGTGTTGCTATCCCTGTGCTGTTGCAATCCTGGAATTACCCCGTTGTGGGACTAATAAAGGCTTATCTTATCTTATCTTATCTTATCTTATGTACAGTACATGAATAAACCAGTTATGATTGGGGTTCTGGAGTTACCTGATTATTCAAGTGACCATGTAAACAGAATAGTTCGATAAAGGCCACGTAACCGGGGTCATTAACTCAATTGGTTTACCCTCTAATTATCCATTTATTCAATACAACACAAGGAAACTGAATATTGCAATTATAGGTTTGTTCCCAATAATCGGTTTATTGTGTTCGTGGAACCGGGGTCATTGTCACGAAGAAATCTTTAAAATATGCAGTCTGGATGCTGTTTTTGTTGCGAGCTTGTACAATAAGTTTGTAAAATGGTACAATTACAAAACATCAACTATAAAATCGGGTGTAGATTTAAAAGGCAAGTCTATGGATGTTGACTCACTTTTGTTGCCACCCTCTAGTGGCCATTTGAGAAACTGCAGTTTTCAACATTGGCTTGATTTTTTTTTTTTTTTTTTTTTTTTTTTTTTTTTTTTTTTAGGCCTGAAATTTGCTACTAGTAAACAGATGACAGTTCATTGGCATCATGCAGCTGGTGCACCACTTTCTCCTTTCATGACAGTGGAAGTTAATTCTTATGCGATACCACTCACCTCCTTTGTCATCCAAAAAGGTTTTAATCTTTTGCCATGCTTCATTTGAACAGCTGCTGAGTGAAAGTTGGGTGGGTATAGACTAGAATCTAATTACTCATCCAATTACACAAGAAGTGATTAAAAGTTTCAGACAGTAACGCCTTCATTCCGTGTGTGTGTGTGTGTGTGTGTGTGTGCAGTGAAGCCAGCTCTGAGTGGTTCAGACGTGAGCGTATGGAAACATGGCCGAACCCCCCCGCGCCATAACACTTGTTGAGCAGCACACTGGCCTGCAGGTCCCATTGTTCTGCTGCCATCAGCCCCAGCGGGGTCCAGGGCCCTGAGGGTCAAAGGTTGATGTGATCTTTAATAAAATTGGGACCTTGTTTTCCAGATGACCCCTAATTAACACAGCTTAGCCTCTACCTACCCCCACCACCACTCAGTGTTTCTTTCTGTCCTAACCAGCCTGACCTGATAGAACGTCGCTGGATGAATGAGGACAAGATGAAAAATTGATAAAAATGACACTAAACTTTAAACAACATCCTTATATTTTCTTAAAGTTATTGGCAACATATGGTCAGTATTTGTTTGTACTGTAAAAGTACCTTGCTGTCACCATTTAAGTACTATTAGTTAACTAATAGTTCCATGCTTCAAATAGTCTTCTGAAATTCATCATAAAATTACCCAGTGGTTATTGAGTTCTGGGTTGTAATATTATTTTTTTCTTCATGTAACCATCCACTGCATTGGATGGTTGACCTCAGCTATTTAAACTCATCTACCTTCACTACCTCTTCTCCTTGCATCTTCACCATTACACCTGCCTCCCTCTCATTCACACTCACATATTCTGTCTTGCTTCTGCTGACTTTCATTCCTCTTCTCTCCAGTGCATACCACCACCTCTCCAGGTTCTCTTCCACCTGCTTCCTACTCTCACTACAGATCACCATGTTGTCTGTGAACGTCCCGGTCCACGGAGACTCCCACCTGACTTTGTCTGTCAGCTTGTCCATTGGCATAGCAAACAAGAAGGGACTCAGTACATCCCTGGTATAATCACATTCCCACCTTGAATCCATCTTTCACTCCTGCAGCACACTTCTCCACTGTTTCACTGTCCTCCTACATGTCTGGCACCACCTTCGCATACTTCTCTGCCACTCCTGACTTCCTCACCCTTCACAGAGCAACTCCTTCTGACCTTCTCTATACTTCTCCATCAACACTTAATGCAAGCATTGCATCGGTAGTGCTCTTTGAAGACATGAAACTGTACTGCTACTCACTGATTGTCACCTCTCCTTTTAATCTGGTTTCAACAACTTTTTCCCATATCTTCATAGTGTAGCTGATCAACCTTATGCCTCTGTAGTTACTACAACTCTGAGCATCACTCTTGTTCATGAAAACTGGCACCACAACATTTTTTCACTCCTGAGGCATCCGCTCGAACTCTTCGGGATTGTGTTAAACAGTCTGGTCAGAAAATCCACTGCCATCTCTCCTAAACATCTCCATACTCCACTGGTATGTCATCTGGACCAACCAATTCTTTATCCTCTTCAAAGCTGCCCTCACTTACACCTTGCTAAACTTACACCTTGCTAAAACTTCCTTGTTCACCATATTTCCTTCATCCATCCTCTCTCATTTTCTTCATTCACCAGCTCCTCAAAGTACTCCTTCCACCTTCTCAGAACACTCTCGTCACTCATTAGTAAGTTTTGGAGGCATGAAATAAGTGCATGCGGACACGGCGAACTGAAGTTTAAAAGGGTGTTTTATTCATCCTTCATCACGAGGGTCGCCCAGCGCGGTGGCAGTGCACTGGAGCGAGCCCTGCGTCTCAAGTCGGCAACAAGCAATGCGAATGGTCAAAAAGAGAGAGAGCAAGCGATATGCAGTCGACTTATATACCCAGCTAGACAATGCATGCATGGCATATTAGCATCACAGTAAACAGCAGGAAGGCATGGACATTTGCATTAGAGTCACACATATCAATAGCAGGATTACTAGCACCAGGATTCCTCTCTACCTATTGATATCAGTCCATACATCTCACTGTTCTGCTAATTGCTCCAGCTGAGCGCTCTGCTTGTCCCGTAGGCTGTGGGGGTCACCACAAAGTTACCATTTCTGTCCTTAATCAACCTAACTCACTGCACATTGTTACCAGTTCAATCTCTCTGTCTAGCTAATTGATAGAAGTCCTTTTCTTCTGTCTTAGTGTCCAGCCTCTCATACAACTCACTATATGCCTTTTCCTTTGCCTTTCCTACCTCTCTCTTTGCCATATGCCAAGACTCCAAAAACTGTTGTTGTGGGTGACCCCAACAACAGACTGGGACAAGCAGAGCGCTCAGCTGGAGCAATTAGCAGAACAATGGCTGACATCAATAGGCAGCCTCTCTTTGTCTAGTTCAGGCGCCAGTATCCTGCTGTTATGTATGACTCAAATGCAAAGGTTCATGCTTCCTGCTCTGACTGTGATGCAAATGTCCCATTGCCTTCCTGCCAGTTACTGTGATGCAAATGTGCCTTTCATGTATTGTCTGTAACTGGGTATATAAGCTGACTGGAATTCTCATGTTCTCTCTCTCTCTGACGACTGCTCATCTGACCACACGCATTGCCTGAGAGCCTGAGGGCTCGCTCTGGCACGCTTATACAGTGCTGGGGTGAGTTCTGTGATGGCGGAATGAAATAAAACCCACTTTTAAACCTCAGTTCGCTCCTTATTATTTCATGCCGCCACACTGGTGACCCCGAGAAAGCACACGCTTTGTGCAACGCAACCTTCTGGTCTGGACCGCCACACTGGTGACCCCGAAAGAAAGCACACGCTTTGTGCAACGCAACCTTCTGATCTGGACATCTACACTGGTGACCCGACGACAACGAACGCAGCACCCGGCGGTGATTCTCCGACGACAAGCGAATGCAGCAGCCTGACGCAAATGGACTGCCCTCCCTTCTGCTACAGGGAGACCTCGACGCAGAGCCAACACCAGGCGAACTCTCCGGAGATCAACCACGACCGGGAAAGCGGCAGAAAGCTTCATGGTGAGATCTGCACGCCTGAGATCCGCACATCCACACTGGGACCGGCCGCTCTCACAGCTCCTCCACACGAGAGCGCACGCACCTCGTCCTCTCTCCACGACGGCGACCTCCAGGGCCGACGGAGAACGCAGCGCGTGGACCTGAACGCACCATGACCGAACTACAGCAACAACCTGAACAGGGATGACCATCGGCGCCGACTATGCTGTTCTCCAGCAAGCTCCCTGACCCTGACTCTCCTCTACAGCGGACCTACCAAGCACTGAACCCCGCACGCATACCGGGGGGTTACGAGGACGGCGCACCACACACGGGACAATAACGGCTCCACACACCGCCATCGTCCTTCGCCGCTGCACACAGAACCTTCAGGGCTGCTCACACACCTGAAGCACGCACGCAGCTCGCTCACAGGATTTTGTAATGGTCTCAGCCACGGCGCACAAGGGAATTCAGCCGTCAGCTTTCCCCGAGGACTTTAGGACTGCGCGTGCACCTAAAGTCAACACGCCAAGTCCCACACTGCTGCAGCTCCTTTTTTTCTTCATGGCCGCGAGAGGAGTCAGAGACAAATTTTTCTCCTTACAGCTGCTGTGGACCTCCGCACGTTCAACGGGACAGCCCCTCAACATCACGGATCCACAGGCAATTTTTGCGCGGCCCAGACAACTTCGCCATCCCGGGCTGGCACTTGCTACCCCCACCCCCCTCCCTCCACCGCCGCCTGCAGCGAGCCTTCCCCGCAGCTCGCTCCCAAAGCCGGACTATCGAGGCCTCAGCTTCCCGCTGAGCCCTCTGGGGGGGGGGGGGGGGAGTACTGTGGGTGACCCCAACAACAGACTGGGACAAGCAGAGCGCTCAGCTGGAGCAATTAGCAGAACAATGGCTGACATCAATAGGCAGCCTCTCTTTGTCTAGTTCAGGAGCCAGTATCCTGCTGTTATGTATGACTCAAATGCAAAGGTTCATGCTTCCTGCTCTGACTGTGATGCAAATGTCCCATTGCCTTCCTGCCAGTTACTGTGATGCAAATGTGCCTTTCATGTATTGTCTGTAACTGGGTATATAAGCTGACTGAAATTCTCATGTTCTCTCTCTCTGACGACTGCTCATCTGACCACACGCATTGCCCGAGAGCCTGAGGGCTCGCTCTGGCACGCTTATACAGTGCTGGGGTGAGTTCTGTGATGGCGGAATGAAATAAAACCCACTTTTAAACCTCAGTTCGCTCCTTATTATTTCATGCCGCCACATTGTCTACTTTCTTCATCTCCTCAACAATCCCACTTTTTTTGCCAACCTCTTCCTTTGAGTACTTTCTTGAATCTCATCATTCCACCACCAAGTCTCTTTGTCTTCTTTCTTCTGTCCAAAGGATACACCACATACCTTTCTAGCAGTTCCCCTCAATATTTTTGCTGTACTTTCCCAGTTATCTGGTAATTCTTCCCTACCACCCAGAGCCTGTATCAACTCCTTCCTCAACTTAATCAAACTTCTTCCCTCTGTAACTTCCCCCATTTCACCGTTCCCTGCCCCACCTGGAGAAGCCCGGGAACATGGTGAGGATCATGTTCTTTGACTTCTCCAGTGCTTTCAACACCATCCAACCGATGATCCTGAAGGACAAGCTGCTGTGCGCAGGGGTGGACCAGCACCTGTCATCATGGATCCTGGACTACCTCACTAACCGGCCACAGTTTGCGAGAACCCGGGATTGTGTGTCCGACATGATCATCAGTAGCATGGGGGGCCCCCCAGGGAATGGTTCTGGCTCCCTTCCTGTTCACCCTTTATACTGCGGACTTCTCACACAACACAACACATTGCCATCTACAGAAGTTCTCTGATGACTCTGCAATCGTCGGCCTCATCTCCAACAGAGATGAAGCTGAGTACAGAGGACTTATCCAGGACTTCGTGGACTGGTGCCATCGGAACTGCCTCCAGATCAACGCGAGGAAAACTAAGGAGCTGGTGGTGGACTGCCGCAGGCAAGGACAGTCCCTCACAGCACCAGTAAACATCCAGAGAACAGACATTGAGGTGGTGACATCCTACAAGTACCTGGGTGTTCATCTGAACAATAAACTAGACTGGTCACACAATACCGACGCACTCTACAAGAAGGGACAGCGCAGGCTGTTCCTACTGAGGAGGCTCAGGTCTTTTGGTGTACAAGGGGTGCTCTTGAAAACATTCTACGACACGGTGGTGGCATCAGCCATCACTTTTGGAGTGGTCTGCTGGGGCAACGGCATTACAGCAGCCGATAGGAAGAGACTGAACAAACTAATCAAGAAAGCTAGCTCTGTCCTGGGGCAACGCCTTGATCCAGTGGAGGAGATAGGGGAGAGAAGGATGGTGGCTAAACTGTCATCTCTGCTGGAGTCCGAGTCCCACCCTATGCAGGATATACTGAACGCACTGAGGAGCTCATTTAGCAGTAGACTACATCATACTAGGTGCGCGACTGAGAGGTTTCGCAGGTCCTTCCTACCTACAGCTGTCAGACTGTATAACCTAAGCAGGGCTGCTCGCAGAGATAGCAAAAAATGTGACGACCTAATAGTATTGAATGCAAAAGACGCAACAGACTTACACAAATGGTCCCCTCCAGTATACAACTAAGACAATATCAGTCGCTATGGAGGGTGACAATATGTATGGGTACATATTCATACCATGTAGGGTAACTAAATAGACGGTTATGCTGTTTATTGCATCTAGCTACAATGCTCCGCACTGTGTATATATATTTATATATTTATGTGTACATATGTATATTCACTGCTCTTATTTTCTTATCTTCTAAATTATTGCTCTGAGTGTTGCTATCCCTGTGCTGTTGCAATCCTGGAATTTCCCCATTGTGGGACTAATAAAGACTTATCTTATCTTATAATAGAGTGTTATTAATTCATTTACATAAGGGTCATAATCAGTGGCTCCCCACTATAATATTTTTAGTAGAACTATCAACAAAAGCACCCTTTACTCATAAATTTCAGACTTTATGCACAAAATAATAGCTACTACTACAGATTGCCTCTGGTACTAAAACGGTTCCCACAGTGAGAACACCACTATGGACACTGATCTCTCCTCACATCCATCTACTTTGTGCCTGGAGGTAAAACAGAGGAAGTGGCAGGAGGAGGAGTCCCCGGTTCTATGACAGCACCTATAAAACAACACAAAGTGATCAGCACCACCATTATACCCATTTTCTCTCCATCCCCTCTCCTCCCTCAGGGATCTCCTTAACCTCCAGCCCCATCCCCATGCTCTTTATGTCCTTTAATCCCCCTCTCTGATCTATGGACTCCATCTAGTTACCATTAAATCCTCTGACTGCTGCTCTCTTAGCAGAGCTCCGATGTCCTCTGAGAGTCATGACCACAATCTGCCAGCGAATGCAGGCAAGAGCCCCAAAAATGCAAGTCAGTTGACTCAACAAAAATACTGTATGCAGACTTCCTGTGACACTTTTGTTTGCTGCCATCAGGGCTGTTTCTAGCATTTTAGGGGCCCTATGAAAGAATGTGTTCAATAAAAGTTGCAATATTTTGAGAAAAAAAGTTGCAAATTTCTGAGAAAAAAAGCCATATATTACAAAAAAGTTGAAAATTTCTAAGAAAAAAGTTGAAAGTTTGCAAGAAAAAAGTTGAAAATTTCCAAGAAGGAAGTCACAAATTTATGAAAATGAAGTTGCACATAGAAAAATATGGCAAATAAAAATGTTGCAAATTTATGAGAAAGAAGTTGCAAATTTATGGCAAAAAGTTGTAAATTTACAAGATAAAATAATATTGTGAGAAAAAAGTTCCAAGTTTATAAGGGAAAAAAAAGCAAATTTACATAAAATAAGTCACAAATTTATGAGAACAAGCTGCACATGCAAAAAAGTAGCAAATAAAACTTTCAAATTTATGAGAAAAGCTGCAAGTTTATGGGAAAAAAATTGCAAATTTACAAGATAAAAGTTCCAGTATTTTGAGAAAAAAGTTGTAAATTTATGAGAAAAGGCCACAAATTTACAAGAAAAAAGTTGAAAATTTGCAAGAAAAAAGTTGCAAATTTACAAGAAAAAAGTCACAAATTTCCAAGAACAAAGATGCACATAGAAAAAATCAAATAAAAATATTGCATATTTATGAGAGAGAAGTTGCAAATTTACTGGAAAAAGTTTCAAATTTACAAGATTACAGTCGCTATTTTGAGAAAGTTGCAAATTTGTATATAGAAAAAAGTGTCTCAAATTTAATAGAAGAAAGCTGAAAGTTTGTGAGTAAAAAGTTGCAAATTTACAAGAACAAGTTGCACATGCACGAAAAAAGTAGCAAATAAAACTTGTTGCAAATTTATCAGAAAAGGTGTATATTTATAGAAAGAAGTTGCAAATTTAAAAGAAACTAGTGGTGAAGCTCCGCCCACTGAATATCCAACCTAACCAATAAGATTAAGGAGTCCACCTCCCCGAGCAGGTTTGTCTAAGCAATTCTGATTGGCCACATAGAGACCCAGACAGTGAGGACAGTGTTGTGGGCTGTGGAATGGCCTGTTGAATGTGAGAATGTGTAATGAACAAGAGGCATTCATTATAGATCACACACATCATTTATTCATCCGTCTGCTCTGTCTGTCTGTCAACATGCCTGTGATCCGCCGTCTGTGTCTCCGTGTGTAGGTATGTGATTCTGTGTTCAAAGACGTCGCTCGGTGCCTTCCTTCACACTTCTTCGCATACGTGGATTTCCCCGATGAAACATTTGAGGTCTAAAAGTATTTTATTGGAATAAAATATTCAAATACAGCAGAACCATCATTGTTTGCTTGCTGTACTCATACTAGGCGTTAGCTTCAGAGCTAACAGTGCTACTATGAATGAATGAATGAATGAATGAATGAATGAATGAATGAATGAATTTATTTCGGATGGCGCAGTGGTTTAGCACTGTGGCAGCACAGTTTTACCCTCGGCCGGGGGACCGCGGGGATCATGAGATCGTGGGTTCGATCCCAGCCCCCGACCAACAGTGAGCTGTGTGGAGTTTGCATGTTCTCCCCGTGTTGCGCGGGTTTACTCCGGGATTTCTCCGGTTTCCTCCCGCACACCAAAACATGTAGGTTTAGGGCGCTCGCGCACGCAGCGACCAGCAGCCGGTGGCTTGTCACCAGACTGCAAACCAAATCTACCTACGGGTACAAATAAGTAACAAAAAAAAAAAAAAAAAAAAATTACAGGTTAAAAGAAACTGTATAATATAACAACAAGGTCAAATTAGACAAAGACTCCTTCTACTATACAATTCCACGTGAGTTATCCGAAATGGGTGATGGCTGAAGCCGCAGCTTATATTGCCCACCCATATTCCATCCAAGAATTCAAAGGAGAAAAAAGAGAAAACAAGACAAGAGCGATTACAATTTAAAACTAGGCTAAGACAAAATATGACTGAGAGAAAAAGAAAACTGAGCTAGTCTAAGTTAAGCGGTTACTATTCAAAAACAAATCTAAGACATAGTGTCACAGAGAAAAAAGAAAAACTAAGCTATAACACAACACAGGCTGGAAATGTCAATCCTTATGTGAGTTTACATGTCGTCTTGTAAATATGTTTGGAGTATTTCTTCCTTTAGTTTTTGTTTAAATTGTCCAAGCTTTGTACATGATTTTAATTCAGGTCCAAAATCGTTCCATAATCTGACACCTTGCACTGAAATACAGTGTTGCTTGGTAGTTGTTCTCACTGTAGGCTTTTGAAATATACATGTTCCTCTGAAGTGATATCGTTTCTCCCTTGTTTGGAACAACTTTTGGATATTTGCGGGCAGTGATAGATTCTTCACTTTGAACATTATTATTGCGGTTTTAAAGTCGATCAGATCTTTCAACTTGAGAGTTTTTTGTTTAAGAAAAAGTGGGTTTGTTGGTTCCCTGTAAGCTGCTTTGTTGATTATTCTAATAGCTCTCTTTTGAAGCATAGAGAGTGGATATATGTTTGTTTTATATGTATTTCCCCATACTTCATTACAATATGTCATGTATGGGAGTATTAATGAATGATACAAGGTGTATAGTGTGGGTTGATTCAGCAAATTTTTCACTCTGTGTAATATTGCAATTGATTTGGATACTTTACCTTTTATATAATTAATATGTGGCTTCCAACACAGTTTGTTATCAATTATTACTCCAAGGAATTTAGTTTCGGATACCCTTTCAATCTCTACACCATTTACACTGAGTTTGGGTACTGGGTAGTTGTGATGGTTGTTAAAGACTATAAATTTTGTCTTGCTTAAATTGAGCGTTAATTTGTTTGAATCAAACCACAGTTTCAGCTTTCCTAATTCCTTTCCGAGTGTATCCAGAAGTTGTTCCAAGTTGTTTCCACTGCATAGCAGGTTAGTGTCATCAGCAAACAATATTAAGTCCATTTTTTCTGAAACTTTACATATATCATTTATATACATATTGAATAATAATGGTCCCAAAACTGAACCCTGTGGGACTCCACAGGTGACCTTCAGTAGCTCTGAGTTTTTGTTGTTAATACATACAAACTGATATCTATTCTTTAAGTAACTTCTTAACCAGGACAGTGCTACCCCTCTGATACCACAATTTTGTAGTTTCTTTAATAATAGATTGTGATCTACTGTATCAAATGCTTTTTTAAGATCCAGGAATACTCCAACTGAATACTCTTTATTTTCAATGGCTGTTGATATTTTTTCTGTAAATTCCATTAAGGCATATGCTGTTGTCCTTTTGTGTCTGAACCCATATTGCTGCTCACACAATAAATCATTCTTCAGTATGAAGTTGTCAATTCTCTCATAGAATATTTTTTCAAGTATCTTGGAAAATTGCGGTAATAGTGAAATTGGTCTGTAGTTGGAGAGTTCCCCTCTGTCGCCTGTCTTGTAAATCGGAATTACTTTAGCTATTTTCATTGCATTGGGAAATATACCTGATTGGAGAGACAGGTTACAGATATACGTCAGTGGTTTCACTATGCATTCGATAACAGTTTTGACTAGTAGCATATCAATACCATCGCAGTCAGTAGATGTTTTACTTTTGAACGATTTAACAATTTCAATGACCTCTCTTTCGTCTGTGTTCTTTATGAAGATGGTGTCTTTTACAGCAGTGTTATTGCATATTGAATCACCTGTTGGCACCGTAGTGGGTATTTCTCGGGCCAGTTTAGGTCCAATGTTAACAAAAAAATTATTAAATTCATCTGCAGGTGAAGCTATATTCACATTCGGAGTCGATTTATTATTTTTTGGAGTGTTAGTTGGGTAGCTGGTATTTCTGCTTTTATTTCCAAGGATACTGTTGATTATTGTCCATGTATTTTTAATATTGTCTTTGTTTTTTTCCAGTTCTTTACTGTAATAGTCTCTTTTACTACATCTTATTATATATGTTAACTTATTTTTGTATGTTTTATACCGCTGCTCTGCTTCTTTTGTCCTTTTCTTTATGAAAGCTTTATATAATAAATTTTTCTTTTTACACGCCTTTTGTAGTCCTTTGGTTAGCCATGGTTTGTCAGTAAATTTGTGTTTAAGCTTTTTTTTAACTAATGGGCAGTTTTTTTCATAAAGAGTGGTTACAATGTTTGTAAATGTGTCATAGGCTTCATTTACATCTGATACATAGACTTCTGTCCAGTCTTGCTTCAGCAAGTCCTCTTTAAAAGAACTGATTGCGTTTGGTGATTTGTGTCTGAACGATTTTGAGATTTTTTCTGGGTTGGGCCCCGTGTGGCCATGGATAAGTGCAAAGATTGGCAAGTGGTCGCTTATATCATTTATCAATAATCCACTTTCTATTTTCTTGTCGAGAACATTGACAAACAGGTTGTCAATAAGTGTAGCAGAGTGAACTGTGATTCTACTGGGATGTGTTATTGTGGGATATATTGTGGGATATATTGTTCATATACTATGAACTTAGCTTAGCGAGCACAGTTTTTATTGTTATTTTATTGAAATTCCAATCATTCCATTAGAGATCCCTGTTCCCACCTGATTCACTAATCCACAGTTGACAATATATCTTGCATCATTCTGGCTTACTTTGTTATATCTTTGCTCTGATAATAGGTAGCTAGATTGCTAGCATTAGCTTTGCTAGCAAGTCAGAGTCGGTCTACTGCATTGCACTAGCTTAGGTGTCAAATTCATGGTGATTTTCTCTATAGTCTGTTTACCCAAACTGGAAATCCTTGTTCATCTACTAACACCTAACCATATATGTCATTCTTAGACTTTTTTTTTTTTAGCTTATTTTGCTATGATTATTTTCAGTTAGGGCTTGGTGATACACCAAATATATTCATTATATTGATACATTCTACTATGCCCGATGCATAAAATGTCTTTATCGCTGATATCGAGTTAAATTGTCATGGCAGTGTAAGCTGTCAGCATTTATTTGTCTGGTTGAAGTTCAGCTTCTCTCTCCTCTCACACAGCTGCACTCAGTCGCTCCCCCTCCTCCCTGTGCTGTGTTTCATATCAGGGTCATTGCCAGGTCTGTTTTTTTCCTGCAATTTTTTTCTTTAGAACCTGCTTCTCTTGAGCCTGTTTTCGTGGAGCATAGACACTTGTTTTTTATGCACAGTCTGGCAACATTGGCAGAGTGTGGGGAAAGGGAAAAAAAATGAAATGACACACACACCAGCTGCAATGGAAGCAGTTTAGTTAGTTAAAGAGTCTGTGACATAATTCAACTAAGACATCATTAGAAAGAAGAACTACTGTGTTTTTATTCTGTGTAGACAAAAAAAAATCAATAAAATTTTGTTTCCATATACTACCATAAACTACATCGTGATGCAGAAGATTGCGATGTTCATTTGTTGAAATTGGGTCAAACGCCGGTGCCATTTTGTGGCATAATGAGGTGAACCAAAGATGTAAACAAGCATGGCTGAGTACACTGAAGCGGGGGAAGTTGTGAGCGATTTCACTGAAGATTTGAGCGATTTGTCGATAGTTTTTGAGGAAGAAGCAAGATCGAGTGATGAAGAAGAGCAAGTTGGTTCTAACGAAGGACTGCAACCCTATTTATTTGAACCATATCATTCAGGAAGCGATGTTTCAGAGGATGAAGGGTCCGACGGTGAAGGGTTAGAGATGGACATCGGTTGCCTCCAAAACACTGAATGGTAATATACAGAAAGATGTAAATTTCCCCAATCAGGTGTTCGGGGAAATAAAAAAAAAAAAGAAAAAAAAAAAGCTCACATATTCAGTTTCGGTAGGCAATGAGATTTATAAAAATGAAAACTGAAAAAAGAAATATAATGTTTTTTTAACACAAAATCATTCCATTTGGAGTAAAGTCAACACTCGGCTTCAAAATTCATAGGGGAGGATTTTACTTTCAGCGGAAAAAAAACATACTAAAATCACAATCACCTTATGTGGAAAAAACAAATCAACTACACAAACTCTTTTCCGGGCGAGTTTTGACACTGTTGCTTCTCTGCGCTGTTTTGATATGTTGATATCGTCTTGAGCTGTGGGTTTTCTTTTGAAAACCATAGGTATGGCAGTCGGTTTTAGAACCCGTTTGTAATGAACTTTCAAGCCTAAAGATTCCTGTATAGCAGGCGCCTCCTCAAAACTGTCTGCAGTGAAATGATCGCTACAGAGTACAGAAGATGGTGTTGGTTGCCATTTGTCCCTTGTTCTCTGTACTTGCTTCGCCCATTTTTTAAGAAGATCTGGATTAAGTTATTCCCATGCCAATGACATCTGACGTAGGGCAGTGCCTATCTCCGTTTCGGGACCCTAGGCCACACAGCTACTGTAAGTAGTGAAAGCTACAGTGGGGGGGTCAGTCCTCTGGTAGTTCTGCATGTTAACTTTCCTTTCCCGGTTCTATTATGCTGAGCACCAAGCTAGAAGGCGGAAAGTACCATTTTTACCTGGTCTTTGGTATGACCCGGCCAGGATTTGAAACCCTGCCTCCCGATTGTGGAATGGATGCTCTACCAACTAGGCCACCACTCCGGTTTATGGAAGCAGACTTGAACAAAATAATTTTGAGGAGAAAAAAGCACCAGCTCCATTATCTCAGAATCAGAATCAGAATCAGGTTTATTGCCATTGTTCATGTAGTACACAAACTAGGAATTTGTCTCGGTACAATGCTGCAACATTAAACATGATAAGATAAGAGAAATAAACTATACATGTAATAAAGTGTAGGATAAGATTAAGTGATACTGGTCAACAGTTAAAATATATATTAGCCAGCAGCAGATACTGTGGAGAACTATATAGTGCAGTCGGTAATGCAGGAAGAAAACAGTGATGATTGACATGAGTCTGGTTGAGCTGCTGTACATGGTGCACGAGAGTCAATAAGTCACTTAGTGTTCAGCAGTCTAATGGCAGAGGGGAAGAAGCTGTTCATGTGACGGGAGGTTTTAGTCTGGATGGACCGAAGTCTTCTACCAGAGGGGAGGGGGGCAAACAGTACGTGACCAGGGTGTGAGGGATCGGCTATGATCCGGCCAGCACGCCTCCGGGTCCTGGAGATGTACAGATCCTGGAGAGATGGGAGCTTGCAGCCGATCACCTTCTCAGCAGTGCGCACGACGCGCTGCAGCCTTAGTCTGTCCCTGGCAGTGGCTCCTGCGTACCACACGGTTATGGAGGTGGTGAGGATGGACTCGATGATGGCTGTGTAGAACTGCACTAACATCTTGGTGGGTAGCTTGAGCTTCCTCAGCTGCCGCAGGAAGAACATCCTCTGCTGGGCTTTTTTGATGAGTGAGCTGATGGTCCGCTCCCATTTGAGGTCCCTGGTGATGGTAGTGCCTAGGAAGCGGAAGGAATCAGCAGTGGTGATGGGAGAGCCTGAGAGGGTGAGGGGGGGCAGAGGAGTAGTGACTTTCCTGAAGTCTACAATCATCTCCACTGTCTTCAGAGCGTTCAGCTGCAGGTTGTTATTGCTGCACCAGGTCGCCAGCTGGGCCACCTCTCTCCTGTAGGCGGACTCGTCGCCGTTGGAGATGAGCCCGATGAGGGTGGTGTCGTCCGCAAACTTGATCAACTTGACAGACTGGTGGCTGGAGGTGCAGGAGTTGGTGTAAAGGGAGAAGAGTAGGGGGGAAAGTACACAGCCCTGGGGTGATCCGGTGCTGATGCTAGTATAGTCTGAGACAGTCTTTCCCAGCCGCACATGCTGCCTCCGGTCCGTCAGGAAGTCGATGATCCACCTGCAGAGGGAGTCAGGCACGTTGAGCAGGGACAGCTTGTCCCGGAGCAGAGCGGGGCGGATGGTGTTGAATGCGGAGCTGAAGTCCACAAACAGGATCCTGGCGTAGGTTCCCGGGGAGTCCAGGTGCTGCAGGATGGAGTGGAGGGCCAGGTTGACTGCATCGTCTACAGACCTGTTGGCTCGGTAGGCAAACTGCAGCGGGTCCAGGAGAGGGGTGGTGATGGACTTGAGGTGGGACAGGACCAGGCGCTCAAAGGACTTCATGACTACAGAGGTGAGCGCTACAGGTCTGTAGTCATTAAGTCCAGTGATCCGTGGCTTCTTGGGGACAGGGATGATGGTGGAGGATTTGAGGCAGGATGGCACGTGGCATAACTTAAGGGAGGTGTTAAAAATGTCTGTGAATACAGGAGCCAGCTGTTTCGCACAGAGTCTCAGGGTGGAGGGAGACACGCCGTCTGGGCCGGGGGCCTTGCGCGGGTTCAGTCTGGAGAACTGTTTGAGCACATCCTGCTCACTGATGATAAGGGGAGGGGGGGAGGAGGGGGGGGGGTGCCTTAAATGAAGTAGGGAATGTGGAGGCTGTGGAGCTGGAGGGAGGGGGGGAGTTGGACACAGATGACGAGGTGTCAAAACGGGCATAGTGTTGGGACAGTCTCTGACAAAGGGCTTTGTCATCCTGACCTTTAGGAGCCTGAGGCCGATAGTTGGTGATCTGCCTCAGTCCTCTCCACACGGAAGCCGAATCATTAGCAGTGAACTGCTGCTGGAGTCTCTCTGAGTACACAGATTTAGCCCTCTTCAGCTCTCTGTTAAACCGGTATTTAACCTCCCTGTAGCAGTCCCTGTCTCCACTTTTCAGCGCTGCTTCCTTCTCCTTCCTGATCTGTCTGAGCTTAGCTGTGAACCAGGGTTTGTCATTAGAGTAACTCACCCTGGTGCGTGATGGAAGAATGTTCTCTTCACAAAAGTGGATATATGAGTTCACAGTGTCCGTGTACTCATCCAGATCATGCGTGGCTCCTTTAAGCATGCCCCAGTCAGATATTTCCATGCACGTTTCCAGCTTCTCCTCAGCATCACTGGTCCGTATCTTCGTAGTGCTCACAACAGGTTTAGTGAGCTTCAATCTCTGTCTGTATGTGGGAATGAGGTGAACCATCACGTGATCAGATAATCCCAGCGCAGCTCGAGGGACAGCGCGATATGCGTCTTTCACTGTGGTGTAACAGTGATCCAGTGTGTTTAATCCTCTGGTGGGGCATTTAATAAACTGTTTGTAGCGGGGGAGATCGTGGCTCAGATTGCACTGATTAAAGTCGCCAGCCACAATAATCAGCGAGTCTGGAAAACTCCGCTCTGTGTGTTGAATGTGATCCGCGAGCACGCGCTGAGCTTCGCGCGTGTCCGCGTCGGGAGGGGCGTACACAGCGATCATTATAAAAGAAGCAAACTCCCGCGGGGAATAGAAGGGCTTGCAATTGATAACAAGAAATTCCAAGGCAGGAGAACAGTGTTTGGAAATTACCGTTACATCAGAGCACCAGCTACAGTTGATGTAGAAGCAGACACCGCCTCCCGTGGTCTTGCCGGAAAGCTCTGTGTCACGATCAGCACGGAAGAGCTGAAAGCCGTCGAGGCGCAGCGCGCTGTCCGGTTTATTTTCCCGGAGCCAGGTCTCAGTAAAGCAGAGGACAGCTGAGGAGGCGAGGTCCTTAAAACGCATCAGCAGTCTCAGTTCATCCACCTTGTTAGAGAGAGAGTTGGTATTGGACAGAAATATGCCAGGCAGCGCCGTTCGCGAGCCTCTCCTGCGAAGTCGTACGAGAGCGCCCGCTCGTCTTCCTCTCTTCCGCCGTCTCACTTTCCGAGCCAAACAATAAACCAGATCGGCGGCAGGGGCTAGAAAAACTGGGAGG
The DNA here is from genome assembly GCA_020510985.1 of Pholidichthys leucotaenia. Taxonomy (NCBI): domain Eukaryota; kingdom Metazoa; phylum Chordata; class Actinopteri; order Cichliformes; family Pholidichthyidae; genus Pholidichthys; species Pholidichthys leucotaenia. The sequence goes on along the minus strand of CM035844.1, from coordinate 331,088,273 downwards.
AGGTCCGTGGGGGTCAAAGTCCTGATATTTAAAAGTTCTTCACGGGTATAAGTGCAAGCAGACACACAATTGACAAACAAAAACAAACAAAGAGCGCAGCGAAGCACCATGTCGACCGCTGTGGGCGCCATCATCTGGCAGTGGTTCGGAGTTCAGAAGGTGGGAACTGAACAAAATACAGTTTTATGCAAATTATGTCACAAAGCCATTGTCTTTAAAGGTAGCAGTACCACTAATTTGTTTCACCACTTGAGATGTCATCCACTATAATATGAAAAATGCATTAAAGTCTGCTCTCAACATCCCAGGTAGCCCCTACAAGTAAATAAATAAATAAAGGAACAAAGCTCTAAGAAAAGAACTATATGGCTTCTTCATTTGGAAGATTTATCAAATGAAAGTGCAAAATAGAAAGAGATCACAACTGCCAAAGACATGGCCCTTATTGTTAATAACATGACCAAACAGAAAAAGTGGATTTTGATTTACTATATGGTTTTAAAATATCTTTCTCTAGAATTGTTGCTTAATGTATTTTTTTTATGTTGAGTCCCTTTTTTGTTTTGGTTGTATTGATTTTATTACAGGCCATAACAGAAAAGCCTACCATTATTTATTCTGATTTGTTGCAAATTTATGAGTGGGGTTTCCTGACCGGTTCAATAAAGTTTGCTAAATTTAACTTGACCCCCCCACCTCCTTTTTGTATGCATTTTTTAAAAAAAAAAAGCAATACACAGGTCTGTTTTTATTATCATGCCGGTGTCATTTTATGCAAAGGTTTTTACATTTACATTTATACAGTGGTTCGGAAGTGATCTCAAGATATTGACATATACTGTATAAGGTCGATATTTATATTTTGCCAGGTAATTTAATTAACTGCAATGCTGTTGATACCATCTAACTGCAATGCTCCTGCACTGTGTATATAATTGTGTACATATGTAAGATAAGATAAGATAAGCCTTTATTAGTCCTACAATGGGGAAATTCCATATGTATATTTATTTACTGCTTTGGCTAACCTTATCTTATTATGTTATTTACTCTGAGTGCTGCTATCCCTGTGCTGCTGCAGTCCTGGAATTTCACCATTGTGGGACTAATAAAGGCTTATCTTATCTTATCTTATATTGTGTATTGCAATAAAACCCAAAATGTATTGCAATACATATTAAAAGCCATATCGCCCAGCCCTATTATCAGCAGGTGATTTGTTATTTTTTAGTAAGGAGGATGGGGGGTATTTATTAATTTAACATGAGGTACAAATCTATAAATGTAAACTAGGTACACATTCGCATGAATAAAGGTGCAATGATAAAAGATGTCAGTTTAAAAATTTAAAAAGTTGCAAATAATTTAATTACACAGAATAAAAATTTAACCAGCATCCAGATGACCCTTGCAAATTTACAAGAAAATGTCATGCATGACCCTCCGAGGCAGGAAACAAACTCACGCGTTTAACTACAGTGAGGCAATTTATTGGCGCAAACAAACATGACAGTCAAAAATAAACTGTGCAGGCAGACGTAGACAAAAATGCAACAAAGAACACTTACACAGATGCAGTAGAGCTGCGAGCACTCTGGAGAGACGGAGGGGGAGATAGACGGTGGAATGTAGTCTAATCTGAACATTAGCGTGGCTGCGACAAATACCGGGTGAACAGACAGGGTTTAAATACATAACCGTGATGGGACACAGGTGCGCGAGTTGAGCTGGGGGGCACAGATTACTAACTACCCTCAGCTGCTGGAAAAGAGACACAGTGGCTGAAGAGCTGAGGGCAGACAGAGAGAGAGAGAGAGAGAGAGAGAGAGAGAGAGAGAGACTTTGACTTTTATAAAAGGCTTTATTGTACATTTCAAGAATGCAAAAAGACCAATATCACTGGCCCAAGTGTGTCACATCTCAAAAGTGCAAACATAACTCATCCCCCTGACCCACAGAGCACAAAACGTTCCCTACAGTCCATCTATTGATGAATGCCTCCAAATTGCCACCATTTGATAGTAAGAGATTTTGATTTTTAAAAGATCTTTAATAAACACACTTGTCCATCAGTCAATACAATTTCTATATCATGCTATGTTACACAGAAAATTAATCCCCCAAAAAACGCCCAAAAAAAAGCTGTCCATCATGAACTGAACAGAGGACATTCTCCAGGGACCAGAGGGTCCTGAAACCTTCCACATCCCCATTCCCCATAAAAAACTGAAAGTCCAGCCTGATTCTGGCTTTAAGTAGCCTCACAAATAAAATTTTGACATCAACATCACTCTCAACATTCTCAAGTTTTCTTCTCCGGCTTACATAGATAGCCAACTTTGCCTGCCCTAAAACAAAGTTCAGTAGTTGACACTTCTGCTTAAAACGACGATTGTACATAAAACCACAAATGAAAACCTGCTTAGAGAAAACTTCCTTAAAAATATGAAAAAGTTCTGTGAGAAGTTCAAAGAGGCCACTCAGGCGCTGACATTCAATAAAACAATGAAAAACAGTCTCCCTAGAGGAACAAAAAACACACTGATCACTGACACTGCTGTTAATCACAGAAACAAAAGCATTGACTGCTATAATACCATGCAAGACCCTCCACTGTAAGTCTCCATGCCTCTTAGGGAGAGGGGCTTTATAAAGAGCCCTCCAGGCAGGCCGATGCCCTTTTCCTAGTTTAAAATAGGCTCTCCAAGGAGTGTCCACACAGGTGTTCAATCTGTCCTTGTTGAGTGCCATCACCACCAGTCTGTAGAGAGCCTTACCACTGGCTCCTCCAAAGTCCACACCAGTGGGAGCACAGAATGCCAGTAAGGAGCAAGGAGCGACGTCAAAGTCCATATAGAGCGTGAGAGAGGGAAAGGGGTCAGTGCTTTCCGGCTGCAGCGTGCCATTGCTAAAGTCCAAGAGTAGGGAGTGCTCAAGTCCATGAAGCTCCTGTTTCCAGTGTGCAAGAAGACCATCGATGAAACGATTCGACCTGACACCAAGATGAGCTGCTAAAGCTGAGGCGTTGTTGAGGCCAGGACCAGCCAGTTCCACCACTTGCTTCAGAGTGAGAACGTTCCTGGAACACAGCCTATCAAGGAAGGTCCTTCCAACTCCCGGCAGGACACCAAGGCGACCACCAAAAACCAGCGGCTCCCTCAACAACCAGTAGAGGGAATCGCATGGCCCTCTTTGTTTTTTAAAAAGAGTCCACACTGAAAAGAGACTGCGGTAAAAACTGGGTAAAGACAGTGCATTAGAGTTCTTAAAATCCATTAAAAACACAGGGAGGTCTAGCCCAAGCCCAAGGACTCTCTGTAAAATAACACAGGCCAAAGGCCTCCATACCAGGTCCTGGGGGCCCGTCAGCAGTCTCTGTATGAAAGTCAGTCTAAAAGCAGCACCTCTACTAGCTAAATGAATCACTCCTTGCCCCCCCTCCTCTTTGGGAAGAAATAACAGGGCTTGAGGAACCCAGTGGAGTCCACCCCCCCAAAAAAAGTCCACCAAAACAGACTGAATTTTGGACAACAAACCAGCAGGGGGGTCCATGCACATGAGGCGGTGCCACAGGGATGAGGAAACAAGATTATTTAAAATGAGCACTCTTCCTCTAAAAGATATTCTTGGCATTAGCCACTTCCATTTGTTTAGTCTCCCGTTAATTTTCTCTATGACCCCATCCCAATTTTTTTGCTCAAACTGCTGATTTCCAATAAAGACACCAAGATACTTAAAACCTCCTTTTTTCCAAATCAACCCACCAGGCAGCGTAAGCTGATTTTCTAGTTTCTCCCCCACCATCAGAGCCTCGCTTTTTCCCCAGTTTATTTTTGCAGAGGAAAGTTGGCCAAAAAGATTGACACTCCTAACCAGAACGTCAATGTCACTCTGCTTATTTAGCAGAATGACTACATCATCTGCATAGGCCGACAGCTTGAACGTGGTGTCACAGCCAGGAAAAGTGACTCCTGATAGGTCCCTTCTCAGGCAGTGAAGCAAAGGCTCTATGGCGAGGGAGTACAGCATCCCTGAGAGAGGGCAGCCCTGCCGAACCCCCCTCTGGACTTTTAAAGGGGCAGACAGGCCCCCATTTATCTTCAGTACACTCTCAATGTCACTGTACAAGACCCGTATCCTGGCTATGAAGCCTGGGCTGAACCCAAAAGCTGTTAAAACTGTCCATAAATATTGGTGTTCAACCCGATCAAACGCCTTTTCCTGGTCAATTGAAATCAAACCAGTTTCTACCGCCAATGAACCAGAGACCTCCAAAATATCCCGAATTAAAGTGACGTTGTCACTAATCAGCCTGCCAGGCACACAGTAAGTCTGGTCTACATGAATGAGCTCGCTCATCACCTTTCTCAGTCTTCGGGCCAGAGCTTTTGAGAGAATCTTATAGTCTGTGCAGAGCAGAGAGACTGGCCTCCAGTTCTTTAGGCTCTGGAGGTCCCCCTTTTTCGGCAACAGTGTGATGATGGCCCTCCTGCAGGTCGTGGGTAGGGTCCCCCTTTCCAAGCTATCTTGGAGAACCTCCAGCAGGTCTGGACCAAGCAGGGGCCAGAATTCCTTAAAAAAGTCCACAGAGAGACCATCTATGCCTGGTGATTTTCCATTCTGGAGGCTCATTAGCGCCGTATGCAGCTCAGACAGAGACAGTGGAGCATCCAAGCCGGCAACAAGGTCCTCTGAGAGCACTGGAAGACCATCAAGGAAAACCTGGCCCAGTGACGTGTCCTCCCTCCACTCTGCTCTAAACAATTCACTGTAAAAGCTAGCAGCTTGTTTCCTGATCTCTGCTGCTGTGGAGATTGTTCTCCCGTCATCGCCCAACAAGGAGTGAATGAGCTTTCTCTGTCCATTTTTCCCCTCCAGTCCAAAAAAGTACTGGGAGGGCGAGTCCATCAGAGCTACATCCATGTAGCGCGAGCGGACCAGAGCACCCTGTGCGGTGACCCCTAGCAAGCTAGCCAAGGCTGACCTTTTTGACTTAAGAGCCTCTAAGTGCTCCTGTTTTCCGGTAGAACTGAGTAACTCCTCTAGCTCTACCACCTCAGTCTCCAGAACTTTCAAGGATTGGGTCAAGCTACGAGTGACATTTTGAGTGTACTGTTGGCAGAATTGTTTTATCTGTGCCTTACCAAAATCCCACCACATTTGGAGAGAACTAAAAGAAGATTTTTGTTCCCTGTGTGACTTCCATACATCATGAAAAACTCCCTTAAAAAACACATCATTTAAAAGTGTATTATTAAAATGCCAAAAAGCACTCTTACACTTTACATTTTCAATGAAAACAGAACAAATCAGCAGGCAGTGATCAGTGAAACCAACAGGACAGATACAACTATTTTTAAAAACACTCATTTGGTGTTTAAAACCATAGAAACGGTCTAACCTGGCCATAGATAAGAGGTTATCTTTAGCATGGCTCCAGGTGTACTGCCTCTGGTCCCCATGATGTGATCTCCACACATCGGCCATTTCATGTGCCTTCACTAGTTCCCTCAGCCTATTGGCAGAAGCAGGGTGAGGTTCCTGATGGTTCCTGTCCAGTCTGTGGTTTAATGTACAGTTAAAATCACCCCCCAGAAATAAAAAACTATTTGGATTACAGGATCTAACCGTATCTGATAGCATATTAAAGACCCTGATCCTTTCTGCTCTCTGGGTTGGCACATACACGTTTATAAGAACCAAGTTTACGTTTTCAAGCTGTACCTTTAGCAAGAGTACATGTCCTTTCACCACCTCTTCTACCTCATAAGAGACAGGCACACAACCCCGAGAGAAAAGTACAGCCACCCCTCCACTATTATTGGATTTGTGGCTAAAAAAAATGCAGCCATCCCACTCTTTTCTCCACTGGCACTCAATGTCTACAGTGCTGTGAGTCTCCTGGACCATCAGCACGTCAAGTGCCTTTAAATTAAAAAGCTTGTATAAAGAGGCCCTTTTTACATCATCCCTGGCCCCGTTTATATTAAGAGTGCCAATTCTAAGGTGGGGCATTAAAAAGGATAAAAATAAGGTACAGTAAAAAAACACACACATAGCATAAAAGGGAAGAAACAAACTAAGAGTCAACATGACTGTTAGAAATTTGTGATTTCAGTTTGACAACCAGTTTCTTTAAACGAAAAATTTCCTGATCAGTAAAAGTCTCATTCCCATCATTCGGTTTCATCAGCTTGCGAGCTGATGCCACAAATAACTCCAGATCTGGAAAGTAATTTTCCACTTTCACAGCTCTGCTCCCCTTAGTCACCTGGAGAAATTGTCTAATTTTAGTAAAACAATAGGAGCTTTGCTCCTCCTGCGTCTGCGTCTGCATCAGTTCAGACTCATCTCCACTTTCGTCAGAAGCGCTCTCATTCACTAAATCTAAATTCCCAACCCTACTAGATTTAGCAGAGCTCTGCAAGTTTTCCGCACTTTTCCTTTTTTGTGCAGCTTTAAAAGGATCCTCTTCAACAAAACTACATTCCTGCATTTCTTCATGAAACGCAACGTTTGTCATGCAGTGTTTGCTCTGTGTGTCCGCTACAGCGTCAAACCGCTCCTCCCCCGCCTGCAAAGTCTGTTCATTCACGTTCCTTTGTTTAACTGCACTTTTACTTACACCCTCCACCTGTTTACCCCGGGCGACAGGCTCGTCACAATGATCAGAGCTGCCGCCAGACAGAAATTCCCCACCATCACTGTTTGGGGGGACAACTACCGCGCCCGCGGCCCCCAGCAGGCGGCCGCGCCCCCAGCACAAGCGGACGCGGACGCGGACGCGGACGCGGACGCGGACGCGGACGCCCCCGCAGAAGTAGAAGCGGACGCAGTCGCGGCCACGACCGCCCCAGCAGAAGCGGGCGCCGCAGCGGCATCCGCCGCACCACATGTAGCGCTACCCTCCGGACCACCAGAAACAGCGGCGTCACCTTTCTTACCGCCAGTGCTCTTTGTGTTCGCCTTTTCAGGACATGACCTAATAAGATGGCCTTCTGCGCCACACGCAAAACACTTCATGGTTTCAGATGTTGCAAACACCAAGTAGCTAAAGCCATCAATCCTGAAATTAAAAGACGCGTTCAGTTCAGCAGAGCTGTCTTTCAACACCATGAAACACTGCCTCCTATGACATACAACATGCTTCAGCAGGGGTGATTTACTACCCAGAGAGACCATTCTGATAGGGGACACAACCTGGCCAAAACGGGACAACTCTCTAATCAGCTGATCATTTTTAACGAAAGGAGGAGCGTTTGAGATGGTGATCCTCCTAGACGGATTCGCCAGCGGTAAAACGGGAGTAAAAGTGTCACCTATGACCACTCCCTGTGCCACCACCTGATCAGCTTTCTCAGTCGAATCCAGAAAGATCACAATTGCGCTGTTCATCCTCGATGCTGATTTTATGCTGCCATGCCCAACCACCTGTCCTACAGCGAGGCTGGCCTCCTCCACAGAACAGGGAACTGTCGGGAGGATTCTCACACCATGACGCCGGGTTAAGCGCTCAAACTCCACACCACCATCAATCACCGGCATGATGCCGGCCGGGAAAAACCGGCAGCAGAAGCTACCGTTCCCCAACACACTCACTCCAACACTCACACCCCAGCACACACACACTCAACCCACTATATTAAACACACACACCTCAAACACACAAGATAGAGAAAAAGTTAGAAAATACAAAGTTTAAAGTACTCACTCGACACCACTCCACACCCCTGCTCCCACAAACGCCCACGCATGCGCACGAGAGAGAGAGAGAGAGAGAGAGAGAGAGAGAGAGAGAGAGAGAGAGAGAGAGAGAGAGAGAGAGAGAGAGAGAGAGAGAGAGAGAGAGAGAGAGAGAGAGAGAGAGAGAGAGAGAGAGAGAGAGAGAGAAAAGACAAGAGGCAAAAAAGGAACATAATTACTCAGCTCATAACCAAACACAGACTGCGAGGGAAAAGGGCAGAAGAAGGGAAGGTCTGGTGAGAAAGGGAAAGACTCTGTCACACCTCAAACAAGTATACAAACACTAACAACAAACAATCAAACTTGGAAATAAAGTGAGGATCTGAACTCAGGGAAAATCTGAGTTCAGATACATGACAGAGCTGCCCCCTCAAGGGGTGTACACCAGACACCCCCCAGGTAACATCAAAAAAGGAACCCCCCTCCCCCCCCAAAGAAGGAGTACAGCAAAAATCACCCCGGGAGGGAGGTGGGGGGAAGATGGCTAGGAGGGAAAAACAAACCATTTCAAACACTCACACCTGCGCCCCGGCAAACACCTAAGCCCCCACAGTCCTAGGGCTCCAGGGTTCAGGTGGCCGGCCAGAGTCCCAGGCCCAGCAGATGGTCCACTGAATAGAGTCAGGTGGCCTGCCGGAGAAAATGGGCCACCCGACCCAGAGACCCAGTCCTTCGGGCGGCCGGCCAGTGTTGTTGAGCCATCAGGACCGGAAGGGTGAGCGAGGAGGCAGCTTACCCACCGGGAGGCTTAAAGGTGGGTGGCCGGACCAGAGGAGGGAAACCCCAACGGTGCCCGGTGGCGGGGGTGAGTGGACCACGACGATGCCCTGCAGAGGAGGAAGATGCACCCTGAAGGCCTCGGCATCCTCAGGCTGGCCAGCGGCACCATCAGTGGTCCCGGCTTGGGACTCGGCAGCACCCGCGGTGGGACCTTGCTGGACCACGGCTGCACCCATGGTGGACCCCGGCTGGGCAATGGCTGCACCCATGGTGGACTACGGCTGGGCCAACACTGCCTTAACGGTGGACCAGCCGACCCGCGTGAGCATCCTAGCTAGGAGGCGGTAAATCACAGGCACCCTGGGCTGGAACTGAGCACCCATGACGACCTACACAGTGGGGAAAGCAGGACCTGAGGTAACCTCCAGTGGCGAGCCTGGATCCTCGGACATATCCGGCGGTGTTAGGTTCTCTCCAGCAACCCTGGGAGAGGACTCAGACAGAGGACAAGGAGAGGAGAGGTCAGGGTCGCCGGCAGTGGCGGAGCCTGGTGAGGCGAGCTCAGGTGCAGCGGGCGGCTGCACCTGGCTCTCCTCACCAAGAGCCAGGCAAGAATGCTCTCGTATAAAAAGGAGAAAGTCAAAAGAGAGCACTTGCCTGAGCTTGCGCTCCACCATCGTCCAGGACTCTGACGATCCAGGCGATGTATTCTTGGGCTTGGCCCCCTGGAGGATCAGCTCAGGCGTTGACACTGTCACGGCAGCCTCTGCAGCAGGTGTGATGGTCTTTGCAGTCTCCAGGATCCCAGGTGAAGGGGACCACGCAGGTGACTTCTCTGGCGTGGCGGCTGGGACGCGGCTCACCATAGACGCTGGAGCTGGACTTTCCAGATCCACAGCCTCCTCCATCATCCGGCGGTTTTGTTCTGGGGCCGGCGGACACTCAAAAGGGATAGGCGGAGACATGGAAAGGACTGGTGAGAGGAGAGTGGCTGCAGCAGGTGGAGAGGTCTCTGGGGACTGCACACACAGAGACTCTCTACCAGGGATCAGGCAAGATATTTCATCATTAATAGAAGCAAAAAGGGAGGAAACTTGCCTGTTCTCCTGGTTAACGATGCTTCCTGCTGCAGCTGGCGAGGAGTCATTCCTATCCATGGCTGGGATGATTCTGGGCCCCCTGAGGATCGTGGAGGAGCCACCCCTCTGACCACGGGAACGGGAGTTGCCGGTGAAGAAATTAAACACCCCTTGGCAGCAGGAGGAAGCACTGGGGGGAATGGCCTCACAGTGGAAGTGGAGGAACGCTTGGCAGGCGGAACTGCCGGTGAAGAAAAAGAAGAATGAGAGTCTGCTGCGGGAATAGCCGGGCTTGGTGCATGGGAAACAGCTGCCAACGGGGTGGGGTAATTCTTCAGAAGGTCCGGGACTTGACGCTGCATCTGCTGTGAACCTGGCGACGGGTATTCTGGAGCCGGAGGTGAGGCGGGAGGACAGATGGCCGCAGGCTGTGGAGAGTGTCTCCGCTTCAGCTCCGTGGAGAACACGCCCCTTCCCAAGTCCGGAAATGCCTGCTGGAGTGCGCAGACCGAGGATAACAGCTCCGCGTATTGTGGATAATTCCAGAGTCTAGGATGCACCTCCAGAATACCCACAGCCCCATCCAGGCAGCTCCATTTCGCTCCTGGTCCGTGGGCTTCGCGGGCCTCATCCATGAAATCCCAGATGAACATGGCTGCCCACTCCTCCTCCATGCTGGGAGTCCTCGCTGCTGTCCCTCCTCTGCTTCAGCGAGGACAGCAAGCCGGAGACATGATGAGCTCCAACCAGGTAAGAGAAAAAGCATACAAAAATTAAAAAATGCCCCACTGCAGAAGCTGAGTTTAACTGGTCGCAGCCAACTGTCATGCACGCCCCTCCGGGGCAGGAAGCAAGCTTACGCGCTTAACTACAGTGAGGCAATTTATTGGTGCAAACAAACATGACAGTCAAAAATAAACTGTGCAGGCAGAAATGCAACAAAGAACACTTACACAGAGGCAGTAGAGCTGCGAGCACTCTGGAGAGATGGAGGGGGAGATAGATGGTGGAATGTAGTCTAATCTGAACATTAGCGTGGCTGCGACAAATACTGGGTGAACAGAAATACATAACCGTGATGGGACACAGGTGCACGAGTCGAGCTGGGGAGCACAGATTACTAACTACCCTCAGCTGCTGGAAGAGAGACACAGAGGCTGAAGAGCTGAGGGCAGAGAGAGATTTTGATTTTTAAAAGATCTTTAATAAACACACTTGTCCATCAGTCAATACAATTTCTATATCATGCTATGTTACACAGAAAATTAATCCCCCAAAAAACGCCCAAAAAAAAGCTGTCCATCATGAACTGAACAGAGGACATTCTCCAGGGACCAGAGGGTCCTGAAACCTTCCACATCCCCATTCCCCATAAAAAACTGAAAGTCCAGCCTGATTCTGGCTTTAAGTAGCCTCACAAATAAAATTTTGACATCAACATCATTCTCAACATTTTCAAGTTTTCTTCTCCGGCTTACATAGATAGCCAACTTTGCCTGCCCTAAAACAAAGTTCAGTAGTTGACACTTCTGCTTAAAACGACGATTGTACATAAAACCACAAATGAAAACCTGCTTAGAGAAAACTTCCTTAAAAATATGAAAAAGTTTTGTGAGAAGTTCAAAGAGGCCACTCAGGCGCTGACATTCAATAAAACAATGAAAAACTGTCTCCCTAGAGGAACAAAAAACACACTGATCACTGACACTGCTGTTAATCACAGAAACAAAAGCATTGACAGCTATAATACCATGCAGGACCCTCCACTGTAAGTCTCCATGCCTCTTAGGGAGAGGGGCTTTGTAAAGAGCCCTCCAGGCAGGCCGATGCCCTTTTCCTAGTTTAAAATAGGCTCTCCAAGGAGTGTCCACACAGGTGTTCAATCGGTCCTTGTTGAGTGCCATCACCACCAGTCTGTAGAGTGCCTTACCACTGGCTCCTCCAAAGTCCACACCAGTGGGAGCACAGAATGCCAGTAAGGAGCAAGGAGCGACGTCAAAGTCCATATAGAGCGTGAGAGAGGGAAAGGGGTCAGTGCTTTCTGGCTGCAGCGTGCCATTGCAAAAGTCCAAGAGTAGGGAGTGCTCAAGTCCATGAAGCTCCTGTTTCCAGTGTGCAAGAAGACCATCGATGAAACGATTCGACCTGACACCAAGATGAGCTGCTAAAGCTGAGGCGTTGTTGAGGCCAGGACCAGCCAGTTCCACCACTTGCTTCAGAGTGAGAATGTTCCTGGAACACAGCCTATCAAGGAAGGTCCTTCCAACTCCCGGCAGGACACCAAGGCGACCACCAAAAACCAGCGGCTCCTTCAACAACCAGTAGAGGGAATCGCATGGCCCTCTTTGTTTTTTAAAAAGAGTCCACACTGAAAAGAGACTGCGGTAAAAACTGGGTAAAGACAGTGCATTAGAGTTCTTAAAATCCATTAAAAACACAGGGAGGTCTAGCCCAAGCCCAAGGACTCTCTGTAAAATAACACAGGCCAAAGGCCTCCATACCAGGTCCTGGGGGCCCGTCAGCAGTCTCTGTATGAAAGTCAGTCTAAAAGCAGCACCTCTACTAGCTAAATGAATCACTCCTTGCCCCCCCTCCTCTTTGGGAAGAAATAACAGGGCTTGAGGAACCCAGTGGAGTCCACCCCCCCAAAAAAAGTCCACCAAAACAGACTGAATTTTGGACAACAAACCAGCAGGGGGGTCCATGCACATGAGGCGGTGCCACAGGGATGAGGAAACAAGATTATTTAAAATGAGCACTCTTCCTCTAAAAGATATTCTTGGCATTAGCCACTTCCACTTGTTTAGTCTCCCGTTAATTTTCTCTATGACCCCATCCCAATTTTTTTGCTCAAACTGCTGATTTCCAATAAAGACACCAAGATACTTAAAACCTCCTTTTTTCCAAATCAACCCACCCGGCAGCGTAAGCTGATTTTCTAGTTTCTCCCCCACCATCAGAGCCTCGCTTTTTCCCCAGTTTATCTTTGCAGAGGAAAGTTGGCCAAAAAGATTGACACTCCTAACCAGAACGTCAATGTCACTCTGCTTGTTTAGCAGAATGACTACATCATCTGCATAGGCCGACAGCTTGAACGTGGTGTCACAGCCAGGAAAAGTAACTCCTGATAGATCCCTTCTCAGGCAGTGAAGCAAAGGCTCTATGGCGAGGGAGTACAGCATCCCTGAGAGAGGGCAGCCCTGCCGAACCCCCCTCTGGACTTTTAAAGGGGCAGACAGGCCCCCATTTATCTTCAGCACACTCTCAATGTCACTGTACAAGACCCGTATCCTGGCTATGAAGCCTGGGCTGAACCCAAAAGCTGTTAAAACTGTCCATAAATATTGGTGTTCAACCCGATCAAACGCCTTTTCCTGGTCAATTGAAATCAAACCAGTTTCTACCGCCAATGAACCAGAGACCTCCAAAATATCCCGAATTAAAGTGACGTTGTCACTAATCAGCCTGCCAGGCACACAGTAAGTCTGGTCTACATGAATGAGCTCGCTCATCACCTTTCTCAGTCTTCGGGCCAGAGCTTTTGAGAGAATCTTGTAGTCTGTGCAGAGCAGAGAGACTGGCCTCCAGTTCTTTAGGCTCTGGAGGTCCCCCTTTTTCGGCAACAGTGTGATGATGGCCCTCCTGCAGGTCGTGGGTAGGGTCCCCCTTTCCAAGCTATCTTGGAGAACCTCCAGCAGGTCTGGACCAAGCAGGGGCCAGAATTCCTTAAAAAAGTCCACAGAGAGACCATCTATGCCTGGTGATTTTCCATTCTGGAGGCTCATTAGCGCCGTATGCAGCTCAGACAGAGACAGTGGAGCATCCAAGCCGGCAACAAGGTCCTCTGAGAGCACTGGAAGACCATCAAGGAAAACCTGGCCCAGTGACGTGTCCTCCCTCCACTCTGCTCTAAACAATTCACTGTAAAAGCTAGCAGCGTGTTTCCTGATCTCTGCTGCTGTGGAGATTGTTCTCCCGTCATCGCCCAACAAGGAGTGAATGAGCTTTCTCTGTCCATTTTTCCCCTCCAGTCCAAAAAAGTACTGGGAGGGCGAGTCCATCAGAGCTACATCCATGTAGCGTGAGCGGACCAGAGCACCCTGTGCGGTGACCCCTAGCAAGCTAGCCAAGGCTGACCTTTTTGACTTGAGAGCCTCTAAGTGCTCCTGTTTTCCTGTAGAACTGAGCAACTCCTCTAGTTCTACCACCTCAGTCTCCAGAACTTTCAAGGATTGGGTCAAGCTACGAGTGACATTTTGAGTGTACTGTTGGCAGAGTTGTTTTATCTGGGCCTTACCAAAATCCCACCACAATTGGAGAGAACTAAAAGAGGGTTTTTGTTCCCTGTGTGACTTCCATACATCATGAAAAACTCCCTTAAAAAACACATCATTTAAAAGTGTATTATTAAAATGCCAAAAAGCACTCTTACACTTTACATTTTCAATGAAAACAGAACAAATCAGCAGGCAGTGATCAGTGAAACCAACAGGACAGATACAACTATTTTTAAAAACACTCATTTGGTGTTTAAAACCATAGAAACGGTCTAACCTAGCCATAGATAAGAGGTTATCTTTAGCATGGCTCCAGGTGTACTGCCTCTGGTCCCCATGATGTGATCTCCACACATCGGCCATTTCATGCGCCTTCACTAGTTCCCTCAGCCTATTGGCAGAAGCAGGGTGAGGTTCCTGATGGTTCCTGTCCAGTCTGTGGTTTAATGTACAGTTAAAATCACCCCCCAGAAATAAAAAACTATTTGGATTACAGGATCTAACCGTATCTGATAGCATATTAAAGACCCTGATCCTTTCTGCTCTCTGGGTTGGCACATACACGTTTATAAGAACCAAGTTTACATTTTCAAGCTGTACCTTTAGCAAGAGTACATGTCCTTTCACCACCTCTTCTACCTCATAAGAGACAGGCACACAACCCCGAGAGAAAAGTACAGCCACCCCTCCACTATTATTGGATTTGTGGCTAAAAAAAATGCAGCCATCCCACTCTTTTCTCCACTGGCACTCAATGTCTACAGTGCTGTGAGTCTCCTGGACCATCAGCACGTCAAGTGCCTTTAAATTAAAAAGCTTGTATAAAGAGGCCCTTTTTACATCATCCCTGGCCCCGTTTATATTAAGAGTGCCAATTCTAAGGTGGGGCATTAAAAAGGATAAAAATAAGGTACAGTAAAAAAACACACACATAGCATAAAAGGGAAGAAACAAACTAAGAGTCAACATGACTGTTAGTAATTTGTGATTTCAGTTTGACAACCAGTTTCTTTAAACGAAAAATTTCCTGATCAGTAAAAGTCTCATTCCCATCATTCGGTTTCATCAGCTTGCGAGCTGATGCCACAAATAACTCCAGATCTGGAAAGTAATTTTCCACTTTCACAGCTCTGCTCCCCTTAGTCACCTGGAGAAATTGTCTAATTTTAGCAAAACAATAGGAGCTTTGCTCCTCCTGCGTCTGCGTCTGCATCAGTTCAGACTCATCTCCACTTTCGTCAGAAGCGCTCTCATTCAGTAAATCTAAATTCCCAACCCTACTAGATTTAGCAGAGCTCTGCAAGTTTTCCGCACTTTTCCTTTTTTGTGCAGCTTTAAAAGGATCCTCTTCAACAAAACTACATTCCTGCATTTCTTCATGAAACGCAACGTTTGTCATGCAGTGTTTGCTCTGTGTGTCCGCTACAGCCTCAAACCGCTCCTCCCCCGCCTGCAAAGTCTGTTCATTCACGTTCCTTCGTTTAACTGCACTTTTACTTACACCCTCCACCTGTCTACCCCGGGCGACAGGCTCGTCACAATGATCAGAGCTGCCGCCAGACAGAAATTCCCCACCATCACTGTTTGGGGGGACAACTACCGCGCCCGCCGCGGCCACCCCAGCAGAGGCGGCCGCGGCCGCCCCAGCACAAGCGGACGCGGACGCGGACGCGGATGCGGACGCGGACGCCCCCGCAGAAGTAGAAGCGGACGCGGCCGGGGACGCGGATGCGGCCGCAGTCGCGGCCACGACCGCCCCAGCAGAAGCGGGCGCCGCAGCGGCATCCGCCGCACCACATGTAGCGCTACCCTCCGGACCACCAGAAACAGCGGCGTCACCTTTCTTACCGCCAGTGCTCTTTGTGTTCGCCTTTTCAGGACATGACCTAATAAGATGGCCTTCTGCGCCACACGCAAAACACTTCATGGTTTCAGATGTTGCAAACACCAAGTAGCTAAAGCCATCAATCCTGAAATTAAAAGACGCGTTCAGTTCAGCAGAGCTGTCTTTCAACACCATGAAACACTGCCTCCTGTGACACACAACATGCTTCAGCAGGGGTGATTTACTACCCAGAGAGACCATTCTGATAGGGGACACAACCTGGCCAAAACGGGACAACTCTCTAATCAGCTGATCATTTTTAACGAAAGGAGGAGCGTTTGAGATGGTGATCCTCCTAGACGGATTCGCCAGCGGTAAAACGGGAGTAAAAGTGTCACCTATGACCACTCCCTGTGCCACCACCTGATCAGCTTTCTCAGTCGAATCCAGAAAGATCACAATTGCGCTGTTCATCCTCGATGCTGATTTTATGCTGCCATGCCCAACCACCTGTCCTACAGCGAGGCTGGCCTCCTCCACAGAACAGGGAACTGTCGGGAGGATTCTCACGCCATGACGCCGGGTTAAGCGCTCAAACTCCACACCACCATCAATCACCGGCATGATGCCGGCCGGGAAAAACCGGCAGCAGAAGCTACCGTTCCCCGACACACTCACTCCAACACTCACACCCCAACACACCCACACTCAACCCACTATATTAAACACACACACCCCAAACACACAAGATAGAGAAAAAGTTAGAAAATACAAAGTTTAACGTACTCACTCGACACCACTCCACACCCCTGCTCCCACAAACGCCCACGCATGCGCACGAGAGAGAGAGAGAGAGAGAGAGAGAGAGAGAGAGAGAGAGAGAGAGAGAGAGAGAGAGAGAGAGAGAGAGAGAGAGAAAAAAGGCGAGAGGCAGAAAAGGAACATAATCACTCACAGCTGATAACCAAACACAGACTGCGAGGGAAGAGGGCAGAAGAAGGGAAGGTCTGGTGAGAAAGGGGAAGACTGTCACACCCCAAACAAGTATACAAACACTCAAACTTGGAAATAAAGTGAGGATCTGAACTCAGGGAGAATCTGAGTTCAGATACATGACAGAAAAATGCTGAAAAGTTACAGGAAAAAAAAGCAAATTTTTAAGAAAAAAGTTGCAAATTTATGAGAAAAAAAGAGGAAAATTTACAAAAAAACCCCCCTTGCAAATTAATGAGAAAAAAGTAACAAATTTATGAGACAAAAGCAACAAATTCTCAGGAAAAAAAGTCCTATTTTGGGGGGGGTACAAATTTCTAAGAAGTTTTTACAGGAAAAAAATAAATAAAAATTTACAAGAGAAAAAAAAAATGTAAATTTATGAGAAAAAAGCATTTTTGGAGAAAAAGTTAAAAATTTAAAACAAAAATATGCAATTTTTTGACAAAAGGGCACAAATTTATGAGAAAATCAGATCAAAATTTATAGGGAGAAAATTGCTTGTTTTGTCAAAAAGTTGAAAATTTATATGAAAAAAGTTGAAAATTTACAGGAGAAAGTTGCAAATTTATGAGAAAAAGTCACAAATTTTTGAGAAAAAAGTGAAAATGTACAAGAGAAAAAAATTCTAATTTTTGAGAAAAAATGTGAAATTTTTGGAGAAAAAAGATACAAATTTATGTGAAAAATTTGTACATTTTTGACCAAAAAGGGCACAGATTTGTGAGAAAAAATGTAGCATAATATACAGCGGGGAAAATAAGTATTGAACATGTCAACATTTTTCTCATTAAACATATTTCTGATGGAGTCATTGAACTGAAATTTTCACCAGATATCAGTAACAACTCAAGTAATCCATACATACAAAGAAATCAAGGCAACTGTGTTCACAAAACAAGTTTTATTTAATAAAGCGGAATGACACAGGGAATAAGTATTGAACACATGAAGAAAAAGAGGTGCAAAAAGGCATTGAAAGCAAAGAAACCAACTGAAATCTATCAGAATTTAAGAAGCCATCCCATCCTCCATCAGTGCAAATTAAGTTAAACTGGTTAAGTCCTTACTGATAGCCTTTAAAAAGGTCTGTGAATATTAGATTGTCATACCACAAAGAACTCATGATGGGTAGAAGCAAAGAGCTCTCTCTAGACCTTTGCAACCTTATTGCTACAAAACTGCTCAATGTTCTAGTGAGCACTATTGAAGCCATCATTCGGAAGTGGAAAGGACATCATTTTACCATAAACCAGCCATGACCAGGAGCTCCTCACAAGATTTCTGACAGAGGAGTCAAAAGAATTATCAGAAGAGTTATTCAAGAGCCAAAGACCACTGGTGGAGAGCCCCAGAGAGACCTGGAGTTAGCAGGTACTGCTGTTTAAAAGAAACAATAAGTATTGCCCTCAACCAACATGGGCTCTATGCCCGCTCACCTCGGAAGACTCCATTGCTGAACAAAAAGCATGTTGAAGCTTACTTAAAGTTTGCTGAACATTTGGGTAAGCCAGTAAAATACTGGGAGAATATAGTCTGGTCAGATGAGACCAAAATTGCAAAAACCACTCATGGAGAGCTCCAGAAAGGCCTACAGTTAGCAGGTACTGCTGTTTCAAAGAAACTAGAAAAGCACTCAGAGAGCATATACCTCTGCCAAGGCTCCTTCCCTCTATCATGGATCCCCTTCAAAATGTAATGGGTTTGTGTGTAGCTCTAGAGCCACTTGTGGTGAAAATTGCATCAAAGTCTGTCCATTAGTTTTGGAGTATTGTTGCTAACCCACTGTGAGAAAATAAGAGCCTTGGCTGAGGTATGCATTCTCAGATCATCACCAAAAGGTAATGGGTTCCTCTCTAGCCCAAGAACCACCTCTGGTGAAAATTTCATCCAAGTCCATTTAGTAGCTTTGGAGTATTGTTGCCAACACTCTGTGAGAAGTTAAGAGCCTTGGTGGAGGTATGTATTCTCAGATCCTCACCAAAATGTAATGGGTTCCTCTCTAGCCCAAGAACCACCTCTGGTGAAAATTTCATCCAAATCCATCCAATAGTGTTTGTGTAATCCTGCTGCACAAATACAAATAAAGTCCTTGGTGCTTGGCACTCTCAGATCATCACCAAAATCTAATCATCTGTTCCCTGTGCCATTACATACCTTTCCTGAAAATTTCATCAAAATTCGTTCATAACTTTTTGAATTTTGCTTATAAAAGACAAACCAACAGACAAACCAACAAACCAACCAACAAACCAATCAACATTACCTCCTCCCTTGTTACCTCCTCCCTTGGCGGAGGTAACAATAAATAATACACTCAACCAACATGGACTCTGCTTGCTCACCTCACAAGACTCCATTGGTGAAGAAAAAACATGCTGAAGTGCATTTAAAGTTTGCTGCACAACATTTGGGCAAGCCAGTAAAATACTGGAAAAATATAGTCTGGCCAAATGAGACCAAAATTGAACATTTTTGATGCCACAACACACAGCATATTTGGAGGAGCAATGGCACTGCACATCCCATCATGCTGTGGGGGTGTTTTTCAGCACATGGTACAGGCAGAGTTCATATAACTGAAAGAAAGATGAATGGACAAATGCATAGAGACATCCTTGATAAGAAGCTGTTGCCATCTGCCAAGATGCTGAAGATGAAACGAGGGTGGACATTTCAGCAAGACAATGATCCCAAACATACAGCCAAGGAAACAACTGGCTCCAGAGAAGGAAAATAAAGCTGCTAGAATGGCCCAGTCAGTCACCTGACCTGAATCCAATTGAAAATCTATGAAACAAACTGAAGATCAGAGTTCATAGAAGACACCCACGGAACCTTCAAGATTTGAAGACAGTTTGTGTGGAAGAATGAGCTAAAATCACTCCTGAGCAATGCCTGCACCTAGTTTCACCATACAGGAGGCATTTGGAAGCTCTTATTACCAGCAAAGGCTTTTCTACTAAATATTAAATTAATTTTACCAACCGCGTTCAATAATTTTTCCCTGTGTCATTCCATTTTATTAAATGTTACTTGGTTTGTGAACACAGTTGCCTTAATTTCTTTGTATGTATGGATTACTTGGGTTGTTACTGATATCTGGGGGTCTTGGGTACAACATTAAACTGCATCCAGTGGCGAGCCTTCTGTCCAGGAAGACAGAAGTTGTGGGGAACATGGAGCTACCCCTTAATCATCACTGCTCCCAGGTCCACTCAGGCCCAGAGTGGTAGTACCTGTTAGGGCTAAGGGAGAAAACCCTAACAGAAAATCTGGAGTGGTGCCCCGTAAGCAGTTAGTAGACAAATTGTTGCTTTCTGGCAGCTCCTGCATCCTGGCTCACCCCCAGCTGTCTCAATGTTTGTCTGACCACTGGACCAGGTGCGCCAGGATGAGAGCGTGAGACTGATGCTGTGTTAGTCACCCTCACTTTAATCCAAGTTATGTGCAAGTCATGACACCATCTTCACCATTGTAAAAGTCCTGTGGTGATAGGGTTGTGGCGAAGCAGCAGTTATGGAGTCACTGGAAGCTGTAGTCACAAACCTGCACACAGGCAGCTCAGGACATAGGGTCACTCCTCATTGGACTGAAGCAGCAGTGGGGTTCCGCTGCTCCCTGAGCGACTGAGCAGCCCTCTTAAGGATCGCTCTACTCGCCTCCTTAGTCTGAGAATGGGGCTAGAAAAGGTGCCCTAACCATAGCCTGCTTCACATCACCCCAGCCAGCATATCGCGGCTGGTGGGATCCCATACAGCGGTTGAAACTCAAAGAAAACAAGAAAAACAGCACTCACCTTAGCATCAGAGAAGAACCACTCTCATTGCCAGAGAACTCTTCCACTACAACATTGACATTGCAGCGCTGAGTGAAACACGTCTTCCTGCCAAAGGTCAACTCACTGAGATTGGCGGTGGCTACACCTTCTTCTGGAGTGGACAAAGTAGTGAAGAATGACGTGAGGCTGGTGTTGGCTTTGCCATCAAAAATAGCCATGTCAAGAGGCTTACAAGCATCTGAATGACCGTTTGATGTTTCTGCTGGGAAAAAACAAGACCGCTACATTGATCAGTGCTTATGCTCCCACTATGACCAACCCAGAAGAAACAAAGGAGAAGTTCTATGAAGAACTTGATGCCCTCATTTTGGCTGTCCCTCAGTCAGGAAAACTCATCATTCTTGGCGATTTCAATGCTCATGTTGGCCGTGACCATCAAACCTGGAACAGAGTCCTCGGAAAGCAGGGAGTGGGCAAATGTAACAGCAACGGTCTCCTCCTGCTCTGAAATTGTGCCTCACATGACCTGACCATCACCAACACCATGTTCCACCTACCAACCCGTAATAAGACATCGTGGATGCATTCCTGCTCCAAACACTGGCATCTCATCGATTATATCATCATTAGGGCAAGAGACAGGCGGGATGTGTGTGTGACAAAGGCTAAGTGCGGTGCTGACTACTGGACCCATCACTGCCTTATCATCTCCAAACTCAACCTTCACATCCAACCTAAGAGAAGACCACGAGGGCAAAAGGTCATCAAGCGACTCAATGTAACAAAACTGAAAGACGCTGATATTGTCCAAAACTTTCAGTCAGTCATGACCGGTAAACTCTCAGACTCAAATACAATCTATGACAATATCGAAGAAGCTTGGACCTCCTTCAGGGACACGGTTTATTCTGCTGCCCTTGAAACAATTGGTCCAGCCATTAAAAACCATCAAGACTGGTTTGACGAAAATGACACCGTAATCCAGGAATTGCTGGAAGAAAAGCGCTGACTACTCCTAGCCAACCTGAACAACCCCTCTTGCCCAGCAAAAGAGACTGCCTTTAACAACATCCACAGCCAGATACAGACAAAGCTACGTATCATGCAAGATACTTGGCTCAGTGACAAGTCAGATGAGATCCAAGGCTACACAGACAAGCATGATACCAAAAGATTCTATGATGCTCTGAAAGCTGTCTATGGACCTCAGTCTTGTGGGTCATTCCCCGTCCTCGGACCTGATGGAACAACTCTCCTCATTGAAGAGAAGCAGATACTGGAGAGATGGGCTGAGCACTTTGATAACCACAAGGATAAAGTGAATAATGTTACGTGTGGCTCTGGGGAGCCACACAATGAGAGCCAAGGGCGAGCCAGTGAGTTGTGATGTTTATTGATGACAGGGGTAAGGGATGAGGAAAGCACAGATGGTCATACACAGTAACACTCACGAGCAGTACAGCACCAGAGTTAACAGTTGGCACCAGGCATAGGGGTAACAGCATGAGAACTCACAGCCGGTAACACTCATGGGTTAAGCAGCCAGAGAGCTGGCACTGGGCATAAGGGCTCCAATACACAGGTACTCATTCAGATGACACTCCCAAGTGATACGGTAAGGTGAGTAGAGAGCTAGCACCGGACATGGGGGTACAAAGGCACAATTACTCCTTACGGGAAACACTTACGAGCAATGTTGCAAGATGAGTCAGGGGCTGGCACTGGACGAAGGGGCTCCAGCCTAGCAGTGCTTAAGTGGCAGCCCCGAGTGATCGAGGCTGCTCCTCTTTATCCCCATTAGCAGCGCCCCAGCTGATGAGGATTAATTGGCCCCAGCCGTCCCATAACACTGACAGCTGGGAGCCTACTGAGACGCTGTCCAATGAGAGGCAGGGATGAGAAGGGACATGGTCTGAGCGCCGACCGGGCGTCTCATCCCATGGTGACAAATAAGGCTGTACCACATGGTACAGCCTTATTCACAGTGGATCTCGTTCAGCTGAAGACAATAGAACCAATGCCACAGAGAAGAAACATGAGACACGCAATGCCAGAGCTGCAAGCACCCAGCACTCCACTCCCACCTACATGTGTCCTAGTTGTGGGAGAGGATTCCATGCCCAGATTGGGCTCATCAGCCACCTCCGGACACTTCAAACCAGATCTTTCAACATCTGATGATGTCATTGTCATTTTTGATTATGAAGGATGAACAACAATAACAACACTGATATCTGCTGAAAATTTCAGGTCAATGGCTCCATCAGAAATATATTTAATGAGAAAAATGTTGACATGTTCAATACTTATTTTCCCCGCTGTAGAAGGGTTTGTGATGATATGGGGGACAATTCTCTTTTTTCCAGGTTGGAGGGGAATGTCTCCCCTGTGCCCCCCCCCCCCCAGATTTACACCTATAAATGGGGATGACAGATTAACAAGGGGGATGATTTGGGGTAATTTTGCTAATAAGGAGGACAGCACCCCCCTTCCGCAAATCACCTACTGATTATTGTACTCTGAATATGACCAAGGGCAGTTAGCTGCCGTTAGCAGATGCGTTGCTCATTCATTCATTCATGTTGGCTTCTGTGCTTATTGTACTTCAGGGCAGTCATATTCTATTGGCCTATAAATCCATACACTCCTGTCCACCAGTGATGCTTTATTTCATTCATTCTTTCAGACAATTTTATATTAGCCAGCTTAGCGTGTGGTCATTATCAGAACTAGGAGCTAGTCAATTAACATTAGCAATATGGCATCAATGGCTGACCCAATAAGTGACGAAAGAGGAAGGGTTGGATGAGCTGAAGCTCATGAGAATATAAAGAGACAGGCCCTGAAGTGAGCCATTCACATAAAGGCTGCTAAAGCTAGGTCAAAATGGTGCTACAAAAATTAAACCCTGAGGTGTTCTGACCAAAGCATGTCACAGATATTCAATATTCCATCACTATGAATAGACTTAATAGACCCAATAGACATGCCTGTGTGCATGCTTATTTTTGCTTTAAATGTGGACATTTTAACACAGCAGCCTATGGAGTTTGACTCACTTTTGAAGCAAGCCTCAAATGGCCACTTGAGGAACTGCAGAGCTTGAAACTTTGTTTTTAACCTTCATATAGGCTTTTTTTTTTTTTTAAATTTCCATTATACTATGTAGATTTCCATTAACTGCAGTTGTATTAATTTGACCCTGATACGAACCCCCCTCCATCAAAGATATAAAAACCCTCCATCAGTACAGGTCCTTAACTTTTGATGCCCTTTCCTCACAGACCTTCTGTTTTTCTATCAGTACTCTCTCCTCATGTTAATGGCCCCTGAAACGCTGATATCAACAAAATGCATTAATGCACCTGTGAGTGAGACGGCTTGATGAGCGCCGAGTGCCGATGATCTATGGATCAAATCTTTAGGACTCACTCTCCAAGACGGCAGCATGGTAATTTGCTGTGTTTTGACATGTCTGGAGAGCAATATGGTGCATTATGCTTGTGCACTTCATTTCAGCCAAACACACCAGGGAGTAAAAAAAATTATATATATTTGAACAAAGAGATCTGAGAGTGACATGAATATGTTACTTTATTAAACTGTGAATTTCACCACTGTAAATGGTATAAAAAAGGTCAAAGGGTTTAATATCAGTGTAATCCCAGTCAGCATTCTAGTAATAGAATGTTTGTGAGAATTTGCAAGTTTTCTTGCATATTTGCAACTTTTTCCTTTTAAATTTGTAACTCTTTCTGATCAATTTGATACATTTTCTCACAAATTTGCAGCTTTTTCATCGTAAATTGCAGCCTTTTTCATCATAGATTTACCACTTTTTCCTTTTAAATTTAAAACTTTTTTCTCATAATTTTGATACTTTTTCACCATAAATTTGCTACTTTTTCTCTTGTAAATATGCAACTTTTTCTCAAATTTGCGGCTTTTTCTTGTAAATTTGCTATTTTTCTGATCAATTTATCAAATCAATTTTCTTTTTTTAAGACTCTTTTTTTAAGTTGTAAATTTGCAACTTTTTTCTCATAAATTCACAACTTTTTCATTATAAATGTAGAACTTTTTTTTCCTCATAAATTGCTACTTTTTTCTCAAAATTGCTATTTTTTCCTTTATAAATGTAGAACTTTTTTCCTCAAAAATTTGCTACTTCTTTCATCATAAATTTTCAGCTTTTTTCTTATAAATGTGGTACTTTTTCATCATAAATTTGAAACTTTTTTTAGTAAATTTGCGTCTTGATTTTCATAAACTTGCATCTTTTTCTTATAAATATATGCTACTTTTTATTGTAAATTTTGAGCTTTTTTGTCATTTATTTGCCACTTTTTCCTTATAAAAAAGGTGCAAATTTCTGGAAAAAAAGTTGTAGATTTACATGGAAAAATTGAAAATTTACAAGAAAAAAGTTCCAGATTTTTGAGAAAAAAATTTCAGATTTACAGCAAAAATGATGCAAATTGAAAACATTTACATTAAAATTAAATTTTAATTAAAAAAAAGTTGCAATTAAAATTTACAGGAAAATGTGCAAATGTATGAGAATTTTTTTTTTCCATTTTTGCTTAGAATTGGTACTTTGATTTCATTTTATTCAGTTATGTAACATAAGTTTAAAAAAAAACAAAAAACAAAAAAAAAAAACAAGGGTTATGATGACATTGGGCAGACCTCCCTTCCCCCTCCCCCTCAGTGATTTACATCTATGAATGGGGATGGGGGAATGGAAGAGGGATGTTATTGGGTCATCTTGCTAACAAGGGAGATAGCAGCATCCTCCTTTCCCCCCACTCAAATCACCTACTGGGTAGAAGTCCCTGTGGACTTTAACGTTTGAAGATGACACTGATCTATACTGAGAGTAGGGAGCAGGTGGAAGAGAACCTAGAAAGGTGCAGGTATGCAGTGGCAAGAAGAGAAATGAAAGCCAGTAAAGCAAGACAGAATACATGTGGGTGAATGGCCTTTTTTAAAAAAAAAAAAAAGCTGTAAAAAGAGTTCCTTCTCTGTTGGACTCTGTGAGGATCAACCTGCTTTTGTAGGCAGCCTTGGCAGAAATTTTCCATCAGAGGAACTACAGTTGAGCTAAAAGCTGCCGGCAGCATCAGGCTGTGAGCAGCGGGCAAAACAAAACTCATTTGTCTGTGAATGGCAGGAACTGATGAGCAGGAGTGCGGATGTTGTGTACTCAGGGTCAGCTCGTGGGCTCATCGGGCCTCCTAAGATGGGATGGTAATCTGCTGTGTTTTGACATGTTAGATATCAATATGGCTGCATTATGCTCTTGCACTTAATTTCCTCGTCATGCACAGGGGAATAAGGGAAGAAAACTGCTTAGAGTGATAGAAAATTGACAGTGACCTAAAGGCTTGTGAATGGACAGGGATTTATTTGAATACTTGTTTACTTTGCTTAGAAGTTTTCGAGAGTAGAGATTTTGTTGCCCAAGAAGGTAAAAACCTCTTTAAACAGATAATCCTCTTAACCGAAACTGGTTAATTCTTTAGAAAAATATCTGAGTCGATGGGCATCTATTATATAAGCAATAGATGATGTGAGGGGGGATGCCCCCCCCCCGCTGTTAGCAAAGTGACCTAAAATCATCCCCTTTGTTAAGCTGCCATCCCCCATCCCCATATAAAAGGGTCCCAGGGTAGGAAAATAATGGGCTACATTTTACTACATGTTCTCAAGTAGATATTTACATCATCCTAGGTGCACAACCGAGAGGTTTCACAGGTCCTTCCTACCAACGGCTGTCAGACTGTACAACCTAAGCAGGGCTGCTCGCAGAGATAGCAAAAAGATGTGACAACCTAATAGTTTTGAATGCAAAAGACGCAATAGACTTACACAATGGTCCCCTCCGGTATACAACTAGGAAAATACCGGTCGCTATGGAGGGTGAGAATATGTATGGGTACATAATCATACCATGTAGGATAACTAAGTAGACGGTTGTGCTGTTTCATTCCATCTAGCTACAATACTCCGCACTGTGTGTGTTTATATATTTATTCCATCCAGCTACAATGCTCCGCACTGTGTTTATTACCTCCGCCAAAGGGGGAGGTTATGTGATCATCGGCGTTGGTTTGTCTGTCTGTTTGTTTGTCTGTTTGTCTGTTTGTTTGTCTGTTTGTTAGCAAGATAACTCAAAAAGTTATGGACGGATTTTCATGAAATTTTCACAGATTGTCAGAAATGGGGTATCCTACAGATGATTAGATTTTGGTGGTGATCCGGATCACCGTCCACAAGAAAACCGCCATTACGCAAAATGCCATTTTCGTGAATAACTACTAAACCACTAATCCTATCATTGTCAATCCCATTGTTGTGAATCCAATTGCTAGTCATATGTTTTCATGGTCAAGGAATCTGAAAACGTACACACAAACACTGTATGGGGGGAACTGTGGCGCTAAACCCCCATTACGGAAAATGCCATTTTCGTCAATAACTACTGAACCACTAATCCTATCATTGTCAATCCAATTGCTAGTCATATGTTTTCATGGTCAAGGAATCTGAAAACGTGCACACAAACACTGTATGGGACGAACTGTGGCCGCCATTACGGAAAATGCCATTTTCGTGAATAACTACTGAACCACTGCTTGTCATATGTTTTCATGATCAAGGAATCTGAAGACTGTATGGGGGGAACTGTGGCGCTTGGCGGAGGTCTGCGCTCTCCGAGTGCTTTTCTAGTATATTTATATATCTATCCCATCTAGCTACAATGCTCCGCACTGTGTGTCTATATATATATATACTATATATACTGTATATATATATATATATATATTTATATTTATATGTACATATGTATACTTGCTGCTCTTGTTTTTTCTCTTGCCTTCTGATTGTTGCTCTGAGTGTTGCTATCCCTGTGCTGTTGCAATCCTGGAATTTCCCCATTGTGGGACTAATAAAGGCTCATCTTATCTTATCTTAAATTGATTTTTACAGAATTTATACTTGAAACGTTTTCTCCATTTCAGAAATTTTCATCCCCCCCACCTCCCCTCCTCTTAAATGTTTTCAACTTTTTACCGTCTCAGAAATTTGTGACTTTCCCCCCAGTTTTATAGATTTGCAACTATGTCCACCAGTTTTGTGAACTTGTGACTTTTCCCCGTTTCAGAAATTTGCATCTTTCCCTCAGTTTTGCAAATTTGCAACTTTTTCAGCCAGTTTTGTGAAGTTGCAACTTTTGTCCATCTTTCAAATCTGTGACTTTCCCCACAGTTTTATAAGTCTGACTTTTTCCTGCCAGTTTTGGAAACTTGTAATTTCACAGTTTGGGATCAATAAAATCCATCCATCCATCCATCCATCCATCCATCCATCCATCCAAATTTGCAACTTTTAAAATTTGCAACTTTTTCCTCAGCTTTGTAAATTTGCAACTTTTTCAGATAGTTTTATAAATTTGCAAGATTTTCCCTCCAGTTTTGTAAAGTTGTGACTTTTCCACATCTTGCAAATTTGAAACTTTTTCCCCAATTTTCAAAAATTTGCGACTTTTCCTCCCAGTTTAATAAATTTGCAGTGTTTCCCCATATTATAAATTTGCAACGTTTTTCCCCATCCATCCATCCATCCATCCATCTTCTACCAGTTTTCTGGAGGTCCAGGTCACGGAGGCAGCAGCTCAAGCAGAGAAGCCCAGACTTATTTATCTTTTGTTCTTATAAAAGACAAAAATAAAATAGAAAGGAGATGTCTTTACCTTCTTAACATGTTTCGACTGTACACTGCAGCCTTCGTGAGAAGAGTCAACTGATTTCTACAAGGTGACATTTATCAGCTGATTTTCGTAGGCGGGGCCAGCTCAGCAGATCTGTCAGATCCACCGAGCCGGCCCCGCCTCCCGCCGTCAGATGGTCTCTGGAGAATGTGATCCCAGGTGTGGGAAAGCATAAAGGCCCCCTCATCTCGGTTCATGGTGTCTTTTCCCCGCTTCCTGATCTCTATGGCCTCCTTGATCCAGCGTTTGTGTCTGTTGCTCTCCGATCCAATAATCCTTTGGTTGTCCCAGTCCATGATGTGATTATTTCTTTTGCAGTGATCTGATATTGCTGATTTTAATGTTTCTTGTTCTGCCTTTTCTTTTTGTGATCTTGTGAGTCATCCTTGTGTTTCCTTCTCACATTCCTTCTGGTGTTCTTTTTTCTTGTTGTGAATGATCGTCCAGTTTCTCCAATGTAGGTTTTGTTGCATGATCTGCATGATATTTCATATATTACATTGCATTTTTTGTCTTGTTCTATTCTGTCCTTGGGGTGTACTAATAACTGTCTTAATTTTTTGTGTGGTTTGACTGCTGCGTTTATTTTGTATTTTTTTCATGATCCTTTGAATTGGTTCCGTGATCCCTCGTATGTATGGTATAGTTATGGTGTCCTTGTTTTTGATTTTGGCTTTTGTTCTGTGTCTTATTTCCTGTTTGTTTTCTTGTTTTTGACTTGCTGTTTCCCTTTGTTTATAGCCCATATTGGATATTGGCAGCGTATAAGTGCATGTTTTATGTGGTTTTCCTCCTCCTGTCTGTCTTCTTGGTCTGTGATGATGGTGGCTGATGATGATGGTGGCCCAGACTTCCCTCTCCCCAGCCACCTGCTCCAGCTCTTTAGAGAGGATACCAAGGCGTTCCCAGACCAACTGGGAGACAAAGTCTCTCCAGCGAGTCCTGGGTCTGCCCCGGGGTCTCCTCCCTGTGGGACGTGCCCGAAACACCTCAAGTGGGAGGCGTCCAGAAGGCATCCTGATCAGACGCCCAAACCACCTCAACTGGCTCCTTTCAATGTGGAGGAGCAGTGGTTCTACTCTGAGCCTCTCCCAGATAACTGAGCTCCTCACCCCATCTCTAAGGGTGAGTCCAGCAATCCTACAAAGAAAGCTCATTTCAGCCGCTTGTATCCGCGATCTCATTCTTTCGGTCATTACCCAAAGCTCGTGACCACAGGTGAGGGTAGGAATGTAGACTGACCGGTAAATCGACAGCTTTGCCTTAGAGCTTAGCTTTTTCCCCCATTTTATAAATTTGTGACTTTTCCCCCATCTTTCAAATTAGTGACCCCCCCCCCCCCACAGTTTCATAAATTTGTGACTTTGTTGACCAGTTTTGTGAATTTGTGAATTTTTCCCATCGTATAAATTTTGACTTTTTCTCCCAGTTCAGTGAATTTGTGGCTTTCCTTCCTCGTTTCATAAATTTGTCAATTTTTCCCCCAGTTTTGTAAAGTTGTGACTTTTCCCATCTTGTGAATTTGCAGCTTTTTCCCCATATCATAAATTTGGGAATTTTCCCCCCGGTTTTGCAAATTTCCACATTTTTCTCACAGTTTCATAAACCTGCGACTCCCCTCCTCTTGAATTTGTTTGACTTTTTCCCATCTTGAAACTTTTTTTTACTAAATTTGGAACTTATAACTTTTTAAAATTGTTAAATTAGCATCTTTTGTCATATTTCCCACCTTTATTCTTTCAAATTTATACCTAATTTACATTCACTGTATACTTTATGCTAAATCTGTGTATATCTCCAACAAACACCACCATCCTCTATAATCACCTACTATATTTTATAGGTTCACCTTACATCTCATATCAGGATAATCAACCTAATGTACACATTGTTGCTCTTCTGAAAAAGGCTCGGCACAAGTGCAGCATTCATGTGCAGCAGCTGTCGGTGACAACAACTAGCTGTATATCACCACAGGGTAACAGGATAGCGTTCAGTTCACCAAGGAGATGATGGTTCAGCCCATGTGCCATATGTTCTCCCACGGCTCCAGGAAGAACCCAACCAGAAAGGCTGCCCGCATGGAGAGTCACTGTTTTTGTTTTTATAGAAATAATACGTTAATAGCTTTGAGCTTCTGACTACAGTTTAGGATCATTAGTGTCACTGTTTTACTGTATATGTAAACAGTAAGTGTAATGACATAGTGGACAACGATCCCTGATGTAATCCCACCCCCACCTTGAGTCCATCTGTCACACCTCATCGCTGTCTTCACACATGTCCTGCACCACCCTCACATACTTCTCTGCTACTCCTGACTTCCTCATACAGCGCCACGCTTCCTCTCTTGGCACCCTATCATATGCTCTCTCTAGATCCACAAAGACACAGTGCAGCTCCTTCTGACCTTCTCTAGTCTTCTCCATCAGCACACTTAAAGGGGTCATTGACTGAAAAGTGGAGGTTTTGTAGGTTTTAACCTTCTGAAATGTGTCTATAGGTCACATGGATATTGAAAAAAAATATCAAAACGCTGATTTCTCTCTAAAACAAAACAAAAAAAAAAAAAACAACTCACACGACATTTATATAATTTCTGTGCCCAATCAGCCATTTTGATTCTTCCAGATTTGGCACGGCACGTCATAAAATGATAAACCCAGCCTAGCATCGTCCTTCATACCTGCCTGCTGCTCTGTTATTGGCCAGCTTAGCTGTCTGTCATGTAAGTAACAGTGTTACAAGACGTTTGTTTATAATGTTATTTTCTATAGAGTTCACTCTAACAGACACCACTGTCTCCACCTGGTTCACTAATCCACAGTTGATAATATATCTTGCGTCATTGTGGCTTGTTTTGTCATATTGTCATAATGATGATACATCGATCTGTTACCATTAGCTTTGCTAGGTGGTTGGCAACCATGTCACAGCTCCTGGCGTTAGCTTAACTGTTGATCCAACCAGTTTTGATGACTACTTTCTTTAAATTCTATTCACCCCCACTGGAATTGTTGTTCATCTACAACACTTGACCATATACATCATTCTTAGAC
The DNA here is from genome assembly GCA_020510985.1 of Pholidichthys leucotaenia. NCBI lineage: Eukaryota > Metazoa > Chordata > Actinopteri > Cichliformes > Pholidichthyidae > Pholidichthys > Pholidichthys leucotaenia. The sequence goes on along the minus strand of CM035844.1, from coordinate 331,057,022 downwards.
ATCATTTTAGCTTATTTCCCTGTAGTATTATCGATAACTGGGACCAACGGCAGCTATCTGAAACTAGCCGTTTAGCCACTCATTCAAAAATGTTTCTGTGCTTCTTGTACTCCAGGGACCGGTCATGAAACCACACACCCCTGTCCACCAGTGATGCTTTTATGCATTCATTCTTTGAGACAAATTTACGTGAGTTGGAGAAGGCTCAAACGAGCTAGGAGCTAAGATTATCAGTTGTGACGTAAGATGGAGGGTGGCGTTGCATGCAGTCTTCGAGGCTCAAAGAGACATGCACTGAAACCAGGCATTATAAAAAAGGCTGCAAAAGATGATTTGTAAATTATGCTGCAATAAAGAAAGGAAATTTGAACAAAATATGTAACAAACATTTTATTAAGACATGTGAAATGTTAAAAATGTGGGAAGAGTGCAGTCAATGACCCCTTTAAAGCTACATTGCACCTGTGGTACTCTTTCTTGGCATGAAACCATACTGCTGCTCACTCATCATCACCTCTGTTCTTAACCTGGCTTCTTAATTAGTTAATTAAGGTTCTTTTTGGCATTTGTTGACCTTATATTTCAACAGTTAGATGGCAACCTACAACTTTTTGGGGAACATTATCCTTAAAAGTGACATACATGGTGGGTAATTCATGGTAAAATATCATCAATCATAGGTCCGTGATGAGGGAGGTAGAGCGGTGGGACTTGGGCCTCTCTGTGTCAAGAGGGACAAACTGGCGTACATTTATTTTCAAAATAAAACACCATTCTGGCTTCAGTCAAAAAAGTGGAATAGATTGAATTATTTATTCTTTCCCTGTGGGCCGGTACCAAATGGACACCAAATTTATGCCAAACATAACTTGTCAAGAAAGTAGTCTTTGGTGCGTAGAACCCCTGTTTCAGTGCTCGTATTTATGTCTGTTATGGCGTAAGTTAGCAAGAGTTTATCCCATTGTGAGGGACTTTTATGAGCGGTAGCACTTTATTCTTCCAAAGCGCATTCCCTCTTAGATTTTCCTTTATGCCTGAGACATAAAAGTAAGAGAAAAAAATAAATTCCGACAGATCTGTGGGGTTTAAATAAAATCACTGGAAGAATGTTGTCTGTTCAAACCATTTTAGGAAAAAAAACAAACAAACAAAAACAAAGCATGTAATATAATACTCATGACGCTGAGAGGCAGTAAAGCCAGCTGACTACCAATCAATACCCTCCACTGGTCAATGAAGGGCCTTGCATTATCACCATAACAACCTCATCACCATAACAACCAATCATCATCGCTGACTCCACACATTTCCTCCTTAACATTGTCATCTACCCAATTAATAATTCAAGCATTGGATTTGCAGAAAAAAAGGATCAATTAACCAATCACTGGTCGTGCATGAGTTTGTTTTTCTTTTTTCAGCCTTCCCCCCATGAACCATGGAGATTTTGATTGACAGGCCACAGTGCAGCCATCACACTTGTCACCTCAGGGCACAAACCGAGCGGTCCGGCTGATCAGACGTCCGCCTGCCAATCTGCCATCTAGCATTCACCGTAATTGTGATTGGGAGTGAGTCTGTGACAGAAGCTGCCTTTGTTAAAAAAAAAATAAAAATATGAGCATGGTGTGGAGTTGTGCAGAAGGTAAACAACTTAAAACAGGTCTCTGCTTGTCCATTCCAACACTTCTTTCCAATGAAAGCTGAAGCCAAGTTGAAGCACTGAAAAGCTGCAAAAGTTGATGATGTGCCTTCAGTTTGTCAGCAAGTACTTCAACTACACCACTGTGTACAGCAGAGGATGACAGCCTCTGCTGTGGAAGTGCACTTCTGAGCAATCTGTGCTGAAAGTATTTTATTCATTTCATTTAATCTTTATTAAACCAAGAACATATAAAAACCATCTGCAGTACAACTTATATGGACATTAATAATGAACATTTTTGTCTTGCAAAGTTGCCACTTTTTTTCTGGCACATGTACAGCTTTTTTTTCTGAAATTGCCAACAGCTGTTTTCTCATATGAAACATAGGGTTTTCCCTCATAATTGTTTTTTAAATGTCAAAGCTATAGGAAGGCATTGATTTCTTTAAAGCTCTTAGTCTACACCTTCTTCACTTTAAAGTTACTGTACCACTCTAAAGGTGCCACAAAGCTTAAAAAAAATATACTTGAGAATTTAAAAACTGTTTCAATCAAAGGAAAGGTACCCAAGTAGTAGTAGGTGACTGTTTTTTGCCCAGCAACTGGCTCAGCTTGATACAAGAGTACATCTTGTTTTTCAAATTTTAAAGTGACATGCTTCCAAAAATCAAGTTTATTTTCTTGTTAGCATGTCTGTAACATGTTTTTTACGACTTGAAGACATATCAAGAGCAAAATCACTCAAATGTCTCATGTGTCTGTTTTTTGCTTTAAAGTTTCACTTAACTCTTTTACGTTCCGCTTTCATATGACATCAGCATCACCTGCTGCCCCTGGCGCAGTTCTGCTCCTGTCATGTGATGTGTCCCAAAAGCACAGAAAACCCAGCTGTAACAAGCAGTTCACATCACAAGATGTCAGACATGTATAGCTTACTGCTCTTCACTGGAGGACTGGAGGACTTCACCCAGCGAATCGTCGCAAACATCATTTCCAGTAACGCAAAGAAGAGAATGTAAACAAAGGGTCCATCCCAACATATATTTCCACACGGAGGAAGCATTTGCTTCAAATTCTGCCAACTATGATTCTAAAAATAGATTATTTAGCTTCTGAAGGGAAATAGGAAATCTAACCCTGAGATTAAAACACTTCTGAGAGAGAAGAAGAGGATCTTCAGGTTGGGGAACAGGGAGATGCTGAAGTCCGTACAGAGGGAGCTGAGGAGGAAGATCAGAGAAGGCAAGGACAGCGTCAGGAAGAAGATGGAGGACAAGCTGCAACACAGCGACATCAGTGGGGTCTGGAGAAACCTTAAAACCATCTCTGGGCTCCAGAATATCTCCTCCCAGGCCACGGGGGGCAGGGAGTAGGCAAACAATCTGAACCTGTTTTTTAATAGGTTTGACCAACCGCCCTCCCCCCCGACTGCACAACAACACTGCTGCCTCTAAAGTCATCGAGACCTGCTGTCCACACCCCACTCCACCAACACCCCCCAACTCCCAGCACACAGCCCCCCCAACCTGACCCTCACTAAGACACAGGTGAGGACGGAGCTGAGGAAGATCAAGGTGAGGAAGGCCTCGGGACCGGACAGCATCAGCGCGAAGCTCCTCAAGTCCTGCGCAGACCAGCTGTGTGGGATTGTGGAGCACATCTTCAACCTGAGCCTGAAGCTGGGGAGGGTACCACAGTTGTGGAAAACATCTTGTGTGGTACCTGTACCAAAGTCTTCCCACCCCAGAGACCCAAACAGCTACAGGCCAGTGGCCCTGACGTCTCACATGATGAAGACCCTGGAGAGACTGCTCCTTGCTCACCTCTGCCCCCTGGTGGGACCAGCAATGGATCCACTCCAGTTTGCCTACCAGCATGGCATTGGGGTGGAAGATGCAGTGATCTTCTTCCTTCACCGTTCCCTGTCCCACCTGGAGAAGCCCGGGAACGCGGTGTGGATCATGTTCTTTGACTTCTCCAGTGCTTTCAACACCATCCAACCAATGATCCTGAAGGACAAGCTGCTGTGCGCAGGGGTGGACCAGCACCTGTCATCATGGATCCTGGACTACCTCACTAACCGGCCACAGTTTGCGAGAACCCGGGATTGTGTGTCCGACACGATCATCGGTAGCATGGGGGCCCCCCAGGGAATGGTTTTGGCTCCCTTCCTGTTCGCCCTTTATACTGCGGACTTCTCACACAACACAACACACTGCCATCTACAGAAGTTCTCTGATGACTTTGCGATCGTCGGCCTCATCTCCAATGGAGATGAAGCTAAGTACAGAGGACTTATCCAGGACTTCGTGGACTGGTGCCATCGGAACTGCCTCCAGATCAACGCGAGGAAAACTAAGGAGCTGGTGGTGGACTGCTGCAGGCAAGGACAACCCCTCACAGCACCAGTAAACATCCAGGGAACAGACATTGAGATGGTGACATCCTACAGGTACCTGGGTGTTCATCTGAACAATAAACTAGACTGGTCACACAACACCGACGCACTCTACAAGAAGGGACAGCGCAGGCTGTTCCTACTGAGGAGACTCAGGTCTTTTGGTGTACAAGGGGTGCTCTTGAAGACATTCTACGACACGGTGGTGGCATCAGCCATCACTTTTGGAGTGGTCTGCTGGGGCAATGGCATCACTGCATCCGATAGGAAGAGACTGAACAAACTAATCAAGAAAGCTAGCTCTGTCCTGGGGCAACGCCTTGACCCAGTGGAGGAGATAGGAGAGAGAAGGATGGTGGCTAAACTGTCATCTCTGCTGGAGTCCGAGTCCCGCCCTATGCAGGACATACTCAACGCACTGAGGAGCTCATTTAACAGTAGACTACATCATCCTAGGTGCGCGACCGAGAGGTTTCGCAGGCCCTTCCTACCTACGGCTGTCAGACTGTATAACCTAAGCAGGGCTGCTCGCAGAGATAGCAAAAAGACGTAACAAACTAATAGTTTTTTTGAATGCAAAAGATGCAATAGACTTACACAATGGTCCCCTCCGGCATACAACTAGGAAAATACCGGTCGCTATGGAGGGTGAGAATATGTATGGGCACATAATCATACCATGTAGGATAACTAAGTAGATGGTTATGCTGTTTCATCCCATCTAGCAACAATGCTCTGCACTGTGTGTGTTTATATATTTACATATTTATTCCATCTAGCTACAATGCTCAGCACTGGGTGTGTTTATATTTATGTATCTATATATTTATTCCATCTAGCTACAATGCTCCGCACTGTGTTTTTATATATCTACATATTATTCCATCTAGCTACATTGCTCCACACTGTGTGTGTTTATATACTTACATATTTATTCCACCTAGCTGCAATGCTCCGTACTGTGGGTGTTTATATATATAGCAATTGAAAACACCTGCTGAAGACACTGGGTGGAACAGAAAATCTGCACTGGAATGGCCCTCACTGCCCACCCCTGGGCTATATCATGCTATTTTAAGCCTTTCAGAGTAAACTATATGCATGTATGTGATAGTATATTACCTTTGGTACACTGGAGAATGAATTTCTTATGAAATATGAGTTATTTTCGCGAGCCCGGAAGTAAGCTGTCTCGATCTCTGAGGCTCTGCCTCTCCTTCTTGTAGCTGCCGCCCATTTCAGACCAAGGCTGGGAAATTAGGCGGAGGAAAAAGCAATTCGACAAAACAATCCAAACTAACAGACTTCCACGCTTGTGGCGAAGCAGAAAAAACTCCAGAGGCTATGACGGAGGATGTAGCCAGCGGCGGAGCGGGAACTGCTGAGGAGGGGACAAGCACGGTGCTCGCTGCCATCAGCTCCATGAGAGCAGACTTTTCGTCTAAATTTGATGGGATTATAGCAGCGATAGAAGGAATGAGAGAGGAAATAAGCGACTGTATGGAACGAGTATCGCAGGCGGAGCTCCGAATTTCAAGCGCTGAAGATGACATCACCAGCCTACAATCAAAGTTGCAAACACTAGAATTAAAATGGAAACGTCTGGAAGATAACGTTCTAGATTTGGAATCCCGCTTGCGACGGAATAATTTGAGGCTGGTGGGTCTCCCGGAGGGACGGGACCCATGTTCCTTTTTGGAAAAGTGGATTCCAGAAGCGCTGAACAACGCGGACCTGCAGTCATCGGTCGTTTAAGATAGAGCTCACCGAATCGGCCCACCGAGAGATAATAAGACACCACCGAGGACGCTGATTATGAAGTTCCTCAACTTCAGGGACAAGATGATGGTCACCAACGCGGCGTGAGCTAAAGGGGAAATTAAATACTAGGATCAACAGGTGCGGTTCTACCCAGATTTGGTCACAGGAATTCAACAATTAAGGAGGCAGTTTGACCCCGCCTGCAAAAAGCTGTGCAACCTCGGGATTCATCACGGAGTGATTCATCCGGCAAGACTGCTGGTCACATATAAGGGCAGAACCCATATCTTCAAGACCCCTCAAGAGGCGGAGGAGCTCATTAAGCAGATCCAAGAGGAGACTGGTGGGAGCTAAGCATGAACATGATAAAGGTAGAGCATTTAAGCATTTGTACAGGCATCTGATTGATCTGAAACATATAACATGTCTACAAAATATAGACTGTATTATAAAAAAAAAAGCTATGATGTACAAAGTTGCTATAAAACTTTGAAGTTATGTTGAAAAAACTACAGAAGAGAGTTAATGTCATTAAAAATAGTAGTAGAGTCAGGGTGATTGAGAGGAGAAAGAGAGAGTGGTTTGACTGATCCTCGCAGGTGTGGAACAGTCACTAGCTATAAAGGGAGACAGAATTTTTTTTTTTTTTATTTTGGGGGGATTACCACGAATGTGGGGAAAGGGAATTTGTTTTTGTGTAGTTTGTAGGATGAATGTTCAACCATCCATGTTTTTGCTTCTCTGTATGAGCATGTTCATATTGCAAGGTAATCTCAAACTCCTTATTGATCATAGATCAAAACGTTAATCTTAATTTAACTTCATGGAATTGCAGAGGTCTACAAAATCTAAAAAAAACTTAAACAAGTTATGAATAAAATAAAAGACATATATTCAAAAATTGTATTTTTCCAAGAAACTCATCTAATAGAGGAGGATGTAAAAAGAATTAGGAGAAGATGGCAAGGAAATGTGTTCACCTCATCATTTTCATCCCGAGCTAGGGGAGTTATGATTCTCATACACAAAACAGTCCCATTTCAAGTGAAAAATGTAATTGGAGACAAATTTGGAAGATATCTAATCACCCAAGGATCTTTGTTATTAGAAAATATAAATCTGGTGAACTTATACGGCCCCAATACTGATGATCAAAACTTCTTTGTTAATTTATTCCTTACTTTATCATCACTTACAGGGCAACATATAATAGCAGGGGATTTTAATTGTACATTGAATCCCAGTATAGATAGGTCAACAGGACTGGACTGTACGCACAATGGATGCAGGATGACCATTAATCATTTTATGAAAGAATTGAGATTGCTAGATATATGGAGAGAAATGAAACCACAAGTCAAAGCCTATTCTTGTTATTCTAATACCTATAAGACATTCTCACGTATTGACTACTTTTTGATCTCTACAGAATTAAGGTCCAAGATTCAAAACTGTTTCTATGATAACATTGTGATCTCTGATCATGCACCCTGCTGTCTAATATATGTAGATAAGAAATTGACAAAGGATCCAGGTAGGTGGCATTTTCAGCATAAATGGCTTCAGGATGAGGAATTTGTTAAGTATATAGAAAAACAGATAGATGAGTTCTTTGATATTAATACTACACAAACAACGGCATGTATAAAGTGGGAGGCTTTCAAAGCTTTTATTAGGGGGCATATTATTAGTTATACAGGTTCAAAATCTAAGAAGACTCGAGAGGAGAGAGTCCAATTGGAACGTAAAATAAAAATTCTTCAAGAAAAGATGTATGCAGGAAGTAACCCACAGCTAGAGAACGAATTACTGATTCTGAGAGCTGAATATGACAAAAAATCAGCGAATAGAGCTGCCTCAAGTCTTCTAAGATTGAAGCAAACTTTTTATGAACAAGGTGAAAAATCAGGAAAATTATTGGCATGGCAGATTAAACAATTAGAATTTAAAACACCAATTACAAATATTATAAGTAGCGGACAGGTAGTTATAGATCCTTTAGAAATTAATAGTGCCTTTAGAGATTATTATGAAAAACTATATGATACAAAAAATGAAACTGACTTAACAAAACTAAATGGGTTTTTGGGTGGATTATCTATACCGTGTATTTCAAATGAAAACAGGGAGATTCTGGAGTCTAAAATTAGTCAAGAAGAAGTTGGGCGAGCCATTGATAATATGAAATTAGGAAAAAGAGCAGGACCAGATGGTCTTCCAGTTGACCTCTATAAAAAATTTAAGAATAAATTAAATAAAACCACTTTTGGAAATGGTTTTAGAAGCATTTCAAAATGGTAATTTACCACCATACATGAATAATGCCTTAATTATACTGTTGCCAAAACCAGGTAAACCCCCTAATAAATGTGAAAACATGAGACTAATAAGCCTATTAAATGCTGATCTTAAGATAATCTGTAAAATTTTAGCAAGAAGACTACAAGAAATATTACCAAATATTATTAACCGAGATCAGAATGGCTTTATAATGGGAAGACAAGGCTTCCATAATGTAAGAAGACTATTTAATATTATTTATTCCAATAAAGAAGCACCGGATACAGCTCTCCTATCATTGGATGCCGAAAAGGCCTTTGATAGGATCGAATGGCCCTATCTTTTTGAAGTCCTACAAAGGATTGGACTTGGAAATAATTTCATAAAATGGATCCAGATAATATACAATAATGCTACAGCAGAAATCCTAACAAACAGCAATATCTCAAAATCAATAAAAATCAACAGAGGATGTCAACAAGGCTGTCCACTTTCACCCTTATTGTTTACTATGGCAATTCAACCTTTAGCGATGGCAGTACGTTTACATCCACAAATATATGGAATTAAAGTAGGACCAACAGAACATAAAATTTCCCTGTATGCTGATGACATAATTTTGTTTATGTCGAATTTTAAAAAATCAATTCCGACCTTGTTAAATTTAATAAAGAACTTTGGGGAGATATCAGGATATAAAATAAATAAAACAAAATCTTCAAAATGAATGCTAAATGAGACCCAGAGAAATCACCCAGCTCCTGAGGTAAATCAATTCAATGTTGTAAATCAGTTTAAATATTTAGGAATTCAAATTTTGCCTAAGCTAGAATCAGTCGCCAGTGCCAACTATGAAGCCTTAATGACAGATATTAATGAGTTACTTCAGAGATGGATGTCACTACCAATGTCAATGATCGGGAGAATTAATATACTTAAAAGTAATATCTTACCAAAAATACTTTATTTATTTCAATACATTCCTTTACCACCACCTTCAGATCTATTCTCAAGAATTAAAAAAAAGTTAGTGGAATTTATATGGAACAACAGGAAGGCTAGATTACGTTTGTCCTTTCTATATTTACCATTTGATCGTGGAGGTTTGAAATGTCCAAACTTTATGTTGTATTACTGGTCAGCACAACTGGGGTCTATGACATTATTTTTCATCAAATGATCTCCCTCACTGGAGTGAAATGGAATCATACACCTGCACCTGGACTCCCCGGGAACCTACGCCAGGATCCTGTTTGTGGACTTCAGCTCCGCATTCAACACCATCCGCCCCGCTCTGCTCCGGGACAAGCTGTCCCTGCTCAACGTGCCTGACTCCCTCTGCAGGTGGATCATCGACTTCCTGACGGACCGGAGGCAGCATGTGCGGCTGGGAAAGACTGTCTCAGACTATACTAGCATCAGCACCGGATCACCCCAGGGCTGTGTACTTTCCCCCCTACTCTTCTCCCTTTACACCAACTCCTGCACCTCCAGCCACCAGTCTGTCAAGTTGATCAAGTTTGCGGACGACACCACCCTCATCGGGCTCATCTCCAACGGCGACGAGTCCGCCTACAGGAGAGAGGTGGCCCAGCTGGCGTCCTGGTGCAGCAATAACAACCTGCAACTGAACGCTCTGAAGACAGTGGAGATGATTGTAGACTTCAGGAAAGTCACTACTCCTCTGCCCCCCCTCACCCTCTCAGGCTCTCCATCACCACTGCTGATTCCTTCCGCTTCCTAGGCACTACCATCACCAGGGACCTCAAATGGGAGCTGACCATCAGCTCACTCATCAAAAAAGCCCAGCAGAGGATGTTCTTCCTGCGGCAGCTGAGGAAGCTCAAGCTACCCACCAAGATGTTAGTGCAGTTCTACACAGCCATCATCGAGTCCATCCTCACCACCTCCATAACCGTGTGGTACGCAGGAGCCACTGCCAGGGACAGACTAAGGCTGCAGCGCGTCGTGCGCACTGCTGAGAAGGTGATCGGCTGCAAGCTCCCATCTCTCCAGGATCTGTACATCTCCAGGACCCGGAGGCGTGCTGGCCGGATCATAGCCGATCCCTCACACCCTGGTCACGTACTGTTTGCCCCCCTCCCCTCTGGTAGAAGACTTCGGTCCATCCAGACTAAAACCTCCCGTCACATGAACAGCTTCTTCCCCTCTGCCATTAGACTGCTGAACACTAAGTGACTTATTGACTCTCGTGCACCATGTACAGCAGCTCAACCAGACTCATGTCAATCATCACTGTTTTCTTCCTGCATTACCGACTGCACTATATAGTTCTCCACAGTATCTGCTGCTGGCTAATATATATTTTAACTGTTGACCAGTATCACTTAATCTTATCCTACACTTTATTACATGTATAGTTTATTTCTCTTATCTTATCATGTTTAATGTTGCAGCATTGTACCGAGACAAATTCCTAGTTTGTGTACTACATGAACAATGGCAATAAACCTGATTCTGATTCTGATTCTGATACAATTTACTTTTACCTCTTCCCTTATTCATATACTCAGACTCGGCTAAAAAATTACAGAAACAAGTTAAAAATCCAAATGTAAAGCACATGCTTAAAGGAGCCACGCATGATCTGGATGAGTACACGGACACTGTGAACTCATATATCCACTTTTGTGAAGAGAACATTCTTCCATCACGCACCAGGGTGAGTTACTCTAATGACAAACCCTGGTTCACAGCTAAGCTCAGACAGATCAGGAAGGAGAAGGAAGCAGCGCTGAAAAGTGGAGACAGGGACTGCTACAGGGAGGTTAAATACCGGTTTAACAGAGAGCTGAAGAGGGCTAAATCTCTATACTCAGAGAGACTCCAGCAGCAGTTCACTGCTAATGATTCGGCTTCCGTGTGGAGAGGACTGAGGCAAATCACCAACTATCGACCTAAGGCTCCTAAAGGTCAGGATGACAAAGCCCTTTGTCAAAGACTGTCCCAACACTATGCCCGTTTTGACACCTCGTCATCTGTGTCCAACTCCCCCCCTCCCTCCAGCTCCACAGCCTCCACATTCCCTACTTCATTTAAGGCACCCCCCCCCCTCCTCCCCCCCTCCCCTTATCATCAGTGAGCAGGATGTGCTCAAACAGTTCTCCAGACTGAACCCGCGCAAGGCCCCCGGCCCAGACGGCGTGTCTCCCTCCACCCTGAGACTCTGTGCGAAACAGCTGGCTCCTGTATTCACAGACATTTTTAACACCTCCCTTAAGTTATGCCACGTGCCGTCCTGCCTCAAATCCTCCACCATCATCCCTGTCCCCAAGAAGCCACGGATCACTGGACTTAATGACTACAGACCTGTAGCGCTCACCTCTGTAGTCATGAAGTCCTTTGAGTGCCTGGTCCTGTCCCCACCTCAAGTCCATCACCACCCCTCTCCTGGACCCGCTGCAGTTTGCCTACCGAGCCAACAGGTCTGTAGACGATGCAGTCAACCTGGCCCTCCACTCCATCCTGCAGCACCTGGACTCCCCGGGAACCTACGCCAGGATCCTGTTTGTGGACTTCAGCTCCGCATTCAACACCATCCGCCCCGCTCTGCTCCGGGACAAGCTGTCCCTGCTCAACGTGCCTGACTCCCTCTGCAGGTGGATCATCGACTTCCTGACGGACCGGAGGCAGCATGTGCGGCTGGGAAAGACTGTCTCAGACTATACTAGCATCAGCACCGGATCACCCCAGGGCTGTGTACTTTCCCCCCTACTCTTCTCCCTTTACACCAACTCCTGCACCTCCAGCCACCAGTCTGTCAAGTTGATCAAGTTTGCGGACGACACCACCCTCATCGGGCTCATCTCCAACGGCGACGAGTCCGCCTACAGGAGAGAGGTGGCCCAGCTGGCGTCCTGGTGCAGCAATAACAACCTGCAGCTGAACGCTCTGAAGACAGTGGAGATGATTGTAGACTTCAGGAAAGTCACTACTCCTCTGCCCCCCCTCACCCTCTCAGGCTCTCCCATCACCACTGCTGATTCCTTCCACTTCCTAGGCACTACCATCACCAGGGACCTCAAATGGGAGCTGACCATCAGCTCACTCATCAAAAAAGCCCAGCAGAGGATGTTCTTCCTGCGGCAGCTGAGGAAGCTCAAGCTACCCACCAAGATGTTAGTGCAGTTCTACACAGCCATCATCGAGTCCATCCTCACCACCTCCATAACCGTGTGGTACGCAGGAGCCACTGCCAGGGACAGACTAAGGCTGCAGCGCGTCGTGCGCACTGCTGAGAAGGTGATCGGCTGCAAGCTCCCATCTCTCCAGGATCTGTACATCTCCAGGACCCGGAGGCGTGCTGGCCGGATCATAGCCGATCCCTCACACCCTGGTCACGTACTGTTTGCCCCCTCCCCTCTGGTAGAAGACTTCGGTCCATCCAGACTAAAACCTCCCGTCACATGAACAGCTTCTTCCCCTCTGCCATTAGACTGCTGAACACTAAGTGACTTATTGACTCTCGTGCACCATGTACAGCAGCTCAACCAGACTCATGTCAATCATCACTGTTTTCTTCCTGCATTACCGACTGCACTATATAGTTCTCCACAGTATCTGCTGCTGGCTAATATATATTTTAACTGTTGACCAGTATCACTTAATCTTATCCTACACTTTATTACATGTATAGTTTATTTCTCTTATCTTATCATGTTTAATGTTGCAGCATTGTACCGAGACAAATTCCTAGTTTGTGTACTACATGAACAATGGCAATAAACCTGATTCTGATTCTGACATGATCAAAATATGGTGTGAAACCAAAAAATATTTAAAAGAACCACACTTATTGTCACAATTTAGCCTAATATGGGGTAATCAATATTTTACACCAGGGAGAGCGGATGCTGTATTTAAAGTATGGAATTTAAAAGGGATTCAAAAGATTCAAGACTTATATTTGTCACGTTCAGATAACATAATGTCTTTTGAAGAACTGAGGATTAAATTCAATCTTAATAGAACACATTTTTTTTAAATATCTTCAGCTTAGAAATTTTATTCAATCAAATCAAAATAATGCTCTCACCCGACCTACTTATTCATCCTTGGAAAAAGTTTTGACGAAAGATAGTAAAAGAAAGGGTATTATTTCAGAGTTTTGTAACTCATTGACACTATTCTCAAGTGAAAACGCACAGAAAAGACTGAATTATTGGAAAGAAGACCTGCAAATTGAAATTTCAGAGGAACAATGGGAAATGGCTTGTGCAGAAGCTCAAACCAAATCAATAAATGTACGTCTTAAACTGATACATTTTAAATGGTTAATGCGGATGTATGTTACACCAGTGGAGTTAAATAGATATAACAAAAACATACCAGATACATGCACAAAATGTATGGAAAGTAAAGGAACCCTATTTCACTGTTTATGGGAATGTAGAAAAATCAGAATGTTTTGGGAAGAGGTGAGGGTAACAATTGAAAAAATAATTTCAAAACAATTCACATTGAACCCTAAACTGTTTTTGTTGGGTCTGTATCCAGAAAAAAACATAACTTTAATAAGAGTGAAAGAGCATTCATAGACCTTGGTTTGCTTAATGACAAAAAATGTATTGCACTATTGTGGAAAAAGACTCATAGACCAGATGTGACTCAGTGGTTAAGACAGATGTTAACAAACCTTCCACTAGAAAGAATAACATGCAAACTGAAATCAAAGGAAAATGTGTTTGAGAATATATGGAGACCTTTCATTGATTATGTAAAGAAATTAAACATAACTTCTGAAGAAGAAGGTGAATGATATGTGTGGACCTTGCAAATTCCAAATTGGTGAATGTATAATATGTATTCTTATGTAATAGATTACCTAGACTAAACAGAGGAGCATTGTTGTTGACTTGCCTTTGTTAATGGTTGTTGTTGTTTTTAGTACATTTTTTTGTAGTTAGTGGTTTTTTTATTTTATTTTTAAATTACTTTAGTGTTAGTGTTTGATTGTTTGTGCCATGTTTGTAAAAAAAGGTTCAATAAAAAATATTGTGGAAAAAAAAAGAATTGCTCAGGTTGTTTGTTCTTTTAAAATTTGAGACAAATAGGTGCGTTATTTTAAGTCGATGCACCAACTTCCTCTTTGATCATTTCAAAATAAAACAGGAAATCAACTCCCTCTTTATAATGAACTGAAAAAGAATTTTAGAATTTGCTATTAGATTTTTTTTTTTTTTTAATTGACCGTGATTATCAAGTGTTTTATGTTGCTTTAGCTGTGTTTTTGTTGAATATGAGTCACGGGTGTATTTTTTGACAAAAAAAAATACAGTTAAAAGTTGCTTTAAAAATACTTTTTCATTGTTTCTTCATTGTAATTTTAGCCAATAATTACTATTTTTTTTTCTTTCAGCTGGTCCCTTTCAGTCACCACAGCATATCACCACCTGATATCACAATGATCATGTAGATCATTGTGATCATTGTAATCGACATGTTGATCATGTTGATCAACATGTCGATTTGTCAAGGATTTTTACACTAGATGCCCTTCCTGACGTAACCCTGCCCATTTATCCAGGGATTAATATCCAGGGATATTTATCTATTAATTATAGAAACATGTGCAATTAATTAGTTTTAAAAATTATCAGTTCCCAGCCCTAATTTATTTTTTTCTTTATTAAGCAATTTCTGTTAAACAAAGTCTTCATAAAAGCAAAAAAAACCTGCTGCAAATTTAACAAATTTTGCATCTCCAGATTCAGATTCTGTTGATTTTTGTACCAAAAAAAAATTAAAAAAAATGCAACATTACAAAACTACAAACATGAAAAAGAAAAAAAAAAAGGCTATTAAGTGTATGAAGAGACAGGAAAGGCTGCATTTAATTTATTGCTCACAAGTGTCTGTAAAAACTGGAATTTTCCAAAGACAATGCCTTTTAACGTGGCCTGGGGATGAGTTTGGGCCTGTCGAACATCCTACTACCAACCGTCATCCCTCCTCCTCGCCCTGACAGGGTGTTTGTGTTTTCTTCATCTGTTTTGCCTCTTCACCCCCCCCCCCCAACTCCCACCACCTACTTCTCTGTCTTCTACCTTGCGATGGATGTCATTAAAAATTCACGGCTCCATTCTGGGCTAATTGTCCTCAACATGGCAGAGAGCAGAGGAATGAAATTAACCCATTAGCCTGAGCCTGCTTTCATCGGAACGGTGGGCTCAGGAAGTGTGCCTTTGTGTCTGAGCTCAGATCCGTCCTGACAGACACGCGGACATGTAAATTCATTCAAACGTGCAAAAACAAAGCATGCACAATACAATAATGCTAATAACATGTTGATAATGTGCTCTATGCCAGTTGTCAGCAACCCTTTATTTGCCTCACGGATAGGAGCACGTCAAATACATCGGCACAAAAACAAAATGTGTGATTAAAAAACTCACCTTCAGAGGGAGCACTGATTTGGTTTCTCTGCAAGGAGGCAGTCACATCTTGGGAAGGTTGCACGGCGGGGTCAACTCGCATGGCATGCTCGTAAAAGGATCGGCTCTTTTGCTGTCTGTGGGTCTTTCGTGGTCGGAAAGAAACACTCAAGCTCTCTAGCCATGACTGTTTTTTTCAGTCGTTTTGGTTAGCTAGCTTGCAGGTTTGGTTTTCATGCATCACTGCTAACTACTGAGATAATTATCTGTTAAGAACACACAGACATGACAATCAGGAGGTCAGGGGGAAGAGAATAGCTGGCAGATTTTCAAAATAAAACATTTCAATAGTCAAAGAGAAATAGAATCAGTTATTTTTTCTCTGTGGCTCTGTTTCCTGGTGCTAACTGGTCCACGACCTGGTACCGATCCATGACCCAGTGGCTGGGGACCACTGCTCTGTACGGATGGTGAAGTTGGGGTTTTTCTGTACTTAGTAGGACTGTAACAATAACAAATTTGATTACAAAATTGCACATTCATGAGAAAAAAAAAGTTGAAAGCTTACAGGAAAAAATTGCTAATTTTTGAGAAACAAGTCATTTAGCAGAAAAACGATGCAGAGTTATGATTTAAAAAAAGTTTAAAATTTACAGAAAAAGGTCACAAATTTATGAGGAAAAAGTTGCAAATACATGAGGGGATAAAAGATATTTTTTTAATGACAGATTTTTGAGAGAATTGTCACGCTTTAGGAGAAAAAAGTTGCACATTTATGACAAAAAAGCTGTAGATTTTTCAAGAAAAAGGTTGCAAATTTCTGAGAAAAAAAATTAAAATTAACAGGAAAATAGTTGAAAATTTAAGAGGCAAAGATTGCAAATTTATGAGAACCAAGTCACAAATCTGCAAAAAAAAGTTGCAAATTGACAAGAAAATGTTGCAAATTTATGAGGAAAAAGGATGGAAATTAAGAGGAAAAAAGTTATTAAATTATGAGGAAAAATTTGCAATTTTATGAGAAAAAAAATTGAAAGTTTGCAGGGAAAAAAATTTGAAGTTTTTGAGAGAAAAGTCACAAATCTACAAAAAAGTTAAAGATTTGCAAGAAAAAAGTTTAAAAAAATTTTTGAAAAAAGATAAAAATTAACAGGAAAACACTCACAAATTTATGAAAAAAAAAACAAGCTGAAAGTTTACAGGAAAAAAAAACTAAATTTTTGATGAAAATCACACTTTTAGGAGAAAAAACAATGCATATTTTGGATGAAAAAGTTGCACATTTATGAAAAAAAAGTTGAAAATTTTCAGAAAAAAAATCAAGTTTTTGAGGTAAAAGTTGCAAATTTATGAGAAAAAAGTTGAAAAATAAGATAAAAACTGCAAAATTTTGAGAGAACAATTACACATTTAGGAGGAAAAATGATGCAGATTTTGGAGATAAAAGTTGCAAATTTATGATTTAAAGAGTTGAAAATTTTATGTCAAAATTTTCACAAGAAATTGCAAATTTATGAGAAAAATTTTGAAAATTTACTGGAAAAAAATTACAAATTTTTGAGAGAAAAGTCACAATTAGGAGAAAAAAGTTGCATGTTGATTAAAAATAAGGAAAAAAATTACAGGAACTAAGTTGCAAATGTACAAGGAAAATCTTGCTAACTGATGACAAAAAAGTCAGAAAATTTTAAGAAAAAGCTGAAAGGGTTTTTTGCATTTCTGCTCAGAACTGGTCATTCAAAGTAATTGTATTTAGTTTCTTGGTGAATGTGTACCAATGACTTATGAAATCAGTAACATCAAGAATCATTCGTAACAAACAAAATAGTTGTTTGTAACTTCCATATAAACTACGTATTTTCCTCCTCTTTTCTTGGTCTTCCCCATTATTCTGTTTCCCCCCTTATTTATTTCCACTTGTTTTCCCTCTTTTACTTATTTGTCCATTTGTCTTTCTTCCCTCTTCCTTTCCATCTTTGGTTTTCCATCTCTCTCCTTGTGCCCACCCCCGCCGCTCGGGTCAATAGTGCTCGGTTGAATGTATTGACAGCGTAAAGTGGTCCTACTTAACAGCGCGGAGCGTCTTGCTATCATGGCGGTCTCCAGAGAACGGGGGACGAGAGAGAAAGATGGAGAGAGAGAGAGATGGAGAGCTTGGGGAGGTTGAATCAGGCCAAGGGCCAAGTTTGATGGCCAGGTTTAGTGCTTCGCGCGTTGAATTTAAACTCAACAGAGGAGAAGGACGAGCTAACAGTTAGCGCTGCATTAAAAAGAATGAGATGAGTTTGAAAACTATTTATTTCCATCTGTTTGTTTGGGGACAAAAGAACAAATATTATGACAGCAAACATATTGAGTTAATTTCCACCTCTGGGACCGAGCTGCTACCTGTCAGCTAATTAAGACGCCACCTCATTTCTCCCTCATTAGCAGTAATTTTCTTCCCCTCCCACCCCCCTTTTGTTTACTTTCCTCTCTCTCCTCCTCAAAAAAGGGAGAAAAAAATCCACCTCCGCCGATTGTTTGTTTTTTCCCCATCGCTCGCTTTGTTTCGGCTGTGGTGGAGAAATTAAATTTGATAAATGAGCGGATCTTTAAATATTAATTATGTATTAATTACGTTCGCAAAGGCAAAACAAACCTTGCTTAATGATTTATGAGGATCAGTCCCACTTTACTTCAGATTTTGCCGTCCAATGAGGAACGAGGGAAGCGGAAAAAGGGGGTTGGCAAATTAAAACAATGACACAAAACGTGATTAAAGAGCGAGTGAGGGATTGCGACGTCGCGCTTGTGTGTGTGTGTTTGTGTGGGTTTCAATTTCCTGCTAAAAGTGTGCACCGGTAAGGCCTCTAAGAATTCAGAGGCAGAATATTGAGGGGGAAAAGGGATGGATAGAAAGACAATCTGTTAAAATTTGTCACTGCTCTCCGGTCGCATTTGACCTTTGACCTGCCACCGGCTTTGGTTACTTCCCTCGTGACCCTGCTGTGACCTTGGACTGCATTCAGGAGCTGTTCCAGTGATAGTGTGTCCACCATAATTCTGAGTGTACAATACTTTATACAGTTGTATGTCTCAATATTGTATATTTTATTGCAATCTGATCAAGTTTCTTTAATTTTTCCCCTGGCTTTTTTTTTTAGAAGTATTTATCCATATCGGTTGTCTTCATGAAAGTCCAGATATTGAGATATTAACAGTACAAATGTACAGTGGTACAAAAATGGCCTGTAATCATTTTAATTTAGGGCTGGGATAATTAACCTTTCAATTTTTTTCTGAAAACTGATGCTGTCAGGTCACTCCCTGAGGCAGTGGCCACTTGTTTGTCTCTGGCCAAGTTTACGTGAAGTGGGTCCCGAAGCGCACAGAACTTGTTTGGTTCTTGTGTTTACAGAACGTTATCGTTCACGTCATCAGGATAGTTATTAATTCATATTGTTATAGTCATTTGAGTGGACTCATACCACAACATGATGCAGCTCTACAAGTCTGCATATTGCATGTTTTCAGGGGTGATCAAAGCCCCGTGAAAAGCTGAAGTGTCTGCTGAGGAACTTTCTGTCGTCACTCATGACTCCATTGTACGTGATGCTCATTTATGTGTCTCCCCACACCGGTACAGTGTGACACACGTCTCTCTCTCTGTCTCATACACGCTCATCACCTGTACCCCTGATAGTCAGCTGTCTCTTGGGCTGTCTCCCACGAACTGACACTCATACACTCACTGAGACTCCCTAATCTAATAAATATTTCAAAGGTGGAAAGTTCAGTAAACAAAGGTGTGCACGTTTGTGTTTGTGTGTTGCATTTGCGTTTCTGAACGAGGTGTCATATTTGCCTTCTGGCCTTCTCAGTTCTCGTTCTCTCTTTTTTTTGTCTCTTTCTGCTCTCTCTTCTTCTCCCCTCTGCTCTCTCTGCAATTTGACCTTGTTTGTCTTGCCGTTTTAACCAAACAAACACTGACCACTGCGGCTGTGTCTTGTGTCGGGGGGCGGGGAGGAGGAAAAGGAGGAGGAGGCAGGCCAGACCGTACAATACACACAGATGTATTGTATGGTCAGTCGGAGTGTATCTCAGTGAATGTATTAAACTGTGTATATGTGCACTTTGTATTTCCAATGACCCATATGGGTTGAGGGCTGCTTTGGTTTGATTTTTGACTTCGATACTTCATGAATGCTCAGAATAAAACAGGAGTTTCTGATGGTTCCTGCTTTCTTCTGCAAACCTTGCAGAGTAAAGAATAAATGAATAATCCAGCTGTTATGTCTGTAAACCTGGAGAGACTCACACACAGAGAGTGGTGTCGGCTTTGAACACGAACTTTATTACACAAGCTGTTAAGATACAATAGAGGTCTATTGCTGTGTACTGAGTCAGCTGGGAAAGAGGCCTTGAGATGGCCGACTGTCCACTTATCGTCGTCCGGTGTGATGACGTCACCCTGATGACTGTGTCACCATGCCAGTGCTCATTAACCCCTGTAGTGCCACACTACATTCAACGCCCCCCCCCCCCTTTGGAAAAACAGAACAATATGCACGGACTAATTAACCCTCCCTAATTTAGTAATACACGAAACTCAACTAGCTAGGGTTAACGGGTGGACCACCGCATAGCCCAGCACGGCTGAGTGGGCTATTCTGCCACTCTCAGGCTGGCAGCCACACCCCTAGCTAAACAGTCCTTTTTTCATTGAGGGGGCCATTCAGTCTGAGACGAGCTCATAGTGGACGCGTCCCTGGAGGCGCCAATTTCAGCAGGCCCAGGTGCCATCCTGCTGGAGCCGTGGCACGCTCGTCAACAATGACCCAACCTGGATCCCGCACCAGCTGGGCTCGGCTCCAACGCTGCGTCTTGATCCGCTGCAGCTGCTGTCCCCTTCTGCAGAAGGCTGGCCTGCCATCTCGATCCATCCGCCATCTGAATGGCTGTTCTCCAGTGCACAGCGATCTTCATAGGTGTCGGTGGTGGTGATGATGCTAAGGCCGACTGTGAGCCCAGTCGCTTGGTTCTGCAGACCTAAACCCAGTTCATCACTGTGAGCAGTGCTCTATTTGGCTGCATTCGGCATCATGGTTGTGACGTTATAACTCTCACGTCTGTTGCGGGGCATCCATCAGGCTGTGGTGGTTCTGCTACATCCTGTTGGGTCACGGACTCTTCATCCTGCGTATCAGCGGCGGCTCCTGGAGGCTGATGCTGGTCATGGATTCAGAAGACGCCCGATGGTTCTATTGCGTTCTGCTCTGTCGCGGACTCTTCATCCAGTGGTTCGGTGGCGGCTCTTGCAGGTTGGTGCTGTGTGTGGATTTGAAAGCAGTCCGGTTCCTTCTCTCTTTCACCTGGTGCTGGTTGAGGTTGGGGTGATGTGTTGCTGTTGTTGGTAACGGGACCCGCGACTGCCGGTCTTCAGTCACCGGGGTCCCCTTTCTCCATGAACTCCCTCTCCTGCAGCTCCACGGCTGCTGTCTGAAGCTCATGCCTGGCGAGGATCAGAGGCGAGTCTGGTTTGTTTTCCCCTTCTCCCGGGAAATCTGGGCGAGGTGATATGCTGCTATCATTGTTATCAGAATATGCGCCGGGTTGTTGCATCCCGGGGGTCCCAATAGACACGGGCTCCCTGTCCTGCAGCTCTGCAGCAGCTCCCTGAGGCTCACGCTGGGCGAGGAACTGAGGCGAGTCCAGTCGCTGCTCTCCTTCCTTGTTGTGTTTGTTCTCTGTGTCGTGTTCACCCTCTGTGGTGTGGTCACTCTCTGTGCTGTATTCTCCCATTAACCTGACACTGATTAGCTTGTCTCCTCAGAGCCTGAAGGTGCACATGCTCGCTAAGACTCAGACCTCCAAGACATAATGTTGAGTTGACTCACCCGCCATTTGTTTACGGTTGAAGAAAGCGACTCTTCAGGCAATAGCACTGGTCCAGCTATAGTAATGTGTCTCTATCAGAATCACACATTCACCAAATGAGTCCGCTTGACCCAGAGTACGGAGTACGCACCGTCCTTCCTCACCTAGACCAAGAACCAGTACGCTCTTTAGTTTCTTGTCGTCAGCACCATTCAGGCCAACCACATTGACATAATCCTTAAACGTGTAGAACCAGTGGCACCATGGGACGGGCGGCTCACCTGGGGTTTCCAGAAACGGTTGTAATGACCTCAAGCACACCTCCATGGTTTAACTCTCATCGCCAAATGTTATGTCTGTAAACCTGGAATGACCAGCGGAGAGTTGAGCGACTTCGGTACAGGAACTTTATTACAACAAACTGTTGATAATACAGTGCAGGTTGTCACGATTGCCCCTCCGGAGCAAAGGAGATGAGGACCCGTATGTGAGACGGATATGATAAACCATCCTTTACTGCAAAACAGAAAATAAAGCTGTACGCAGGCAGAACTAAAAAGGCAAATGCAGGCAGGCTTCAGACATGGGATACAGGATAAATAGAAGCGAGGGTGAGACACCGCCAAACACCAATGACACCGCACAGAACACAGACTGCAATACAAATACAGTGGTGTGAAAAAGTGTTTGCCCCCTTCCTATTTTTTCATTTTTTTTGTTAAGGGAAAAAAAATCCAAACCTACATGACCCTGTGTGAAAAAGTGATTGCCCCTAAACCTAATAACTAGTTGGGACACCCTTAGCAGCAGCAATTCAATCACGCGTTTGCGATAACTGACAATGAGTCTTTTACAGCGCTGTGGAGGAATTTTGGCCCACTCATCTTTGTAGAATTGTTGCAATTCAGCCACATTGGAGGGTTTTCGATCATGAACCGCCTTTTTAAGGTCATGCTACAGCATCTCAATCGGATTCAGGTTAGGATTTTGATTAGGCCACTCCAAAGTCTTCATTCTGTTTTTCTTAAACCATTCAGAGGTGGACTTGCTGGTGTGTTTTGGATCATTGTAAGGCTGCAGAACCCAAGTGTGCTTCAGCTTTAGATCACGAACAGATGGTCGGACATTCTCCTTCAGGACTTTTTGGTAGACAGCGAATTCATGGTTCCATTTACCACGGCAAGTTTTCCAGGTCCTGAAGCAGTAAAACAGGCCCAGACCATCACACTACTACCACCATATTTTACTGTTGGTATGATGTTCCTTTTCTGAAATGCTGTTACTTTTATGCCGGATGTAATGGGACACACACCTTCCAAAAAGTTCAACTTTTGTCTCGTCAGTCCACAGAGTATTTTCCCAAAAGTCTTGGGGATCATCAAGATGTTTTCTGGCAAAACTGAGACAAGCCTTTATGTACTTTTTGCTCAACAGTGTTTTTTGTCTTGGAACTCTGCCATGCAGGCCATTTTTGCCCAATCTCTTTCTTGTGGTAGAGTCATCAACACTGACCTTAAATGAGGCAAGTGAGGCCTGCAGTTCTTTGGATGTGGTTGTGGGGTCTTTTGTGACCTCTTGGATGAGTCGTCATTGTGCTCTTGAGGTAATTTTGGTCAGCCGGCCACTCCTGGGTGGGTTCAGCACTGTTCCAGGTTTTCACCATTTGTGGATAATGGCTCTCACTGTGGTTCACTGGAGTCCCAAAGCTTTAGAAATGGCTTGATAAAGTTTTCCAGACTGATAGATCTCAATTACTTTGTTTCTCATTTGTTCCTGAACTTCTTTGGATCACAGTATGATGTCTAACTTTTGAGGGTCTTTTGGTCTACTTCACTTTGTCATGCAGGTCCTTTTTAAGTGATTTCTTGATTGAGAACAGGTGCGGCGATAATCTGGCCTGGGAGTGGGTAGAGAAATTGAACTCAGCTTTCCAAAGATTTGATAAACCACAGTAAATTTATGTTTTAACAGGAGGGGGCAATCACTTTTTCACACAGGGCCATACAGGTTTGGATTTTTTTAACCCTTAATAATAAACACCTTCATTTAAAAACTGCATCTTATGTTTTCTTGTGTTATCTTTATCTAATATTTAAAATTGTTTGATGATCTGAAACATTTAAGGGTGACAAACATACTAAAACAAGAGAACTCAGGAAGGGAGCAAACACTTTCACACCACTGTATCTAGACAGGAGGGATAATTAACACAACTCAGAACAGGTGGCACAATCAATTGCGGCAGGGAAGTGGCTGCAGGTGAGGAACACAGGATGTGCAGGGCTGTACAGACAAACACAGACAGCAGACGCACATGAAGCATGACAACAATGCAGGAGCAATACAGGATGGGCAGCGGCTATGGGCACAGAGAACATGGGGAGCTGCAACAATAGACAAAAAGATACAACCCGTTTAAAACCCGTCTTAAAACACACTTTTACTCCCTGGCCTTTGACCCAGTGTGAGACATTGATTTTATTGAATGAAATGGTTTTTATTTATTTATTTATTTTGCCTTTTTTTTAATCAATTTATTGATTTATTTTTGACTGTGGTTCTATATTGTTTTTGTGTTAGTGCCCTGCTTCCTACTTTTATATTTTCTTGCTGTACAGCACTTTGTGTAGTGAGTGTTGCTTTTAAAGTGTTTTATAAATAAAGTTGATTGATTGATTGATTGATTGATTGATACACAGACCCAATACCAAACAGGGGATGACATGGAGGGCAAGTGGTACAAATAATAATTAAAAGAAATCATAGAAAACACAGTATAAGCATAAAGCGTGGGCTTGATCCTGTGATCAGCCCAGACCATGACACAGGTATGTTATGGCTGTGCACTATGTCACAGAGGGCCAAGAGCAGCTAAGATGGCCGACTCTCCTCTTATAGTTGTCTGGCTTGATGACGTCACCCTGATGGCTGTGTCATCACGCCAGTGCTCATTAACCCCTGTAGTGCCACACTGCACTAACCACACTGCAAAAGCCAACAGGTTAAAGGTACAGTGTGTAATTTTTTTGGTCATCTGAATTCCAAAATTTAATACAGCATAAAATCCTAACTTTGTTTCATTGTTATATAATCACTCTTAAGTAAAAGCTGTTGCCTTTTCTGTACCTTAAGATAAGTGTTTTTATACATAGGAAGAGGGTCCTTTTCCAGGTAGGTGGCCATCTTGAAACACCATAATATTTTTCCATATTTTTATGTCGAACTTGTAAGGATCCCTGCCTACTCTGTGTGTCTATCTCCCTCTCTCCTTGTTGATTAGTAGTCTCCCTGCAGCGCTGATCATCACCTGTTGCTAATCAGAGAAGCCTCTCCCACTGCTGTGTCTGGTCACGTCAGACTCTGCACCTGTCTGTATCCTTGTTCTGCCAAACATTATTGAATTTTGGGGGCAGCTGTGGCACAGGCATAGCATGGCCGACTACTGATTGGAGGGTCACGGGTTCAGTTCCCGTTCTGTCTGCAGTCTGCATGTAGAAGTGTCCTTAAGCAAGACACTGAACCCCCAGTTGTTCCTGGTGTGTCAGGCCAGTGCCTGTGTATGGCAACTCTGCTGCCATCAGTGTATGAATGTGTGTGTGAATGGGTGGATAGCAGGATCTGTAAAGCGCTTTGGTTATCTAGAGACGAGAAAAAGCACTATATAAGTGAACGCCATTTGCTATTTGTCTTGCCTTTGATGTTTGACCTCTGCTAGCCCTAGACCCAGCTACCTGCCTGCCACCTTTGCGCCTCTGCCCACCTGTTAAACTACTGCCATGTTTGACCCCCCATCAGCTCTTGGACTTTGGATCCCGGATCCCGGATTTGGATATTACTGGATTTGTGTACATCATCACTCCCCACAAGTAAGTCGACTTACCACCGTGTGTATATCACTGCTCTCTGCACCATTTCCTCTGCCCTCAGGTCTGGCCAGCCTGTCTCCAGCACTTCCCCCATAGCATTCCCCCGCAGCACCTCTGCACTCTCACTGCTGACAATCAGCTCCCCATCCTGAAGATTCTTTACCCTGTTCCAGCAGTCCTCCTCAGATGAGCCTGTAAACATGCTCAGTTTTATATTCTCATCATTATGTTTATTCTCATCATTGTGTTTATATATTTACATATTTATTCCATCTAGCTACAATGCTCTGCACTGGGTGTGTTTATATTTATATATCTATATATTTATTCCATCTAGCTACAATGCTCAGCACTGGGTGTGTTTATATTTATATATCTATATATTTATTCCATCTAGCTACAATGCTCCGCACTGTGTTTTTATATATCTACATATTATTCCATCTAGCTACATTGCTCCGCACTGTGTGTGTTTATATACTTGCATATTTATTCCACCTAGCTGCAATGCTCCGTACTGTGGGTGTTTATATATTTACATATTTATTCCATCTAGCTACAATGCTCTGCACTGTGTGTTCATATATTCATATATTTATTCCATCCAGCTACAATGCTCTGCACTGTGTGTGTGTGTGTGTGTGTGTGTGTGTGTGTGTGTGTATATATATTTTATAGTAATATGTACATATGTATATTAGCTGCTCTTGCTTGCTTGTTTTTTTTTTGTTTTTTTTTTTCTTGCCTTCTGATTGTTGCTCTGAGTGTTGCTATCCCTGTGCTGTTGCAATCCTGGAATTTCCCCGTTGTGGGACTAATAAAGGCTTATCTTATCTTATCTTATCTTATCTTATTATGCCTCGGTGAAACGGAGAGGCAAACGGTAATCACCAAATGCGTATGTGTGTGGATGTGTGTGTGTATATGTCCATCTGCCTGTCTGTTTCAGCTCCCCCGGTCAAAATTAAGTGGAACTAAAGGTTTGTATCATCGTATCGCCATATTTTCTTGACTTTTAATTTGCCAGAATTCCGAGATAAGGCTTTGCTTTCAAAATAAACACAAATATAACTCACCTGTACCATCAATGACGCTGGGAAAAAAGGTACTGAAATAACTATGCCAGGCCACTAGAGGCGGCAGTGCGACTTTTTTACAGCACAGAATGTTTTTCTTTTTTTTCAGCATTTGGAGCTGAACTTTTATAAAGTAGCAGTTACTGAAAAAAAGCACATATTCAGCAGCTACACCATTTATTCATCACATCGATTGTTTTCACACTGGTTTTGCTGTTTAGTTTTGTAGAGGAAGGATGAGGTAAAACTCCGAAAAAACACTAAAAACTCAAAGTCCCAACATTCCTTGCCCTGAAATAGTCGCAGTGAACTGCGCATGGGCCCATAAACTCCTGCCACAAGGAAGCCACAAGGCGCTGCCTAAGTACAAACACCGCTGGCGTGACAGATTGGAAACACCTGGGTGAGGAGCGGGACAGATAATTACCGGGGTGAACAGCTGACTGTCAGAGAAAGAGGTGGCGTGGTAGGACCGGCGAATGTTAGACAGCGCCCACCAGGAAGTGGGTCAAACAGCTGCCCAACAACCGCTGGCCAGAGCGGCAGCTACAGGCATGGAAAAGAAACAGTACACAGACCTGAAAACCGTGAGAAATCAAAAGATACAAAACATAATAAATCCAATGCCTAAGCCACCAAGAACGGTCAGAACCGAGCCTACAGGAAACACGCGCTCAGTTCATGACAGAGCCCCTCTCTCTAGGGGTGGATACAAGACACCCACGGTAACATCAACAGGAACATCAACATCAACAGGTAGTATCAAAAGGAAAGAAACCCCCGCCCCCAACCCCAACAGGAACAGCAACGCGAACCCGGGTGGGAGGTAGGGGGAACAGGAAAGGAGGGAACACAATACCCCACCCAGGTTTCACAATTACCCCCCCCCCCCCCAAAGTCCAAAGACATGGAGGCTTGGGAGGTCGTTCAGAGTCCCAGGCCTAGCAAGCAGTTTGGCGGACAGAGTATGGTGACCTGCCGGAAAACACGGGCCATCTGGCCAGAGACTCAGTCCCTCAGGCGGTCAGCCAGCGCTGTAAGAGACAAGCATTTGCACCGGTGGATCGTCACTTCCTTGTGGTAATGTATCGTCACTTCCTGTTTTGCTGTCTGCCTGTGTGGTTTGCTGTGTGGTTTGCTCTCCAGCCACTAGCTATGGCTACTAGCTCTCTTTCCTCTCCTCCTCTGGTGTGCTCTCTCTGTCAGATGTTTAGCTACACCTCTGCCTCTTTTAGTGATAACGGTAAATGTAATAAATGTTGTCTTTTTGAGGCGCTCGAGGCGAGGTTGTCTGATTTGGAATCCCGGCTCCGCTGCATTGAAACACCGTCTGCGCCAGTTAATCTTGACGGACGCCCATTAGCTGCAGCGGAGCTAGCTAGCTTAGGCCCCACTGTCAGCGGTCCCCCGGCTCTCCTCAGCAGCGAGGAGACTGGGTGGGTGACGGTGAGAAGGAAGCCTAGTCGCAAAGCCCCGGTACACCACCAACCTGTTCACGTTTCTAATCGTTTTTCCCCGCTCAGCGACACACCCGCTGAGGAAAAAACTCTGATCATTGGCGACTCTGTAGTCAGAAACGTGAACGTAGAGACTCCAGCGGCCATAGTCAAATGCATTCCTGGGGCCAGAGCAGGCGACATCGAGTCAAATTTGAAAATGCTGGCTAAAAGTAACTGTAAATATTCCACAATTGTTATTCACGCCGGCATTAATGACATCCGTCTCCGGCAGTCGGAAGTCACGAAACTTAATATAGAATCGGTGTGTGACTTTGCAAAAACGATGTCTGCCACTGTAGTATTCTCTGGGCCCCTCCCCAATCTGACCAGTGATGACATGTTTAGCCGCTCGTCATCCTTGAACCGCTGGCTGTCTGTGTGGTGTCCTAAAAATGACGTGGGCTACATTGACAATTGGAGCTCTTTTTGGGGAAAACCTGGTCTTATGAGACGAGACAGCATTCATCCCACTTTGGATGGTGCTTCTCATTTATCTAACAATCTGGCATCTTTTTTATCCAAATTTCCAAAACCCTGACTACTCAGAGTTGGGACCAGGAAGCAGAGTCGCAGTCTTACACGCCTCTCTGCAGCTCTTCTTCATCCGCCACCCCTCAGCTTAGCCCCTGTCTTCCCCATCAGAGAATCGTTGTCTGCTCCCTCCAAAGTAAATAAAAATATAATGTATAAGCATCCCAAAGTGATAAAGCAAAATATTGGTAAAACTCAAATTAAACATAAAGCCTCTAAATTGAATGATTTGGCCTCTGTTCCTCCTCATAATTTAAAAATTAAATGTGGTTTATTAACTATTAGGTCTCTAACTCCCAAGTCTTTGTTAGTCCATGATTTGTTAATTGATCATCAGATTGATTTAATTTCCCTTACAGAGACTTGGTTAGGGCAAGAGGATTATGTTGGTTTAAATGAATCAACTCCCTCTGGTTATTTAAACTGTCAAAATCCCAGAAGTTCTGGTCGTGGAGGAGGAGTAGCAACAATTTACCATTCCAAATTACTAGTTAATGTAAAGCAAAAAACTTGTTATAATTCCTTTGAGGGCCTGGTCCTCAGTATTGGGCACTTTAGCAATTTTAGGTTAAACCCAATTTTATTTGCCATAGTTTATCGTCCTCCATCAACCTACTCAGAATTTTTATCCGAATTTGCTGATTTCTTAGCTGATTTAGTGCTGAAATCTGATAGAATAATTATAGTAGGGGACTTTAATATACATGTGGATGTAGATAGTGACTGCCTTAATGTGGCATTCAATTCAATATTAAATTCGATTGGGTTTTCTCAGAAAGTAGGAAATTCTACTCATTACCTCCACCATACATTGAACCTTGTTCTGACATATGGCATAGAAATAGAAAATCTTGTAGTGTCTCCTCATAACCCTGTACTGTCAGAACATTGTCTGTTAACCTTTGATTTTACTATTTCTGACTATTTGGCTCCTAAAGAAAAATATTATTACAGTAGATGCCTCTCAGATGATGCTGTTTCCAAATTTATGCAGATTGTTTCCTCTATGCCATGTGTCAACACAACGGAAATAAGCTATAGACAGCTTGCTCCTTCTGTAATTGATAACATGGTGGATAGTGTTTCAGCTTCTCTGCATCAGACTCTAGACTTGGTGGCCCCCTTAAAAAAGAACAAGTCTAATCAGAGATTTCTAACTCCTTGGTTCAACACAGAAACTCGTAGCTTAAAACAGAAGACTCGTCAATTAGAAAGAAAATGGCGCTCTACTAATTTAGATGAAATTTATTTAGCTTGGAGAAATCATCTTTTAATTTATAAAAAATCTCTTAGAAAAGCTAGAACGAGTTATTACTCTGCATTAATAAAAGAGAACAAGAATAATCCCAGGTTTCTTTTCAGTACTGTAGCCAGGTTGACAAAGAGTCAGGACTATGTCAATCCTAGCATTCCCTTAGAGCTTACTAGTCAGGACTTTATGAACTTTTTCAATAATAAAATTTCATCCATCAGAGATAAAATCAATCAGATTCTTCCCACAGTTAACTTAAATACTGTAACTACTACAACTCCTTCTATTGATCTCTGTCTTGATGAGTTTACTCCAATCGACCTTTGTGAGTTTGACAAAATAGTTTCCTCATCCAAACCTTCAACTTGTCTTTTAGACCCTATTCCTACCAGGCTATTTAAAGAAGTCTTCCCACTTATTGGTAGCTTTATTCTTCATATAATCAATTCTTCATTAACTTTAGGCCATGTACCGCAGGCTTTTAAAACGGCTGTAATTAAACCCTTACTCAAAAAGCCAACGCTAGATCCAGGAGCTTTAGCTAACTATAGACCAATCTCTAATCTCCCTTTCATTTCAAAAATCTTAGAAAGAGTTGTTGCTACACAATTATTTGACCACCTGCAGGGAAATGGTTTACTTGAAGAGTTTCAATCTGGGTTTAGAATCCATCATAGTACTGAAACAGCCTTAGCGAAGGTCACTAACGACCTCCTCATTGCATCTGATAATGGACTAGTTTCTGTACTTGTCCTTTTAGACCTTAGTGCAGCTTTTGATACTATCGATCATAATATTCTACTTGATAGATTAGAACACTATGTTGGACTTAATGGAACTTCGTTGCAATGGTTTAGATCTTATTTATCTGATAGGTTCCAGTTTGTTCATGTAAATAATGAGTTTTCTTTCAACTCAAAGCTTAGTCATGGAGTTCCACAGGGATCTGTGCTAGACCCTACTCTTTTTAGTTTATATATTCTCCCGTTAGGCAACATTATTAGAAAGCACTGTATACATTTTCATTGTTATGCAGATGACACACAATTATACCTGTCAATGAAGCCAGATGATAGTAATCAATTAGCCAAGTTAGAAGCCTGTCTTAAGGAAATCAAAGCTTGGATGACTTGTAATTTCCTGCTATTAAATTCAGATAAGACTGAAGTCATTCTTGTTGGTCCAAAAAACCTTAGAAATTCCTTTCCAAATTAAACTTTCAGTTTGGATGCAGTTACTCTTTCTCTTAATAGCTCTGTGAGGAACCTTGGAGTTATTTTTGATCAGGATTTGTCCTTCAAGTCACATATTAAATTTGTTTCGAAGACTGCCTTCTATCATTTGCGTAATATTGCCAAGATTAGGAGCATCTTGTCTCAGAGTGATGCTGAGAAGCTGATCCACGCTTTTGTTAGCTCGAGATTAGATTATTGTAATTCTTTATTATCAGGCTGTCCTAAAAAATCTTTAAAAAGTCTTCAGCTGATCCAAAATGCTGCAGCAAGAGTTTTAACAGGTACTAGAAAGAGAGATCATATCTCTCCAGTTCTGGCCTCCCTTCATTGGCTTCCCATAGAGTTTAGAATTAAGTTTAAAATCCTTCTTCTTACTTACAAAGCTCTAAACAATCAGGCTCCTTTTTATTTAAAAGATCTGATACTACCGTATTATCCTAACAGAGCACTACGCTCCCAAAATGCAGGATTACTTGTAATACCTAGAATCTCCAAAAGTACAATGGGAGGCAGAGCCTTCAGTTATCAAGCTCCTCTCCTGTGGAATCAGCTGCCAATCTGGATTCGGGAGTCAGACTTGATCTCTGTTTTTAAGAATAGGGCTAAAACCTACCTTTTTGATATAGCCTACAATTAGGGAGGGATCATGTGTTTCTGAACCCTCCCTTAGTTATGCTGCTAATAGGTTTAGTCAGCCGGGGGACCTCCAGTAATGCACTGGGCCTCACTCCTTTCCTCACTCTCTATGAAATATTTTTTTTGCTGTTCATTAACATTTGTTTGTTCTCTCCCATAGATTGAGTCCCCATCGTGCTGTTTGCTCTCTACATGTCTGTTCTTTTCTTCTTCTCTATCCCCTCACCCCCCAGCCAGTCGCAGCAGATGACTGCCCCTCCCTGAGCCTGGTTCTGCTGGAGGTTTCTTCCTGTTAAAAGGGAGTTTTTCCTCTCCACCGTCGCCAAGTGCTTGCTCACAGGGGATCGCCTGATTGCTGGGGTCTTTCTGCAACTGTGGGGGTTCCCCCCTACAGTTGATAGTGCTATGAGATGACTGTTGTTGTGAAATGGCGCTATATAAATAAAGTTGAATTGAATTGAATTGAATTAAAAGCCGCCAGGGCTGGTGGGATGAAGCAGGAGGCGGCCTGCCCACCAGAAGGCTTACTGGTGGGTGACCGGACCGTAGGGAGGGAACCCCCACAGCATAGGACAGGGAGGAGAAGGGGGCCACGGCGTCCTCAAGCAGATTTACAGCACCCTCGGTGGTCCCAGCTAGGGACACAGCTGCACCCGCGGTGGACCCGGACCGGGCCGACGCTGCACCCGCAATGGACCCCGACCGGGCCGGCTCTGCAGCACCCGCAGTGACCTCTGGCTGAGGTTCTGCAGCACCCGCAGTGATCTCCAGCTGAGGCTCTGCAGCACCCGTGGTGACCTCTGGCTGAGGCTCTGCAGCACCCGCGGTGACCTCCGGCTGAGGCTCCGCAGCACCCGCAGTGACCTCCGGCTGAGGCTCTGCAGCACCGGCGGTGACTCCCGATTGGAGTTCTGCAGCACCCACGGTGGACTTCAGCTGGGGCTCAGCAACACCCGCGGTAGACCCCGACCGGGCGAAGGCTGCACCCTTGGTGGAACCCACGCTGGGGCATGGCATCCATGATGGGTCCAAGCAGGAGCGCAGCACCCACATCGGGCTGATCCTGGAGCGCAGCCCCCACGAAGGTCCAAAGCCATCTTGTTGCACCCACGGAGATACAGCCTGCAGAGGGACAGACACAATGGCCTCAGGCAGCAGGGGAGCTGGACTCACAATGTTGTTAAGTGGCGTGCCCGGTTCCAAGGCAACCCCTGGTGATGATGGCTCCTCTCCGGCGACCCTAAAAGAAAACTCAGGTGCAGGAGGCAAAACCA
The DNA here is from genome assembly GCA_020510985.1 of Pholidichthys leucotaenia. NCBI lineage: Eukaryota > Metazoa > Chordata > Actinopteri > Cichliformes > Pholidichthyidae > Pholidichthys > Pholidichthys leucotaenia. The sequence goes on along the minus strand of CM035844.1, from coordinate 331,024,316 downwards.
AGTTATTAGGGTCACTGGCAGCGGCAGAGCCCAGCGAAGGGAGTTCAGGGGCAGCTGTGCGCTGCACCTGACTGGACCTGGAGAGGACCCAGCGAACTGCTGAAACTGGGCCTCTCCCTCAGGAGGCAGACAAGGTTTATTGTGATTAGACTGAGTGGAATGAAAAAAAACACTTGCCTGTCATCCCGGTTCCCGATGTTGACAGCTGCAGGCGGCAGACAGTCATCCCTCTCCGTGTCAGTGGTGACGTTGACCCCTCTGAAGACTTGAGGAGAAGCCGTTTCCACGATGACGGAGGTGGGTGTAGCTAGGGTGAGCTCAGCGGACCTCACGGCAGCTGGAAAGATGGCGGTTGCTGACGACGAGGGGGGCTTCTCCCGGCGTTTCAACATTGGATGACTCTTCTTGGATGGAGCTGAGGATGCACAGGCTGAGGCGAGCACTTCGGGCTGAGCAGGAGAGGAAGCGAATGGCTGACGAGGGGAACATCTCTGCTTCGGCTCGGCGGGAAGTGTCCTCGCTGATAACCCAGGAAATGAGCGCTCAAGCGCGCAGACCGTGGAAAGCAGCTCTGCATATTGTGGGCACCTCCAGAGGCCAGGATGCGCTTCTAGGATGGCCATGGCCCCAAGAAAACGCTCCCATTTTTTCTTGGGACCCTGGGGCGTGAGAGCCCACTCCACAAAGTCCTGGATAAAATCCACTGCCCACTCCTCCTCCAGAGTGGGGATGCCAGCTGCCCTTCCTCCTTTGCGAAGACGAGGTCAGTGAACCCAGGACATCGTGCATTCCAACAAACAGGTGGATGAAAACGAAACAGTCCAAAAAATGAAAAAAAGGTTTGTGTGGATGTAACCCGCTAAATCCTTTTTATGGCTGTGTGGCGGTTTGGGAAAACCCCCACAAACAGACTAAGGACAGACAACTCGCTACTCCTGGTTTTTTCCGCTACACTACTGTGATAATGTCACCTTTCATGCATTGTGTTCATGCGTCCTGTCCTTACTGTGACCTAGAGACTCAGATCAATATGTAGATGTGCCTGTTAACCTCTTTGTTCTGCAGCTGGAGCAAAGTCTAGCAAATCTGCCTATTGTGATGTATGTCTCACAAATGCAAATATCTCATGCCTGTTCTGCAGTCCCTTTGATCAGACAAACTGCTGTGAATCTGCTTTGATGTATTGTTTGAGTTGGGTATAAATACTGCACAGGTTCTGTAACACTTCCTCTTACTCACACTTCAACCTCTGCTGCAGACACGCGCTCTGTGTCTTCTTCTCTGAGAGCCAGAGGATCCCTATCCAGCCTGCACACACTTGGGCTGGAGAGGGGATCCCGTGACGGCGGTATGATATAATAAACTCTACTTAAAACCTCCAACAACGCCGCTTTATTTCATGCCGCCGCAGGCTGGACCATTCTGTCTTGAACCTCCCTGTGCGCTGCTCCACAGCACATGGAGGAGGAGAAGGAAGAATGGATTTACTCGCAGGGTTACACCAAACACACATTTATTGACACAAAACAGTACAAAATAGCATAAACTGCTCAGGTGAAACTTAGAGTCCTCCAGGATGCTCAACTGTCACGGGATAAGAAAACTGGGCAACAGCCTAATCATAGCAGTTGTACTGCACAAGGGAAACGCTACAGTAAAGCGTAGCAGCATAATTGCGCACAGAAACGCTAACAGTTCTTACTCACAGTGTACGAGCAGTCCGAGTAGTCCAAGTCTACCAGTGAACGCAAACACAAACAATCCTTCACTAACGTGACGGTCACACAGTGAAAGATGACCATGTGAACTCGTACAATGCTCCAGCGGTGTTTGAGTGGCAAGGCGCTACCTAAGTACGAACACCGCTGGCGTGACAGATTGGAAACACCTGGGCGAGGTGCAGGACAGATAATTACCGGGGTGAGCAGCTGACTGTCAGAGAGAGAGGGGGCGTGGTAGGACCGGCGAATGTTAGACAGCACCCACCAGGAAGTGGGTCAAACAGCTGCCCAACAACCGCCGGCCAGAGCGACGGCTACAGGCATGGAAAAGAAACAGTACACAGACCTGAAACCACGAGAAATCAAAAGATACAAAACATAATAAACCCAATGCCTGAGCCACCAAGAACGGTCAGAACCAAGCCTACAGGAAACACGGGCTCAGTTCATGACAACTATGAATTAATGAAAAACTTTCTAGCTTGTTAGCTGTTATCCCGTTAGTCACTGTCCTGTTAGTTGCTAGTGTGCGCTTAAGAGCCATGAGGTATTGCGCAATTAGTGTGTTGGTGTATGTCAACCTATTGCTTCTTTGTGTGTGGGAGCTGTATGATGCTGTTGGTCACACTGGGCAATGTATGCTTCTGTTTTTACTCAGATATGTTTTGTGTCAAGGGATGTTTTAGTTTGTTATTTATTTGTTTATTTGTGATTATTTAATTTTAGCCCTAATATAATTTTTTTTGTTTGTTTTTTTTCCCCCTTGTCCTGTCAAGCAGCTACGTGAGCAGAACAGAAAATCCACTTCCCTTATTGTGCCAAAGAGATTTACTTTGCTAAAAGGAGCTTTATAGAGTAATGTATACAGTACGTGTCATAACTGGCCCTTTCAGGGCAGAAATCAAGACCCCACTCGCCAGCTGTGAGTTTGTGTATTTAATAATAAGGAACAGGAATAAACCACGAAGGGCAGCTTACAGATTACAAAGGCGCAATGGAAAAACCACAAAGGGAAACTTACAGTCATTGGAAACAACAAAAGGTAACTTACCATTAAGTTAGGCGAGGCTGAGTACTGAGCAAAAAATAAAACAGGAATCAGACGAGGGGATTCCTGTCTGCACAAGTTGAGATCGCAGCGAGTAATAAACCCCACAAGCTAGCTTAAATAATAAGACAAGGAAAACCCATATGTGGATCAGGTGTGGATGCATGAGTGAGAAAGTAACCAGAGATAACAAAACAGCTGGGACAACCTGCAAACAGATTTGACAGGAGGAAGTAACATAATGGTGCTGTCAAAATAAAAGCACAAACCATAATGGAAGAAAATCAAGAACAAATACATATACAGAAAATGAGTAGCAACCTAGAGACCCGAGCATGGCACTGACCCGTGCTCGGCATCATGACAGTATGTACTGTATATTGTTTATAAACTACTCTTGTAATAATTTTTAATATTTTAATTAAATTGTTTTCTCCTTGAAGGACCCGCCGGGGGGAAATGGGGCGGGGGGGGGGGGGGGTCGGGGGCAGAGTAACAGACAAAGAAGGCAAACAAACTAACAACTGACACAAACAGAACACAGACTGTTTCTTCCACTGAAGAGGTCTCAACACGAATCTGGTATCTGCTCCTGTTAAAGGAGAGACGTGTGTGTGCATATAAGAATGCGCGCAAAATAAGTGTGTGCATGTAAATGGGTTGTCAGGAAACAAACAAAGAGGGTAGTCGGTCACAGCAACCCCCCCACCCCAGAAACCCCGAGCAGGCAGGACAACGCCACCAACCCCCACAGAGCACAAATGTCCCGAGGCCAACAAGTCCCAGGACAACCAGGCATCTGCTCCAGGAGGGACGGCCGAGGGAGGCCAGGCCGCCAAGTGGCCGGCGCGGCTGGCCCACGCCCCTGAACTAGTCAACCCCCACAGCCCCAGCGGGGCCAACACCAGGCCCCAGGTGCCGGGAGGCCAGCATCCGCATCCCCTGGACTGGAGGCCAGTGTGAGCCCCCCCCAGACACCCCCAGAGTGGGGCCGCCCCCACCCCAGTGCCACCATCGCACACCCGGGGGATCCCCATGCCCAAAGAAGGCGGCAGCAAGGCACAGGGGCCCTACAGGGGGCTGACACCCCCCCCCCCGTTCAGGGGAGCCCACACAGCTAAGAGGCGCTACCTCCTCAATCCAGCACCTCCCGACCAGCACACACACCCATTCCTACACACTCACACCCTCATGCTCTCATACGTACCCACTTGCACCCACACACCCTCACTCACTCTTGCTCGCCCTCTCCCCCACACAATCCCACACTTGCACTCCCGGACCCACCCACTGTCTCCCACCCCTGTACCCGCTAAATGTTTCATTTTTGTGTTGTGGAAATTTATTTTATTTTTGGTGTTTTACATGTTTATTGTTCATTTCACTATGCTGTTATTTTTCATATTAATAATACAGGTTCATGGTTAAAAAAACACTTTGTCAAAAGAACACAACGCTAATATTGTCAAATCTATACAATCACATTGTAATTGTAAAATGTTGGTAACCCATTTTGCTGCTGTCTCTCCGTGTGTAGGATCTGTATGACGCTGTTGGTCACACTGGGCAATGCGTGCTTCTGTTTTCATGCAGTAAAGTGCCGTGAACCTGACCTGAGCTGTAATGTCATCATTGCTGCCAGAACCATGCCAGAACTAAGGGGGTTTCAATTGCAATTTTCTTTGAAATGAGTGCATTTTTGATCAGAGATGTAACAAACAAGGCAGGTTCACTGTGCGATAAAATTCAGGCTAACAAATGATAGTCATGGGATGCTGCACACATAAGTTAATAATAAAATACACCACAAAGCAACTGGGAGTAAGATATATGTTTCAATGTGATTCACAGGATCATTAGAGCCCATGCAGTGATATTTGTGATTGGTAAATATTTAATCAAGAGTAAACAGCACGCTAGAAAGAAAGTACAATTTATTGTCATTTAGTCTATACAGCTAAGCATGTACAGTAGAATAAAATTACGTTTCTCCTATTTGAGGGGCCGCTGCCATGCAAGGCACCTCCAACAGCTTTTCCTTCCCCCATTCTATTATGCTGAGCACAAATTTATGACAGAGTAAATTCACTAATCTACAAGAAAAAGCTGCAGTAAAAAAAAAAAAAAAATTCAGAAAAAAATGACAAAAGTTATGAGACTATGTTGCTTAATTGTAAGAACAACTGTGTGAATTTGCAATAAAAAGCTCCAAATTAAAGAGAAAAAAAAATTCAAATTTACATGAAGAGATGTAAATGTTTAAAAAATGATGAAAAAGCTACACATTTACAAAAAAAATCTCTGGATTTGTGAAAAAAGTTGTAATTTTTTTTTTTTTTTAAGTCACAAATTTATGTTGCAGATTTACAGTTAAAAAGCTGCAAATTAAAGAGGACAAGGTCGCAAATTTAAGAGAATATTTATATACATTTATAATAAAAAGAGCTGGAAGCTTGAGCTTGGAAACATGGCGCCCACCGAGGCAGACGTGTTTGCTCACTCCGTTCTTCAATGCCAACTTTTCATTCTTCTTTGCATGTTTGTTGCGCTTTCTGCAGTGCATAAATGTCAAGCACTGCCAACATACGACCAACAGACATTGCTGGACATCGCCAAGACAAGCAGTCATACGGAATTTACTGGCTTTATACCACCTGAGCTGCAATGCATCATCCGTCCCCGCAAGGAGCATCACCACCCCTGTGAAGGCCCCGAAGCACCGAGCCTGCATGAGCATACTGACCCCAAGAGAGCGCGTCGGAAGCAGCGCCGCAAGCAAGGCAAGAGAGGCAAGAGAAAGGGACTACATGCTAGGCTAAAAGCTTGTGCTAGCCACCCACCGCTACCTAGCCTCATGCTAGCCAATGTACGGTCTCTGGAAAACAAGCTGGATGAACTAAGAGCAAGGATTGAAGACCAGCGGGAGATTAGAGAGTGCTGCACTCTAATTTTCTGCGAGACCTGGCTCTCAGACAAAGTCCCTGAGTCCGCCATTCAACTACAGACTCACACAGTACATCGGGCAGACCGGACATCAGCCACGGGTAAGTCGAAAGGGTGTGTGTGTGTGTGTGTGTGTGTGTGTGTGTGTGTGTTTATAAACAACTCGTGGTGTGGAAATGTATAGACTGTTTTGAAGCACTGGTCATGTGATGTGGAGTTTTTACTGCTGAAATGCTGCCCCTATTATCTACCGAGGGAATTCACTGCTGTGTTTTTGGACGCTGTTTACATTTGCCCGCAAAGCAACTACACAGCAGCGCTACACAAGCTCCATGATGTCATCAGCGCATTAGAGACGTCTCATCCCGATGCGGTTTTCATTGTTGCTGGCGACTTTAACCAGTGCAATTTACGGACTGTACTTCCCAAATATTACCAGCATACAGAGCGGCACTCCGCCCCCACTTTGGACAGTCAGATCACATCTCCCTGTTTATATACCCGGCCTACAGACAAAAACTGAAACAAACAAACCTTGTTATTAAACAAATTAAATGCTGGACTCCAGAGGCTAAGAACACCTTGCAAGACTGTTTTGCCCGGACAGACTGGGATGTGTTTAAAGCTACAGCCACCTGGAAGGACTCTTCTGTAAACATACAGGACTATGCTGAGTATGTGACTGGGTACATCAGCACGTGTGTTGATACCATCGTACCCACCATACAAGTCAGGAAGTTCCCCAACCAGAAGCCCTGGATCAACAGTCAGGTACGTCAGATGCTGTGTGCTCGCTCTCTTGCATTTAAATCAGGCAATGAGGTTGAGTATAAAGCTGCAAAGTATGGACTGAGAAAAGCTATAACAACAGCCAAGAGGCAGTACAGAGAAAAGCTGGACAGCATCTACTCCACTCCTGACCGGGGGCGCATGTGGCAAAGCCTGCAGCACATCACAGACTACAAGAGGACCAACAGCAACACCACTAGCTCCACAGACAACCTGCCGGATGATCTCAACATCTTTTACACCTGCTTTGAGACCTCCAGCTACAGTGCAGAGAGGAGACACACACACACACACACACACACACACACACACACACACACACACACCCTCCCCCTCCACTAACAGTCTCATCGGGCCAGGTAAACAAAGCACTGGGGAATATGAACCCCTGCAAGGCAGCAGGACCAGACAACATCCCTGGGTGGGCTCTCAGAGCATGTGCTGCCGAGCTGACTGATGGTCTCACATCCATCTTCAGCCTCTCCCTAAATCAGAACATAGTTCCCTCCTGCTTCAAAACAACAACCATTGTCCCCCTCCCCAAAAAGAGCCCGCCGACCTGTCTGAATGATTACAGGCCGGTAGCCCTCACTCCAATCATCATGAAGTGCTTCAAGAGAGTTGTACTGCCTCTCATTCAGAACAGCATACCGGATACCTTGGACCCCCTGCAGTACGCTTACCGGCCCAACAGGTCCACCTCAGATGCCATCGCTGCAGCACTCCATTATTCTCTCTCCCACCTGGAAGATAAAGACTCCTACATCAGGATGCTCTTTGTCAACTACAGCTCCACCTTCAACACAGTCATGCCCCACAAATTCACTGACACACTGTCTTCACTTGACCTGCACCCCATCCTCTGTGACTGGCTACTGGACTTTCTAACTGGCAGGCCTCAGTCTGTCAGGATGGGTAACAGAACCTTTTTTTCTTTTCTTTTTATTTATTTATTTATGCAGGGACATGCACAATATACATTGACCTTAAAAAGGAAAGATGCATTGTACCAGGTTATAGCACTAGTGCTAATTTCCACCTGTAGTCCCTGGGCAGGCTGGTGTTAGCATTAATAAAAGCAGACATTTGCTAAAACTACAAGTAAGAATTGATAAAAAACTAAAACCAAGCATTGCTAAAAACTAAAACCTCAGCCAGCGTCATCATGACCACAAGTGTCCCACAGGGCTGCATTCTCAGCCCTATCCTCTACAGCCTCATCACCCATGACTGTGTTGCTTCCCACAAGGACAATATCATCTTAAAGTTCGTGGATGCCACAGCAGTGATAGGATGCATCATTGGTGGTGATGAAGCATCCTACAGGAGAGAGGTGGCCAGCCTGGTGTCATGGTGTGAGGACAACAACCTCACCCTCAACATGGACAAGACAAAGGAGATGATAGTGGACATGAAGAAGGGGAGGAGGAGACCCCATCGACCACTGTTCATCCAGGAGCTTGAGGTGGAGAGGGTGAGCAGCTTTAAATACCTGGGCATCCACATCAGCAAGGACCTTATGTGGGCAATTAACACCACAGAGCTGGTTAAGAGAGCTCAACAATGGCTGTACTTTCTGAGAAGGCTAAAGAAGTCTGACATGTCCCCCAAGATCCTCAACAATTTCTACAGCTGCATCAACGAGAGCATCTTGACCAACTGCATCACTGCATGGCACAGCAGCACTACTGCCCTAGACCACAAATGCCTGTAAGATAAGATAAGATAAGCCTTTATTAGTCCCACAATGGGGATTTTTCTTGTTTCCTCTATTTTAACTGCTTTAACTGCTTTAACTGTCCTAATTGCCTAATGTGTGTTATTAGTATTCATTAGTATTAGTATTTAGCATTAAGGTGTGTTATTACTTAATTAGTAGATGTGTGTCTATTACCTTGGCATTCATTCGGAGAGCAGAGTAAGAATTTCATTGCTCAGGAAATGTTGCATTTCTTAACCGTGCACATGATAATAAAGCCTTTGAATCTTGAATCTTGGAAATTACAGGAAACAGTAAATTTCTGTGGCATAAGTTGTATATTTTTAAGAAAAAAGTAGCAAATTCATGAGAAAAAGTTGCAAATTTAGGAGAAAAGATTAGTTTTCAAGAAATGAGTTACAAATTTATTTCATGTTTGGGAGAAAAAAACAGAAGTTTATTTCAAGTTCAAGTTTATTACATAAGTTGCAAATTTAAGCAAAAAATATAAAATTTATTTTCAATAAAAACTTGTAAACTAATAAAAAAGGTGCAAATTTACAAAAAGTTTCAAAAAAGCTGTTTATGAAAGCAATGTTGCAGTTTTAGTTGCCCCCCCCCCACACACACACACACACACACACATACCTTTTTCTGAAGGCTCAGATAAATTTTCTGGCTCCATGCAGATTATTCTGGACAAAAATTGCTTAAGATGGCTTTTTCATTGTAGAGGTTGCTTTATTTAGCGAATGCAAAGTCCTTAAGCCAAGCAGTTGCCTCCTGGTTTGCTGTATGGAGGGTGTGTAATCCTCCTTCCAGTCTTTGGAGCGGGCAAGCCTCTATGATGTGTTCCATTGTTTGCTCCTCTCCACATGCGCACAGTGGGCTAGGGCTACTGCCCCATCTGTAAAGGCTGGCCAAGCAGGGGCCATGTCCAGTCCTGAAGCGATTGAGTGTAGACCACTGTCTCCTTGGGAGGTTGGTGCCCGGGACCTGTTGGTTGGGGTTTATCACCAGCTGTTTGTTTGGGACCTCCTTGGTCTCCCATTCCTCTTGCCAAGCTGTCTGGATGGTAAAGTCAGCTGGGGGAGGGTTTTTCCAAATCGGCCGTCTGGATGAAAGTCGGGCAGTGGGTGGAGTGTAGATATCTGCATGGATTGGTAAGTGAGGAGAATCTTTAACTTTTTGGAGCATCCTTTGAGTTAATGCTGCTCGCCGGATGTGTGGAGGGGCTATGTTTGACAGTACAGAGAGCCAGGGGAGTGGTGTTGAGCGGATTGTTCCAGTTATAGTTCTCATGGTTGTGTTGAGCTGGGTGTCTACATGGTGTGTGTAAGATGACCTGGACCAGACAGGGGCACAATATTCTGCTACAGAGTATGAAAGGGCCAGTGCTGAGGTGCGCAGGGTGGAGACTGCCGCCCCCCATTTTGCACCAGCGAGCTTGCAGAGCAGGTTGTTTCGTACCTTCACCTTAGCAGCCGTCCCCTTTAGATGTTCCTTGAAGGATAAGGTCCTATCAAGGGTCACTCCAAGATAAGTTGGATTTGGGGCATGCTTAAGCTTGAGTCCGCTCAGGTGGATGTTTAGTTCTCTGGCAGCTTTTGCATTGTGGAGATGGAATACACTGGAGACGGTTTTTGCTGGGCTTGGTTTTAGGCGCCAGATTTTGCAGAACTGGTCCAGTTTGGCAAGATCTTCCGTGAGCACCCGTTCCAGTGGTTCAAAGTCTGGTGCTTGGAATGCCAAACAGATGTCGTCTGCATAGGTGAATTTGCGGGATTTTGTAGTAGGCAGGTCGTTTATGTAGAGGTTGAACAGAGTTGGAGCTAGAACTGAGCCTTGTGGGAGTCCGTTTTTCTGCATTCTCCATGCACTTGTCTTCTGACTGAGGTGGACTCTGAACCTTCGGTTGGTCAGCAGGGTTTTTATAATTGCTGTTGCCCAAGCAGGGATCGCCTTTATAAGTTTCAGGAGGAGGCCTTTGTGCCAGACCGTATCATAGGCGGCTGTAAGGTCGAGAAACACAGCCCCTGTCTTCAGTCTGCTCTCGAAGCCATTTTCGATGAAGGTGGTTAGGGCCAGTACTTGTTCTCCTGTACTGCGGTCCTTGCGGAAACCTGCTTGATCCACACTTAGAATATCCTCTACCTCTGGGGAAATGCGTTGCAGAATTAGGCGCTCCATGATTTTGTAAGGAACGCTGAGTAGGGAGATTGGGCGGTAGCTTGCTGGTAATTTGTGGTCTTTGCCAGGTTTTGGGATGGCAATGACCTTTGCTATCCGCCATTTCTTTGGGATCGAGTTTGTTTGTGTGATCCTTGTGTAGAATTGTGTCAACCAGGTTAGGGCTCGGGGGCCAAGATTTTTCATGAATTCTGGGAAGATGTTATCGTATCCTGCTGCCTTTCCACATTTCAGGCTCTGTAGGACTTTCTCCAGTTCAGCAGCCTCGAAGGGTTCAGGGTTCGTTTCCTCTACAGGCATTTTTTGGTGTTTTTTTAGCTCAGTTGTAACTGCTCTTTTGGTGTCTTTGTCTTGGGGTGCTTTGGCGATAGTCAGTAGGTGGGATGCAACTTGGTTGGGTGTGACGGATGCTCGGCTTTGGCTAGGGGGCTTCTGTGCAGCTCCTAGGCGACGGATGAGGCTCCAACATTTCCTGCTAGAGTGGGTAAAGCTCCTGTCAGCAACTGTCTCCTCCCATTTCTTTCGCCGAGCTGTATTTAGCGATTCAATGAGATGGTCTGCTATCTCTGGGTCCCCTGATGTTTGATAGGATTGTAGGAGGGCAGCACTTTCTCCGTCCAAACATGGGACATAGAGGGGTCGGTAGCCTCGTGGGATTGCAGTATGGGCAGCCTTGAAGATTGCGCTGCAGAAGCGGTTGTATGCTTCATCTACAGTGATGGTGTGGAGTGGGATGGTAACAACGCTCCGGTCCAGAGTTTCACTGAATTTCTTCCAGTTGGCTTTGCGGAAGTTCCAGCGCATCTTCCTTGGGCTGTATATGACTGGAAGTTGTAGGCCAATGTGTACAAGCAGGGGCCGGTGTTGGCTGTGTGGAAAATCATCAAGAATGAGGATCTGTGTAGGATATGGCTCCCCATTCAAAGAGCTGACCCAACACAGGTCAGGAGAATAGTCCTTCTTCCACCTAGCAGAGTGGAAGGTTCCTCTTTGTTTGGGGTCGTATATCAAAGCGAGGTCATTTCTGGATGCCCAGTCTGAAAGTGCCTTCCCATCACTGTCCACTGCTGGGTACCCCCAGTCAGGGTGATGGCTGTTAAAGTCCCCCACATAGATGGCAGGGTGGGGTAGGGTGGGTAAGACCTGCAGATCCCAGTTGGCATTAGGGGGCTTGTACACATTGACAATATGGAAGCCACCAATGATTATGGTGTCTGAGAAATGTGTTGTTATCAGGTGATTTGCTTCAACTATGTCAGAACGCACATAGGTGGCACGTCCATGTTTAGCATGTAGAACATAGCACAGGAGGTCAAAGCCTTTGATGGTGAAGCGGCCAGCTTCCTCTGTGCCAATATGAGTCTCTTGGAGGCAGATTACATCAATCGAATGTTGGAAGGCGAGGACTTCGATAAGGCTTCGCTTGGCTGCAGATAGGCCTTCAACGTTTAGTTGTAATATGCGAAGGGCCGATCCTACCACAAAGTGCTCTTGGGGCTGTTTGCTTTCGGCTTTAGGACTGTGACTAGGATTCTTCTTTGACTTGGCACAGAGGCGTCGTCTCTTCGAATTTAGTCTGCTGGTAGGATCATTAGCTTCCCCAGGCGAGCCCGGGTACTGGCGGAGGGCGCGACGAGAACGCTGATCCATTGCCCCCCTAGAGGGGGGGCATCCATTGCCCCCCTAGAGGTTGCTGACCCCTGCACTAGGCCAACGTTACCTGTTCAGTACAGTGACTCACACCCATGAGCCTTTGCAGCACAGTGCCACTTGATGTCACCTTGCTAATCTATAAAGGGAGGCCAAAGGTTTATGGGACCAGAGTCGTGGCCTAGTTAGTAGGTCATCCGCCCCACAACCAGGAGGTCATGGGTTCAAATCCCAGCCGGGTCATACCAAAGACCATATAAAAATGGTACTTTCCACCTTCTAGCTTGGTGCTCAGCATAATAGAATGGGGAAAGGAAAGTTAACGCACAGAGCTAGCAGAGGACTGACCCCCCACTGTAGCTTTCACTGCTTACAGTAGCTGTGTGGCCTAGGGTCAGAGAAACGGAGATAGTCGTTGTCCCTATACACCACCTGGTGTCCCACATGCTGTGGAAGGGAATTAACTAACTTAACTAAAAAGTTTATGGAGAGGGAATGGAGAAGTGGGTGGTGGGGTTGCCAGTGTAAACCAGAGTCGGCCCAGCCAGCATGCCCATGTAGGCCCCATGATAGATTTAAGCTGGGCTCTCTTATAGGTCCCATGTGGGTTTGTCCCCGGGTTCCATGCTGGCCCAACTGTATTTGCCTACATGGACTGACTAGACTTACCTGTGGTACAGGTAAGCAGGTAATATGTTTACCTGACATGAAGACTTCTGTCAATTTATTTGCATAAAAAAGCACAAAAACTAACTTACTGCATGCTGATTGATGTTATAGTTTATTGGTTTATTTGTCAGGGACCATGTGCAGAAAAAACCCCATTAAACACAGGGTAAAGTTGCTCTGTATCAGATTATATCGTTCTCACTAATTTCCATCTGTAGTCCCTGAGGCAAGCAAGATGATATTAAAAGAAAAACAGCACATAAACAAAGTAATTCGGGTGGATTTCAAAATCTGTTGTCCCTGAAACAAGCAGAAAGTACGTTTAAAAGGTAAAAAGATAAGAGAACAGCACACATAAAAACAATTTAAAAGTACAATTTCAAATCCCACTTAAGGGAGAGAGTCAATACTGGTAGGCTTGATTACTTAAAATCCATTTTTTGGCCTCTGTGGAAAAGTGTCTGTAATTTGTTCTGGTATTCAAAGCAGCGGGGGGCTTGTTCCATTCTGTTATAGCAGGGGTGTCCAATCATGTGCCATGGAGGGCCAAGACCCTGCAGGCTTCACCTCCAACCAGTGTCTTCAACAACAGATTTCACTGAATTTCTTCCCACTGATTTCTGATAAGTACAAACACCTGCTGAAGCGACTGGGTAGAAGATATAACCTGCAGGGTCTTGGCCTTCAATGGCACATGATTGGACACCCCTGTGTTATAGCTTTGTATGAGAAGGCTGATTGTCCAAAAGCAGTTTTACGTAGGGGGATGCAACAATGCCACCTAGAGGAACTCCTTGTTATTCTGGTATTTTGTTCAGAAGTTAGGTACACAAAAGTCTTGAGATGTGGGGGTGCAGAGCCATGGATAATTTTAAAGACCAACTGTATATTTGCATACATGATCATATTTTCAAAGCTTAACATCTTATGCTTGGCAAGTATACCACAATGGTGATACGGTCATGGCTTCTTATACAGAATTTTGATGGATTGTTTATACAGGGGTTCCAAGGGTTTCAGAGTTGTACTTTTGGCTTGTAACCAGCATGAGATGGAATAAGAGAAATGTGTCAAAATCATGGCATTCAGAAAGATTTCTGATCCTTTTAGAGTGAGTTTCTGATGCAACAAAAGTTTGCAAGGTTATATTTCAGAGTGTTGCTCAATCGTTTTATGTGCTTTTTAAAGCGGACCGTGTGATCTAATGTGACACCCAAATGCTTAAACTCTGTTACATTTTCTATATTTATTCCATTTACAGTTATACTGAGACAGTGCATATGATTTTGTTTGTTGGTAAAGTACATGGTAGCTGTTTTCCCTACGTTCAGACTGAGGCATGACTGATTAAGCCATTTTGACACTTTCTCCATTGCTATCATTAACTTGTCAACCACTTGTTTGGCATCCTTCCCATGTGTATAAATGACTGTGTCATCTGCATACATCTGAATTTTTATATTATCTTCACATACTGATGGCAAATCATTAATATACAAAGTGAAAAGCAGTGGGCCTAAAATTGAACCTTGTGGTACTCCCATGGTGCATGCCTTTGATTGGGATACAGTATTGTTTATGCACTGTGCCGACGAGGAAGCATCCCCTGGCTCCGGCATCTCTCTCACCGTGTCTCTTCCCAGTTCCACAGCCATCTCACTCCACAAACTGGAGGAGTGCACAGCACCTTGCCACTCTTCAGTGTTGCTCCAGCGCTGCAGAGCTTGTTAGTCTTGAAGCACTCCCTACCACCAGTTCCCATGGCAACAACAATGCCGGATTCCACGGCAGCTGTCACGCCCATCCCCATGAGAGCTGCAACACCGGCTCCTACAGCAACTGCAATGCCGGCCCCCAGGACAGTTACGCCGGCTCCCACATCAGCTGCACTGCTGGCTCCCACATTTTCCATGCCGATGCCCTCGCCTGCTGCTACTCCTCAGACTGCCTCATCTGCTGCCCCGCCAGCAGCCACGGCCCCTACTCCTGGTCCATCTCTGTCAGCGACAGCAGAGCAGCAGAACGGGCAAGTTCAAACTCGTTTCTCGTTACCACCAAATGAGATGTCTTGCCTTGTTTTGGGTGAGGAGTCTCAGGAGCAGCCCCCTTTTGCTTCTGAGCCCCCACCTTCTGTTCCTGCTGTCACCCCTGTGCTAGTGCTTTCACCATCCCTGGTCTCTCTGTTTTTCCCTGAGGTGCACCCAGCAGCTCCGGCAGTTTCCGTGGTGCATGAGCCTGCTCCAGCTGCCCCCGATGTGCACATCCTTGCTCCAGTTTTCCCCGAGGTGCATGCAGCAGCTCCGGCAGCCTCTGTGGTGCATAAGCCTGCTCCAGCTGCCCCCCGATGTGCACATCCCTACTCCAATTTTCCCTGAGGTGCACGCTCCAGCTCCAGCTGTCTCCGAGGTGCACAGCACAACTCCAACTGTCTCCGAGGTGCACGCCACAGCTCCAGCTGTCTCTGAGGTGCACGCCACAGTTTCAGCTCCCCCCAAGGTGCACATCCCCGTTTCAGTCTTCCCCAAGGTGCACACAGCAGCTCCGGCAGTCTCCGAGGTGCACGAGCCTGCTCCAGTTGTCCCCGAGGTGCATATCCCTGCTCCAGCTCTCTCCGAGGTGGTCACCCCAGCAACAGAGGACTAGGAGCTAAGGCAAGTTCTTTTTGTTTAATTTTTAGCATCAACATTAGAAAATTACCTAGCTCCTGGTGATAATGGTGTCACTTCATTCACTCCCTGTCTGTCTCCCAACTCGCCTTCACCCATCATTCCAGAGGTCAGGGGGCCTCCACCCATTGTTCCAGAGGTAAGGGGGCCTCCATCTGCTGTTTCTTAGGTCAGTGTGCTGCAATTGGTAGTTTTGGAACAAAAGGCTCCTCAGTTTGTGTCAACCAAGTCCTATGCTGGAGTTTGGGGGCTTATGAACTTGGGTAGGCCCCCTGGCCCACCTTGTCCTATGATCTGGCGGCCTAAGGACAGTGGCAGACCACCTGACCTATCCTGCATTCTGCTCTGGGGGTTCATGGACTGGGTAGGCCCCCCGACTCTGTATTCTGTGGTTTGGTGGCCCAAGGACAGTACTAGGCTGCCAGATCTGCCCTCCATTCCGGTCTGGGGGTCCATGGATTGGGGTCGGCCCCCTGACTCACCTTGTTCTCTGCTTAAGTGGTCCTGGGACTTTTATGAGACCACCTGATGGACATTTTTTTGTGTGTGTGAGATTCCTATATTTTGTGTTTTCCCACCGTGACTTGTCCCCCTCATCCTGCCTGTCTTGGTGTTCCCATGTTTTATTTTAGGGGTGTCTGGAATCCACCCCTTAAAGGGGAGATTATGTCAGAATCTGAGCATGATCTGGGGACCATGCCCACACCTTTTGTTCATTTCGTTTTTCTGTGGTTATTATTATTTGCATTATTTGCCTCCTGTGTCCTCTGTTATGGTCTTCTATGTTTCCCTGGTCTGTTGTTTCATTTCATGTCCTCACCCTCAGTTATGATGTTTTCTGTGTTCCCCCACCTCAGCCTTCGTTTGGTCATTGTGTTAATTTCTCATTATCATGTCTCTAATTATGTTCTGTAGTTTTTGGTCCTGCTCTTTAGTATTATGATTATGTTCACAGTCATGTTTTTGCCGCTGCCCTCTCTGTATTGCACCCTGCATGTTCATTGTCATGTTTCTTGCGTATCCCCTGTCTATGATTGTTTGTGTAGCCCCACCCATCCTGTTATCCTCACCGTTAGTCTCTTCCCTGCTGCCCTTGATTGTTCACCCAGCTGTCTCACGTTTGTAATTATCAGTTTCCCTATTTGTGTCAGTTTGTGCTTGTGCTCTGTCTGGCTTAGTCATCGTGATTCCCTGTCATTCTGTCCGTGATTTAGCTGTTGTATCCCTGTGTCTCTAATGTTCCCGGTGAGTTTATTTTAGTTTATAACTTCAGTGTCATTCTCCAGCCTCCGTGCTGTGCCTTTGTTTGTTGTTTTAGTTTTGTTAAAAAAATCATTATTGCACCACTACTTTTGCCTGCACCATGAGTCCTGCCTCCAAACTCTCATCTGCCCAGAGGGCTGATTATTACAAGCTCTTTGCTGCCAAACTGCTGCAGTACATTTGATAGACAATTAAAGAATGTGTCCTTAGGGGATGGAGATCGATAGTACAACTTTAACTCCAACACATTCCAGCGTATTTGCAGCAACGTCAAGTTGTAGACACTGATAACCATCCTTTACATAAATCATGACCCCTCATCCCCTGCCATCTTTTCTGTCTTGTCTATAGGTATTGTGCCCTGGTACACTGAAAACAGCTGGGGGTGTTGTTGGGGTTAACTAGGTTTCTGAGAGGCATAGGTAGTCAAGATTTGAATTTGTCAATAGTTGTTGTATTTGTTCTGTTTTAGAGACAATGCTCCTTTAGGTTTCATAGTCGGATCCCACAATACCTTGGCATGATTTACAGTTTGAAACATTTTAGTAGATTGTTGTTTTTCACAGTTTTTATCCCATATCCATCCTGTTTTGTAGCAGTCTTACCAGGCTTATGCAGTTTGAGTCTTGTTGCAATCATTTTTCCTGTGTTGACATCACCAGCATCCCGGGAGACTCCATTGACTCCATTTCCCTTCGAATGGGGCGCCACTGCACTGGCGTCTGGGGAAACCTTTCCTGCATTGATATCACCTGTGACTTTGAAGATCTGACCAACATCAGCCTCCTCTGGATGGGCCGCTTCTGCATCAGCGTCCAGAGAAACCAGGACGACGTCAACAGCCAGCCGCTGGGCCATGAATCGTCGACACGACTCGGCCCAGCAAACATCCCTCATCGAATGAGCCACCGCTGCATCGGTGTCCGGCGGAAAAGGGCCAAAACTGACATCCAGCCTGACCTCCAAGCCGTCGAGGTGGCTCCATTTGAGTGGACATCCCCTGCTGGAAGAGCCGTCGCTGTACTGGCGCCCAAGGAGACCAGGCTGGCGCTGTTACCTCGCTGTTGGGCCACGATTTGTTTTCCCGACTCCACCTGGCAGGCCCACCCCACCAGCTATGCTGCTGAAGCACCAACATCCCTGGTGCCTGGGTCGGTGCCAACCTCCCATTGCCAGATGCCGTGCCATTGGCGTGGGTCAATCGAAACAGTCGCTGTACTGGTGTTTGAAAGAACCATGCGCTATGGATTCCATTGTAAACAGTTTAGCTGTAGCTGCTGAGTTAACCTGTTGAACTCTGTTCAACTTCCCTTAAAAACGCCTAAAAATAACATGCCCAAAGTAAATCAAAAGCTGTTCTTCAACCCTTTGCAGCATCTTCATGGGGTTAGTCTCATTTAAAGTAGAACTGAACCCACCTTTTGGTGCAAAAAGTAGAATAGCAGATTAATTCCTTATTACCTATTGTATTTTTCAACACATAAAAGAAATTTTTAGGCCGTGCGCTGGCCAAGCTATAAGCCGATAAACTTTTGCCTCTGGCTGGCAGTGCCAAACAAACCAGAAGTAGTGCAGACGACGCTGCGTGACGTCACGAGTGTGATCCCTAAACAAAACAACAATGGCAGATGATTGCAGTTCCAGCAGTTCCAGCAGTCAAGAACACCAGAGTTTTCAGAGTGAAGAGGCATTCAGGATCGGTGACGAGACAGAGGAGGATGCAGGAGTGTGGCAGGTGGCAGGCGTGCACAAGGACGAGCCTGGGAGACAGCGACCTGATGCACCTGTGACAGCAGCTGTCAGACGGCGATGCAGAGGCGAGGTCCGCTGCCGGGGAATACACCTGTGCACAGGGGAGAGACTGGAAAGGCAAAGGTAGGTATGCTTACGCTGTACATCTTGCTGGGAGATGAGGGGGTTCCTCTGCAGCAAGAGGGCTGAAGGAATCAGACGGCTTCATGCCGAAGCCCAGGGCAGAGTGGCTTATATCCCACGCTGCTGACGAGGCACAAGTGTGCGCGCAGCTGGTGCCACTAATGAGCGGCGAGTTGTAACATATCCAGCCTGTGTTGTGTTGTAGCTTAGTTTTCTTTTTTCTCTGTCACATTTTGTCTTAGTTTTGTTTTGAATTGTAATCGCTCTTGCCTGTTTTCTCTTTTGAATTCTTGGATGGAATATGGGTGGGCAATATAAGCTGCGGCTTCAGCCATCACCCATTTCGGATAACTTACGTTGAATTGTATAATCAGATGAGTCATTGTTCAATTTGACCTTGTTGTTATATCATTCAGTTTCTTTCAACCTGTACTGTACTATCCGAAATAAATAAATTCATTCATTCATTCAAAAAATTGGGCTATGTATTACAGTACTTCTACAGACTATAGTGGCAATACACATGAACAGAACTGGCCTCTGCATTTGACTGTGCTATTTATAAATACAGTGATCCCTCACTTATCGCGTTTAATGGGGACCAGAACCGACCGCGAAAAGTGAAAAACCACGAAGTAGCGTCACCCCCCCCCCCCCAAGGGCGTCACAAGCACTATTTTGCACAAAAAGGCACAGGAGAACATTTAAAAGTGCCACTAAGCAACATGAGCGATAAAGAACAATGAATGCGGTCTTCCTTCGCTGGGTATGTGCGCTCTGCAGGGAGAGAAGCTGGGTAAAACGTCTCGGCCAATCAGCTTGCGAGGTAAAACATCTCGGCCAATCAGCTTGCGAGATTCCCGAGCGGTGAAGAGGTGGGCGGAGAGGAGTGGAGCAGTGGTCAGAGAGGTGGATTTTGAGTTGTGCGGGCTCTCCGTGTTGATACCTGATGTTCTAATGTAGTCTCCCTGCCTTCTGCTAGCGCCCGGGCAACTTTCGTGCCATTTTTTCTCAATTTTGAATTTTTGATGAATATTTTTGAAAAATCTGCGATGCACTGAGGGCGCGAAAGGTGAAATGCGAAGTAGCGAGGGATCACTGTAATATCTATATCTAGAAACGCATCGCTTCCCGGTCGCTTTTCCTCCCCCTTTCTTTTCTTTCGTCGCCATGACAGCTTTCCTTGGCCACTGAACAGATCTTCCCAGGTGTTGGAAGTGTTTTGTAGTCGACTATCACGACAAAATGCACCAAAAACAACCGGTGTCGACGTGCTCGCAATGGTGAACAGAAGGACTGTGTCACACTCGTGACGTCACGCGGAACTCCGGCTGCACTTCCGGTTAATCGGCGGATTTGTCTGATTTTTCAGGGCGGGAAATTCAAAATCGCGATTTTCTCCAAGATTCCGGGATTTGTGGAGGGGGTGCCAATGATAAATTATCTTTATAGTTGTATGTACTATCACCCAGTGCCGTTCAATGCCGCTCAGTTCAGTTCTACTTTAAAAGAAAACACTCTGAATTTTTTGGCAAAACAGTCATAATCTCTCTAAGTGCTCCTGCCACTGAGTAACAAGAAAGTTCACCTGGGTGTTTTTTTTTAGATACAAATGCTTGCAAATAACATACAGCTGTCAGATACTGGCTGGAAAACACAACAGAAATGTAGAACCAAGTGTTTTCAAGCTCAGGTCAAAATTTTGTAAAAATACCACAAAAAATGAATATATTACACAGCTTTTTTCTCAGGTTGTAACAAGGCTGTGTCTGTACTGG
Source organism: Pholidichthys leucotaenia (assembly GCA_020510985.1). NCBI lineage: Eukaryota > Metazoa > Chordata > Actinopteri > Cichliformes > Pholidichthyidae > Pholidichthys > Pholidichthys leucotaenia. The sequence continues at coordinate 331,004,025 of CM035844.1, read as the reverse complement.
AAGACCAGAAATACAGCTTTTTTTTTCAGTGAGCACTGAGACGCACTAAGATGCAGAGACGTGACTGCCCGCGGAAGTCACAGAGTTCAACAGGTTTACCACTTTAGCTGCTGTGCTGGCTGCAGGGGCCAGGTTGGCCAAATTAGCTGAAATTGTCATTCTGGCTGCGGTATCCTGGTTTTCCAATTTAGTTGCGATTGTTCGGCTAGCTGTGGTGGCCAGGTTGACCAGTTTAGCAGCGGTTTTTGGGCTAACACCGGGTTTCCATTGTCCAAAGGCTGTGGGCCTGGGTTCGCCTCCACATCTCCCGCTAATAATATCATAGCTGCTAGGTAGATAGACCCCAAAGCTGTCCTTCCAGGGCTTACTTGTACCCATTTCGCAGGAAGCACCCAGGCATGGCCATTGTCCAGAAATGTGGAGTACAGCAGATGTTGATGAGTGACCATAGCATGGTGGTTCTCAGTTGTGAGGTGCCGCTGCATTGATAGTAAAAGTAGACAGACAGTTAAAACAGCACCAGCTATCCAGTGTTTCGGTGGTAGCTGAGTCCGTTTTGTGAATAAAGTAGGTCTAAAAGATACAGGTTGAGGAAGCTGAAAAGGTTTAAAAGGAGATTTAAGAGAAGCACATGCAAAGCCTGCCAGTCTGTGTGTGCGTTCAGTTCACTTTTCTTGAAAAACAAAACAAGTGGAATAGAAATGCTTATTTATTACATAGAATTTCCATTCCACTAGTTGTTTTTTTGATCACATTCTGGCAAAGCTGAAAGGAGCTAATGTGATAATGCATTGTCCGCCCCTCCATCCAAATTTCACAGAAAATGCTACTCCTCTGAGGCATTTTCCCCAATGATCACCATACTCACCCACAATGATCCTCAGGTGGGTCTGCATCTAGATTGTGCTCAAGGTCAAGGTCAAAGTTCAGGAGAAAAAGGTGTGTTTGGAGTCAGAGAGAGACAAAAGGCAATGCAGACGTGTGGAGGTGAGAATGGGGACTTTAAACGTCAGAACTATGACTGGTAAAGGGAGCAAGTTGGCTGATATTGTCATAATTCATCAGCCAGAGGCTCAAATGCAGGGTAAACAACTCCGGAGGAATACTCAGGCACAGAGTAGAAGTGACACAAAATTTATTACACAAAAACCCCAACCAAAATACACCACAAAGTAATTTGGAGATAAAACACGGAGCGCACGCTAGAACCACACACAGCCTGTGAAAAGAGAAGAGAGGAGAAGGAGGTTAATAGGGGAAGATGAGGAAATGAGCTGACTAATTATGGGCTGAGAGGACTTATGAACTGAGCAGAGGGCATGGCTGTGAGACCCAGCGTGTAAAGGGGAAAAGGGAGCTGTAGGCTGACCGGGTGAAGTGGAGGAGAACCAGACAGGATGGTTGATGGGAGGAGTAGACCAGATGAGATGGTGGAGATCAGGTGTAGACCAGACGAAATGGTGAAGGGCAGGCGAACGGGCGCAGTCCTGGAGAGACACACCACTGCGATGGCAGCAACCTGAGAGGAGAATGGAAACACTGCTCAGCAAACAGTCACCGTAAAACATGAATAAATCAGCAAGCCTTAGTTGAGGCAGCAACATCTAGCGGTCCAGTGAGGGAACATTCACAAACTGGCTCTATTATATGCTGGAGAACAAGGAAGCAGCAGGTGTGTCTGATCACACAGGTGCGCTGATGAATTGCAAAGGCGGGAGCCAGTGCATATCTACGATCTGCCTACAGGTGGTTCCGCTCGTCTGAGCGGAGAAGAGTGGCCTGGGTTGATCTTCAGATCCGGAGGCAGCAGCGAGCATGGGCTTCCATAGATGGCACCACTACCTCTCTCTCCGCCATAGGGAGCAGAGGTGGAGTATACCCCACAGAGGCCTCAAAAGGTGTTAAACCAGTGGCAGAAGAGACGGCAGAGTTCATGGCATACTCCACCCATGTTAGATGAGAGCCCCAGGTAGTAGGGTTGCAGCAAGCCACGCACTGCAGGTCGGCCTCCAAGGACTGATTAGCACACTCAACCTGACCATTACTTTGTGGGTGGTATCCAGATGTAAGGCTGACAGTGGTACCAAGGCCTTCCACACCTGGGATGGGAAATGTCAATAGGAATGCCATGGAGGCGGATGACGTGAGACGTGAGAAGATTGGCATTCTCAGTGGCCGAGGGTAACTTGGGCAGAGGAACCAGATGAATGGATTTAGAGAAGCGATCAACAATGGTGAGAATGACAGTGTTGCCTTGGGACGGAGGGAGACCTGTAATAAAGTCCAAAGCCACATGAGACCAGGGGCGACTGGAAACAGGCAGAGGATGAAGGAGGCCGGCTGAAGGTGAGGGATTAGATTTATTAGTGGCACAAACTTGACAGGCTTTAACAAAGTCTTGAACATCGGCATGGAGTTTCAGCCAACAAAATACCTGTTGCAGTAACTCCACAGTCCGAGAGATGCCTGGGTGACATGCAACAAAGCTAGAGTGCCCCCACTGGATGACGTCACTACAGAGACCAGAGGGAACATACAAATGATTGGCAGGGCCTCCCTCAGGGATGGGCTCAGACGACTGGGCCTGCCGGACCCTCTGCTCAATTTCCCAAGAGAGGGTACCAACAATGCAGGAGGATGGCAGAATAGATTTGGGAGGAGGGAAGAAATGAGAGGATCAGAGGAGGGAGGGAGATCGGTGGAGAACTGGTGAGAGAGAGCTTCAGGTTTAACATTATGGGAGCCAGGGTGGTAGGTGATGGAAAGATTGAACCTACGAAAAAACAGGGCCCAATTTGCCTGTCTAGAATTTAGCCTTTTGGCAGATCTCAAATACTCCAAATTTTTATGATCTGTCCAGACAGTGATAGGATGAATGGCTCCCTCTAGCCAGTGTCTCCACTCCTCCATTGCTAACTTGATTGCCAGGAGCTCACGATCTCCAACGTTGTAGTTCCTCTCAGTGGGGGTCAGCCGCTGAGAGAAATACGCACAGGGATGTAACTTCTGGTCGGAGACGGAGCGCTGGGAGAGAACAGCGCTCACCCCCGAAGCAGATGCCTCCACCTCAACCACAAATTGTGACTGGGGGTTGACCTGAGCCACAATGAGCATCTTGGAAAAAAGAGCCTTGAGCTCAGCAAAGGCCTGTTCTGCCGCTTCAGACCACTTGAATGAGACCATAGTCGAGGTCAGTTGGGTCAAAGGCAGGACAACTTTACTGTAATTACGGATGAAGTGGTGGTAAAAATTTGCAAAGCCCAGGAAGCGCTGGAGCTGCTTCCTGGTCTGTGGGGTTGGCCAATCAAGGACTGCCTTGACCTTCACTGGGTCGGCCCTTAATTCGCCCTCAGCAACAATGAACCCAAGAAAAGAAGTGGAGCGAGATGAAAACACTTTTCAGCCTTGATGTACAACTGATTCTTAAGCAGGTGTTGTAACACTGCCCGGACATGGACTGTGTGCTCTTCCAGCGTGCGGGAAGAAATAAGGATGTAATCCAAATAAACAAAAACAAACTGATTACCCATACCCCAGAGAATGTCATTAATCAGGCGCTGAAAGACAGCGGGGGCGTTGGTGAGCCCAAACGGCATAACGAGATATTCAAACTGCCCAAGGTGAGTTTTAAACACTGTCTTCCATTCACCACCCTCCCGTATATGGATCAAATGATACGCATTCTGGAGGTTGAGTTTGGTGAAAACGGGCGAACGCTGCAGGAGCTCGAAGGCTGAGTTAATGAGCGGAAGAGGGTATTTGTCTTTAATGGTGATGGCGTTCAATTCCCGGTAATCAATGCAAGGCTGTAAGCACCTGTCTTTTTTTCTCACAAAGAAAACACCAGCACCGAGAGGAGCGGAAGAGGGATGAATAAGATTGACACTCAAAGAGTATTTAATGTAGCTCTCCATCGCCTCCCTCTCTGGCCTGGATAGACTATAGAGCTGACTGGACGGCAAGCACATGCCCAGGAGGAGGTCAATAGCACAGTCATAGGATTGATGAGGTGGCAATGAAAGGGCCCTTGACTTGCTAAAGACCTCCCCCAGATCATGATAGACCTCAGGCAAGAGACTGAGGTCCGGCGACTCGGCCAGAGGGGAGGAGATAGGGAGAGTAGGAGAACATGCAACCGAATGGCTACAAGATGACAAACTAAATGGACTCCGATAGGAAATAGAATTTTGGGCCCAATTAATAATTGGGTTATGTTGACAGAGCCATGGGTAACCCAAAACCACATGAGTGGATGAATTGGGCAGAATAAAGAATGACAGGAACTCACGATGATTATCGGATAACAAAACAGACGCAGGTTGAGTTTTATGCATAACTGCAGCTAATACGCAACCGGAAAGAGATGTAACGTTCAAAGGACTTGGAAAGGCCTTCGTATGAATTTTAAGTTTTTGCACCACCCCTCGCGAAATGAAATATTGTTCTGCTCCTGAATCAACAAGGGCAGAAAGTTTAAGCTCAGCCCCCGGTAACTGGATAAGGGCTAGCAAAGAGAAATTTTCAGGGGTATTAGTAGATGGTCCACCCGCCAGACCCCCACGGCTACTGGCAGGCCGGATCTTTTGGCTGAACAGGGCAGGTCATCAGCATGTGTTCTTTAGAACCGCAGTACATGCAGACCCCCACCCTTCTATGATGCTCGCGTTCCTCTGGAGACAAACGAGCCCGGCCCAAGACCATTGACTCCGGAGGAGACACCGATTTCCTGAAACGGGGAACCGGTGGAGGCGGAGGCAATGGCCTTCTGCTCCTTAGCTCGCTTGTGGTACCGATTATCTAGGCTAATTGCCTGCTTGATTAACTCATCCAAAGAAGAGGGGTTAGCTCAGATTCCCAGGTCGTCGTGGAGGTTGGAATTGAGGCTCCAGAGGAAGGCGTTGCGTAGGGCAATGTCATTCCAACCGAAGTTTACCGCGATGACCCAGAACTTGACAGAGAAATTGGCGACCTACTGGTTCCCCTGCTGAAGCACCATCAGCTGACTAGCAATGTTCCCCTCACTCTCTGTATGGTTGAACGCCCGAGAAAACTCTCGAATGAACCGTTCATAAGTGTATTGAGACCCCTCCGGGCCTCTCAGTATGGACTGGGCCCAACTAAGCCCCCAGTCTCTGAGCAACAACGCCATCAAATGTATTTTAGACACATCTTCTGGATAGTCCCCCGTCACCTGCTGGAAATATAGCTGGCAGTGAAGCAGGAACCCCTTACACCCCCTCCCCCCTGCTGCGTACAGGGCAGGAGAAGGGATGGAAGTGATCTGGCGGATAGTGGAAACTGCCGACCCAGCAGGGGAAGGAGGAGAAGCTGTCCGAGACAGATGGCACAGATGATCCGTAACGGTAGCCAGTTAGAGTGATAGTTTGCAATTGGTCTGTAAGCACAATGACTTGGCGCTCAATGGCATCTAACCAGGAAAGAGCTGAGTATTCCCCCGGTGAAGCGCCCACTGAGCCTCGATCGTGGCTGGACCGTTCTGTCATAATTCACCAACCAGAGGCTCAAATGCAGGGCAACCAACTCCGGAGGAATACTCAGACACTGTCACAACTCGCCGCGGCCAGTCATCCACCTCAGCTGCGCGCACACCAGCGCCTCGTCAGTGACGGGCTATTTAGCCCACTCGGCCCAGAGCATCGGTCTGGAGCCGTCAGTGTTTCTACGCGCTCAAACCCTCCGCAGGATTGTCTCTTCCCGTCCTGCCGCTCTTCACTTCAGCACGTAAGCTGTATTGCCACTCACCTGTCTACCAGTCTCTCCCCTGTGCACAGATGGATCCCCTGGCGGCGGATTCTCCCGTCCTCGCCATCTCCTTTCCCTCTTCTCCACGCCTCGTCGTGTGCACAGCAGGGCGCTGTCTCCCAGGCCGAAGATCCTTAGCCAACGCCAGCCACCTTCTCACCTGCAAGTAAGCAATACTCAGTATATCTCTCCCGTATGGTGAAGCCCAGCTCATACCTCTGTCTCTTCTCTTCCCATAGGGTTGCCTGGCTGCACGGCGTGCTGTTCTGTTCCCGACTCGCATCGTTCACCCACACTCCATACACATATCACATACACGCACTCAATCACTCCTTGCTGTTATATAAAGCTGTTGAATCTTACCTGAGCCTGCGTGCGTGTTTCCTGGGCCGATAATTATGTCAATAATTAATTAAATATTAAATATGTCAATTAAAAATTAAATATTTTAAATATGTCAATAATTAAATATGTCAATAATTAAAATAATTATGTTTTACCCTCGGCCGGGGGATCGCGGGGATCATGAGATCGTGGGTTCGATCCCAGCCCCCGACCAACAGTGAGCTGTGTGGAGTTTGCATGTTCTCCCCGTGTTGCATGGGTTTACTTCGGGATTTCTCCGGTTTCCTCCCGCATACCAAAAACATGTAGGTTTAGGGCGCTCGCGCACGCAGCGACCGGCAGCCGGTGGCTTGTCACCAGACTGCAAACCAAATCTACCTACGGGTACAAATAAGTAACAAAAAAAAAAAAATCACTCCTTGCTGTTAAATAAAGCTGTTGAATCTTACCTGAGCCTGCGTGCGTGTTTCCTGGGCCGATAATTATGTCAGTACGGCTCCAGCAGGGTGGCCCAGCGAACAGCGGGCTCACACGCCGTCTTTCCACCCTCGAGGCTCGGGTGGATTTGATAGCTCACCAACAGCAAGTAATATTAAATCAATTGACCACAATGACTCACCGGTTGGACCGTCTTGACCCCCAGCAGGCGTTCCCCCCGGCTCATTATGGCGGATCAGCTTCGGCTGTCCCCGCGGCTGGCCAGCCTAGCTCAGGAGCGCCAACCCGGCTCACTCCGATTCCTACTCCCGCTCGCTTCAACGGGAAGCTCGGCGAGGCGCGGGGGTTTATCTTACAATGTGAGTCGGTGTTCCTGCACGTTCCCGGGAGTTTTCCCTCAGACCACAGCCGAATTGGTTATATGGCTAATCTCTTGGAGGGGCGAGCGTTAGCTTGGGCTTACGCCGTCATGTCGAAGCCCAGCTACGCGAACCTCTCCTATGACCAGTTCGTGCGGGACTTTCTCGAGGTGTTCGACCACTCGCGTCGTGACAGCGTCCTCGCCGACCGGCTCCTTAGCCTTCAGCAGGGCAGCCGGTCGGCGGCTGATTACGCTGTTGACTTCCGGGTGGCACCGGAGGAGGTTGGCTGGGGCGAGGCATCTCTCTGCAGCATCTTCCTCCGCAGCCTCAGTTCTGGTCTGCGGGATGAGTTGGCCAGCCGGGACCTTCCAGGGCGACTGTCCGAGCGCTAATCTCCCTGACCATTAGTTTAGATAATAGCCTGCGGGAGCGGGCCGCCGAGCGGAAGCCCATCAGCCGCCCGCGTGGATTCTCCGCCCGCACCTCTCAGTCTCGCCCCCTGGCGTTACCCGCTCCGGAGTCCGCCGATGAGCCAGAGGCGATGTTGGTCGGGCGGACCAGGCTCCCCCTAGCGGAGAGACAACACCGCTGGGAGCTGGGCCTCTGCATGTATTGCGGAGGCAATCAGCATACCGTGGAGCAATGCCCGACTAAGCCAAACGGAGGGGGGGGGGGGGGGGGGCTCGAGTCACTGTAGGGGGCCTCGCAGACACCAACCGGCCAAATCCCCTCTCCAACTGTTCTTTGCCATCATTAGGTTTTGCCACAACTCCACCGGGCACCTCACTCCCAGGCCGAAGATCCTTAGCCAACGCCAGCCACCTTCTCACCTGCAAGTAAGCAATACTCAGTATATCTCTCCCGTATGGTGAAGCCCAGCTCATACCTCTGTCTCTGCTCTTCCCATAGGGTTGCCTGGCTGCACGGCGTGCTGTTCTGTTCCCGACTCGCATCGTTCACCCACACTCCATACACATATCACATACACACACTCAATCATTCCTTGCTGTTAAATAAAGCTGTTGAATCTTACCTGAGCCTGCGTGCGTGTTTCCTGGGCCGATAATTATGTCAGACACAGAGTAAAAGTGACACAAAATTTATTACACAAAAACCCCAACCCGAAATGCACCACAAAAGAATTTGGAGACAAAACACAGAGAGCACGCTGGAACAACACACAGACTGTGAAAAGAGAAAAGAGAAGAAGGAGGCAATGAGCTGGCTAATTATGGGCTGAGAGGACCTATGAACTGAGCAGAGGGCACGGCTGTGAGACCCAGAGTGTAAAGGGGGAAAGGAAGCTGTAAGCTGACCGGATGAAGTGGAGGAGAACCAGATGGGATGGTTGAGGGGAGGAGTAGACCAGACGAGATAATGAAGGGCAGGCAAGCGTGCGCAGTCCCGGAGATACACACCCCTGCGATGGCAGCAACCTGAGAGGAGAAGGGAAACACTGGTCAGCAACCAGTCACAGTAAAACATGAATAAATCAGCAAGCCTTAGTTGAGGCAGCAATACCCAATGGTCCAGTGAGGGAGCATTCACAAACTGGCTCTTTTATACCCTGGAGAATGAGGAAGCAGCAGGTGTGTCTGATCACGCAGGTGTGCTGATGAACTGCAAAGGCGGGAAACAGGTAGAGGGAAAACACAGGAGGGGAGGGGGAGCATGTTCACCAGTTCATCACAGATATGATGGAGAGAAGGAAGGTAGATATACTGTGTGTGCAATAAACCAGATGGATTATTATTATTATTATTATTATTATTATTATTATTATTATTATTATTATTATTATTATTATTGTTATTGTTATTATTATTATTATTATTATTATTATTATTATTATTATTATTATTATATTCTCTTATGCTATTATGTTGTAGAGAAAGATCAGCATGAGACATTTAAAAATAGAAAATATTCCCTGTGTCAACAATAGAAATAGAGAAATACTATTGATATTCTAGTATTACAACATTCCTAAACATACCAACTGTGATATCTCACCATGCAAAAGGATAAGACTGACCACTTTGATATTGTATGGCTTTACATGTATATCAGTCTGGAAACCCATTGGCCAGTCCCCCCCATTGTGGTTGCCAGGGATTTAATTGGCTAAGCTAATGGATACAGTCAATTGGATGCTATCCCCCTAGTTAGCAAAAGGACCTAAAAGTATCCTCCTTTTTAACCTGTCACACCATCCCCATTCACAAGTGTAAATCAAGGGGGGGACATTGCTCCTCTCAATAGAAAAAACAGAGAATTGTCCCCCCCAATATAATTATAAACCTTTCTATATTTTGCTACATACAGTAACTAAGTAGTATGACTTTGAACATCCAATTCAAAGTAGAAATGAAAAAAATCTTTTCAATTTTCAACTTTTTTCTCATAAATTTGCAACTTTTTTCATTTTGTGATTTTTTTTTTTACTCATAAATCTACAATAATAAATTTGCAGGGTTTTTTTTCTTGAAATTTGCAATGCTCATCTGGATGTTGGTTAAATGTTTATTCTGTGTAATTACAGACGTGGACAAAATTGTTGGTACCCCTCTGTTAATGAAAGAAAAACCCACAATGGTCACAGAAATAACTTGAATCTGACTAAAGTGGTAATGAATAAAAATTCTATGAAAATAAACCAGTGAAAATCAGACAGTGCTTTTGAATTGTGGTTCAACAAAATTATTTTAAAAAACAAACTCATGAAACAGGCCTGGACAAAAATGATGGTACCCTTAACTTAATATTTTGTTGCACAACCTTTTGAGGCAATCACTGCAATCAAACGATTTCTGTAACTGTCAATGAGACTTCTGCACCTCTCAGCAGGTATTTTGGCCCACTCCTCATGAACAAACTGCTCCAGTTGTCTCAGGTTTGAAGGGTGCCTTCTTCAGATGGCATGTTTCAGCTCCTTCCACAGATGTTCAATACGATTTAGATCAGGGCTCATAGGCCACTTTAGAATAGTCCAGTGTTTCACTCTTAGCTATTCTTGGGTGTTTTTAGCTGTGTTTTGGGTCATTTTCCTGTTGCAAGACCCATGACCTGTGACTGAGACCAAGCTGTCTGACACTGGGCAGCACATTTCTCTCTAGAATACCTTGATAGTCTTGAGATTTCATTGTACCCTGCACAGATTCAAGACACCCTGTGCCAGATGCAGCAAAGCAGCCCCAGAACATAACAGAACCTCCTCCATGTTTCACAGTAGGGACAGTGTTCTTTTCTTGGTATGCTTCATTTTTGCGTCTGTGAACATAGAGCTGATGTGCCTTGGCAAAAAGTTCCAGTTTTGTCTCGTCTGTCCATAGGACATTGTCCCAGAAGCTTTGTGGTTTGTCAACATGCAGTTTGGCAAATTCCAGTCTGGCTTTTTTATGATTTGTTTTCAACAGTGGTGTCCTCCTTGGTCGTCTCCCATGAAGTCCACTTTGGCTCAAACAATGACAGATGGTGCGATCTGACACTGATGTACCTTGACCTTGGAGTTCACCATGAATGTGTTTAGAGGTTGTTCTGGGCTCTTTTGTTACCATTCGTATTATCCGTCTCCTCCTGTGGCCACATCCAGGGAGGTTGGCTACAGTCCCGTGGATCTTAAATTTCTAAATAATATGTGCAACTGTAGTCACAGGAACCTCAAGCTGCTTGGAGATGGTGTTATAGCCTTTACTTTTAACATGCTTGTCTATAATTTTCTTTCTAATCTCCTGAGACAACTCTCTCCTTTGCTTCCTCTGGTCCATGTTTAGTGTGGTACACACCATGTCAACAAACAGCACAGTGAGTACTTGTCACCCTTTAAATAGGCCAACTGACTGATTACAAGTTTGTAGACACCTGTGGTGTTAATTAGAGGACACATCTTGGTTGAACATGTCCCTATGGTCACATTATTTTCAATCTTTTCTAGGGGTACCATCATTTTTGTCCAGGCCTGTTTCATGAGTTTGTTTTTTAAAATAATTCTGTTGAACCACAATTCAAAAGCGTTGTCTGATTTTCATTGGTTCATTTTCATAGAATTTTTATTTATTACCACTTTTGTCAGATTCACGTTATTTCTGTGACCATTGTGGATTTTTCTTTCATTAACAGAGGGGTACCAACAATTTTGTCCACATCTGTAAATTGTAATTTGCGACTTTTTGAACTTTTAAATTAGCATCTTTAATCATACCTTTGCACGTTTATTCTTGTACCTAATTTTTTACATGTATGCATTTGTACCTCTTGCTAAATTGAGGAATATACCTGCTGCACGGTGGCGCAGTGGTTTAGCACTGTGGCAGCACAGTTTTACCCTCGGCCGGGGGACCGCGGGGATCATGAGATCGTGGGTTCGATCCCAGCCCCCGACCAACAGTGAGCTGTGTGGAGTTTGCATGTTCTCCCCGTGTTGCGCGGGTTTACTCCGGGATTTCTCCGGTTTCCTCCCGCACACCAAAAAAAAACAACAAAAAAACATGTAGGTTTAGGGCGCTCGCGCACGCAGCGACCAGCAGCCGGTGGCTTGTCACCAGACTGCAAACCAAGTCTACCTACGGGTACAAATAAGTCCATCCATCCATCCATCCATCTTCTACCGCTTTTCCGGAGGTCCGGGTCGCGGAGGCAGCAGTTCAAGCAGAGAAGCCCAGACTTCCCTCTCCCCAGCCACCTGCTCCAGCTCTTCAGAGGGGATACCAAGGCGTTCCCAGACTAGCTGGGAGACATAGTCTCTCCACCGAGTCCTGGGTCTGCCCCGGGGTCTCCTCCCAGTGGGACGTGCCTGAAACACCTCAAGTGGGAGACGTCCAGGAGGCATCCTAATCAGATGCCCATACCACCTCAACTGACTCCTTTCAATGTGGAGGAGCAGCGGTTCTACTCTGAGCCTCTCCCGGATGACTGAGCTCCTCACCCTATCTCTGAGGGTGAGTCCAGCAATCCTACGGAGAAAGCTCATTTCAGCCGCTTGTATCCGCGATCTCGTTCTTTCGGTCATTACCCAAAGCTCGTGACCATAGGTGAGAGTAGGAACGTAGATTGACTGGTAAATCGACAGCTTTGCCTTAGAACTAAGCTCCCTCTTCACCACAACAGACCGGTACAACGTCCGCATCACTGCAGATGCTGCTCCAATCCGTCTGTCGATCTCTCGGTCCATTTTCCCCTCACTCGTGAACAAGACCCCAAGATACTTAAACTCCTCCACTTGGGGCAGGAGCCTGTCCCCAACCCGGAGAGGACAATCCACCTTTTTCCGGCTGAGGACCATGGACTCGGACTTGGAGGTGCTGATTCTCATCCCAGCCGCTTCACACTCAGCGGCAAACCGTCCCAGCAAGAGCTGTAGGTCATTGCTGGATGAAGCCAACAGGACAACATCATCTGCAAACAACAGAGATGAGATCCTGTGGTCACCAAGCATGACACCCTCCATTCCCTGGCTGCGCCTAGAAATCCTGTCCATAAAAATTATGAACAGGACCGGTGACAAAGGGCAGCCCTGGCGGAGTCCAACTCTCACTGGGAATGACTCCGACCGAGTGTTGGCAATACGAACTAAACTCTCACAACGGTCGTACAGAGACCGAATAGCTCGTAACAACAAGCCTGATACCCCATACTCCCGAAGCACCCCCCACAAAAATCCACGAGGGACGCGGTCAAATGCCTTCTCCAAGTCCACAAAACACATGTAAACTGGTTGGGCAAACTCCCACGAACCCTCAAGAATTCTCGAGAGGGTAAAGAGCTGGTCCGATGTGCCACGGCCAGGACGAAAACCACATTGCTCCTCCTGAATCCGAGGTTCGACCAACGGCCAGACTCTCCTCTCCAGTACCTTGGCATAGACCTTCCCAGGGAGGCTGAGGAGTGTGATCCCTCTAAAGTTGGAGCACACCCTCCGGTCCCCTTTTTTGAAGAGAGGAACCACCACCCCGGTTTGCCATGCCAAAGGCACTGCCCCCGACCTCCACGCAATGTTGCAGAGGCGTGTCAACCATGACAACCCAACAACATCCAGGGCCTTGAGGTACTCGGGGCGAATCTCGTCCACCCCCGGGGCCCGGCCACCAAGGAGATTTTTAACCACCTTGGCGACCTCAGCCCCTGTGATAGGCGAGTCATCCCCCTTGTCCCCAAACCCTGCTTCCTCTGTGGAAGGCGTATCAGTGGGATTGAGGAGATCCTCGAAGTATTCCTTCCACCGCCCAACGATATCCCCAGTTGAAGTCAACAGTGTCCCATCCGCACCATACACAGTGTGGACGGGGAGCTGCTTTCCCCTCCTGAGCCGCCGAACAGTTTGCCAGAATCTCTTTGAAGCCGACCGAAAGTCTTGTTCCATGGCCTCACCGAACTCCTCCCATACCCGGGTTTTTGCTTCAGCAACCACCCGAGCTGCACTCCGCTTGGCCTGCCGGTACACCTCAGCTGCTTCGGGAGTCCCACAAGCCAACCAAGCTTGATAGGACTCCTTCTTCAGCTTAATGGCCCCCCTCACCACTGGTGTCCACCACTTGGTTCGGGGGTTGCCACCACGAGATGCACCGACCACCTTGCGGCCGCAGCTCTGGGCCGCCGCTTCAACAACAGAGGTGGAGAACATGGCCCATTCAGACTCCATGTCTCCAGACTCCCTCGGAATGTGGTTGAAGTTCTTCCGGAGGTGGGAGTTGAAGACCTCCCGGACAGGGGCCTCAGCCAGACGCTCCCAGCACACCCTCACTATACGTTTGGGTCTACCAGGTCTGAATGGCTTCCTCCCCTGCCATCGGATCCAACTCACCACCAGGTGGTGATCAGTTGACAGCTCTGCACCTCTCTTTACTCGGGTGTCCAAGACATACGGTCGCAGGTCTGATGATACGATAACAAAATCGATCATCGACCTGCGGCCTAGGGTGTCCTGGTGCCAGGTGCACATATGGACACCCTTATGCTTGAACATGGTGTTCGTTATGGACAGACTGTGGTTAGCACAGAAGTCCAATAATTGAACACCACTCGGGTTCAGATCGGGCAGGCCGTTCCTCCCAATCACCCCCCTCCAGGTTTCACTGTCGTTGCCCACGTGCGCATTGAAGTCCCCCAGTAGGACAATGGAGTCTCCAGGAGGAGCACCCTCCAGCACCCCAGTCACAGACTCCAAAAAGGGTGGGTACTCTGAAACATCATTTGGTGCATAGGCACAAATGATGGTCAGGACCCGTTTCCCAACCCGAAGGCGCAGGGAAGCAACCCTTTCGTCCACCGGGGAAAACTCCAATATAGAGGCAGCAAGGTGGGGCGATACAAGAATACCTACCCCTGCTCGTCGCCTCTCGCCCGGGGCAACTCCAGAAAAGGCCAAGCTCCAGCCCCTCTCCAGGAGACTGGTTCCGGAACCGGAGCTGTGTGTTGAGGTGAGGCCGACTATATCTAGCCGGTATCGCTCAATCTCGTACACCAGCTCAGGCTCCTTCCCCACCAGAGAGGTGACATTCCACGTACCAAAAGCCAGTTTAGAAAGCTTGGGATCAGTCCGCCAAGGTCTCCGCCTTTGACTGCCACCTAATCCACATAGCACCGGACTTCCATGATCGCTCCTGCAGGTGGTGAACCTACTGGAGGGCGGACCCATGTAACTCCTTCGGGCTGAGCCCGGCCGGGTCCCATGGGTGGAAACCTGGCCACCAGACGCTAGCCTTCGAGCCCCTCCCCCAGGCCTGGCTCCAGGGTGGGGCCCCGGTAACCCCATACCGGGCGGGGTACACTGAATCCTTGATATACAATTTATCATGAGAGTCTGTTGGATCGTTCTTAGTCTGGCCCTTCACCCAGGACCAGTTTGTCTTGGGAGACCCTATCAGAGGCAAATTGCCCCGGACAACATAGCTCCTGGGATCACTGGGGCACGCAAACCCCCCCACCACGATAAGGTGACGATCCATGAGGGGGACAAATAAGTAACAAAAAAAAAAAAAAATACCTCCCATCTCCCTTGTTAAAAAAAACCAGAAAATTGCCTACTGGATACAATATGTAAAAAGTAGATTTCCACTGCAGCATCATGGGTAAGTTATCAAAACGTCTGACACTTCTTGCCAGTGACATTATTTAGTTACACACTGCTGGATTTCACTTCTATTTCTCTGTCTCACTCACTTTAGTTATGCATATTGATTTTATGTTTATGCATTTCTCTCTGTGTTTGTGCACATCAATCCATATATATGTACCCTTGTGTGTGTGTCTGTGTGCGTTTGTGCTACACTACCACACTGTCACCCTCAAATGTGCGACGTGAGAAACCCCCAACTCCCCACAGCCGAGGCTAAAAATTACCATGCCGCAGCTCACCAGCTACAAGTAAATAAAACATTAAAGACGCACAAATTTGGCTCACAAATTTGAAGAGTGGGAGAAATTTAAAGTGCTTAATACTTAATACACACTTTACAGTTCGGCTGTATCAATATGTAATGAGGACTAACTGCCAGTCCATTAATCCCCTTCCGCTCCTGTGTAGTGATGACATGAAGCGTGACAACTTAATATGCTCGTCTGTTCGCACTACACCTGTGTAAAGTGACGATATGGGCCCAATCTCATGCAATTTCAAAATAAAGATGATGATGATATAATTTCCATCTTCAAATCAGGCCTTGGTTCTCAGCCAGAGAGAAGGTGCACTTACTTCTCTGGGTTTGGAATTATTTATTGACGAAGAGTCGGGGGTGGCCTACAAGTTAATGTAGCATCTACAGTGATATTATGGGATGCAAGGTCAACCTCCAAGCTCAAACTCCAGATGGAGTCTTATTGTTCGACTCCTTGCTTAGTGAAGCATATTTGCTGTTGGGATATTGGGGGACTGGGCTCGTTGGCATCTTACAGGGTTGTCTTCATGACCTTTGCCACATTACAAAAGACTTTGACAAGTTTTGTTATTTTAGCACATTGAAAATACAGTTACATATATAACCAATACGGGCTTAAAGTTCAGACTGTCATCTTTAATCTGAGGGTATTCACATCCAAATTGGAGTTACAGTTTAGGAGTTGCAACCATTTTTATACAACGTCTCCTTATTTGAAGTGCTCAAAAGTAGTTGGACAATTGACCCAAAGGCTATTTCATGGGCTGCATGAGCTTTTCCCTCATTAATGCATCATCAATCAAGCAGGTAAAAGGTCTGGAGTTGATTCCAGGTGTGCATTTGCATTTGGAAAATATTGCTGTGAGCCCACAACATGTGGTCAAAGGAACTCTCACTGGAAGTTAAACAGATCATTCTTAGGCTGAAAAAAGAAGAAATACATCAGAGAGATGGTGGAAATGTGAGGAGTGGCCAAATCAACAGTTTGGTACATTCTGAGAAAAAAAGAGCACACTGGTGTGCTTGGGATCTCACAAAGGCCTGGACATCCACGGAAGACAACAGTGGTGAATGATAACAGGATCCTTTCAATGGTGAAGAAAAAACCCTTCAAAAGATCCACCCAAGTGAAGAACACTTTCCAGGAAGTACTGTAGGTTTATCAGTGTCTGAGTCTACTATAAAGAGAAGACTTCAGAGGAAATACAGACAGCTCACCACAAAGTGCAAACCTCTAATCAGCCTCAAAAACTGAAAGGCCAGCTTAGACTTTGCCAAAAAAAAAAAAAAAAGCATCTAAAGAAGCTAACTGTCATGGTCTGGTGCACGGGCGGGGGCCGTGCTCAGTTGTCAGATTAGTTCTGTCTTTTTCTGTTTGTTTATTTTTCTCTTCACCATGTTTGTTGCATCTGGTTCCTGGTTTTGATCAGTTCTTCATTAGTTTCAGTATTTCCTTTTTTGTTTTGATCGTTGCTGGCGCTGTGACAGCTCGCGCGTCACTTCCGGCTGTCAGATTCTGTTTGCGGGCTGTCACGGCTGCCAGCAATGATCGCCAGTCACGATCTTGCAGGTGTTGTCTATCGGGGCTTCTATTTAAACCATTCACACCACTTTCCTGGTGCAGCGGCGTTAAGCTCTCCAGTCAGGAATTCCCCGGACGTCCAGTCAGTTAAGTTGTTAATTTGGCTGTGCACTTGTCCTTTTTAGTTCTGGCGTTTTTTCACTCCAGCCCCTGAACTGTGTTTTTGTTGATTTGTGTTCCCCATCTTGTATTTCTTTTAGTTAATAAAATTTGAAAACTCACAATCTGCATTTGGCATCCTGTTTGCCCTCGGTGAGGGTCAGTTATGACACCAACACAGTTCTGGAACAGCATTCTTTGGATAGGTGAAACCAAGATCAACCTGTACCAGAATGATGGGAAGAAGTGTCATGTATCTGCTTTTGGCAAGCAGATGAGGTTTGCAAAATAGGACTCAAGGTGCCAGGGAACCACACCTGGATCAATATCAATTCACGTACAAAAAGAAACAGAATACAAGTGATGCCATCCTAACTTGAATGCATCTAGTTTTAAAACACCTTTAGAGTCCCTCTGCATATGCGAGATTGTTTTTTGTTGATTTTTTCTCTGCTTTTAATTGCATTCTGTCACACATCCTTCTTAAAAAAATGACTCAGCTGGATGTGAATAATTTTTTAGCCAGGTGGTACCACTCTTTCCTGTCAACTAGGTCACAGCAGGTGAAGTTTAACTCTGTTTTCTCTGATACTGCATTAAGTAGCACCAGGGCCTCTCAGGGCTGTGTCAGCTCACCATTTTTATTTACATTGTATACTAATGATCGTGTCAGCTCTCAGCTGGACCAATATGTGGTGAAGTTTTCAGATGACACTGTAATACTCAGTCTGCTTAAAACCAATGCCAGCTTAAGCAGCCACAGATCTGGGGTGGATGGGTTTGTGAACTGGTGTGACGATCATCAGCTGCAGATTAATACAGAAAAGACAGTGGAGTGTCATGGTTAATTAAGCTTGACCGCTCACGTGCACAATGCAACAGCACAGGAAGTAACCACACAAAGGGGCACATTTGAAAGTTTATTAAATTGCAAAACACAAGCACACAGCTGAGGAAACAGTCACTCGCCAGAGGAACCACCCTGTGGAGAGAAGACGAGAACTGTGAGCGGAGGAATGGAGTAAGGGGAAATGGGCGAGCCAAAATGCCACTTACTTTGGAATCCAGGAAGAACCGGCAGGGACCCAGCGGAGAACAGACGAACCAGTAGGGTGTGGGGGAGATGAGCTGATGGTGCCTGACCGGGTGGAGATAGGAAGCTGAGAGATAGTGAGATATGGCAGGAGAGTGCGCGCTGTCCTGGAGACACACCTGCATGGTGGCAGCAACCTGAGGAAAGAGGAGAAACGAGAAACAAGATAAGACAGCGTGTCTAAAGTTGTCAACTTACACTTGCTTGTCAGTTTTAGTGGGCAGTATACCCAGGCGATCCAGCGTTGAATGCGTGGAGAGAGCCTCCTTAAGTATGCTGACTGATGAGCGGGCGCAGGTGTGTCTTCTGCCTCAGGTGCAGTGATGAGTTGACGAATGTGAGGCAGGACGGGAGGGGCATGCTCTCACTGTCCATGACAGTGGAGATGCTGGTGGACCCTAGGTCAGATGGTGATCACAGTCCTGTGGCTATACACAGTCATAACATCAAGCAGGTTAATTCATTTAAATATCTTGGTGTTCACACTGATAATGATTTGAGATGGCGCACACAGGTGACAAGTGTTTGTGCCCAAATCCAGCAGCGTCTGCATTTTCTTCGCCGGCTCAGACTGTTTGGCTTCTGTAGAAATATTATGTTGATTTTCTACAGGGCACCCATTTAGTCTGTGCTACAGTATGGTATTACCAGCTGGTTTGGTAATTTAATGACTTAATCAAAAGCTCAGATACTAAATCTGATAAAGACAGCAGGTGAAATCATAGGTATGGCAGCACCTTTAACTCTCCGAGATCTGTTTGAACAAAACCACACTCAGACAGGCAAATTGTATTTTATCCAGTGGTTCTCATGTATTGTATCCCAAATATGTCTTAATGAATTCAGGAAGAATGTATAGGGTCCCTCTTTGTAAACATAATCAGTACAAAAAATTATTCATCCCCTTGTTAGTGAAGCTCATTAATGAGTGGATAATTCAGGATGAACAGAAGTCAGGCAGACTGTGAGGTCGAGTAGACAGTTGCACTGTATTTGCACTTTGGTTGACTTGTGTCAAATTTTATTCTTGGTGGTTTATTTATGTATTGGTTGTATGTTTGTTATATGTATTGTATATGTTTTGTTGTGCAGCAGACCCCTCTGTCCAAGACAAATCTCTCCCAAGGGAGACCAATAAAGGTACTTTGACTTTTGACTTTTGGAACGCAAAGAACAGTAACACTGACAATGAGAACAAACAAAGGATCCCACAACATAACCAATACAAAAAGACAACCACAACACAACAGGTGATAATATAGAAAATCCAAAATGAACATAAAGCGGGGGCATGGTCCCAGACCATGACAAGAAGAAAATATGGAGAAGGCTTGGAACGCCTCATGATCTAAGCGCACCACATCTTCTGTAAAACATGGCTGAGGCAGTGTGATGCATGGGCATGCATATCTACCAATACCACTGGGTCGCTAGTGTTTATTGTGGCAGAAGAGAGAAGCAGCTGGATGAATTCTGAAGTGCATAGGGATATACTGCCTGCTCAGATTCAGCAAAATGCAGCAAAGTTGAATGGACGGCACTTCACAGTACAGATAGACAGTGACCCAAAACATATTGCGAAAGCAACCCAGGAGTTTTTTTAAGGCAAAGATGTGGAATATTCTTCAGTGGTCAAATCAATCACCAGATCGCAACATGATCCAGAAGCATTTGACTTGCTTAAGACAAAACTTATGGCAGAACGATCCACAAACAAGCAACAACTGAAGACAGCTGCAGTAAAGACCTGGAAAAGCATCACAAAGGAAGAAACCCAGCAGTTGGTGATGTCCATGGGTTCCAGACTTCAGGCATGATTTAGCCTGCGTGTCCACCAATTGCGTTTTTTGTTGCCTGACCGCCCTGAACGTCTTTTTTTCAGCGCTTGTGCGGTGCACTCTGGAAAAAAAAAAGTCTGTGTCCTGTATCCCAGCAACAGCTTGTCACTCACAACTCAGCACTTCCACTTTTCCCATAGTCAGACTTTCTACTTATTTTTTAATAGCAGTCTCTAAATAACAATGGACAGGAAACGTATTCTAGCACTGGTAGCAGCTCTGGTTGCAAAATATGATGACACAGAAAACAGGAGTCTGAGTACAGACTGTACCAGCGTCCTATGTCCTGCCCTTCCTTATTCTGATTGGCTGCTTAGAAAGGTCTGACATTGATGAGCTGGAGTCTGAAAAGTTGAAATTTTTTCAACTCTGAGCACCCTGAGCGCCATGACAAGAAGCGGCCACCGCTGAGAGTGTTTCAGCACCAAGGACACTCAGCGCTGTAGACGCTGGACTACATAGAGAATGAATAGAAAATAGTTGCCCACAGCTGAAAAAACGTGTTTGGTGGACACGCAGCCTTACACTGACTCCTGATGCAGTCTGTTGCAGATGCAGTGCTGATGGCCCCTTACCTTCATCCCTACCAGCTCCATTTGTGTTTTGCAGTGGCATGGATAAGAACAGAGTTTGAAATACAAGATCACACGAGAATTATACAAAAAAACACAAGACCTTGAGAAAGACCTGAGAGTGGCCGAGATGAACCGATCGCGATCATGTGGTGACAGCAAGGAAGTGTGATGTAGCCGCTCCCCACCTGGATTTTTTGGCTCTAAATAAAATGTAAGTAGCCTGCTAATTTTAATTCTATGAAGTGTTTGTATGTTAAGTCAAGTTTTTACCGTTCTGACACAACAGTGGAGGAGTAGACCTCAGACAATAACAGATTATCCTTAAATTGTTTTTAATGAACAAACTGTGGCGGCATGAAAAATAAGGCAGCGAAGTGAGATTTTAAATAGGTTTATTATCATACCGCTATCACGGAGCTCGCCCCATGGGCGAGCCCGGAGGCTCTCCAGCAAAGTTTGCAGATGAGCAGTCGTCAGAGTGAGAGAGAGAACATGGATTTCCGTGAGCTTATACACCCAGCTACAAACAATACATGAAAGGCATTCACAGCAGTAGGTATGGGCATTTGCATTGGAGAGACACACATAACAATAAGGAGATTACTAGCCAGGATACGCCTCTGCTCCAGAGTTGCAGGACAAAAGAGGTTACAAGGCACATCTACATATTGTTATCAGTGTCTAGACACAGTAAGGACAGGAAGCATGAACACAATGCATGAATGGCACATTAACATCACAGTAGTGAGCCGGAAAAAGCCAGAAGAAGCGGGGCTGCCTGTAGACATTAATACACACATTGCTGTGCCTGTCCCAATCTGTTGTGGGGGTTATCCCACACGCTCCCCCCCAGAGGGCTCGGCAGGCGGCCGAGGCCTCGATAGTCCGGCCTTGGCAGCGAGCAGGGAAAGTTCTGTGCAGGCGGAGGTGGAGGGGGGTGGGGGGTAGTAAATGCCGGCCCTGGACGGTGAAATCGTCTGGGCTGCGCAAAAATTGCTTGTGGATCCGCGATGTCGAGGGGCTGTACGGTTGAACGTGCGGAGATCCACAAGAAGAAAAATTAGTCACTGACTCCTCTCGCGATTAAGTCCTGTAAGGATTAATAGCGGCCGTGAAGAAAAAGGAAGCGGTGAGGATAAACAGCGGCCATGAAAAAAAACAGGGGCGGCTATAAGAAAAAAACAAAAGCAAAGGGACTTGGCGTGTTGATTTTAGGTGCGGGCACAACCTTAAAGCCTTCGGGGACCGCAGACTGCTGAATTCCCGTTGTGCGCCATGGCTAAGACCATAAGAAGATCCAGTGAGCAAGCTGCGTGCGTGCCTCAGGTGTACGAGCAACCCTGAAGGGCCTGTGTGCAGCGGTGAAGGAGGATGGGGGTCTATAGAGCCGTATGCTTCCCGTGCGTGGTGTGCCGTCCTCGTAACTCCCCGGTGCGTGTGCCGGGGCTCTGTGCGTGGGTGGGCCAGCTGGAGAGGAGAACCAGGGTCAGGGAGCTTAATCATCCCTGTTCATTGTGTTGGAGCGGTGAAAGGAAATAGATGATCTTTGTCCCTCGAGCTCGTGTAGATGCGTTGGAGCAGTGAGAGGGAGGAGATGATCTTTGTCACTCGCTCAGCCATGGTGCGTTCAGGTCCACGTGCTGCATTCTCCGTCGGCCATGGAGGACGCCGTCGTGGAGAGAGGACAAGGTGCGTGCGCTCTCATATGGAGAGAAGCTGTGAGAGCGGCTGGTCCAGCGTGGATGTGCCGATCTAGGCGTGCAGATCCCACCATGAAGTTTGCTGCGGCTTTCCCGGTCGTGGGTGATGTCCGGAGAGTTCCCTGAAGCAGAAGGGAGCTGCTGCGTTCGCTTGTCGTCGGAGCATCACCGCCGGGTGCTGCGTTCGCTGGCAGCATGTTCTTTTCAGCGTCGGGTCACCAGTGCAGCTGTCCAGACCAAAAAGTTGCGTTGCACAAAGCGTGTGCATTCTCGGGATCACCAGCGTAACTGTCCAGACCAGAAGGTTGCGTCGCACAAAACGTGTGCTTCCTCGGGGTCACCAGTGCGGCAGATGATAAAATAAGGCAGCGAGGTGAGATTTTAAATAGGTTTATTATCATACCGCCATCACGGAGCTCGCCCCATGGGCGAGCCCGGAGGCTCTCCAGCAAAGTGTGCAGATGAGCAGTCGTCAGAGTGAGAGAGAGAACATGGATTTCCGTGAGCTTATATACCCAGCTACAAACAATACATGAAAGGCATTCACAGCAGTAGGTATGGGCATTTGCATTTGAGAGACACACATAACAATAAGGAGATTGCTAGCCAGGATACGCCTCTGCTCCAGAGTTGCAGGACAAAAGAGGTTACAAGGCACATCTACATATTGTTATCAGTGTCTAGACACAGAAAGGACAGGAAGCATGAACACAATGCATGAATGGCACATTAACATCACAGTAGTGAGCCGGAAAAAGCCAGAAGAAGCGGGGCTGTCTGTAGACATTAATACACGCATTGCTGTGCCTGTCCCAGTCTGTTGTGGGGGTTATCCCACACAAACGGCTATTAAATACCATGAGATACCACGGGATTTCCTTGCGGATTGGATCTGGCATCTGGCAAAAGTAGACTCATTGCATTTCATTAGCGAAGCGAATCTGATGAGCCAGATTCATTTTGCAGTGGTCCAGACCAGGTGGGGATTAGCAAATTGATGAGAATGGGAACTACGTATTTGCTGCGGAGGCCGGATCGCAGCTGTAACGTACTGCATTTGGAGTCAACGTAAATCCTGGGTGAGCGCCCACAGGCAGAACCATGGATCCACAGTTTTCAGAATTGGCTTTTGGGCCATTCTTAAGGTCAAATTTTACTAGCTCAAACTTGTTAGCATCTTCATTGCTCTGTATTTTCCACAGCTTCCTAATTTAACTGACTTTGACTTGCTTTTTTATATGTAACAGTGTGTTTATTAATTACTGTTTTTAAAACTTTTGGTAGAAATGTTGCAAATGAAAGCAATTAAGCAAGTACAGGGCAGAGACGGGGAAAAGATTTAAGGATAGCATTGGTGGTGGTAGTGTGTGTGTGTGTGTGTGTGTGTGTGTGTGTAGGGGGGTGGCTAAGTAGGAAGGTGACAGCAATCAGAGCAGGAATTGTGAAACTGTAGCTGACCCCAAGCCACTGACAGGGGCCCACACAGGACGAGACACAAAAAAGGGAAAGAGGATGAGGGGGAGACCTTGGGGGCGGTGGCGGTGGGGGTGATGTAGCAAAGAGAGGGCTACCAGAGAGGATAAGAAGCCTGGGGGTAAATGCTAAGAGGGAGGGTGAAGCAACAATAGGGTGCTTTAGAAAAAGGCTTGAGGACATACACTCAGTTTTTTTCTTTTTTTCCCCAGATTTAAGAAGAACCACAATTGTGGATGTGATGTTAAAAAAAAAAATAAATAAATAAATCTATTTTAGAAAATCATTAAGGATTCACGATTAAAAAGTTTATTCTCTTCCTGAAAGTATCCCCACTCAAAGGTATCATTTGCCATTGAATGTGTTATGTAATTCAATAGTTTTGGAAACTGTCAAAAAAAAAAAAAGTTTGTCATCTTCTTTTTTTTTTTTGGTCGCTATCTCAAACCTGTTGTCAGCTGCTCTCTTATATGCTGGCAATAACTGTTCAAAACTTTCCGAGTCTGACACCCTAATGTCAGGGATAACTTGAGCTCAACAGTTCTTTTCTTGTACATCACAGTTTATTTAATTTTCTCATAGTTTGCATGCTCCTCCGTCAGTGCTTCATTTGTAAAGTCAGATTTCCCAGAACACAGAGAGACCAACGTCCCTAGCATAGTGCGGGGGTAAAGGTACTGGAACACCCCCCACCCACCTATATAAAAATGACAAAAGAAAAAAAAATAAATTGGGCAACCTTAGTGCTAAAATTTTCAACTAAATAAACCTAAACAACGTTTTAAAAAAAGAGTATTATAGATGCATTTATCATATAGGTCAGGGGTGTCCAATCATGTGCCATGGAGGGCCAAGACCCTGCAGGTTTTCTCTTCTACCCAGTCTCTTCAGCAGGTGTTTTCACTGCTCAGCAATCAGCGGGAAGAAATTCAGTGAAATCTGCTGCTGAAGACTCTGGTTGGAGGTAAAGCCTGCAGGGTATTGGCTCTCCATGGCACATGATTGGACACCCCTGGTATAGGTCATTCCGTTACTTCTGTCTTTACTCTTCAGCCAGATTTGTACAGTGGGGGAAATGAGGAAATAATGCCAAGTTTTTTACTGACAACAGGGAAAAACAAGCAGACTAAATGATTCCTCCATCAGGTTTCAGCACTGCTGACCAACGCCACAGTGTAGCATTAACTATAGCCGGCCTCAAAATATCAAAGACACAGCAGATTAAAAAATGTAAAATTTCCTCTTACTTTCATGCATCCATATCAGCCATTAAATTATCCACAGAGCCCTTAATTTATCCTTTTTCTTTAACCATCTTCATAGCTCCAGCATAGAGTCTGTGGTCTTTGGTAGCTTTTAAAATCCATGACTTCACATATGGAGACAGGATGCCGACAAAACAATGAAAGAGTCTGTCCACAACTATTCTCTGCTAGCAACAAGTCCAGCTAGGCTAACATAACTTCTACCTACACTGCTACCTGTCCGGGGCTGTCCACATCCAAAAGAACCATTAGAGTCCCAGTGTGCCGCAAGCATAAAGAAATTCAAATAAATCGCTTGTATTTTGGCAAGTCCTTTTCCTCCTTTATGCTAGGAGCCAATTCAAACTGTGCATTGTGTCACCTGGTGCGCTCTGCGCCACTGCCCACTGCTCCATTGCTTAAAATCCGATTAAAAATGCAAATAAAATAAGTAAATGGGGGATTTTTTTTGGGGGGGGGGGATCCCATTAAGAGGTTTTGGTCCTAAAGTAGGAGGTACTGGAACAAGATCTGGCAGGATCTAGCACAAACTAAGCTCTGTCCTCCATGGATAGCAACCTTATCCCTGTGGAAGGATTTGCGTGCCCTAATGATCCCAGGAGCTATGTTGTCGGGGGCATCTTGCCCTGCTAGGATCTCCCAAAAGAAATTAGTCCTAGGTTAAGGGCCAGACCAAGAGCAGTTCAGTAGATCCCTATGAAAAAAGTTCCATCAAGAACCAAGTGGAGCCACATGGGTCCACCCTCACCACCTGCAGCCGGGATCATGGGGATCATAGTATTGTGTGAACTGGGCTGCAGTCTGGGCCACTCTAAACTACTGCCTCTGAGCCCCAGATCCCCGGATAAGCAGTAGAAGATGGATGGATAGATATTTTACATGGTCGTTTAAAGCTGCTGTGGAGGAAAAAAGAAGGATAGCAGCTAAGATTTAGAAGACAGTAGTGAGACCTGCTATGTTGTGTGGTTTGGAGATGGTGGCACTGACAAAAAGACAGGAGTCGGAGCTGGAGATGGCAGAGTTGAAGATGCTAAGATTCTCAGCGGGAGTGACTCGGAGGGACAGGACTAAATATGAGTATAAGAGAGAGATAGCTCAGGGTGAGCAGTTTGGAGACAAAGTAAGAGAGGCTGAGATGGTTTTGACATGTGCAGAGGACATGTCCACTCTACTCAGCACAGTGGTACAGTGGTTAGTACTGTTGCCTAGCAGCTGGAAAGTTCCATGTTTGAATCCCAGGCTGGCAGGGGTAGGAAGCTTTCTGTGTGGAGTTTGCATGTTCTCTCTGTGCTGCGTGGGCTTGCTCCAGTTTCCTCCACAATCCAGAGACATGCATGTTAGGTTAATTGGTCATTCTAAATTGTCCCTAGGTATCTGTCTCCTATAAGCCCTTAGAATAGAGGGTTAGTACTAGTGAAGCACTCTGAGTGGTCTTTGAGACTAGAAAAATTGCTGTATTAATACAGGTCCTTTATCCTTATCCTTATCCTTATTTTGGACAACGGATGTTGAAGATGGATGTAGTGAAGGAGGGCATGGAGAGGGTTGGAGCTACAGAGGAAGATGCAAGGGATAGGGTGAGATGGAGACAGATGAGCCGCTGTGGCGACCCCTAAAGTTAGCAGCCGAAAGAAGAAGATTTAAGGTTGCTTCCACATATTTTTATATTTCAGGTAAAAACTAAATCTAGGGACACCTCCCTGTCTCAGAAAGCCCAGTCTGCTCTGATTGGTCAGCTCTACAAACACGCATTGCATAATTATCACAATACATAATGTCACCAAGCACTTTGACATGCATCTGTTAATTACATGGACAGAATCAGTTCATTATCACTGAAGAAATTCTGCTTTGCTGCCCTTACAGTCGCTTTATTCATGCTTTTGCAGATATAATGGAGATGTGCAATACTTTAAAGAAACTGATAACATTTCCTGGTAAATGGCCAAAGGTTTAGGTGACACATCCCTCCACCCCGTCATCGTCTGTGTGCACATAAATGACGAAACACAACACACACAAAAAAAAATATGAAGGTGAAAACGGACCAGTGTTGCACAGTTAAAAAGTTACTTGGCCTACCATATAGGTCTTTATGTGGTAACGGCTGAAAGGGGTAGGGGTGGCGGCGGTGGGGTTATGAAAGCATATTTGTGGTGGTTGGGGTGGGAGGGCGCGTGGGGTGGGGTGCTCCAGCGAGGATAATGGGAGCAATGGGAGCAGCCCAGGCAGCATATGGCCAGGCTGGGCTGCCTGCTGGTGCACCAGCTGTGGGACTGGTGGCCGAGATCACACAACCACTAAAGCACCCATCAGCCCCCACCCACCACCACCACCATGGCCTTCCCCATTACCCCCTCACCTCCCACCATCACTCTTATTCTCACACATGACTTCAGGTTTTATCAGTGATGGTAACAAAGCAAAACAACACTATGGCACTGTGTATAAAGTTTATTGCATGGTGGTTAAACCTGCTGGCTTTTTATTAGGTCTATTGTAATAAATTAGTGTATGAACTGTTATACTGATATGTGCTAATGTGGTTTTCAAGAAATTAAGTGACACTGGGCCTCATCCAGGAACCACATGTACTAAGACATTTGGCCGGAAATGTGACGTTCACAAATATTTCAGTATTTTTTAAATTTTGTACAGGTGCTAACAGAGTTTATCAGTGCTAGAAACCAGTTCTAAGAGTCACGTGCACATAGTTTGCTGTTATTCTAGCCTTAGTTTTTGCTCCATGGCTCTATCGCAGCCAGCATGCCCATGTGGGCCCCACCAAGGGTTAAATCTGGGCTGTCTTATGGGTCCCATGTGGGTTTGTCCGTGGGTTCCACGTTGGTCCCCGTCTGTGTTTGCCCACATGGACTTTAGCTGTGGTACAGGTATGCAGGTAATCTGCTTACCCGCATGATTAAACCCACCTGGGCCCCATATGGGTTTAATGGGGGTGAGCAGGTTTCAGTAACACTGGTGCTATAGGCAAAATTACAAAAAAAAAGTCACAACTTTATGATAAAAAATATCTCAGATTTATGAAAAAAAAGTGAAAATCTATGAAAAAAAGACTGAAAATTTACAAGAAAAAAATTGTAAGATTACTTGAAAAAAGTTACAAACTTACAAAAAAAAATGCAAATTCGCAAGAAAAAAAGTCACAATCACAAATTGATGAGAAAAAGTTGCAAGTTTACAGTAAAAAAAGTTGAAAATTTATGAGAAAGTTTCAAATTTTCAAGAAAAATGTATCAAATTAGTGGGGAAAAGTCACAAATCTACAAAAAAAAAAATGCAAATTTATGAGAAAATAAGTTGAAAATAGGTAAAAAGGTGAACTTCATGTGGGCCAACATGGAACCCATGACAAACCCACGGAGGACCCAAAAGACTGCCCACTTTCAACGCTTGGTGGGGCCCACATGGACATACTGGCTGGAATGTTTCCTTCACCTTAATCAATCCCGCCTTACACGACCTGTAAGGATGCCCCGTTTTCTCCTGTGCTGACTTATCGTGTGCTTGCCCTGTAATCTACCTGTGTTACCCTGTAACTTCCTTGTGCGACAACCATGGAATCACCAGTAGGTCATTACAACAGAATACTTAGGCTATGTGTCCGCCAAGTGTATGTTTTCCATTGTGGACAACAATTTTCTGCTCATTTTCTATTTCCACCTACATGTGCTCAACACCCTTAGCTCAAAACATTTTTTTTTTTTTTTGTTGCTACAGCTGATCAGAATCAGGCTAAAAGGATACCGTGATCAGGATTTAACAGCAAAAGCTTGGAGGGATGCATGTTTTCTTAGCAGTTTTATGCAGATTAATGTAGTTAATAGAGAGTTTCAGTGCAAAATGTGTCAAACGGCTGAGACAGTTTTTTTTTTTTAAGAGCACCTGTGAAGCCAAGAAAAATAAGGCCAGACGTAGGCGTAAATTAAGGGGCTGACTTGGGGGGGGGGGGGGCATACCCCCCATCCAACCTGAAAGAAACGTTTCTATATTGTGTTATATAAGTGAATAAAATGTATCTGAAGCACCAGTGCATTTTTCTTTAAAATTTGAAGCTTTTCATAACTTTGTAACATTTCTCATTAATTTACTTCTTTTATTTGTAAATTTATAGCATTTTTTTTTTGTAAATTAATTCCTTTTTGCTTCTTAAATGAAACTTTTCTCATAAATGTTTGACCTTTCCATAAATTTGCTAATTTTTTTCTTGTAAGTTTGCCACTTTCATCCTAAGAATTTGCTACTTTCTTCCTGGAAATTTGCAACTTTTTTCTTATAAATCCACCACTTTATGCATCCTAAAGCTACAGTTTTTCTCTTGTAAATTTGCTGATTTTTCCCATAAGTGTACATTTTTTCTTGTGAATTTGTGGCTGACTACAATAATATTTACTCTGGAAAAATGTTCTATTTATTGCTCAGCCAAATATCCATCCATGGGTCCAGAGCATTTTTACGTGCTTAGTGGACATGTAGCCTTATTTGTTAAAACTCAGGGTCCTCTGAAGTCTGTTACAACAAATATGCTGCTGCAAGTGTACTTTTCATGTTCTTTTTTTTATGGAGTATATGCTGGCAAATGTAACAATCCAAGTGACTTGTCACATTTCTTTTCCATTTGTTTTATTAAAGATATTGGAAGTAAAGTCATGGGTCACCTCAAATACTTTGCTTTAAATGAACCAAGTTGTCACACAGTAGGAGGAAAAAATATACAAAGGTAAAAAGAGAATGCATCAAGAATCATTGTAGAACTGAACTGGAGCCTCCTAAATTTAAAAAAAAATAAATAATAAATAAATAAAAGATTCCCACTCCTAATGAAGACCATAGTCTCTGTGTGAGTTGATAATTTTTTTTTAGAACTCTAGGGCATTAAATATCTCCATGAGTGTAGAGCTATTAAATTAAAATAGACATACCAAGTAAGTGCACTAAAATTGGTGCTACTGTATGTAGCCTTCCTTTTTCAGGATTTAGGAGTGCCCTTTTTTGGTTGACCCCCCCCCCCCCAAAAAAAGTGACTGTGCATGTCACTGTTCTCGGTACCTATCCTGTAATTACTCTTTACTTACCCTGTAATTTCCTTGTAGCTACCCTGAAGTTACAGTTTTCTTGCCCTGTACTTTCCTCATACTTGCCCTGTAATTTCCTTGCAACGACACAGGAATATCCTTGCAACTATCCTGAAATTTCTTTGCAATTTTTCTGTAATTTCTTTGTAACTACCCTCTAGTTACATTTTTCTTGGCCTTTAATTTCCTCATACTTGCCCCGTAATTTCCTTGTAACTACCCTGAAATTTTGTTGTAACGGTCCTGTAGTTACATTTTTCTTGCCTTGTAATTTGCTTGCAACTATCGAGTAATTTCCTTGCAACAACCTTATAATTTCCTTGCACCTACCCTGTAGTTACACTTCATTTGCCCTGCAGTTTCCCCGTGCTTACCCTGTAATTTCCCCATATTTGTCCTGTAATTTTCTTGTACCTACCCTGCAGTTGCACTTTACTTACCCCAACCATGCCGTGTAATTCTCCAGCTGTATTATAAAGTGCTGCCACACAACCTGCTCTAAACCCATGCTGCTGCCATTGATTCACTTACTTTTATTTAAATGACAGCTCCTAACAGACAGATTCTTCTCATTCACCCCTCTCCTCTCTCTGTATCTCGCTGTCTCTCTTGCCCCAAGGCGACTCTTAATGCAGAGGGACATGAGGCTGATGGATGTTTTTGAATGACTCAAGAGTTGGGTGTGTCATGTTCCATAAAAGCATCTCAGTGGGCTTTTTTTTCTCTCTTTTTGAACATCCCATCTTCCTTATTTCTGATGCTATTTTCCTTCCTCTTTCCTTTTTATATCACAGAGCATCATTTCCTACTTTTTTCCCCCACTTTCATTCTCCAACTTGCCCACCTACCTTTTCTGGTTTCCCTTTGCTCTTATTTTTCCCTTCAGTTCTTCCATCATTTCCTTTTTTCCTTCCTTTCCCTTTCTTCTGCTTCTTCTTCTTCTTCCTTCCATGCTCCCCCCCCCCCCCCACCCATGTCCTGTCTCTGTGCTCCTTCATGTCTATGTGGCACGATCAGAGCTCATGGTAAAGACGATGTAATATGGATGAGGTCGTCTCAGAGGCATCGAGCTGCCAGCAGAGCGTCCCAGAAGGCACAGAAGGCACAGGGACCGACTTCACATGCACGAAAACGCTTAGAGACGCTTTTCGCCGCTTGCTTTCATCCCTCGCCCCCCCATCTCTCCTCCCTCAGCTCCGCTCCTCTTCCTCTACGCTCTTGTGTGTGCTTCAGTAGTCTTCAAACATGAGTGTCTGTTTGGGGTTTTTTATAGGAAGTCAGCAAAAGAGTTGGTTTAACACATTTCATGTATGTATGTCTAGCATTGACTAGTTCAGAATGACTTTGAGCACTACTCATCCCAGACTAATGTTTATCCAGCCTGTGGTTTTACAGATAATCAAAGGCGATAAATAAACAGATTTTTGTGTAATGACAATCCCGCCTTATATTTGTCTGTATACAGTCGGTGAACCATAAACCGTTTACACAACTGTTGATTTCCTCCAGACCTCGTAAATAAGAAATCGCTCTTGTACGGCTTAAATTAAGGTCAAGTAAAAACATAAAAAATGCATTCCGTCTTCAGTGGGAGACCATTGGAGCAGTCGACGAAGGCGATAGTTTATTCTGGAAGGTAGGGGAATTATTTATGACGATGTTGCACTTCAAGCAATCTGCCAATCAATAACACGTGGCCTTAATCACCCGGACAAAGCTGGATAAAACCCCTTCCACATGCACGGCCCACAAAGGCGTACATCCGTCTCCCCGCAGTCTCAAGCGCCTGCCCAACGTGCTCCATACAAGGGATGGCTATCAACGCCGCATCAAGTATTAATAATGTTTCAGAGAGGGAGAGGGGGGAGGAAGGAGCAGGAAGGGAGGACGGAGGTATTCCCCGTCCAAACACGCTACAGAGAGGAGGGAACTGGATCCTTAGCCAGCAAAAATTGGTTGAGACAATACTGTAAAGACGACTCTCCCAACCGTCTAAACAACGTCTGGATTCGGTTTAAAAGTGAAGGAGGAAAAGTGATCTTCTCTTCAGTCTGTATCAGGCACAACCCAGTTTTGAATGACTATCTTTGGGCTAAAATAAGCTTTGGACTGATTAGTTCACAAAACAATGTCTAAAGTGCTTTTTTGCTGGGAAGGTTGGCAGCTAATTCACATAAGAACACACTGATATGAAATTGAATGATTTAAATGATACAAGAATTCTGCTTCGTTGCCCAATTGAGAATTCACCAGGAATGACTTACGCAGGACATCCAGACTGCAGAAGCTCGATCATGCAGAGCCGTTTCTGCCTGTAAAGCAGAGTACGTGAATGCTACATCAGAATTAAAATTACCATCAAATTTTCTCTTCATAAACTTGCATCTTTTCTCATAAATTTGTGACTTTTGTAAATTTGCAATTTTCTTACAAATTGGCAACTTTTTACTTTTACATTTGTGACTCTTTTCTTGTAAATGTACAACTTTTTTCCTCATAAATTAGGGAATTTTTTAAATGAATTGAGATTACTCATAATCTTACATTATCTTTGCTACTTTTCTCATGAATTTGTAAATTTGCAACTTTTTCTTGTAAATTTGTAACCTTTTTTGCAGGCAAACCTGAAACTTTTTCCTCATACACTTGCAACTTTATTTTTTTCTCAAAATCTTATATAAACTTTGCTACTTTTGTTGAAATTAATAACTCTTTCTAAACTTGCAACATTTTACTCAAATTTTCGACCTTTGTGTTGTAAATTTGCAACTTTTTTCACATAAACTTTTTGCTCATAAACTTGCAGCTTTTTTTCATAAATTTTTCACTTTTTTTGTAAAAATTTTCATTAACTTTTTCCCTCATGAGTATGTATCTTTTTGTGAATTTGCAACTTTTTTCCTTGCAAACTTGGGTTTTTTTCTCATTAATTTGCAACCTTTGTCTTGTAAATTTGCAGCTTTTTCATATTGTTCCAGAGATTCTCTATGGGGTTTAGATCTGGACTCTGGGCTGGCCATTTCATTGTTTCAATATTGTTAGATTCAAGGAACTTTAACCTGTTTTGCAGTGGGACGGGGGGGGGGGGGGGGGGGTTGTCTTGCATGAATATTGCGGGGTGATTGGCAGACAATTGCAATGAAGGAATTAGGTTAATTGGCATACTGGGGATTCTAAATTGTCCTTAGGTATGACTGTGAGAGTGAATGGTTGTCTGTCTCTCTGTGTTGGCCCTGCGATGGACTGGCGATCTGTCCAGGGTGTACCCTGCCTCTCGCCCAAAGATGCTGGGATAGGCTCCAGCCCCCCCGCGACCCGAAAAGGATTAAGCGGAAGAAGATGGATGAATTGCATGTTGCCAAAGGAGGTTCACATAAACATTTGCATTCATCCTGCATGTAGCTGTACAAGAGGCCCAACTCCTGCTGCAGAAAACACCCCCCCAAACTATGACACTTCCTCCTCCAAATTTAACTGATTTCTTTACACACTTTGGGTTCAGTCTTTCCCCACTTTGACGCCAAACACACTGATTTCCATCAGACCCAAATAAATTGAACTTCCTCTCATCACTGAAGTGAACTCTGGTCTGGTTCTCCTCTGTCCACACAACATGCTCCTCAGCAAAGGCAAGTCTAGCCTTTTTATTATCCCCCGCCGATCAAAGGAGGACTTGTAGCCCCTGACCTATGACCTCCTGTTTCACCTCACTTCATAGACAGCAACTGTCTTTTGAAGTCAGCTCCTCCTAGTTTTGTTCCAAATGTTTTGAAATTTGGTACCATGGTTTGATATACTCTGATGATGCACATATTGCAATTTCACTCTCATCGGATGACCCTGAGGTCAAAGGTCAGAGGTCAGATTTTCCCTAAATCTTCTAAAAACAATAATTACTGAAAGAAATGATGTAAGCTTTTCAAATCAGTAGAGTAGTTGTACCTAAGACACATCTTGGATGACTTACACCCTGACCTAACTATGGGTTCGGGGTCAAAAGGTCAAAGTTAACATTTCATTTGCACTGTGGTAAATGCTAAATGCTAAATTTATTGTTGCTATAAAAAGAGTAAAGCTAGGGCTACCAAACCTGGTACACAGGCTCACCCTGTAACCCTGAAGTGACTATGGTTTTGGGATTGCAAGGTCAAAGGTCAACATCAAAATGGCTTATAAACTATATCTCAACAACAAAGAAAGCTAGGGTCACCAAACCTGCTACACAGGTTCACCTTCACATCATAACCTCTGAATGTGGGTTTGGGGTCAAAAGGTCAAAGTTGGCACTCCCTATGCTGTCTTGCTATAGAACGTGTAAAGCTCTCTAGGGTCACCAAACTTGCTACACAGGTTCACCTCGGGATCCCACCCTACAACTATGGGTTGTGTACGGGGGTGGGGGGGCTGAAAAGTTCATTTGACCGAATGTGGTTTATTTTTCAACATAGTCTCCCCTTCGGTCCACACACTTCTTCCATCGGTGTTGCAGTGCTTGGATCCCTGCGGTTGAAAAATAAAGCACATTTGGTCAAATTTGAACACTATGAACTTTTCACACACACACACACACACACCCCCCGTACTTTGTTGGATATTCATGGATGATGGGCTTATCATAATTTGGTTCTGCCGCAATAATTATATTGAAAAGTTGAAAACTGATCTCTGTCAGTAAGTACTGAGATCTTCAAAGAAAACAGAGGTGGGGGATATTGCGCTCTCCTCAGAGTGCTCTTGTTCTTCCTGCTGATGAGAGCTTTGGACACTGTAGAGTGAGCTTTGAGTTCAAATTGTCTTAAATGGCAAGACACTGCGTGCCAAGACAGATCCTCGTCCTGTTCAGCAGTGAACTGGCGAGCAATTCCAGCTGCAGTGTTTAACCGATTCCCCGTTGAGAGTCTTCCCATAATTCTGTCCCCCAAACCAGAGCAGTGTGAGAAACTAGTGATGTCCTGTGGTCACAGATGTGCCAAAGTCATTCAAAGGAAGGGCCTCTACACTTCCTATTCATTTTTTTTTTTTAAATCCTATAGCCCTAAAAAACAACAACATTGTTTACATCTTGTCTTTATCTAATAAAAGTTTGCTCACTGTTTTTTTTTCTTTTTTTACTAAATAAATGTTTGTGTTGAAGTGCCTTGGTTATTAAAAAAAAAAAAAACAAACAAAAAAACATGCTAGTACAGCAGTGGTATAGCCACAGCCGATATTCTGTTAAATTCTGATCAATGAAGAATAACAATATTTCAGAATAAATCAAGAAATAATACATTGCTGTCTAATTTTGATCTCCTCTGTAAAGTTGCTACTTTTGTCTTGGAAACATTTTTCTCATAAATTTGTTGCTTTTTTCATCTAAATATGCAACTTTTTCTCATACATTATTATTTGTTTTTTTAAATTTGCTACTTTTTTATATATATAAATTTACAGCTTTTTTATAATAAATTCACTTCTTTTTTCTTGCAAATCTGCAACATTTTTCTTGCAAATTTGCAAAAGTCATATGGATGCTGGTTAAATGTTTATATTCTGTGGAATGGTTTAAATATATTTCTGTTTATAATAATGACCCAAGTTCATATTTCAGTGTATTTGTTTAGAGGGGAGAATTTGTTTTCCCTTTTAAAGGGTTTAAACATGGAATGCGAGCCACCCAGTGGGCCACTTTTAGTGAGCAGAACTTTTTTTTTTTGTTAAATCAGATCAAAAAAGAGCCCCCTTCCCCAACACGACAGGACCCTCATAAAGCTAGAAGCAGCCCTGCTCTGGAAGCACAAACCTCCACCAGGTCACCACGGCCCTTCCTCAGCTTCCTTCTCTCACCTACAGTATTCATCTCCTCCTCTCATGTTTCTCATGCATCCCTTTTCTCTCTTTCTCCCTCTCCCTCCATCTGATGCAGGATGCGAGTGCTGCACCCACGGTTGCCAGGCAGTTACCACGGAAACGATCTACACTGCTGACGGGGTGGTGCTCAGTGTGTCCCACCAGGCAGCACCCAAAACTGTCTCGGTAGAGCGCGGCAGGGAGAAGGGAGAGAGAAAGCATGGGCCAGCGAGAGTGAGAGGCGGGAAAGAGAAGTATTGGTGGTGTGGTGGGGTGTTTTTCTGCAGGGAGGGGACCAGCAGGGCCGTCTCTGGCTGAAAAGCAGAGTATACAGTTGCAACAGCGGCATCACCAGCACAAACTGGCCTGACACCATCAATATTAAGAGGTTTTTCCTTATAAAATTCTAACTTTTTTCAAAAATTGTGAGATTTTTAGCATATTTTTTTTTGGTTTTCTAATAAATCTGTCATATTTTTTTGAAAATGTTTTACTGTTTTCCACATAAATTTGGGACTATTCTCATAAAAATGCAGTGTTTCCAGTAAGTTTATGATTTTTTTTTCAGAAAATGTGTGATTTTTTTTTTTAATTTGCAAGTGTTTTTCTCATAAGATTGCAGCTTTTTTTTTTTTTGGCAAAAAAATTGCTTTTCTAATACATTTCTGTTTTATTCTCTCTTGTAAACTTTGTTTCCTTTCTCGAGTAAATTTGCAGCACCTCCCAGTAAAATTTGTAACGTTATTTTTTTTTAAATTGCAATTTTTTCCAGTCAATTTGTACTTTTTTCTCCAGAAATTTTGTGACTACTTTGTGCAAATTTATTGTGAGAATTTTTGGTGTAAATTTTCAGTTTTTCTTATGAATTTGTTATTGTTTTGTCAAGTAATAATAATTATTATTTTCCTCCCAAATCTTTGTCCTCTTTTTTTTTTACTGACAATTGTGCAGTTTTTTTGTCAAGACCTTAAGCAGCCACTGGCTGTAGGCAAAAGAGCCACATGTGGCTCCCCAGCCGCAGGTTGCAGACCCCTGCCCTAGACACTAGCAGGGGTCACCTCAGCTGGGGAGGAGGACTGTCCTGCAGTTTTGGTGACCCCTGACGTATAGTGTCCCCACTAAATGAAATGTCCACCTGTGGTGCCAGTATGGAGATGTGAAGTGCTGAACAAAAAAAAAAAAACACAAGGAGATCACAGTCACGCTGCATTTATTTGGATGTGGAGCAGCTTAATTTCTTCACTTTAGATTGCACACCACTGCTTTCACTTTCACTTGTATTAATTTTAGGCTTTTTTGCAAATTCATATAAGCAGCTTCTCTCATCTTCTCCCTCTTCCAGTCGGCCACTGAGTAACTCTATCATTAGCCAAAGGAGCCAACAGTCCGAGGCAGCCAGCCAGCCGGGGAGCAGCATCACTCACCTGTCGTGCCCCAGGCGGTGCCTCCCTCTTCATCCCCCATGATGCAGCTGTCATAGCAGCCACCCTCCCCCCCAAAAAACCCCTCCCTTTATTATCCATCATCCCTTGCACCACCTACACATCCACTGCGACCTCTGAATGAGGCCTATTGTGCGTGGCGTGTCGTCCGTACGTGGCCGTCTGTGCTCCGGAAAACAAAGTTTCTCTTCACGGTTGCACCGCTGTCGTGACGCGTGCAACATTATCCTCCTCCTGGCCCCCGTTTCCTTCTCCTGGGCAGGCCTGAAGCGGGGCGGTCACGGGGGAGATAACATAGCTTCCAAAAGTTGATATTTACGTACATCCTTTGTATGTTCTTAACATCTGGTGAGTACCAAAAGCATCGTTATGAAAAAGCAAGAATCCAGTTTTTTTTTGTTCTTGTTTGTAGTCCTGTGGGGAGTTTGAGGTACTCAACAACAACAACAACAGCAAAAAAACAAGAGAAGAGCAGAAAAACAACAAGAGGAAAGCGTAGCACATCCACAGCTGGATGGCCGGACCATGCTAAAGCCTCGGGGCACACATGGATGCTCCCCGTGCCGCAAACTAACAAGAAAAAAAAGGAATGGAAGAAAATGCAAGCAAGCGTGCGCCTCTGCTTTGAGCACCAAAACGGGAGCTGGAGTGAGGAGGAGAGGAGCGAGGCTGGAAGTTTATATGTGTTCTCTCCCCCAGAACCAGGGGACCGGCTGAATAAATAATACAATAGATATTCCTGTGATGAGGTCTCGGCGCGCCATTCATAATTATTTCATTGTAGCTGTAATGAGAGCCCCGGCCCTCCCGACGCGCCCTGCCTTGCTTGGCAGGTAGGCCTCTGCAGAAACTGGGGCCCAAAGGCAGGAGGACGGCGTGCACTGCGGCTGCACGCGGGGCTCGTGTCAGACATCATTACTCTGTTGCTCTGGAAACGTCTGTTGCACGGTGATGCCACGATTGAGCGACAGATGATGTGATAATTATAGAATCCTCTGCTCCTTCACACTCATGCATTATCTTCACTGAACCTGCCAAGTGTGTTTTTTCTTAGTGGTTATTACAAAAGAAATGGCAGTCCACATGCCGACAGAAGCTTTTTGTTAAGATAAGTTTCACATGCCCAATGTAGGAGGTGATCTCTAGAAAATGGTAGGGTTGACTCAATGATATTACATGAGAAGGAGAGCAGTGTCAACTAGAAAATTCCTAATGGAAATCTTGAGAGTGTGCCATTGCTACAGTCCAGTGAGCATGTGACAACCTCATGTAACCCTGTGTGCAAAGTTTGGCGATCCTGACCCCCACACCCCCACCGCCCCCCCCCCCCACACACACGCACACCAGCTCAAGTCGTAATTTAGATGGTGTGTTATGGGCTAAATCGAATCCGTCTTTCCAAGCCTTAAATTAGCCCCAAAATAGACATCAAAAATTAGGCTGTGTTTAGTCCATCTAATACGGACCATATTGGACGGCAGTGGGACGGCAGTGGCTCAGGAAGTAGAGCAGGTCGTCCAATAACCGGATGGTTGGCGGTTCAAATCTCACTCTCCCCAGATAATCTGCCGTTGTGTCCCTGGGCAAGACACTTTACCCACCTTGCCTCCAGTGTCCATAACACTGGGTATAAATGTTCGGTGGTGGCCGGAGAAGCCGTTGGCGCGGATTGGCAGCCACGTTTCCGTCAGCCTGCCCCAGAGCAGCTGTGGCTACAGTAGTAGCTTGCCACTACCATTGTCTGTCTGGAGTGAATGAATAATGTATCTACTTGTAAAGCGTCTATGATAAAGCGCTATATAAATCTGATGTATTATATTTAACCAGAAAATAGCTGTTGAAAATTGGCGCTGTTTGAGTACAAGTGTTCTGCAAATGTCTCTTTCTGTTATGTCTCTTTATTGATGTGCACACCATGGGCTCCAGGTGACCCCAGACACCCTAGCTAAGCAGGGTCTGGTTTGATTACCTCCGCCAGGCCGAAAGGCCAGGAGGAGGTAATGTTTTTGCCGGGGTTTGTCTGTGTGTTTGTCTGTGTGTTTGTCTGTTTGTCTGTCTGTCTGTCTGTTTGTCTGTTGGTTAGCAAGATAACTCAAAAACTTTTGGACGGATTTCAATGAAACTTTCAGGCATTGTTGGAAATGTTACAAGGAAGAACTGATTAAATTTTGGGGATGATCCGCATCACCGTCTGCATACAGGAATTTTGTAAAGCATTTTTCCACACTGTGACATACGGCCATTTTCAACATGTGCACAGGCGCAATGGAGGGCGCTGGGCGTCGTGTCTGACCAACACAAACTCCGCCTTCCTCAACGTTTTAGCCACAAAAGCATGCGGAAAACACTGGTGGCCTGGGCCCCCCAGCGTGCCTGTGCCAGCCATAGGCACTGCGCACATTGCGCTGGTCGTCGTGTCTGACCAACACAAACTCTGCGTTCTTCAACGTTTTAGGCACAAAAGCACGCGGAAAACACTGCTGGCCTGGGCCCGCCAGCGTGCCTGTTTTTACACCACGCTGCAAAACCTGACACGGCCACCTGTCCGCCGCCCGATTATTTGCCACAAATTCCCCGCCCAGCTATAGGCGCTGCGTAAAAACGACCTCTCTGCCGGGGAAGACTCTAAATTCTGTTTTGCCGCGGAGCGCAACCCCAATATAATATAAAACCCACGGCAACCTGTCTAACCAATCTGCATCCGTCAGTGGAGGAGATGGACACACCAACACTTCAGTTTATTACCTCCTTTCTTGCCTTGAGAGAGAGCAGTCGCATTTTTCTTTCCTCCTCCCCTGCCTTCCTGATCTATTCCCAGCTTTTGCAATGTTGCATTTTTGTCTGTGTTTAGTCGCTCTTCTTCTGCTGAATCTTAATCTAAACGGAAATTATGGATTTGGAAGCGGCTTAAATGTGCTATTGTCACTATTTTCAACAAGAATTGGGCCAAGGGGGAGCCCAAGAATTGGAACCTACGAGAGACTCATGGACATTGGAATCCATGCGTCTATGGCAATATTATTGGCTATGATCTCAGGACTTCTATTTTTGGCTGTGGAGTTCCCTGATGCATCAGAAATTGAAGGAAGGTGAGAGAGCGGATCAAGCGGACCCAGCCAGCTCCTTCATCAAATTCGACCAGTTGGGGAGGGCACGAGTAGCGGCAAACGGTGAACTGAATGACAGTGATTCAGTGAAGGAATACATCTGAAAGCCCTGTGCTCTCTATGGAAAAACAGTTTAAGCCTGCATATATAATGGAAGCACAGAATTACACGGGTGAGGACAAATTCTACTCTCTGAGTGCACTGTGCTGATTTGATTTGATTTGACCTTGTTTGCCCCGTGTTTACATTCCTCCTGACTGAGATTAGCGGAAGAACCGGCTCTTATGTCTACCCATACAATCAACAATCAGTTGTTGTCGTCAGCGGATTGGACTCTCAAGGACAATGCCCATGTGCCTTCTGCAAGCAAGAGAGAAAGAGAGATAGACTCTGAACTCTGGACTTGTTTATAAGTCACATGATTATAACAACCGGTCTGCCAATCAAACACGGGGTTGTGGAGGCAAAGCCACGGGTAGCCCAGGATGACAGATGACGTGGAAGAGGGGAGGACATAAAAACTAAGGTCTTCTCGGTGGTTACCAAAGATGATGACGGGGAAGGGTTGGGCCTTGTGGGTGACTTTTTCCAAGGGGAAGCGGGTGAGGGCAACCAGATGGAGAGGGGAGGGTAACGCTTGGCACTAGATGCCCAGGCGGGTTGCCAGACTCTTAGAAATAAAGTTCTGCTCCACCCCCGAGTCCACCAGTGCGTGAGTGAAATGTCCTATGGAGTTATAGCATAGTCTGATGGGAATTTGGCACTTTGATAGGGAATCTGACTGAGAAATGTCCATGAGACCCCCTATAGCAACTCGCGGACCTCCCCTCTTTGGCCTCACCGGGCAGACCTCCACGAGATGTTGGTCGTCCCCACAATACATGTAGAGACCCAACTCTCGGCAGCGCTGTTTCTCCGCTAAAGGAAGTTTGGCCCGCCCGATTACCATAGCGTCAGGGTCATCGACGGCCTCCGGGAGAGGCAACGCCAGAGGGCGAGACTGAGGAGTGCGGGAGAAGGTTCCGCGCGAGCGGCTATGGGACTTCCGCTCGGCGGCCCGCTCCCGCAGCCTGTTGTCTAAGGAAATAACAAGGGAAATTAGGTCAGACAACCGATCCGGCAGGTCCCGGCAGGCCAGCTCATCCCGTAAATTGGAATTCAGACTGCGGAGGAACAAACTACAAAGGGAGGCATCGCCCCAACCAACCTCCTCCTCAGCCACCCGGTAGTCGACAGCGTAGTCGGCCGCTAAGCGGCTACCCTGGCGAAGGCTGAGTAGCCGCTCGGCCAACACGCTATCTCGATCAGAATGATCAAAAATTTCAAATAAAAGTTGCACGAATTGGGTATAGGTTAGGTTTGCATAGCTGGGCTTCACCATAATGGCGTAAGCCCAAGCTAACGCTCGCCCTTCCAACAGATTAGTGATGTACCCAATTCGGCTATGGTCAGCTGGGAAATCCTCGGGAACGTGCTGAAACACCGTCTCACATTGCAAAATAAATCCGCGCGCCTCCCCGAGCTTCCCGTGGAAGCGCGCGGGGGTTGGAATAGGGGTGAGACGGGTCGGCGGACCCGGGGCAAACTGACCGGCTGGAGGTCCAGGAGGAACTGACCCACCGAGCTGGGATCCCTGCAGAGGGTCAAGGCGATCCAAATGGTGAGTCATTGAGGTTAATTGATTTAGAATCACCTGTTGCTGGTAGACAATCAAATCCACCCGAGCCTCGAGGGTGGAAAGTCGGCGTGCGAACCCGCTGTTCACTGGGCTACTATGCTGGAGTCGTACTGTCGTGTTAGGGCTAGCCCAGGGAACACACACGCAGGCTCGGGTAGGATTTGAGAGTCTTTATTGAAAAGGCAGGTGTATGAATGCGTGAACGTGGAATGTGGATGTTGTATTGGGGACAGGAGCACCAAGGGCGGACCAGAACACCGTACAGCCAGACAACCCTGAGGACAAGCAGAGGACAAGGGTGAGATGAACACACACAGGGATATGATGAGTAATGAGAGTGGCTTACTTGCAGGGATTTGGTGACTGGCGTTGGCAAGACCGGCTCACGCCTGGGAGACAGCACTCTGATCGGCTCCACGGGACGAAGGTGAAGAGGCACGGCGATGAGGAGGGAGTTCCGCCGCCAGGAGGTCCACCTATGCACAGGGGAAGACTGAGAAAGCAGGTAAGTGGATGATCTTACATGCATAGGAGAGGTGCAGGCCGTAGGCGTAGGCGAGCGCAGAGCTTCACGAGGAGGAGAGCTGACGACTCCAGGCCGAAGCCCTGGGCAGAGCAGGCTAAATAGGTGCGGCCTGATGAGGTGCAGGTGTGCGCACAGCTGGGGCAGATGACAGGCGTGAGCGGGCTGTGACAGTTTCAGACCATCGTTCTGGTTTAACTCACTCTTAATTTTGTCAGAAAAAATATCACTAAAGCTGCAAAAGTGCATGACAACGGCCGCATACACACTAAATAAATAATAAATAAATTAAAACATGTTGGAGTAACAAACTGGCTCTTAATGTACCTTGATTTCTAATCATTTTTAATTATGAAAGTAGCAACAATGAATACAGTTGAAGTCATCTCAAATGCATCTCAAACAATTTTATAACACACTGCAAAATTAAAAGGGACAAAAATGCATAAAATTAATGACAGATGAATTTGTACGAGTGATTTTTTTCAGTATGTAATTTAAAATTAGAAAAAGAGATGGTCCTTTTTATTGGTTAGTAGATATAAACTATAGAATTTACAGAAATGTATATCATGATTTATTGTTATCATCAAATAAGATTACTTATATTGTGATGCAAAATTTTGGTCATATTGCACAGCCTTAATATGAAGACGTCTTTTCATCTTCACTTTTCAACCAAATTCAGACATTTTTTTAGACAACTGGAAGAATGTCGTCTCAACATTGTTTTAACCAATTTGTGCTGGAAACCCAAAAAGCTCAGCATTCGTGAACGTTCCTCAGCATTCGCCGCTCTGTGAAATACCACCCTAACCACTACAGTACAAATACCACCTCACTCTGAACATAGATGAGATAACCTGCCGTTGTCACCCACCCACTTCTGTACTAAGTGCCTCTAAAGTGGTGAAGCATCATTGTCACTAAAGGTGACAAAAGTGAAGGCAGGACACACAGCGTGTAATGGCTATGCATCGGAGGGAGAAACCGTGAGAATTACACATTGTCCTGTATTGTAGGAATGTGTCAGTTGCGTGGTCATGATACTGGATTTACCTGAATTAGTGAAATGTTGAATTTTCTTGTCATTAGTGGTAAATTAATTGAATTCAAAATAAAACATGCAGGTTATTGTAAAGTTAAAACAAACAAAAAAGAACGATTTCAAAAAATACATTTACTGTTGACGATATTTAATTCTTTAACATCAGCATCATCATTAATGCAGAGCACTCCTGCATCAAAGTAATCCTCAAATGTGCAAATACCGTACTTCAACACATGGTCCGACACAAAAAGAACACAGACTCCCAGTTGTGTCTCTCGTCCCTGGGGGCCATCGTGTCAAAGCTTTCGGGGGTCCATCGGAGCTACATGTATGAGGGAGGTCATTTTCCCACTAAGCCCCCCCCCCACACACACACACACAAATACACACAGAGAGCACCATTCTCTCGCA
Organism: Pholidichthys leucotaenia; assembly: GCA_020510985.1. Classification (NCBI taxonomy): domain Eukaryota; kingdom Metazoa; phylum Chordata; class Actinopteri; order Cichliformes; family Pholidichthyidae; genus Pholidichthys; species Pholidichthys leucotaenia. The sequence continues at coordinate 330,959,986 of CM035844.1, read as the reverse complement.
TGCACATACGTCCTGAGGTCTGCCGAGCGAGCACCTTCCCTCCTCTAATCCTGTTAGTGCGTTTACCGGTGGGGGGGGTGGAATCATCAAGGAGGGGGAGGCGAGGTGCTGTACTGGGCGAAGACAAGCGAGAGAAGGGGAGGTAACAAAGCCCTCCCCCCCGCCCCCGCCCCACCGGCCAACACACCAGCTGGAGCCCTGAGGTGTATGTCAGACCTGAATACGCCCTCATACAACAGCATATACAGTACATCCATCCGTCCATTCATTCATATGGTTCTAAGTCGCTAAATGAGCACAGCAGAAACTTTGTTGGGGACCGGGTTCAAATCCAAGAGTAGCCACCCCTTTTTAAAAAAGAGCAGATGCTAACATAAGGCCACAAGTCTGTTTTCTTTTTCTTTTTTTCTTCAACTACAGATTTGTACAAAACTCAAATTTCACTGCAAGCGTAGCTTTCCTACTTCCATCCAATATGCAGTTATATTGCTGAGGGACTTTTGAGAGTTTGCTTGGCAGTCAGAGGTTTCTAGTGCTCTTCTGCTCCATTTACTCAGGGGTGAAGATCATTGAGAGATCACTGATAGATTAAAAAAATAGCCAGATCTCTCAATGACCTCTCAATGATCTCTCAATGATCTTCCAGTGATCCCCATGGCCTCCGCATTCACCTTTGTTTCTCCATGGTCTCCCAGCAATCTCAGTGCTGTGTAAACTGGCCCTAAGGTCTAGTTGGACACTGACACAAGCTTTGTTATTTTAGCTGTTATCCAAAACATATCCAAGGTACAGTTGCAGTGGTGTGAAAAAGTGTTTGCCCCTTCCTGAGTTCTCATTTGTTTTTTGTGTTTCACACTTAAATGTTTCAGCTCATCAAACAAATTTAAATATTAGACAAAGATAACACAAGTAAACACAAAATGCAGTTTTTAAATGAAGGTGTTTATTATTAAGAGAAACAAAAATACAAACCTTCATGGCTCTGGGTGAAAAAGTGATTGCCCCCGAAACCTAATAACTGGTTGGGCCACCCTTAGCAGCAACAGCTGCAATCAAGCGTTTGCGATAACTGGCAATGAGTCTTTTGCAGCGCTGTGGAGGAATTTTGGCCCACTCATCTTTACAGAATTGTTGTAATTCAGCCACATTGGAGGGTTTTCGAACATGAACCGTCTTTTTAAGGTCATGCCACAGTATCTCAATTGGATTCAGGTCAGAACTTTGACTAGGCCACTCCAAAGTCTTCATTTTGTTTTTCTTAAGCTATTCAGAGGTAGACTTGCTGGTGTGTTTTGGATCATTGTCCTGCTGCAGAACCCAAGTGAAGAACCTTCAGCTTGAGGCCACAAACAGATGGCCGGACATTCTCCTTCAGGATTTTTTGGTTGACATCGGAATTCATGGTTCCATTCACCACAGCAAGTCTTCCAGGTCCTGAGTCAGCAAAACAGCCCCAGACCATTACACTACCACCATCATATTTTACTCTTGGTATGATGTTTGATTTCCTAAAGGCTGTGTTACTTCTACGCCAGATGTAATGGGACACACACCTTCCAAAAAGTTCTTTTGTCTCGTCAGTCCACAGAGTATTTTCCCAATAGTCGTGGGGTGTCATGGATTGCCCTTCGGGGCAGGAATGGAGACCCAGGCACTGGACTGTAGTTTGTGATATTTATTGAAAAACACAAAAAGTCCAAACAGTGCACAAACACAAAAAATCCAAACTGCACAAAGCAAAATTATGAACTGAGGCAGCAAGGAAGTAGGCAGAAAAACACAGGAGTAGCACCAGAATGGGGAAAGGGTTATGATGCCGATTAGCTGAGGCTCAAACAATGAATAAAAGAAACAATGGCCTTTAAATAGCACATGAAACCAATGAACACAAATGATAGCAGGTGTGGATGTTTGCGTTTGTAAGATGAGTGGGAATTGGTATGGCTGCCCCATCATGTTTGTGGTGCTGGGAGCACCGGGGCGCGATGCTGGTGGGTCCTGGGCTACTTGCACTGGCAGCCCTCACCCTGGTTTGGGATTTGGGGGCAGTGGGTGGCCTCATGAACCAGTTTGCAAGCTGGCTTCTGGAAGGGGGGGTGGGCTTGCTTTTAGACCGCCTCCCTCCCAGTCTCATTTCCCACCCTCCCCCTCCCCCTGACTCTGAGTGGAATATACATCTTCTTGGATACATTTAGGGCTTTGGGGTGGGGGGGTGCCGCACTGTGTCGGCAAAGGGGATACCTTTGCTGCACGGTGGGGCTGCACTCACCTCAATTTTAATTTCATTTTAGACACTGAGGGCTTGGGGTGATGGGGGCCCCACTGCCCATCGCAGTGGCTAGCAGTGCTTCAATCACTATCCCTGCAGTTTTAATTGCACTTTGGTAGTCCATACATTTGCACACAATTACATCATATAACCGACATATACCCACCATGTTTTGTGCGGGGGGAAGGGGGGTGGGGGTCTTCCCCCACCTCCTGTTGCCCTCCTCCTGCTGGGGGCGTGGGAGCCCGGTGGGGAACCTGGGACCCATCATGTTGTCAAAATCCCTGGGTGCTACTGAATGTATAGATACAACCAAGGGAGTGAGAGGGGGACTGAATATGAGCGTAAGTGAGAGTGAGGGGGTGATGAATGGAGGTGGTGATAGTGGGTCGGTTTTGTGCGGCGCTTTGCATGTCGGGTGGCATCTCAAGGCACCTGTGGTGGTCTGCTGATCAGTCGCTCAGGTGGGCGCCGGGAGAGGGGGTCTGCTTCTGTGGCCTACGCCGGTGGTCTCCCCGGTCACTGTCATGCACTGGTTCGCATTCAGGCTCGCTGCATCTGCTTCGCAGCCGCGTTATGAAACAAGGGTGAATGAGGGGTGAGTTTGAATGGGTACAGGAGTGACAGAGAATGGGTTGGTCTGGGTGAGTGAGATTGAGTTAGTGCATATGGGTGCCCATGGGAGCATGTGAGTGTGAAGGTGTGGGGAGGGGTGTGTCTGCGAGTCGGGAGGACTTCTTTGGGCATGGGGGTCCCCGGGGTGTGCGGCGGTGGTGCTGGGGCAGGCCCACTGTGGGGGTGCCTGGGGGGGCTCGTGCTGGGGGGCGCGGGCCGGTCTCTGGTCTGGGGGGTGGGGTCACTGGCCTCCTGGTTTCTGGGGCCCGGGGGCGGGCATTGGACCCGCTGGGGGGGTAGGGGTCGGGCGGGTCTGGGGGTGTGGGTTCGCCACGCTGGCCGCCGAGTGACCAGGCATCCCTTGATCGTCCCTCCGGGGGCAAATGCCTGGTTTTCCTGGGGCTTGCTGACTTCGGACGTTTGTGCCCTGTGGGGGTTGGTGGCACTGCCTAGCCTGCTCGTTGTTCCCAGGGGGAGAGCTGCTGTGACCGGCCCTCCGCTTCGTATGTTTCCTGACAAACCACTCACATGCACACACTTATTTTGCACGCGCTCTCATATACAGTATATGCACGCAGACGTACAAGCACAAGTGTCTCTCCTTTAATAGGTGCGTAAACCAGAGTCGTGTTGAGACATCTTCGGTGGAAGAAGCAGTTTGTCTTTTGTTTGTTTTAGTTGTTGGTTTGTTTGGTTTTTTGTCTGTTCCCCTCCCTTTTCTTTCCCCCTCCACACACTTCCTTTCCTTCCTCCCCATCCTGTTGGGTCTTCCATGGTTAAAATAATTAAAATAAAGTATTAAAAGTTATTACAGGAGGAGATTACAACAATATACAATACACAGTTAGGTACTGTATAAGCTCCTCTTGGCAAAGTAAATCCGTTTTGGCACAATAAGGGTGACAGATCCCTGTTCAGCTTGCCTAGCTACCTGACAGGACAAGGGGGGGGGAAAAAAAACAACAACAAAAAACTAAAATTAGGGGGGACGGGTAGACTGCCATCCTACCCCCCACACAGCGAGGTGAGTTATTCTGTCACCTATGCTATAAAAAGTCCTGTTGAAGCGGCACGAAATAAAGCGGCGTTGGTGTTGAGTTTTAAGTAGAGTTTATTGAATCATACCGCCTTCACAGGATCCCCGCTCCGGTGCAAGTGTGAGCAGACCGGAGCGGGGTCCTCAGGCTCTCGAAGGAGGAGACACAAAGTGCGTGTCAGCAGCAGATGCAGGAGTGAGAGAAAGAACATGGATTTCAGTGCAGTACTTATACCCAACTCAGACAATACATCAAAGGGTATTCACAGCAGTTGAGACATTTGCATTTAAGAGACATACATGACAATAGGCAGATTGCTGGCCTCTGCTCCAGCTTGCAGGACAAAGAGGTTACAAGGCACATCTACATATTGATCTCAGTATCTAGGTCACAGTAAGGACAGGACGCATGAACACTATACATGAATAGCGCATTAACATCACAAAGCACGAATGGCACATTACATCTCAGTAGTGCAGCGGAAAAAACCAAGAGAAGCGAGCTGACTGTCCTTAATCTGTTGTGGGGGTTAACCGAACCGCCACACGCTCCCCCCCAGAGGGCACGGCAGGGGGTCGAGACCTCGATAGCCATCTATGGGAGCGAGCTGTGGGAGAAGCTCGCTGCAGGCAGAGGGAGAGGGAGGAGGGGTGTAGTATGTGCCGGCAGGGGACGGTGAAATCGTCCGAGCCGCGCAAAAATTGCTTGTTGCTCCGCGCGTCGAGGGGCTGTCCCGTTGCACGTGCGGAGATCACAAGAAGAAAAATTTGTCTCTGACTCCTCTCGTGGCCATGAAGAAAACAGGAGCGGCGAGGCTGCGTAGCGGCTGTAAGAAAAAAATAGAAGCAGAGGGACCTGGCTTGTTGGCTTTAGGTGCGGGTGCAGCCCTAAAGCCCTCGGGAAAAGCTGACAGCTGAATTCCCTTATGTGCCGTGGCTGAGACCATTAGAAAATCCTGTGGGCGAGCTGTGTGCGTGCTTGCTTCAGGTGACGAGCAGCCCTGAAGGTTCTGTGCGCAGCAGTGAAGGATGCTGGCGGTCTATGGAGCCGTATGCGTCCCGTGCGTGGTGTGCCGTCCTCGTATCTCCCCGGTGTGTGTGTGGGAGTTCCGTGCGTGGGTGGGCCGCTGGAGGGACGAGTCAGGGTGCAGAATCTTGGTGGAGATCAGTGCAGACGGCGCTGATAATATCCACGTTGAGCTGTGGCTGCAGATTGGCCATAGTGCGTTGGAGCGGTGAGAGGGAATAGACGATCTTCGTCCCTCGGGCTCGTGCAGATGCGTTGGAGCGGTGAGAGGGAATAGACGATCTTTGTCACCGCTCGGCCGTGGTGCGTTCCGGTCCACGCGTTGCGTTCTCCGCCAGCCCTGGGGGTCGCCGTCGTGGAGAGGGGACGAGGTGCCTGCGCTCTTGTGTGGAGGAGCTGCGAGCGCGGCCGGTCCAGCGTGGATGAGCAGATCTCAGACGTGCAGATCTCATCATGAAGAATGGGTCACCAGTGCAGCTGTCCAGATCAGAAGGTTGCTTTGCACAAAACATGTGCATGTTCGGGGTCACCAGTGAAGCGGCATGAAATAAAGCGGCGTTGGTGTTGAGTTTTAAGTAGAGTTTATTGAATCATACCGCCTTCACAGGATCCCCGCTCCGGTGCAAGTGTGAGCAGACCGGAGCGGGGTCCTCAGGCTCTCGAAGGAGGAGACACAAAGTGCGTGTCAGCAGCAGATGCAGGAGTGAGAGAAAGAACATGGATTTCAGTGCAGTACTTATACCCAACTCAGACAATACATCAAAGGGTATTCACAGCAGTTGAGACATTTGCATTTAAGAGACATACATGACAATAGGCAGATTGCTGGCCTCTGCTCCAGCTTGCAGGACAAAGAGGTTACAAGGCACATCTACATATTGATCTCAGTCTCTAGGTCACAGTAAGGACAGGACGCATGAACACTATACATGAATGGCGCATTAACATCACAAAGCATGAATGGCACATTACATCTCAGTAGTGCAGCGGAAAAAACCAAGAGAAGCGAGCTGACTGTCCTTAATCTGTTGTGGGGGTTAACCGAACCGCCACACGCTCCCCCCCAGAGGGCACGGCAGGGGGTCGAGACCTCGATAGCCATCTATGGGAGCGAGCTGTGGGAGAAGCTCGCTGCAGGCAGAGGGGGAGGGAGGAGGGGTGTAGTATGTGCCGGCAGGGGACGGTGAAATCGTCCGAGCCGTGCAAAAATTGCTTGTTGCTCCGCGCGTCGAGGGGCTGTCCCGTTGCACGTGCGGAGATCACAAGAAGAAAAATTTGTCTCTGACTCCTCTCGTGGCCATGAAGAAAACAGGAGCAGCGAGGCTGCGTAGCGGCTGTAAGAAAAAAATAGAAGCAGAGGGACCTGGCTTGTTGGCTTTAGGTGCGGGTGCAGCCCTAAAGCCCTCGGGAAAAGCTGACAGCTGAATTCCCTTATGTGCCGTGGCTGAGACCATTAGAAAATCCTGTGGGCGAGCTGCGTGCGTGCTTGCTTCAGGTGACGAGCAGCCCTGAAGGTTCTGTGCACAGCAGTGAAGGATGCTGGCGGTCTATGGAGCCGTATGCGTCCCGTGCGTGGTGTGCCGTCCTCGTATCTCCCCGGTGCGTGTGTGGGAGTTCCGTGCGTGGGTGGGCCGCTGGAGGGACGAGTCAGGGTGCAGAATCTTGGTGGAGGTCAGTGCAGATGGCGCCGATAATATCCACGTTGAGCTGTGGCTGCAGATTGGTCATAGTGCGTTGGAGCGGTGAGAGGGAATAGACGATCTTCGTCCCTCGAGCTCGTGCAGATGCGTTGGAGCGGTGAGAGGGAATAGACGATCTTTGTCACCGCTCGGCCGTGGTGCGTTCCGGTCCACGTTTTGCGTTCTCCGCCAGCCCTGGGGGTCGCCGTCGTGGAGAGGGGACGAGGTGCCTGCGCTCTCGTGTGGAGGAGCTGCGAGCGCGGCCGGTCCAGCGTGGATGAGCAGATCTCAGACGTGCAGATCTCATCATGAAGAACGGGTCACCAGTGCAGCTGTCCAGATCAGAAGGTTGCTTTGCACAAAACATGTGCATGTTCAGGGTCACCAGTGAAGCGGCATGAAATAAAGCGGCGTTGGTGTTGAGTTTTAAGTAGAGTTTATTGAATCATACCGCCTTCACAGGATCCCCGCTCCGGTGCAAGTGTGAGCAGACCGGAGCGGGGTCCTCAGGCTCTCGAAGGAGGAGACACAAAGTGCGTGTCAGCAGCAGATGCAGGAGTGAGAGAAAGAACATGGATTTCAGTGCAGTACTTATACCCAACTCAGACAATACATCATTTGCATTTAAGAGACATACATGACAATAGGCAGATTGCTGGCCTCTGCTCCAGCTTGCAGGACAAAGAAGTTACAAGGCACATCTACATATTGATCTCAGTCTCTAGGTCACAGTAAGGACAGGACGCATGAACACTATACATGAATGGCGCATTAACATCACAAAGCATGAATGGCACATTACATCTCAGTAGTGCAGCGGAAAAAACCAAGAGAAGCGAGCTGACTGTCCTTAATCTGTTGTGGGGGTTAACCGAACCGCCACACTGTAAATAAAAAGCTACTGCCGTGTCTCCTGTGCAAAATATAACGCTAAAACAATCCCCAAAACTATTAACACAGAATAAAATTTTAACAACCAGAACACATCCATGACTCGGTGAGGATGACCTGTGCCCCACCCCCCACCCCCAGACCCTTCACCAGTCAGTCCACCCCTAGAGGTAGTTCGCTTCCTTGGCCACAGCTGGTCACTCTTCTCCTCCACACCTTCAAGCGCTCCAACCATCTGAGGCCGTGCCTTTCTGCCTTCTTCGGGGCATGCTGTAACTCATTAGGATGGCGCCACAAGCCATCTGACAGCAGAAGATAACCATCGTACCGCTCACCCGTCATCTGCAGCTGACCCTGGTACCGCTCCATCTTCTGCTTTTTGCTCACCCGCCTGGACCTCACCTCCGCCCAAGCCCGAACCCAGTCCGCAACTCCTAGCGGGGTCCTGCATGGCCTGTGGTGTTTCCACCTGGCGCTCGCTCTTCCAGTGCCACTCAGTCCTGCCCTGACCGCTTGTAGATCAGCTGCTGACCCTGCCGATTTGGTCCCGCGTTCACCAGCCCTCCACAGCCGTGCTCCGGGAATGCTTGAGACCATCGTTTGGGCATCGCTCGCCGCCGCAGATCCTTCCCCATGCTGCCTGGTGCCCCCATCCAGGGCAGTTTGGATACTGGCACCGGGGCCCTCCCGCGGCGACCCTGAGCGCGACAAGGCCTGTCCACTTTCTGGAGTGCCCAGCAACTGTTCATCCCACACAGCATCATCCCGAACTCTCGGAACCAGTCGGTCCCACAGTCTGCAGCCCGACCACTCTTCCCCAGCGCCTCTCCTGATGGAGAATCAAAGGCCATAGAACAAGTTGCAACCCATGATGTTAGAACCACAGGCCTTCACAACGAACTCCACATTGGTCATCTTCGCTGACTTGTACCGAGCCGTCAGTGTGACGGTGCCCACCGTAGCCAGTCATCCTCCTCCATAGTCGCAAAGTGGCGCTGAGTCACCTCCAATCCTGTAGTGGGGAAAACACTGTCTGACCGTAGCCCAATTAAGCAAAGAACTCTCCGCTCCCATGTCGATCAGCATCGATACTGGAACTCCATCTAAAACTACCATGCAGTGTGTGCGCCCACTGGTACTCGGGGACACCATGTGTATCACTGTTGGAGAGGGAGGAGTTGAATTCCTGCGCGGGCTCTTCTGTGCTGCTGACTGGCATACTCTCGCAAAGTGGTGTAGATGGCAATATCTACCGCAGCGCTTCCCTCTTGCCGCACACTCTCTGGCCTTATAGTGATGCTACGTAGACCCACAGCCCATACAGCTGGGCTTCTCTGGGGCAGACCTCATCCGTACAGCGTTGGCCTCCTCCACGTCGTCCTCGACACTCCCATCACAGTCCGGGTCCACTACCTGCGTGGCCATGGGGGATCTTGAATTTCCCGATGAAAGGCGCTCGCTTAGCTCCCGAGTTAGCTTGTCTGCTGGTTCCAGCTGTAGTGCCAACTCGATGGCCCTAGTCAGCTACAGCTCAACCAGGAATGTGAGCAGCTTGGAGCGGACCGCAGCACAGTTGGTGTGTTCCGCCAACTGGTCGTGAACCATTTCCTCCTCCAATGGCCCAAACCGACACTCAGCAGCCAACTGCCTTAAGTCCGACATAAACCGTAGGATGGTTTCACCTACCTGTTGACGGTGCTGTCTGAACTTAATTCTTCTGACGATGACACTGTCCAGGACCCTGAAATGGTGGGCCATTAACTCGACCACTTCTTCGTAATTGTCTGAGTCTCCAAGCGTGCCCAGAATTATCTGCTTCTCCATTCTTCCCAGGTCCAATGCCACCATATACATCTGGAAAGCTCCATACCACCGAGGCCACGGTACAGGTGGCTCCCCTGGGAGCTCCAGGAATGGCCGAATTGGTGTTCCACATGTCTCCATGAGTTTACTTCTCATCGCCAACTGTTTTGTCTTAACTTGAAGACAAGAACCACGCCAGGAGGGGAGCTGAACACTTGTTTATTATAAAGCTGAACTCTGTGCACCCGACCATACATGCAGCTGCTGGCAGAGGTAAGGCAGAAGGGACAGCCCCCCTACCTGCAGCCCATCTTTTACCACCGGGGCTGGCAGGACCGGAAGCCGGAGCCACCACCCCATACCACACAAATAAGAGCTCCAATAAAAACAGTATATGAACAGTAAATAAATACTGTACATAATACAATGGCCTTTAAATAGCACATGAAACCAATAAACACAAATGATAGCAGGTGTGGATCACATGAGCAGGCAGGAGAAGACAATGATTACCAACTGGGGTCAGCTGTGTGTAATGAGAGGGGAGAAGACAGGACTGACAGCTGACAGGGACACTGCCCACAACAGAACAAAAACCTGGAAGTGCCAATGACAGCTGTCACTCCGGAGAGAGAACACAACAGTACGATTATAAAGAACTAAATGCCAACAAATAAGGACTGAGAAATAAATACAAACAAATACCAAATAAAAAACACAATGACATAAACAAGAGGATCTGAAAAATCAGAAGCAATACTGTTATGGTGCAGCCCTCACAGACCGCTAATGAGATGCTGTAGGCAGCCGATGAGTTTGTACATTTATTGAATAAGGACAGAACGACAAAATAATGAGCCTCGTGGGGCAAAACACAAATAAAAGCAAGACACAACACTTACATACAATCAGCGAGGATGGAACCGAACGCTGGGAAGAACTGGCTTCGGAAGTAGGGAAACCAGACTGGAAAGGCAGGCGGAGGTTGCAGCCCCGAGCAAACAGAGCTGCTCCCTTAAATAGGGATTGACAGATTTATCAGCTGATGAAAAGTCATCAGCTGATTGGAATCCAGCCATCCAGCGGAGCTCCGCTCTGACAGCCGAAAGCCTCGCCGAGACGCTGTCATAATAAAAGCCTAGAGGTGCACCAGAGGAGAGAACGGGGAAGTACCGCACAACCCGAGTGCAGACAGAGTCAGCACACAGACCATGACAAATACGAGATATGTGGAAACCAACCACGGATAAAATGACAGGAATCAAAGAACACAAAATACAACAAATATACAAATATAGAAAAAGACCATGAGACTATGCATGGCGGAATCCGCCGTGCTCAGATCATAATATGGGGATCATCAACATGTTTTCTGGCAAAACTGAGATGAGCCTTGATGCTCTTTTTGCTCAGCAGTGGTTTTCATCTTGGAACTCTGCCATGCAGGCCATTTTTGCCCAGTCTCTTTCTTATGGTGGAGTCATGAACACTGACCTTAACTGAGGTAAGTGAGGCCTGCAGTTCTTTGAATGTTGTTGTGGGGTCTTTTGTGACCTCTTGGATGAGTCGTCACTGCGCTCTTGGGGTAATTTTGGTCGGCCGGCCACTCCTGGGAAGGTTCACTATTGTTCCATGTTTTCGCCATTTGTGGATAATGGCTCTCACTGTGGTTCGCTGGAGTTCCAAAGCTTTAGAAATAGATTTATAACCTTCCCAGACTGATAGATCTCTGATAGACTGTTTCTCATTTGTTCCTGAATTTCTTTGGATAACAGCATGATGTCCAGCTTTTGAGGATCTTTTGGTTTACTTCACTTTGTCAGACAGGTCCTATTTAAGTGATTTTTTGATTGAGAACAGGTGTGGCAGTATTCAGGCCTGGGTGTGGCTGGAGAAATTGAGCTTAACTTTCCAAAGATGTGATAAACCACAGTTTATGTTTTAACGGGGGTGGGGGGATCACTTTTTCCACACAGAGCCATGTAGGTTTGGATTTTATTTTACCCTTAATAATAAACACCTACATTTAAAAACTGCATTTTGTGTTTACTTGTGTTATCTTTGTCTAATATTTAAATTTGTTTGATGATCTGAAACATTTAAGTGTGACAAACACACAAAAAAATGAGAAATCAGGAAGGGGGCAAACAATTTTTTACACCACTGTATATAATACATGTGGGTTTAAAGTGCAGACTCTCGGCTTTAATTTGAGGGTATTCACATCCAAATTGGAGTTATGGCTTAGGAATTGCTCACTTCAGGGGCTCCAAAGTAATTGGACAATTGATTTAAAAGCTTAAAAGCTCTCATCCGGGAGAGGCTCAGAGTAGAACCGCTGCTCCTCCACATTGAAAGGAGTCAGTTGAGGTGGTATGGGCATCTGATTAGGATGCCTCCTGGACGCCTCCCACTTGAGGTGTTTCAGGTACGTCCCACTGGGAGGAGACCCCGGGGCAGACCCAGGACTTGGTGGAGAGACTATGTCTCCCAGCTGGTCTGGGAACGCCTTGGTATCCCCTCTGAAGAGCTGGAGCAGGTGGCTGGGGAGAGGGAGGTCTGGGCTTCTCTTCTTGAACTGCTGCCTCCGCGACCCGGACCTCTGGAAAAGCGGTAGAAGATGGATGGATGGATGGATTTAAAAGCTATTTCATGGGCCACATGGGCTGTTCCCTCATTAATCCATCATCAATCAAGCAGCTAAAAGGTCCAGTGTTGATTACCACAAAGGAATTTTTATTCATAACCGTTGCTCTAAATAAGGATTGCACACAAATTCCAGGACCACTCTAGCATGCCTTGTGCCTTACATACTGTCTGTACAGAAATCTGCGTAGCCAACATGAACAAACCTTAGTCATGCTTTAGTCACTTGTTGGCATGCCAGAGTCAGGATGACAGCTGTGCATGATATGGGGCAATATATATGGTGGGCATAAACGTTGTTACCCTTATTTAATACACAAAACATTTTACTCGCAACTCAGACAAAAGTTTACTACCTGACAAAAGTCAGGTAGTTTTATTCCAGCTTGAGTTGTGAGCCTCAATGGTGGAGAATGCTTGTAAGAGACGGGGAAAGGTTAAAATAAATAACTTTATTCACCTCCATGTCAGCCAGACGGAATAACCTTTCACCTTTTAAATGTAACATATCTCTGCTGCCTCCTCTTGCTGTGCCTTCCTTTCCACCGAGCTTCCCGAAATTGGCATCCAGGCGATCCGCAGAGGGCCCGGCATCAAACAGTTCAGCCCCCGTGAGAGTTTCCCCAGAGGGCCGTGCCACTCATTTCCATCCAAACAAATTCCTCTGCACGTCTCTCCCCTGTACTACAAGAATAGAGAGAATCTGAACAAAGGGAAAACAAGTAAACAAACAAAGTGATGTATGAACATGTCACTGGGATGAGGGGGGGGGGGGATTAGATTAGAAGATGTATGTAAATCACAATTAATCTTTAAAAAAAAAGTATGTCTCGTGAGTTTGGTGCCAGAGTGAGATGGTGGGGGTAAAGAGCTCAGAAGAGACACGTCAGAGCTATTTGAAGATTCGGCTTTGATTCAATTCTGTTCCCAAAAGTGCAGAATGAACACAAGGATATAACCTCCAAGTGGAGAAGTGACACAGCTGCAGGATCAACAGGATCAGAAAGAAGCGACGTTATCAGGAGGCACATTTTTGTCTTCACTGAATTATCTTTTCTATTTATTTCCAAGAATTCACACAATTCCATTCGATTCCAATTAATGAATGGCATGCTATGCAACAAAGCTTTTACGTCCATGCTATATCCACAATACTGTGCGATATAATGTCTATACAGCAGGGAAAATAAGTATTGAACATGTCAACATATTTCTGATGGAGCCATTGACCTGAGACTTTGACCAGCAACCCCAGTAATCCATACATACGAAGAAATCAAGGTAACTGTGTTTACAAAACAAGTTTTATTTAATAAAGTGGAATGATACAGGGAATAAGTATTAAACACATGAAGAAAAACAGGTGAAGAAAGACACATGAACACATGAAGAAAAAGGGATTCAAAAAGGCATAGAAAGCCAAGAAACCAGATGAAATCCATCAGAATTTAGGAAGCCATCCCATTCCCCATCAGTGCAAATTAATTTCAGCTGGTTAAGTCCTGACTGATACCCTTTAAAAAGGTCTGTGAATATCAGATTGTCACATCACAAAGAACTCATGATGGGTAGAAGTAAAGACCTAGACCTTCGCAACCTAATTGTTTCAAAACATAATGATGGCATTGGTTACAGGTGCATTTCAAAACTGCTGAATGTTCCAGTGAGCACTGTTGGAGCCATCATTCAGAAGTGGAAAGAACATAATTTTACCAGAAACCGGCTACGACCAGGAGCTCCCAAGATTTCTGACAGAAGAGTCAAAAGAATTATCAGAAGAGTTATCCAAGAGCAAGGCCACTCATGGAGAGCTTCAGAAAGACCTGAGCCACTGACCTCGCAAGACTCCATTGCTGAAGAAGAAGCATGTTAAAGCTCAATTAAAGTTTGCTGCACAACATTTGGGCAAGCCAGTAAAATACTGGGAGAATATACACTACCGTTCAAAAGTTTGGGGTCACCCAGACAATTATTTTGTGTTTTCCATGAAAAGTCATACTTATTTACCACCATGAGTTGTAAAATGAATAGAAAATTCATTTTAAAACATTTTCTTTTTTCTTGCCTTCTGATTGTTGCTCTGAGTGTTGCTATCCCTGTGCTGTTGCAATCCTGGAATTTCCCCATTGTGGGACTAATAAAGGCTTATCTTATCTTATCTTATCTTAAAATATAGGCAGGACATTGACAAGGTTAGAAATAATGATTTGTATTTGAAATAATAATTTTTTCCTTCAAACTTTGCTTTCGTCAAAGAATCCACCATTTGCAGCAATTACAGCATTGCAGACCTAACATGATTGCACAAGGGTTTTCTAATCATCCATTAGCCTTCTGACGCAATGAGCAAACACACTGTACCATTAGAACACTGGAGTGATAGCTGCTGGAAATGGGCCTCTATACACCTATCTAGATATTGCACCAAAAACCAGACATTTGCAGCTAGAATAGTCATTTACCACATTAACAATGTATAGAGTGTATTTCTGATTAGTTTAAAGTTATCTTCATTGAAAAAAAGTGCTTTTCTTTCAAAAATAAGGAAATTTCTAAGTGACCCCAAACTTTTGAACGGTAGTTCACTGCGCCACCGTGGCTGCACGGTGGCGCAGTGGTTAGCACTGCGGCAGCACAGTTTACCCTTGGCCGGGGGATTGTGGGGATCGTGGGTTCGATCCCAGCCCCCGACCAACAGTGATCTGTGTGGAGTTTGTATGTTCTCCCCGTGTTGCGTGGGTTTACTCCGGGATTTCTCCGGTTTCCTCCCACATGCCAAAAACATGCATGTTAGGTTAATTGGCTGTTCTAAATTGTCCCTAGATATCTGTTTCCTATAGGCCCTTAGAATAGAGGGTTAGTATTAATGAAAGCGCTTTGAGTGGTCTTTGTGACTAGAAAAGCGCTATATAAGTGCAGGTTAGTTAGTAGTTAGTTAGTTAGTGTAGTCTGATCAGATGAGATCAAAATTGAACTTTCTGGATGCCACAACACACAGCATGTTTGGAAGAGAAATGGCACTGCACATCCCATCATGGTGCCAGGGTGTTTTTCAGCACATGGTACAGGCAGACTTCATATAATTGAAGGAAAGATGAATGGACAAATATACAGAAACATCTGTGATAAGAACTGCCAAGATGCTGAAGATGAAACAAGGGTGGACATTTCAGCAAGATAATGATCTCAAACACACAGCCAAGGAAACTCTCAACTGGTTTCAGAGAAGAAAAATAAAGCTGCTAGAATGGCCCAGTCAGTAACCTGACCTGAATCCAACTGAAAATCTATGGAACAAACTGAAGATCAGAGTTCATAGAAGACACCCATGGAACCTTCAAGATTTGAAGACAGTTTGTGTGGAAGAATGGGCTAAAATCACTCCTGAGCAATGCCTGTGCCTAGTTTCTCCATTGAGGAGGCATCTGGAAGGTGTTATTACCAACAAAGGCTTTTCTGCTAAATATTAAATGAATTTCATCAAGTGCGTTCAATACTTATTCCCCGTCATTCCACTTTATTAAATATAACTTGTTTTGTAAACACAGTTGCCTTGATTTCATTGTATGTATAGATTACTTGGGTTGTTACTGATATTTGGTGAAATCTCAGGTCAATGGCTCCATCAGAAATACGTTTAATGAGAAAAATGTTGACGTGCTCAATAATTTTTCCCCCCGCTGTATATACATAAACGGTCCATTTACTGGGTCCACTGCTGGGGTTACTGCTAGCTTGACAACTGTACTGGAGATGATTCAAAGATGAAACCATAATTCTTCTGTCTTCATGCTGTTTTTGGCAACTGCAATGGTGAACCCATCTTCAGCTTGTCAAAGACATTTGCAACAAAACCACCACAGAAAAGTGGTTGTGTGGGCCCTAGCTAGCCTAGCTAGCCGACCTAACCCTTCTGGCTAATCTCTTCAAATTCTGAAGTTCTCTTTGCAACTACAGTATCTCACAAAAGTGAGTACACCCCTCACATTTTTGTAAATATTTTATTATATATTTTCATGGGACAACACTGAAGCTATGACACTTTGAGACAATGTAAAGTAGTCAGTGTACAGCTTGTATAACAGTGTAAATTTTCTGTCCCCTCAAAATAACTCAACACACAGCCATTAATGTCTCAACCACTGGCAACAAAAGTGAGTACATCCCTAAGTGAAAATATCCAAATTGTGCCCAATTAGCCATTTTCCCTCCCTGGTGTCATGTGACTTGTCAGTGTTACAAGGTCTCAGATGTGAATGAGGAGTAGGTGTGTTAAATTTGGTGTTATCACTCTTACACGCTCTCATACTGGTCACTGGAAGTTCAACACGGCACCTCATGACAAAGAACTCTCTGAGGCTCTGAAAAAAAGAATTGTTGCTCTACATAAAGATGGCCTAGGCTATAAGAAGGTTGCCAACACCCTGAAACTGAGCTGCAGCATGGTGGCCAAGAAAATACAGCGGTTTAACAGGACAGGTTCCACTCAGAACAGGCCTTGCCATGGTTGACCAAAGAAGTTGAGTGCACATACACAGCGTCATATCCAGAGGTTGTCTTTTGAAAATAGACGTATGAGTGCTGCCAGCATTACTGCAGAGGTTGAAGGGGTGGGGGGGTCAGCCTGTCAGTGCTCAGATCATATGGCGCACACTGCATCAAACTGGTCTACATGGCTGTCATCCCAGAAGGAAGCCCCTTTTAAAGATGATGCACAAGAAAGCCCACAGTTTGCTGAAGACAAGCAGACTAAGGATATGGATTACTGGAACCATGTCCTGTGGTCTGATGAGACCAAGATAAACTTATTTGGTTCAGATGGTGTCAAGCGTGTGTGGTGGAAACCAGGTGAGGAGTACAAATGCAAGTGTGTCTTGCCTGCAGTCAAGCATGGTGGTGGGAGTGTCATGGTCTGGGGCTGCCTGAGTGCTACCGGCACTGGGGAGCTACAGTTCATTGAGGGAACAATGAATGCTAACATGTACTATGACATACTGAAACACAGCATGATCCCCTCCCTTTGGAAACTGGGCCACAAGGCAGTATTCCAACATAATCACCCCAACCACACCTCCAAGACAACCACTGCTTTGCTAAAGAAACTGAGGGTAAAGGTGATGGACTGGCCAAGCATGTCTCCAGACCTAAACCCTATTGAGCATCTGTGGGGCATCCTCAAATGGAAAGTGGAGGAGCGCAAGGTCTGTAACATCCACCAGCTCCATGATGTCATCATAAAAGAGTGGAAGAGGATTCCAGTGGCAACTCATGAAGCTCTAGTGAACTCCATGTCCAAGAGAGTAAAGGCAGTACTGGAAAATAATGGTGGCCACACAAAATATTGACACTATGGGCACAATTTGGACATTTTTACTAAGTGGTGGACTCTCTTTTGTTGCTAGTGGTTGAGACATTAATGGCTGTGTGTTGAGTTATTTTGAGGGGACAACATATTTACACTGTTATACAAGCTGTATGCTGACTACTTTACATTTTATCAAAGTGTCATATCATCAGTGGTGTCCCATGAAAAGATGTAATAAAATATTTACAAAAATGTGAGGGGTGTACTCACTTTTGTGAGATACTGTATATCCTTGGTATCTACAATTGAAATAAAGAGTCATTATGCTGTAATGCTTTAAAAGAAACTGATGAGAAACTTATTTAAAAGTACCAAATTGCAGCTAAGTGGCTAACTGTTTGCATGAACCAAAAAGAACAGACCATCTCTCCAACTCAACACTGTGGAAATGAGGGTACAGTATGCAGCATTACAGTAGGATTTCTCACAAAAACAGTATATACACAGTGGAAGAAGTAAAAAAAAAAAATGTCAATAATAATGATATTAACAGTGTATTTGAAAGGAACATTCCTTATTTGTGTAAAGCAGTCATGTTATGTGCGGACTCTATGAGCAGTGCAGATTGTAGTCCAACAGCAGCAGGAAAGAAGGAACTGCAAAACTTCTCCCTCGTGCACTTTGGATGGAGCAGTCTACAACTAAACAAGCTGCTCAATGCACTCAGCATGTCCCACATGTAGGAGGGACTCGGACTCAAGTAGAGATGACGGCTTCACCGCCATCCTCCTCTCTCTTCTCACCTCCACTGGTTTGAGGTGGAACTCCAGAACAGAGCCGATCTTCTTGATCGGCCTCTTCTATCTCTTCCTGTTGGCAGCTGTGATGCTGCTGCCCCAGCAGACCACTCCATACAGTCAAGGTGCTCAATTGGAGTGAACTTTTGTGCAGTATTAACAATGCTTCAACTTCACCCCAACCTACTGCTGCAAAGATAGTATGGTTTCCCATTTTAGACACCCATGGATTTTGGGAGTATAGTTGCTTACATAGTTGCCTATATGGATGTAAATGTCGAACATGGTGTCCACCTCAATTCCTCCTAAAGTTAGGGCTAAAGATTTAGGAAGTTGTCATAATTTTCATTCTCTTGGTGGCTGTTAAAGACTGTACTGAAGTGAGGGCTACAGGAACTACAGCGGGGTAAGAACTTTTCCAAAAGGAAATGGAAAACCAATGAGATTAATCTGAGAGCTGGACTCTTCATTTAGTGAATAATAAATCGCCTTTGCCAGGGGCCATTTGTGTTTATATCCTAGGATTTAGATCAGCTGCTCATTGGCTGATCAGACCAGTTGTGTGAGTGTTCGGTTTTGAGGCGTTTTTTTAGAGTCAGCATTTCCTTTTTGCTGAACCATATGAGAGCAGACATGAGAGGATGTAAACATGGCTGACTGCTGCTAAAATAACGGTAAATGTAACATTTTGTAATATAACATTATTTTATATATGGTTCACACTTCCAAACTTCTCTCCTAATAGAAGATGCAGAGGCTGGATTCAGATAGAACCACACAAGGGTAAAGATTTTTTTTTTGGGGGGGGGGGGGGGGCGCGCCGAACCCCAGCTTTGGTTCCAGGACGGGCTGGTATCAGCGCCACAGAAGTTGGCAACTGCCACAGAAAGTTTTCACTCTTGGCTGCTGTGATAGTTGTGTTGCTATGCTGCGACGTGAGGACGGTGACACCTACTCCATCACACGTTTTGTCCTATTCAAGCGTTAGCCGAGGTGAGGAGGGATGGGAAACGACCCACGTTGCTTGCAGGGTCAATTAGCCCGGGTAACCCTACTCAGACAACAGAGGGAACCTAGATCTTACTGCATTAAACAATGAACTGCAAATAAAGTTGCTCGAGTATCCACTGGGAGGATGTACACATTTCTCGCTCTTGAAGCCGTAATCTGATCCTGTTATCGCTGTTCTCTTTGATGTCTCCATGTTTTGATGAGTCAGGCGTGACAGTACAGGCCACCGAAGGACTTCAGGTGAAGTTTTTCAAAACTTGCTGGTTCAGTTTAAGCTCTAAAACGTGAAAAGGGTTATATTTATGTAAGGGATCATCAGCCAGGTCAGTTAATTCTTGGCCAATAGAAAGTCGACTTTGCTTTCCAGTCCGTACATATTCAAGCACATTTCATTTCTGCTATCTACAATGTTTATATCTAGACTTCAGTAACCACTGTCATGCAGGCAGCCGCGATGAAGCATGGCTTTGTACCGTGGGAGGAAACCCATGCAGGGAGAACATGCAAACTCCACATACAGTGGATATAAAAAGTCTACACACCCCTGGTCAAATGCCAGGTTTTTGTGATGTAAAAAAATGAGACCAAGATAAATCATTTCAAAACTTTTTCCATCATTAATGTGACCTATCACCTGTACAACCCAATTGAAAAACAAACTGAAATCTTTTAAGGGGAAAAATAAAAAACTTACAATAACCTGGTTGTATAAATATGCACACCCTTAAACTGATACTTTTTTGCAGCACCTTTGGCTTTTATTACACCACTCAGTCTTTTGGGATAAGAGTCTATCAGCGTGGCACATCTTGGATGTGGCAATATTTGCCCACTCTTCTTTGCAAAAATGCTCCAAATCTGTCAGATTGCAAGGGCATCTCCTGTGCACAGCTTTCTTCAGATCACCCCACAGATATTCAATAGGATTCAGGTCTGGACTCTGGCTAGGCCATTCCAAAACCTTAATCTTCTGGTGAAGCCATTCTTTTGTTGATTTGGATGTGTGCTTTGGATCATTGTCGTGCTGAAAGCTGACATTCCCCTTCATCTTCAGCTTTCTAGCAGAAGCCTGAAGGTTTTGTGCCAATACTGACTGGTATTTGGAGCTGTTCATAATTCCCTCCACCTTGACTAAGGCCTCAGTTCCAGCTGAAGAAAAACAGCCTCAAAGCATGATGCTGCCACCACCATGCGTCACTGTAGGTATGGTGTTCTTTTGGTGATGAGCAGTGTTGTGTTTGCACCAAATATATCTTTTGGAATTATGTCCAAAAAGTTCAACCTTGGTTTCATCGGACCATAACACATTTTCCCACATGTGATTGGGAGATTTCAAATGTGTTTTTTCAAAATGTAGCCGGGCTTGGATGTTTTTCTTCGTAACATAAGACTTCCATCTTGCCACCCTAACCAGTAGCTCAGACATATGAAGAAGACGGGAGATTGTTGTCACATGTATTAAACAGCCAGTACTTGCCAGAAATTCCTGCAGCTCCTTCAATGTTGCTGTCGACCTCTTGGCAGCCTCCCTGACCAGTTTTCTTCTTGTCTTTTCATCAATTTTGGAGGGACGTCCAGTTCTAGGTAATGTCACTGTTGTGCCATATTTTTTCCAATTGACAATGATTGTCTTCACTGTGGTCCATGGTATATTTAATGCCTTTGAAATTCTTTTTTACCCTTCTCCTGACTGATACCTTTGAACAATGAGATTCCTCTGATGTTTTGGAAGCTCTCTGCGGACCATGGCTTGTGCTGTAAGATGTGTCAACAAAAATGCCAGGAAAAGCCTACTAGAACAGCTGAACTTTAGTTGGGGTTAATCAGAGGCACTTTAAATGGTGGCAGGTGTGTGCTGACTCCCATTAACATGAGTTTGAATGTGACTGGCTAATTCTGAACACAGCCACGTCCCCAGTCATAAGCGGGTGTGCATATTTATGCAACCAGGTTAGTGTAAGTTTTTTATTTTTTATTTTTCCCCTTAAAAGATTTCAGCTTGTTTTTCAATTGGGTTGTACAGGTTATAGGTCACATTAATGGTGGAAAAAGCTTTGAAATGATTTATCTTGGTCTAATTTTTTTACATCACAAAAACCTGGCATTTGACCAGGGGTGTGTAGACTTTTTATATACACTGTAGATAGTACATGACCTGGGTTCCATCCCAGGCTCAACCCAGAGACCCACTGAACCACTGTGCAATAGAAGTTACAGATGGGTAACTAGTGTGTGGACTATAGGTGGAACTTACAGTACATTATATTTCCTATACACAGGGGTGGAGATCATTGAGAGATCATTGGGAGTCTGATGAGATCGTTGAGTGCTCCTTAATAATAACTGTCCCAGTCAGCGTATGGTGACATAACCCCTAGTGGTCAAGAGTGGTAAATATTTTTTGTCAATAAAATAGTTCAGATTTCCAAGGCTATAACTTGAAAGTTGCAATAGATAATGGCTTACTGTCAATTAGAAAGATGTAGATTATGATCCAAAGTTTCAGATAGGAATAAATTTACGCATCTAATTTGCATAATGTCACAACAGCTATATAAATTCCATAACTCAGTCAAAACTGGACTTTGGACATATTTACACAAAGGATGTTTTGGTTTTTTGACACCGTTGTCTCTTTAGGGGTATGTTGTTATTTTATCTTCAACGTATATGAACCAGAAAATCAGAACAATGTAAAAAAAAATAAATAAATAAATAAATAAATAAATTTGTCACTTACCGGTCACAGGGGGGCTCACTTGCTCACGTGACCAGTCAGTTTTTGTCCATCGTGGTTGTTATTTTGTGTTCTGTCGGTCATTTGCACTCTCTCTCACATCTAAAATGCCTTATGATTATCCCACATAAATTTTGTTTGTATTATGTAGCTATTTTTCCTGTATGATGCAGTTTTCTGTGACGATCCCTGACGGTCGTGGCGGCCATACTAGCTTTCTGGGCTAAAAGGATGAAAACAGGAAAAGGAAATGAGGAGTTCTTCTTCTTTGGTGTATTACATGTCGTCCATTGAGTCCTCCAACGCGTGCCTGCCACCTTCTGAAACTGGCAGATCAGTACAAATCAGTACAAATCCTCAGTGCAGCCGGGGATGTCAGGGTGAGATGACAGGCGCAGTTGCTGTGCTGTGCCACTGGGGGTGCGTGAAATCTGTCAGTTAGCTCTCCTTGACCGCTCAACAATTTCACTGATCTTCCAATGATCTTTCAGCGATCTTTCAATGAATGGAAAATTTTTCACACCCCCGAAGGTAGAGATGGTTGAGAGATCAGTGAGGGATCGCTGAGCACTTGAGGAAAGACCAATAGAGTTCATTGAAAGATTGCTGAGAGATCATTGGGAGATCATTGAGAGATCAATTCCCTTTGGATAATGTTGACAGATTGTTTTGGAATGAGTCAAAACAATCGCTCAACTGTTGCAACAGCGGAGATCACTGGGAGATCATTGTGAAATCCTGGCGATCATTGAAAGATCGTTAAGAGATTTGGCCATTTTTTCATATTTCAATGATCTCTCAAGCTCCACCACTGTGTCAAGGGGGTAGTAAGCCACTATATACAGTGGATATAAAAAGTCTACACATCCCTGTTCAAATTTCAGGTTTTGTATGATGTAAAAAAATGAGACCAAGATAAATCATTTCAAAACTTTTTCCACCATTAATGTATAACCCAATTGAAAAACAATTTGTCCTTTTAAGGAGAAAAACAAAAAATAAAAAAACATACAATAACCTGCACACACACACACACACACACACACACAGTGGTGTGAAAAAGTGTTTCCCCCCTTCCTGATTTCTCATTTTTTTTGTATGTTTGTTTTTTTTAGCCATTCAGAGGTGGACTTGCTGGTGTGTTTTGGATCATTGTCCTGCTGCAGAACCCAAGTGCGCTTCAGCTTGAGGTCACAAGCAGATGGCTGGACATTCTCTTTCAGGATTTTTTGGTAGACAGCAGAATTCATGGGTCCATTTACCACTGCAAGTCTTCCAGGTCCTGAGTCAGCAAAAAAGGCCCAGACCATCACATTACCACCACCATATTTTACTCTTGGTATGATGTTCCTTTTACGAAATGCTGTGTTACTTTTATGCTGGATGTAATGGGACACATACCTTCCAAAAAGTTCAACTTTTGTCACGTCAGTCCACAGAGTATTTTTCCAAAAGTCTTGGGGATCATCAAGATGTTTTCTGGCAAAACTGAGACGAGCGTTTATGTTCTTTTTGCTCAGCAGTGGTTTTCATCTTGGAACTCTGCCATGCAGGCCATTTTTGCTCAGTCTGTTTCTTATGGTGGAGTCATGAAAACTGACCTTAACTGAGGCAAGTGAGGCCTGCAGTTCTTTGGATGTTGTTGTGGAGTTTTTTGTGACCTCTTGGATGAGTCGTCACTGCACTCTTGGGGTAATTTTGGTCAGTCGGCCACGCCTAGAAAGGTTCACCACTGTTCCATGTTTTCGCCATTTGTGGATAATGGCTCTCACTGTGGTTCACTGGAGTCCCAAAGCTTTAGAAATGGTTAGAAAATGAACTCAGCTTTCAAAGATGTGATAAACCACAGTTAATTTATGTTTTAACAGGGGGGTAATCACTTTTTCACACAGGGCCATGTAAGTTTTGAATTTTTTTAACCCTTAATAATAAACACCTTCATTTAAAAACTGAATTTTGTGTTTACTTGTGTTTTCTTTGTCTAATATTTCCATTTGTTTGATGATCTGAAACATTTAAGTGTGACAAACATACAAAAAAAAAATAAAAATCAGGAAGGGGCAAACACTTTCACACCACTGTGTATATACACACTACAGCATATACTTTTCTGGTCGTCCAACAAACTCTTAATGATCCCTCAGCAATCTCCCCTGGTCTCTCAATGATCTTTCAAGGATCGTGTAAAGATCTCTATACATCAGCATAAAAATTCTGCAATGATCTCCCAGACATATATGCAGAAAATGCTTTCTTGAGGCTTTAAGACATCATTGAGAGGTCAGACCAATTTTTAATCTGTCAGTGTTCATGCACCTTTGAATATTCATGCAACAACAATTGGAACAACAGTTTGCTTTACTTTGATGCTACTGCTACCATGACAATCATATATTCATATAATTCTAGGATCCTCTTTTTCAGGTTACCACTGAGCCCTCCCGCTTGTTTCAGTTCAGCATGACAGTGGTCCCCTCGTTACACTCAGAGTAAACAGGCCCGCGGTTATAAAGCTTTTACACGCCAATCCTGCCCAACATTCCCTTTATGTGCAAGTGCTGCAGGGCTTGGATGCATAATGCATGAGCACTCAGTTAATCTATTGATCCAAAATATGTCTTCTCTCTTTCTCTGTCTCATTTGCTATCTGTTTCTCTTTCATCCTGTCATTCCACGTCTTTGCTTTACGTTCATTGTTGCTCCCTCTGTTTCTGTTGTCTCTGTCTCTTTTCCCCCAACAGTAGATTTGAAGAGATCATAAAGCGAGGCAGACGTGGGTGTGAGGAGGTTATGATAATGAAGCTGTGCCACATGTAGCGAGACTAGCTTTCAATGAAGACACAAAATTCACGGGTTGTCAAAAACGGACCGATTTGCAGGCAGACACAAGCATGGCAGTTAACCCTACTCTAGGTTAAAGCTGGGCTGTCTTATGGATCCCATGTGGGTTTGTCTGCAGGTTTTATGTCGGCCCCATCTGTGTTTGCCCACATGGACTCTATGTATGGCACAGGTGAGCAGGTAATCTGCTTACCTGCATTAAACCCAGGTGGGATCCATGTGGGTCTGAGGCGGGTGAGCAGGTTTCAGTAACACTGGTGCCAAAAGTACAAGAAAAAAGTCACAAATTTATGAGAAAAAGTCGCAAATTTATGACAAAAAATTTAAAAATTTAGAAGAAAAACATTCCAAATTTACAAGAAAAAAAAATTAGCAAAATTACTTGGAAAAAGTCACACACAATTTTTTTTTTTTTACAAATTTACAAGAAAAGTCACAAATTTATGAGGAAAAATTTGAAAAGTTGCAAATTAACAAAAAATTAGCAAATATATGAAGAAATAAACTGGACAATTTTTGAGGAAAACATCACAAATTAATGAGAAAAAGTTGCAAGTTTACAGTAATAAAAAAGTTGAAAATTTTTGAGAATGTTCCAAATGTATAAGAAAAATATGGGAAAAACTGAAAATTTATGAAAAAAGTCACAAATTTTTTTAATAAAAAGCTGCAAATTTAAGAGAAAAAAGGTGAAAATTTATGAGAAAATGTCACAAATTTATCAGAAAAAAATCACAACTTTAAGATAAAAAAGAAAAACTTAGGAGAAAAAAGTTGCAAATTTACAAGAACAAAATAATAAAAGTACTTGGAAAAAAGTATCAAACTTACAAGTTTTTTTCACAAATTTACAAGAAAAAAGTTACAAATTTTTGAGAAAAAAATTAGAAAAGTTGCAAATTAACAAAAAAGTAGCAAACAAATATACTGTATGAGGAAATAAACTGAAAATTTATGAGAAAAAGTTACAAGTTTACAGTATAAAAATTGAAATTTTTGAGAAAGTTCCAAATCCATCCATCCATCCATCTTCTTCCTCTTAATCCTTTTTGGGTCGTGGGGGGCTGGAGCCTATCCCAGCATCTTTGGGTGAGAGGCAGGGTACACCCTGGACAGATCGCCAGCCCATCGCAGGGCCAACACAGAGAGATAGACAACCATTCACTCTCACAGTCATACCTAAGGACAATTTAGAATCCCCAGTTGATGCCAATTAACCTAACTTGCATATTTTTGGCATGTGGGAGGAAACCGGAGAAGTCCCAGAGTAAACCCATGCAGACACGGGGAGAACATGCAAACTCCACACAGATCACTGTTGAACGGGGGCTGGGATCGAACCCAGGATCCTCCGGCTGAGGGTGAGTTGCTGTGCTGCCGCAATGCTAACCACTCCGCCACCATGCTGCAGAGTTCAGATCCCCGAATCTGGAGGTGTGGAGATAGGCGCCGCCAGGCGCCCAGTGCTGTAACGCAAACGAACCTGGAGAAGCTGGCGGGAGCCCCGGGGAGAGTTCTCTTTTCTTTGTGAAGGGCAGGGGGCCCTGGAATGGGTTCCCCCGAGATAGAGGCCCATGCCCTGGAAAGTGTCGCGATTCCGGCGGCGTCTGGTGAGCTCTCGCTGGCCCTTGAAAATCCAGGGGAGAAGGTGTAAATCTCATGCCAGACCGTACCCATATCCGCAGCAGGTCTCCAAGGTGAACAGCCTCTGGCATGTTAGATCAAGGCAGCTAAGGGAAGTTGGCAAGTCAGATCCGTAACTTCGGGATAAGGATTGGCTCTAAGGGCTGGGTCGGTTGGGCTGTGGTGCAAAGTGGGGCTGGGCTCGTGCCATGGCTGGGGGAGCAGTCCCCCCGTCGCCCTTCCCTCTTCCGCCACCAAAGGTCCAGCGCGCAGCCCGCTGTGTGGGGCCCCCATCGGTGCGGTGCTTAATACTAAGTGCAGCCGGCGGGGCATCTCTGTGTGGCGGTGCCCACCGTTGGGTGGAAGGAAAATGTGGCAGTGGGACGCAGTTGGCGGAGGCGGCGGCGACTCTGGACATGCCTTCTCGCGGATCATGACGGCTGTGGTGCCCGCGGCGGTCCCCTCCCTCCGGGAAGGGTGCCCCATGGCGGGTGGCCTCGGCTGGCACATAGCAGCTGATTTAGAACTGGTGCGGGCCAGAGGAATCCGACTGTTTAATTAAAACAAAGCATTGCGAAGGCCCATGGCAGGTGTTGACGCAATGTGATTTCTGCCCAGTGCTCTGAATGTCAAAGTGAAGAATTTCAATGAAGCACGGGTAAATGGCGGGAGTAACTATGACTCTCTTAAGGTAGCCAAATGCCTCGTCATCTAACTAGTGACGCGCATGACTGGATGAACGAGATTCCCACTGTCCCTAGCTACTATCTAGGTTCCAAATGTCCAAGAAAAATGCTGCAAATTAATGGGAAAACATCACGAATTTACAAGGAAAACAACAAATTTATGACAAAAGGTTGCAAGATTACAGTAAATAAGTGGCAAATTTTGAGAAAGTTCCAAATTTGCAAAAAACAATCACAATTTTACAAGAAAACAAACAAATTTATGAGGAAAAAACTGCAAGTGTACGTTAAGAAAAAGCTGAACATTTATGGGAAAGTTTCAAATTTTCAAGAAAAAATGCATCAAATTTACAGGAAAAAAGTCACAAATTTGCCAAAAATAGCAAATTTATGACAAAATAAGTGGAGATCAAAACTAGAGAACAATATATTAATACTTGATTTATTCTGAAATATTGTTATTTTTCATTGTTCAGAATTTGACAGAAAATCTGTCATGTCTGCCCCTACAGGGCTTAACAACGGATCCACTCGCAGGGTAACGTTGAACCATAATTTATTGGAAAACAATGCAGTATGAGAGCTGAAAACAAAATAAGCCACAATGGCAGTAGTACAAAACAATGGGGGGAAAACCCAAACAACGATGAGGAATAACATGCTGTCACAATCAATACAACAAGAACCCAAAAAAGAGACAAAGGTGCGGCATCAGTAAATAGGGAAGAACATAATTAACTGATGAGGGACAGCCGTGAGCAATAATTAATAAACAAGGAAGAGCTATGCTACTAAGGAAGTAAACAAATGACACCGTCAAATTAAAAGCCAAATCAAAAACGATGATGAAGTAAGGAAAATATACAACATACAAACATCACTAAGAAGGTGATATAATAACAGTGATGATGAAACTGAGGTGAGAGTGAAAGTACCAATGATGATAATAATCACTCTATAAAAGCAAGAAATCTCTGTGTGTGTGTCTGTCTGTGTGTGTGTCACGCTTCATAGGACATCATAGGACAGACTATGATCTCTGCCTGAACATCATAGGACATCCTACGAATTCAGGCATCATAGGACACAGACAAATGTGTCTTTATGATGTCATATAGACCATGAACTCAGGCATCATAGGACGACTCGCGATGCCCATATGACGGCACATAGACAAATGTGTCTTTATGATGTCAACTACATCAAGCCCACAGCACATAGACAAATATGTCTTTATGATGTCATATACAGTGACAGACATCAGGCAACATGTCTTTATGATGTAATATACATCAAGGCTGCCTTCATGTCTTTATGATGTCATATACAGTGAGTCCATGCCAGAAAGCCTCTTTTTGCTCAGATCTGTTTTCATGATCCTCTCCATGAACTGGAATTACAAAGCAGCTATCCCTCAACCAGTGGTCTTAACGAAGAAGAAGAAGACCCACCAGATGGAGACCAATGGAATGACGACAACTGCTACACGTCAGAAAAGATGCCATGAAGATGAAACACCTGAGGTTCCTGCAGTACATTGCACCCGTCTGAGACAGGAGGACACCCTTCACCAGCATAGGGTATGACAGACTTTAAAGAACATTTCTAGGACATCATTGGACGGCCTATGATCTCTGCCTCATCATCATAGCGCATCCTATGAACTCAGGCATCATAGGACGACTCGCCATGCCTACATGACGGCAAATGTGTAACCTTGACGAATGCCAGTCTACACTACAACTGTGTAAATGCCAAGAAAAGTGCTGATTTTCTCCAGGTGCTCCGGTTTCTTGGTTTCTACGGGTATGCACGGGCCTTCCTGAACAGGGTCAAAAGCCACTTTTTCAGGATTGTGCCCATGAACTGGAATTACGACGCACCTATTCCTCAACCAGTGGTCTGAATGAAGAAGAATAAGACCCACCAGATGGAGAGCAATAGAATGAGGACTGCTGCACGTCAGAAAGGATGCTGTGAACATGAAACACCCCAGGTTCCACCAGTACGCCGCAGGCATGACTGTGAACAACACAGCCGTCTGAGACAGGAGGAGACCCTTCAGTGGTCTGAACGAAGAAGAAGACCCACCATATGATGTCTATATGATGGCACATACACAGAGCACATGACTCCCTATAAGACATATACTGTATATAGACACAGGTATGCAACATAACAGAACAGTGACAGGCAGAAGAAGTAACAAGCAGGGGCAAACAGCCCCAGATGGCAGGGCAATGCATCCTCTCTATGGGCATGCACGGGTTTCTACGGGCATGCACAGGTATGCACTAGTAACACTGATGATAATAATGAGTCCAACAAAGATGATAAGGCATGGACAGGGTCTGCAACCCTGTCCAGGTCACTACAATATCAGCTGTGGCTATACTAGCGTGTTTTTAAATAATCAAGGCACTTCAACACAAACATTTATTTTGTAAAAATAAAATTTAAAAAAAAAACAGTGAGCAAAATTAGAGAACAGTGACCACTATGTCAGAAGAGAAGAGTTAAACATTTGACATTTGAATGTTTTGTTTTGTAGCACCTTAATTCTTGCACTTTAGCATATCCCCTTTTTACACTTTGATTGCAGTTGTTCTTCTCGTGTATGATTGTTTCTTTGTGTGTTTTTGTGACCCACCGGGGAACTACAGATGCAAATTAGCAGTATTGCTAAATCTGGCATACTTACATTTGTATTAATGTTCATTAGTATATAATGTCCCTTTCAAATAAACATTAAACTAAACTAAACTAAATGTTTTTTAGGGCTGTAGGATTGGGTGGGTAGGGTAGTCCATGCCATCCGCCTCTACAGTATGTCTGTGCTCTAACTCAACAGGGAATCAGGCTACGGCCCCCACACTTGGTACATAAGCTGAACTTGGGACTAGCACCTATGACTATACTTTTGAGGTCAAAAGGTCAAAGGTCAGAATGCCAAATAAACTATATCTTAACAACACAGACAGCTAGGGCCACAAACCTTAGTATATAGGTTCACCTTGGGCTCCTGACTTAGAACTATGACTTTAGGGTCAAAAAGTCAAAGGTCAATGTTTGTATTCCCTATGCCCTATTACTTTAGAACAAGTAGAACTATGGTCACTAAACTTGGTACATAAGGTCACCCTGACACCCTTACCCCTGCCTATGGGTTTGGGGTCAAAAGGTCAAAGGTCAAGGCTTTAAATCTATAGGGCGGGGAAATGTGCGTCTGCATCTCTGGTGAGTGCATTCTAGTTAATTTATTCATTAACTGAACTGAAGAACAGAGACTGCGGGTCATCAGTAGCACGGGGGCCCCCCCAGGGAACGGTGCTGGCTCCCTTCCTGTTCACTCTTTATACTGCGGACTTCTCACACAACACAACACATTGCCATCTACAGAAGTTCTCTGATGACTCTGCGATCGTTGGTCTCATCTCCAGCGGAGATGAAGCTGAGTACAGAGGGCTTATCCAGGACTTTGTGGACTGGTGCCATCGGAACTGCCTCCAGATCAACGCGAGGAAAACTAAGGAGCTGGTGGTGGACTGCCGCAGGCATGGGCAGCCCCTCACAGCACCAGTAAATATACAGGGAACAGACATCGAGATGGTGACATCCTACAAGTACCTGGGTATTCATCTGAACAATAAACTAGACTGGTCACACAATACTGACGCACTCTACAAGAAGGGACAGCGCAGGCTGTTCCTGCTGAGGAGACTCAGGTCTTTTGGTGTACAAGGGGCGCTGCTGAAGTCATTCTATGACACGGTGGTGGCATCAGCCATCACTTTTGGAGTGGTCTGCTGGGGCAGTGGCATTACTGCAGCCGATAGGAAGGGACTGAACAAACTGATTAAGAAAGCTAGCTCTGTCCTGGGGCAACGCCTTGATCCGATGGAGGAGATAGGAGAGAGAAGGACGGTGGCTAAACTGTCATCTCTGCTGGAGTCCGAGTTCCACCCTATGCAGGACATACTGGATGCACTGAGGAGCTCATTTAGCAGCAGACTACATCATCCCAGGTGCACAACCGAGAGGTTTCGTAGGTCCTTCCTACCAACGGCTGTCAGACTGTACAACCTAAGCAGGGCTGCTCGCAGAGATAGCAAAAAGACGTAACAAACTAATAGTTTTTTTTGAATGCAAAAGATGCAATAGACTTATACAATGGTCCTCTCCGGCATACAACTAGGAACATACCGGTCGCTATGGAGGGTGAGAATATGTATGGGCACATAATCATACCATGTAGGATAACTAAATAGACGGTTATGCTGTTTCATCCCACCTAGCAACAATGCTCTGCACTGTGTGTGTTTATATATTTACATATTTATTCCATCTAGCTACAATGCTCTGCACTGGGTGTGTTTATATTTATATATCTATATATTTATTCCATCTAGCTACAATGCTCAGCACTGGGTGTGTTTACATTTATATATCTATATATTTATTCCATCTAGCTACAATGCTCCGCACTGTGTTTTTATATATCTACATATTATTCCATCTAGCTACATTGCTCCGCACTGTGTGTGTTTATATACTTGCATATTTATTCCACCTAGCTGCAATGCTCCGTACTGTGGGTGTTTATATATTTACATATTTATTCCATCCAGCTACAATGCTCTGCACTGTGTGTCTGTGTGTGTGTGTGTGTATATATACGTATATTTTATAGTAATATGTACATATGTATATTAGCTGCTCTTGCTTGCTTGTTTTTTTTTTTTTGTTTTTTTTTTTCTTGCCTTCTGATTGTTGCTCTGAGTGTTGCTATCCCTGTGCTGTTGCAATCCTGGAATTTCCCCGTTGTGGGACTAATAAAGGCTTATCTTATCTTATCTTATCTTATCTTATTGTTGTTCAATGCCACATGAAACAGATTCATTCTTTGTTTTTTTGTCAATCACAGTGGAGGGGCACGGAGATTCAAGGACACACCAGCAGCTGTACATGTCTGCACTTCAGTCTCCACTGCATCTGTCCCTCCCTTTTCACGCTCTCTTATCAACAACATCACAACTGTTTGGCTGTTTGAAGAAAGTCTCCACACAACTCAGCTGCTCTGACATTATTGCAGTTGTACCGGAGCGGAGGCTGGCGTAGCTGCACACAGATGGAGAAATGTGAACTGCCATAAAGACTCAACACACTAAAACCAAAAGCGTGACAGGACTAGATCATGACTGTTTAATATGTGTGACACAGGTGGGGATTAAAAGTAAAAGTTACAGGAGATAAGGCTCAGTGGAATCTGTCAAAATGACAAGAAGCAATTCGATTAAACTTTATTTATTTCATGCCATTCACAACAACGGTCATCTCATAGCACTTTCAAACTGTAGGGGAAAACCCCACAATTGAAGACAGACCCCAGCAATCAGGTGATCCCCTGTGAGCAAGCAGTTTGTGACAGTGGAGAGGAAAAACTCCCTTCTAGCAGGAAGAAACCTCCATCAGAACCAGGCTCAGAGAGGGGCAGTCATCTGCTGCAACTGGCTGGGGGGTGAGTGGATAGAGAAGAAGAAAAGAACAGGCATGTAGAGAGCAAACAGCATGACGGGGACTCAATCTATGGGAGAGAACAAACATATGTTAATGACCAGCAAAAATATTTCATTGAGAGTGAAGAAAGCAGTGAAGCCCAGTGCATTGTTGGAGGTCCCCTGGCTGTTTAAACCTATTAGCAGCATAAATAAGGGAGGGTTAAGGGTCACCTGATCCCACCCAATTATAGGCTATATCAAAAAGGAAAATTTTAATCCTATTCTTAACAACAGAGATTGAGTCTGACTCCCGAATCCAGATTGGCAGCTGGTTCGAAAGGAGAGGTGCCTGATAACTAAAAGCTTTGCCTCCCATTGTACTTTTACAGATTCTAGGTATTTCAAGTAATCCTGCATTTTGGGAGCGTAGTGCTATGTTAGGATGAAAGGTAGTAACAGATCTTTTAAATAACAAGGGGCCTGATTATTTAGAGCTTTGTAAGTGAGAAGAAGGATCCATCCATCCATCCATCTTCTTCCGCTTAATCCTTTCCGGGTCGTGGGGGGACTGGTGTACCCTGCCTCTCGCCCATCTTTGGGCGAGAGGCAGGGTACACCCTGGACGGATCGCCAGTCCATCGCAGGGCCAACACAGAAAGACAGACAACCATTCACTCTCACAGTCATACCTAAGAACAATTTAGAATCCCCAGTTTGATGCCAATTGACCTAACTTGCATGTTTTTGGCATGTAGGAGGAAAAACTTAATTCTAAATTCTATGGGAAGCCAATGAAGGGAGGCCAGAACCAAAGAGATGTGATCTCTCTATCTAGTAAAACTCTAGCTGCAGCATTTTGGATGAGCTGAAGACTTTAGGACAGCCTGATAATAAAGAGTTACAATAATCTAAGTTAGAGCTAATGAAAGCGTGGATTAGTTTCTCAGCATCACTCTGAGACAAGATGCTCCTAATCTTGGCAACATTACACAAATGATAAAAGGCAGTCTTAGAAACAAGTTTAATATGCAAATTAAAGGACAGCTCTTGATCAGTCTTGAAGCCTTCAGAATTTTCTGTCACTGCTGAAAAACTCTTGTCGATGAGAGGCAATATTTGGTTACCGCCACCTCTTGTGTCATCTTTATTTAAAGCAGACAGAGGCTTTCCACGTGTACTGTATAGACAGAGAGACGAAGGCTCTTTGTGATCTTGTAGTGGGTTCATTAGGCTGGAATAAGCTACTCCACTAATGGTCTGCTGTTCATCACCGTGACAATTTTCAGGCACTCCACCTTTTATGTGGTACAAACTGACATCATTTAACAAAGCATGACCATCTTCTGGACACACATGGATGACTTGGTGTCTATGTTCTCATCACTTAAAGCTAGCTGAAGCAGAAAGACAGTCTACTACAGCCTCTTATGCTGTTTTCTCCGAGGAAGGAGGGAGATGAGAGTCGAAAAGGCCTTTTTCTAAACCTGCAGATGCAGGTAAGTGTGGCGAATCTCTCCCCAAGCGAACCTACTAACCTTTTCCTCCAACCTCGTGTCTTTAATTTGTACTGGCAGACAATGAAATATTTACAAGGAACCCTACAGGCAATTACATTAAAAGTGTGTGGTTAGACACCGCCTACCCTTTGGCAGGGCCCCCTCGGTGAGGAGCGGAGGCCGATTTGGTGAATCGTCGCAAAGTTTACAACATCAGATTTTTACTCACTATCAATAATTCAGAGCTGGAAGAGGCAGAGACGGGGAGGAAAGGAGGACAAAAGTGAATAGAAAAGAAGGGAAAAAGAGGAGAGGAAGAGGGAGCAGCGGGACGAGGTGTGCGTTTGGGCTGCGGTGGATGTCGGCGGAAGGGGCTGCACTTTAGTGTCCATTTGCTCAATGTGGCAGAAATACGCCACGTGGCTGCCGTGTTCCACTCTCTGAAAGCTTTGCCGGACGTTCGACCCCTCAGAGTCCGTCACACACTCCGAAAGCACAGAGGCACCCGTGCATGGCTGCACATACAGCACTCAGACATGCGTATATTGTTCATATATGATGTTTTCCCACAGCATTCTTAAGCTAAAAGTGAACACACAGATATAAACGACTGGAGCTGATTTTCCGTCTGTTTCTGTCAAAACTGCTGAAGTGTCTTCTCTACCCAGAAGGTGTCCAATTCCCAACCTAATGCATCGCATGGCAAAAATTACAATATTGTGGGGAAAAGTAATTTCCTTTCATTGCAATTCAATTTTTAAAATTAACTTTCATATTTTGTATATTCACCACACGTATTATTTATTTATTTATTTATTTGTCAGCCAGGCAAGCGCCAAAAGACACTTAAAATGGGAAGATAAAAAAGGAGAGATATGTATATGTGGGGGGGTGGGGGTTCAAAAATTTAGCAAAAGGTACAAATGGATAAAAGTAAATTAGGTGCAAATTTGCAAGAATGAAGGTGCAAAAATGTGATAAAAGATGCCAATTTAAAATTTCAAAAAGTAGTAAATTTACACTTTCATTACACAGAATAGAAATTTAACCAGCATCCAGATGAGCGTTGCAAATTTACAAGAAAAAAAGTTAAACATTCACAAGAGAAAAATCACAAATTTATGATAAAAAGTTGTAAATTTACAGCAAAAAAGTAGAACATTTTTGAGAAAAAAGTTGCAATTTTTTTAGAAAAAAGTTACAAATGTACAGAATAAAAGTTACAATTTCTTTAAGAAACCTTGCCAATTTACAAGAAAAAAAATTGCAAACTTATAAGAAAAAAGTAGCAAATTTTTTTGAAAAACATTGCAAATTTACAAGAAAAACATGCAAATTTATAAGAAAAAAGCTGCAAATTTTTGAGAAAAAAATTGCAAATTTCTGAGAAAGAAGTTGCAAAATTATAAGTTTTTATTGCATTTCTGCTTTGAATTCGTGATTCAAATTCATTTTCTTCAGTTTATTCAGTAACATGATTTTAATTAAACAGGGTTATGATCATATTGAGTGAAAACTCTCTTTTTTCCAGGTTGGGGGGGGGGAATGCCCCCCCCCATCCCACCATGATTCAAGGATGGGGATGGGTTGATGGCAGGTTTACAAGGGGGATGATTTTGGGTCACTTTGCTAAAAAAGGGGGATGGCATCCCCCCTCACCCTCCTTCAAATCACCTACTGGGAGGGATAAAAGCAAAACAAGAAAAACAAACAAAAAATATCCAAATACAGAATCAAACAGAATCAGTGTAATGAATCCAACATGAATAAATAATCTGAAAAGTCAAAGCTGTACTTTAAAACCAGTAATCAAAATTTTGTTTAGTATTAATGGCATTTAAGGATAAAATGAGATGAGCAAAAACATGTACGTATATATATATATAAAAAACTATGCTGAAGAGACTTCATCACTGCATTCTGGAATGAACCATTTTTATACAGATTTGTGTCATCAACATATAAATGAATTTATGTATTAGTAACAGCATGTGAAATACCTTTAATGAATATGCAGAAGAGAGTGGGGCCAAGTACTGAACCCTGTGGAACACCTACTCATGCATGAAGGGGTTGAGAGAGATGGAGAATTTTGATAAATATGACAACTCTTAGATAGGAATGAATGAATCATAATCTTCAGATTTTTTGACATGTACCAGTATACTGGATGACTGAGACCCATTTTCATGATTTTACCAGAAACTCTGTAGGAAACCTGACCAAAGTAGCAGCTACCTATGGGAAAGAGTGTGAAGAGTATCAAGTATTAGAGAATCAGTTTTATTAATTGCTTTCAAATCTATTTATTTATGAATTTGATACACTTTTTCACTTTATGAACTCTGATAAAAGTTGTTGTTCTTGTTGTGTAGGAGGTATGTTTAAACTTCCAACTGTAATCTTTTCTAGAACTTTACCAGCAGGTGAAGGTGTCAGTGTCATCATTTCTGTTGTGGTAAGACACCACTGCCAAAGAATACCTTGTGTGCAATGGGGAAAGGTGCTATTTGGCAGCAATTGACAAATTAAAAGGGAGGGAGATGTGAGTTTGTAGTGAAACTGCTCCATTGCTTGCAGGAAAGTGGCATACCAATTTCCTGAATGAACATACCGATGAAAATTTTCAACTTTTTTCATCTACTGCCACAGCAAAGATGACCTGAAATACTGGTGTTTTTTTGTGTCCTCCAGTATTTGTTCCTGGTCCATCACTGATGTCTGTCAATTGGCATAGAAATTCCACTGCCATTGGAGCTCTACCATCAATCCATATGACTGCAGCACAACAGAGCCCAATAAAAATATGGAGATGAAAATTTGCATACCTGCCGAACCTTTCGAATTAAGTTGACCTCTTAAATTCAACTTCCTGTATATATCTGTATCTGTATTCCATCCCTTTCAGGTCCTCCCACCTCAGATAGACTCCCCGCGTTCATCCAGCCTACCGGTGTCCCAGCGGAGTCCGGTGATGTATATTTGATGAGCGGGCGCCCGGGGAGCCTCTGGAGGGCCGCGGCCATGGTGGTACAATGGGCCTCGCTTCAGGTTTCCTGCTGGCCGTCACTGACACTGCTGCTCCTTTTGTTGGCCGAGGTGGTGAGTCAGAGCTGGAGTTTCAGCAGATGAAGAGGCAGAGTTACAGCGGACACAGGACCTGTGTGGTGGACATCTTTAGTTTACTTTACTGGAAAAGCATAAAGAAGATGAGTCATATGTGCAGAAATGACGTTATAGTGATGTAGATATATTATAACACTGACTCTTGAAGGGACATAAAGAGAATAAGCACAAATAAATAAGGTGTGGCGCAAAGGTGAAAATGAGGTTAAATGAAAATATTGTTTTGCTTTAAAAAAAAATGTGAATCTGAATTCATTAACTCTATTCATTAATGCATTAATGTGAGAACATTAGTTAATGCAGCAACCAAGGTATTTCAATCATCAGATATCATGACTTATTAATGACGTTCAGGTCTTCTTCATAGGAGAAACCGACCTTCAGCATATTTGGGACGATGAAGACTGGTAGAAGAGGCCATGATGCACAATTTAGTTCAATTCCTTTTACTTTTATCTGTGTAATTCTTCAGTAGACTTCCACAATATTAAGAAGTGCTTAAGGAATAATAAATGCTGATAAATAAGCATACAGTGGGGGAAATAAGTACTGAATGCATCAACAATTGTTTTTCTCCATTTCATATATTTCCAATTTAGTTGCTTATGTCATTTTTTTTAAACCAGACTTTAAAACAAGAAATCCACTCATAGCAATAAATTCAGAAAAGGTTATGTCTGATGAAGTGGAATCAGCAGGTGATTTGGAGGAAGATGAGGGGAGACGGTGGGACATGTCCCCCCCAACCAGCAAGAAAGAGAAAACTAGCCTCCCCAAAATCATCATAAACCTTTCTATATGGTGTTACATAACCCAATAAAATACTTTAAAGCACCAATGCTGAAATGTAAAAAAAAAAAAAAATCTTATACATTTCCAACTTTTTGCCTCAAAAACTTGTAACGTTTCTCTTGTACATTTGCAGCTTTTTTCTTGTAAATTTTTAAAATTTTTCTTGTAAATTTGCAATTTTTTTCTCATGGATTTGCAGGTTTTTTTTTCTGTAAATCTGTAACTTTTTGTCATTTAAAATTTTAAAGTTTTTCCTGTTAATTGGCAACTCTCCCTGTAAATCTTGCATCTTTATTCTTGCAAATTTGTACTTAATTTACATTCATACGCTTGTACCTATTCTAAATTTGTGAATGGCCTTGGCCTATAGGGCCGTAACAGAAAATAGGGCTTGTCCAGTTTTCTCAACTGCATCACTTCCTTAAAAGGCAAGGTGTTACGAATCCTTCCATAAAAACTTAATCAGTGGTGCAGTTTCCTGTCACACTAAGGTTCACCTCCAGTGCTAACTCACAGCTAGTAGAGGAATTACTCTTTGGTTCAGTGATGAGACTTTGAGGATTTGAACCAAAAAGGGATGAAAAAGACTATATAGGTGTGAGTCTACCTTACCTGAGGATGAAAAAGAAAATAGGTTTGTCCACCTTGACCACAGACAAGCATTCCTGGGTAAATAGGTGATTCTGCCTTTGGCCTAGTAGGGCCGTAACACAAAATAGTGGTTTGTCCAAATCTATGCTCTTTTTCACCATAAGACAAGGTAGAGACTCACACCTACAGTATATACCCATGCTGGGTAAACAAAAAAACAGTATTCCATCAGTGAAGTTTGGAGGTGGAAGCATCACTGGCAGACTTCATATAATTAAAGTAATAATGAATAGAGCCATGCACTGGATTTTGGAAAATAATCTGCTGCCATCCACCAGAATGATGAGGATTCAACTGGGGGTTGATTTATTTCCATATGCGGATTTTATGAATTAATACCAAAGTCTGGGGAAAATGTCATGTGAGTAGCCTCATTGGAAATATGTCTTGTTCAATCCGTATTTCACCCACTGTAAACAGAAGGAGGTAAAGGGGTTTTCTTTAACAGTAGCTTAATTTAACATATTGTGATGGGGTATTCACAGACTTAGTATAAAGTACAGATGTATAAATATAAATTAGGAACAAGTTTGCAACAATAAAGGTGGAAAGATATGATAAAAGATGCCAATTAAAAAAAATGAAAGTCACAAATTGCAATTTCACAGAATAAAAATTTAACAAGCATTTAGCTGAACATTGCAAATTTACACAGAAAAAAGCTGAAAATTTACATGAAAAAGGGCTGCAAATTTACAAAAGAAAAATCACAAATTTATGACTGTCTTATAACTTTATATAAGTTTACAAAAAAAGTTGCAATTTTGCAAAAATGGCCCAAATTTTTGAGGAAAAAGCTGCAATTTTTTTTTAGAAAAAAGTTGAAAGTTTGCAGGAAAAAGTTACAAATTAACAAGAAAAATGTTACAAATTTACAGGGAAAGAAATTACAAATTTGTCGGGGGAAAAAATCACACATCTATAAGAGGAAAGATGCAAATATATGAGGAAAAAAGTACAAATGTAAGAAATAAACTGCAAATTTTTAAGAAAAAATGTGAACATTTATGAGAAAAAAGTCGCCAATCTTTGAGAAAAAAAGTTAGGAAATTTACAAGAAAAAAGGTGAAAATTTACAGGAAAAAAGTTGGAAATTTGAAAGAGAAGAACTGCATTAATAATAACTGATTTGACAGTATTATTGATAATAATGAAATAAGAATAAAATCGTGAGGTGCTGAGTTAATTTCAACATTTTTGGCTTCAACAGAGCTGTAGCCTATCTGCTGCTGTTACCACTCACATCCATTAACTACAGGCTGGAGTATAAAATAGACATGAACGTCATTAATAACCCATGAATTCTGATGATTGAAATACCTCAGCTGTTGTATTAATTAATGTGCTGCTCATGCATGAGACAGTGTTCCTGGTCGTTCACCAGGCTGTGCACGAATGCATACAGCGGATCTATAAATTAATGCAGGAGTCATGCATGAATTCATGAAAACCCGTGCACTCCGCTTGTAAGACAGTTTATCTCTGATTTGCTGGGGCCAGTGTGGTTTCAGCCTTTAAAATTGATGACTCTGCAGATTTTAGACCAACTCTTTTAAAATACCTTCGTAGTTTTGCGTGAGGGTGGTGATTCTTATTTTTGGTTGAAAAAAAATATGCATGGAGTCCCAAAACACATTTAAGCCCTAAAATTAGTAAAAACTTGGCTGTCAACATTAGTAACTGAAAAGCTTTTCTGCTTAAATATTCAAGAATTTTGACAATTTTGATATTTCTTTTATGTTTTTTGAATTTTGTGAATTTACTTGTAAATTTCAAATCTTTTTTTTTTTTTGTAATTCTTTTGCATTTTTCCTATATAATTGGATGTTTTTCTCATACATGCACATCTGTTTCCCCAAAAGTTGTCTTTTTTCATATATATATTTTTGCATTTTTTTCCCACTGATTATGTGACTCTGGAGCCACAGGTTGCAGACCCTAATATAGAGCCTGCAAATGTAAAACCAGCCAATTCAAATTCTCTTTTCTAATGCCCTCAGTCACATTACTGAAAAATCATGTAGTACTTTGATGAAAATTCTTGTGCTTTTCATTTTTTACCTGCTACATTTTGTTTTTTGAAGTCCCATATTGAGCACAATGATGTATTGGTATATGTATATGCTGCTGAACTATTAACAGAGAAATTTTCACTGCCTTTATTCACTTAAACTCTGAAAGTAAGGAGCAGATTACACTTCCTGGTTTTTATGACATCACAAACCAACGAGCCCCGCCTTCAGTTCACTATGTCAACACACATGCACATACACATATGGATAGGATGTCAAAATTTAAAAATATTCCCTGGAAATTGCCTTTAGAGGTCCCATTCAATGAAAAAATTTGTTTTTTTTCTAAGGTTTAACCTTCTAAAATGCTTCTTTTGGTTATGTGATTATTGGAAAAAAATATTAAAATGCTCACTTCTCTTTAAAAAAAAACACACACACTGTATTTATATTGTTTCTGTCTCTGATGAGCCCTTTTTACTTTTCCAGGCTTGTTCCTGTACATCAAAACAAGCTAACCCCAGCCTTGATACCCACCTACTGCTCTATTATTGGCCAGCTTAGCTGTCTGTCTGCAAATGTGCAGACGAGCGGGGAGCCCCGCCAGGGCGTTAGCTTCAGAGCTAACAGTGCTACTAGGAATTAGCTTACCAAGCACGGTTTATATAGTTAATGTCTTTAGATTTCAGTCACATGAATAGACATCCCTGTTTCCACCTGGTTCACTAATCCATAGTTGATCATATATCTTGCATCATTCTGGCCTGTTCTGTTATATTTTTCGTGATGCTACATTGATCCGTTAACATTAGCTTGGCCAGGTGGTCCAAGTTGTTCAATCTAAACCCATTAGAGCTGTGAGCTGTCTGCTAATGGACAGGCCACCTGGTGTTAGCTTAACTGTTGATCGGGATGGGTTTGATCACTATTTATATAAATTCACACACTGAAATCCTTGTTCATCAACCAAAACTTGACTATACAGTATAAGTCACTGTTAAGGTGTGTTCAGACCAAACACAAAAGTGTGATGTAAATACATGTAAAATTAATGTAAACATGCAAATTTGGGCATTTGTCCATCCGAGGAATTTGGTAGCACTAGCTAGTAATCAGCCTTGATATTCTGCCATGGAGTTAAAGTATCAAAACTGGAAAGCAAGCTAGTTTGAAAATGAGACTGCCACTCACCTGCAGACAGATGTGTCATGGTCTGTGTGCTGACTCTGTCTGCACTCCGGTTGTGCGGTAGTTCCCCGTTCTCTCCTCTGGCGCACCTCTTTGCTCTCTGGGCTTTTATTATGACAGCGTCTCAGTGGTGCTTCTGGCTGTCAGGAGCGGAGCTCCGCTGGATGGCTGGATCCCAATCAGCTGATGATCTTTCATCATCTGATTAATCTCTCATGACCTATTTAAGGGAGCAGCTGTGTTTGCTCGGGGCTGCGATCTCGTCTGCCTTCCAGTCTGGTTTCCCTAACCCCGAAGCCAGTTCTTCCAAGCGTTCGGTTCCGTCCCCGCTGATTATATGTAAGTGTCGTGTCTTGCTTTTATTTGTGTTTTGCCCCACGAGGCTCATTATTTTGTCATTCTGTCCGTATTTAATAAATGTACAAACTCAACGGCTGCCTGCAGCGTCTCATTAGCGGTCCGTGAGGGCCACACCATAACAGTAGGTCGCAGCCAAAAAGAGACGCGGGTGACCATGAGTTTGCTTAATTGGACTTGATTTTCCACTTACCGTGTACCAGTGTGCTGGGAGATGGCGCCGCTCAAGGGCTACGCTAGGAGCCTGGGCTACAAGCTGGTGAGGGCCCTCAAGGAGATTGATGGAAGCCTTTTCACCGTTTGCCTCTACGACATTCCCAGCGATGCGCGCTGGTACCTGGACTTCGCTGAGGCAACCATTAACCGCCATCCTCGCCGTGATTTCGGGATGGTCAGCGTAGCGAGGATGGCGGACATCTCTGCGCACTGGGAGAAGCTCCTTGGGCTGAAGGGAAACTCCGGCAGGAAGCCGAAGAGGAAGCATCCTCGCTCCTCACTTCGGGATCCCATTCCTGTCCTTCATCCAGTCCAGGAGTTCGCACTTCCCAGAGGGCATCCCCAACGGAGTGAGACGTCAGTCGGGATTCCCCCGAAGGATTTACAGCTGATAGCAGCTTCCATCCGGGACCGAGTGGCTGCAGCTCGCTCCGCCTTCCAACCTACACAGATCATGAAGCATGTGACGGCGGCGGTCAGGCTGTTGGATGAGAATCCTGAACTGTATGAATACCCTGAACACTTAACCTGCTCGCCTCGGTTTCCGTGCAGGAGCAGCGTTGCCCTGACCTCACCTTCGCCTCGCCCTCTGCCGGTAAACGTCGTCACCATGCAGCCTGCAAGCCTAAGCAAGAACCCCGTCCGGATCCAGTTCCGGGTAGCCGCACGAACTCTGTCTCACAGCCAGCTGCAGCCTCCGTGCTTCGTCGGAGGAGTAAGACAGCCGCCTCCGCCTCCGGGTAATCTGTCCCCGCTTTTCCGTCAGCGCCTCGATCCCGGTTCTCCTCAGCTGTTCCTCTCCCCTCTTCGACGCCCCATCCAGCTGCTGTGAATTCCATGAGACCGTCTCCGGCTGCTCCCGTTCCTGATCTGGTGCGTGAGGCTCCTCTTCGTCTTCCCGGGGGTCCTCTGTCTCCATCCAGCGGGGGAAGGGGAGAACCAAGTCCACTGTAGCGGGTTCCAGCTGCCCTCAGCGGATCAGGCAAGTGTCTTTTCATTCTTTTCCTTCACTGGATGAACTGCCTTGTTTGATTCCTGTGGGTGGAGTTCGGGGTTCACAGTCCCCCGAGCTCCCTCCACCTGCTGCAGTAATAAATTATGAACCTGCTACCTTTGTGTCTCCTTCTCCTGAGCGTGGACTACGCCGTCGGATGAGGAGGGAGCCTGCGGGCCTGGAGAGCCTGGATCCAGCCCCGCAGCCATGACACGGGCAGAGGAGGAGGGCGGACTGTGGATTGGAGCCTGTGCCGATGGGCAAGCATCCCTGGGGCTCCACGGAGGGACAGTCCAACCCGGCAGGTCATGGAGCCC
The DNA here is from genome assembly GCA_020510985.1 of Pholidichthys leucotaenia. Lineage (NCBI taxonomy): Eukaryota > Metazoa > Chordata > Actinopteri > Cichliformes > Pholidichthyidae > Pholidichthys > Pholidichthys leucotaenia. The sequence continues at coordinate 330,916,373 of CM035844.1, read as the reverse complement.
CTGCCACCACGCCATGCGGGCCCTCGGCGTGGACATCTGTGTCAGGGGATCTCCAAACTGTGGACTCCATCATGTCGGCTGCGGACCCCGCCGTAGCCGAGTGGGAACCAGATGACGACCTTCTTCCATCGGAACCCGGGTCATCGAAGTCCTGGACAGCGACAGAACTCGAGATCAGGCAAGTGCTCTACTTTGTCTTTCTCCTCTCAATTCTAGAGCATTTTTGCCTGTTTCATGGGGAGACGAGTCAGGTGCGGCCGTCCGCCTGCATCCGAGCTTGTCTCACTGGGATCTGTCGCTGCTGGTGATCCTGATCCCGGTTCTTTTCCTTCTCCTGAGCCTTCTCCCAGGGTCACCAGTGCGGAGTCGATCCTGGTCGCTGTGCTGGAGATTGTGTTCCGGCCCAGTCAGGGTCCGACGTGGGTACTACGCTAACCCAGTCGGGGTCCGTCGTGGGTGCGGCACAGTCCTGCTTGGGACCCAACGTGAGCGCAGCGCCAGTCCATGTGGGGTTCAGAGAAGGAGCTGCAGATTCTTCACAGATCAGCGCTGGACTGGTCCCTTCCCCTTTTCCCGTCCCCTTTTCCCTTCCACCTGGAGCCGCTGGGTTTTCCCGTAATCGGCTCGGCTCTCCCTCGCCGCTCCTCGCCATAGGGAGGCCATCTCCGAGTTCTCCCCTGTGGTCCTGGTGACATGATGATGCGGGTCGGCCGCCTGGGAGACTGTTTCACCGGTTTGTCGTTCCGGGTCGACCACCCAACAAACTGAACTTTCTGTTTGGCGAACTGGTCCGGCCGCCTGGGGTACTGTTTCCTGGCCTGGGACTGGGGTAGACCGCCCAAACTGTTCCTTTTCCCCCTGCCAGCGATTTGGATGCTAGACGCAGGGCGGCCCCCTGAACTGTTTGCTTCCATGCTAATGTGTTTTGCCTGCTGTCATCCCTGTGTTTTTGTTTTTTTTCTGCTCATCTGTATCTTTTGGGATGCGCTGGTGTGTGTGTATTTGGACTGATTTCGCCGCTCCTTATCGCGTGTTTTTTTTTTTTTTTTAATCTCTCTCTCCTCTGTAGCCTGAGGGTTGTTTCTTTTTTGGCTGCCTGTTACCTGGACTAAGATGAATTATATTGATCTCTGCTTTGTAGCACAAGTTTTTTTTTTTTCTGGTATTTTGGGTGTACGCTGCATTTTAAGATAAGATAAGATAAGATAAGCCTTTATTAGTCCCACAACGGGGAAATTCCAGGATTGCAACAGCACAGGGATAGCAACACTCAGAGCAACAATCAGAAGGCAAGAAAAAAACAAGCAAGCAAGAGCAGCTAATATACATATGTACGTATTACTATAAAATATATATATATACACACACACACAGACACACAGTGCAGAGCATTGTAGCTGGATGGAATAAATATATGAATATATGAACACACAGTGCAGAGCATTGTAGCTAGATGGAATAAATATGTAAATATATAAACACCCACAGTACGGAACATTGCAGCTAGGTGGAATAAATATGCAAGTATATAAACACACACAGTGCGGAGCAATGTAGCTAGATGGAATAATATGTAGATATATAAATATATAAACACACCCAGTGCTGAGCATTGTAGCTAGATGGAATAAATATGTAAATATATAAACACACACAGTGCAGAGCATTGTTGCTAGATGGAATGAAACAGCATAACCGTCTACTTAGTTATCCTACATGGTATGATTATGTGCCCATACATATTCTCACCCTCCATAGCGACCGGTATGTTCCTAGTTGTATGCCGGAGGGGACCATTGTGTAAGTCTATTGCATCTTTTGCATTCAAAAAACTAATAGTTTGTTACGTCTTTTTGCTATCTCTGCGAGCAGCCTTGCTTAGGTTGTACAGTCTGACAGCCGTTGGTAGGAAGGACCTACGAAACCTCTCGGTTGTGCACCTGGGATGATGTAGTCTGCTGCTAAATGAGCTCCTCAGTGCATTCAGTATGTCCTGCATAGGGTGGAACTCGGACTCCAGCAGAGATGACAGTTTAGCCACCGTCCTTCTCTCTCCTATCTCCTCCATCGGATCAAGGCGCTGCCCCAGGACAGAGCTAGCTTTCTTAATCAGTTTGTTCAGTCTCTTCCTATCGGCTGCAGTAATGCCACTGCCCCAGCAGACCACTCCAAAAGTGATGGCTGATGCCACCACCGTGTCATAGAATGACTTCAGCAGCGCCCCTTGTACACCAAAAGACCTGAGTCTCCTCAGCAGGAACAGCCTGCGCTGTCCCTTCTTGTAGAGTGCATCAGTATTGTGTGACCAGTCTAGTTTATTGTTCATGTTTATTGTACATGCAGAAGAGCAGTTACAACTGAGCTAAAAAAACACCAAAAAATGCCTGTAGAGGAAACGAACCCTGAACCCTTCGAGGCTGCTGAACTGGAGAAAGTCCTACAGGGCCTGAAATGTGGAAAGGCAGCAGGATACGATAACATCTTCCCAGAATTCATGAAGAATCTTGGCCCCCGAGCCCTAACCTGGTTGACACAATTCTACACAAGGATCACACAAACGAACTCGATCCCAAAGAAATGGCGGACAGCAAAGGTCATTGCCATCCCAAAACCTGGCAAAGACCACAAACTACCAGCAAGCTACCGCCCAATCTCCCTACTCAGCGTTCCTTACAAAATCATGGAGCGCCTAATACTGCAACGCATTTCCCCAGAAATAGAGGATATTCTAAGTGTGGATCAAGCAGGTTTCCGCAAGGACCGCAGTACAGGAGAACAAGTACTGGCCCTAACCACCTTCATTGAAAATGGCTTCGAGAGCAGACTGAAGACAGGGGCTGTGTTTCTCGATCTTACAGCCGCCTATGATACGGTCTGGCACAAAGGCCTCCTCCTGAAACTTATAAAGGCGATCCCTGCTTGGGCAACAGCAATTATAAAAACCCTGCTGACCAACCGAAGGTTCAGAGTCCACCTCAGTCAGAACACAAGTGCATGGAGAATGCAGAAAAACGGACTCCCACAAGGCTCAGTTCTAGCTCCAACTCTGTTCAACCTCTACATAAACGACCTGCCTACTACAAAATCCCGCAAATTCATCTATGCAGACGACATCTGTTTGGCATTCCAAGCACCAGACTTTGAACCACTGGAACGGGTGCTCACGGAAGATCTTGCTAAACTGGACCAGTTCTGCAAAATCTGGCGCCTAAAACCAAGCCCAGCAAAAACCGTCTCCAGTGTATTTCATCTCCACAATGCAAAAGCTGCCAGAGAACTAAACATCCACCTGAGCGGACTCAAGCTTAAGCATGCCCCAAATCCAACTTATCTTGGAGTGACCCTTGATAGGACCTTATCCTTCAAGGAACATCTAAAGGGGACGGCTGCTAAGGTGAAAGTACGAAACAACCTGCTCTGCAAGCTCGCTGGTGCAAAATGGGGGGCGGCAGTCTCCACCCTGCGCACCTCAGCACTGGCCCTTTCATACTCTGTAGCAGAATATTGTGCCCCTGTCTGGTCCAGGTCATCTTACACACACCATGTAGACACCCAGCTCAACTCAACCATGAGAACTATAACTGGAACAATCCGCTCAACACCACTCCCCTGGCTCTCTGTACTGTCAAACATAGCCCCTCCACACATCCGGCGAGCAGCATTAACTCAAAGGATGCTCCAAAAAGTTAAAGATTTTCCTCACTTACCAATCCATGCAGATATCTACACCCCACCCACTGCCCGACTTTCATCCAGACGGCCGATTTGGAAAAACCCTCCCCCAGCTGACTTTACCATCCAGACAGCTTGGCAAGAGGAATGGGAAACCAAGGAGGTCCCAAACAAACAGCTGGTGATAAACCCCAACCAACAGGTCCCGGGCACCAACCTCCCAAGGAGACAGTGGTCTACACTCAATCGCTTCAGGACTGGACATGGCCCCTGCTTGGCCAGCCTTCACAGATGGGGCAGTAGCCCTAGCCCACTGTGCGCATGTGGAGAGGAGCAAACTATGGAACACATCATAGAGGCTTGCCCGCTCCAAAGACTGGAAGGAGGATTACACACCCTCCATACAGCAAACCAGGAGGCAACTGCTTGGCTTAAGGACTTTGCATTCGCTAAATAAATAAATAATTGTACATGCACATATTTTGTGCATGTATTTGAGTTCCTGTTGTCTCTGTGAGGTGTGAAGATTTTTTTTTTCTTCCTGTGGCTCTGTTGGACTGTTTGTAGTGTTCTGTTTGTAGCCATTTGGGTTTTTGCTGTCTTCTCCTCATGGGTTCTCTTTAAGTGCAGTGTATATGCCTGGGTTTTTTTTGTTTTTTTTTTGGTCCCTGTATTCCGTACTCTGTTCTGATGGTGGTAGCTTGTTTTTATTTTATTTTGTTTCCTCTGTGATGAAGCTGGACTCTGGCCCTCCTTGGCTTTTTTCCCCCTCCTCCCTCCCTGGGGTGGTCCTGTTGACCTTCCAGGTGGGGGGGCTCAATGTTACACGGCATCTGGAATCCGCCTCATGAACGGGGTCAACTGTCATGGTCCGTGTGCTGACTCTGTCTGCACTCGGGCTGTGCAGTAGTTCCCCGTTCTCTCCTCCGGCGCACCTCTTTGCCCTCCGGGCTTTTATTATGACAGCGTCTCAGCGGTGCTTCCGGCTGTCAGGAGTGGAGCTCCGCTGGAAGGCTGGATCCCAATCATGATCTTTCATCAGCTGATTAATCTGTCATGCCCTATTTAAGGGAGCAGCTCTGTTTGCTCGGGGCTGTGACCTTGTCTGCCTTCCAATCTGGTTTCCCTAACCCCGAAGCCAGTTCTTCCCAGGGTTCGGTTCCGTCCCCACTTATTATATGTAAGTGTTGCATCTTGCTTTTATTTGTGTTTTGCCCCATGAGGCTCATTATTTTGTCATTCTGTCCATATTTAATAAATGTACAAACTCAACGGCTGCCTGCAGCGTCTCATTAGCGGTCTGTGAGGGCTGCACCATAACAAGATGGACCGGGAGCTCTGCAACTGAATCGGTGTCAGAGGTATCTACCCATGGATTCCTGCCATAGAGGTACTAACGAGGGCTAGCAGGCTAGCAGCGTAAACAACTATCATCCAGATGAAGTTTTGGAGGTAGGGACAATTTTTCCAGATGAGAGCCCCGTGGGATAATGTAAACCTAAACATGATGGTGTTTTGGGGTTTCCACAGCAGGTAGAACACAGCTGCAGAAGTTATCCACCTTATTTCTGGGGGTGCCGCTGTAGGAACAATTATGGGCGGAGCTTCCGGTTTCGGCTGACCTAGTGTTAAATCAGTCAGTAAGAGTGGAGTAGCTGGGGCATTTAAAATAGCATTTTTAAAAGTTTTTCAAATTCATTTTAATGTATAGTCCACATAAGTGTTTTGCACCCAAGTGTCAGCTAATTTCAGCACTTCTAGCTTTTGTATTTTTGAATGTTTTTGCATAGTTCTGGTACTTGCTGCTGTTTGTGGTGTGAGGCTCCTCATAGATAAGCACAGCTAAATCGGTGGCTTCAACAGCAATGCGTAGATCATGCACTGAAAACTAAAGGATTGTTCATGTGATTGGTGGTACAGACACAGCAGCACCAGGTATGTTTTCACTTGTATGAATGTCACGGATATGACGTTTTACCCCAAATTTAAAATGCCAAAGCATGGTGTTGTGGTTCTTTGTGGCTCTGACTAGACTCTATGTCTGCTGTGAGGTAAATTTGATTATGTCCAACGTATTTTAACAAAATGCATCCGACTTTATTGCGGTGGAAACATTGATATATCTCAGAGCTTTTATTTGTTTACAGCATTAGCATGTTAGCAGTGGAGCTGACTAATAGAGCTACTGTCCACGGAGCTACTGGCCACTTTTTAAGGTCATCTTCTCATCCCTCCATAGTTGTGGGATGTGGTATGATTATATTGTGGTGGACATTAGACACAACGGGTGGGCATCCTCTCACACCCAGAAGAGGGGCTGAACAATGGACTGAAGGGGGTAGCCCCCCGAGGAGTAACTAGACAGATGACGAGGCGCCTTCACCCCCTGCTGCTCCAAGCCACAGCATGAAGGGCAGGGGGGTGAAAGTATTGTTATGAATGAACAAGTGTTATGTTAATGTGTCACACAATGCCTTTGTACACACACATGCATAATGCACCAGCCCAGCTCTCTATGCATGACTATATAAGTGGAATGCAGAGGGAGTTGGGAAGTCTCTTCTACATGACTCGGCCCCAGCGGGCTACGCTGGGGGCCACCGGCTGTACATATGTTAGAGGGTCAATAAAGAATCTGTGTTGACCTATGCTCATTCCTCGCCTCAACATCCTTCCCTTTTACCCTCTACATTGGTGACCTGAGGTGAGATGGACTGTCTCTCCCTTTCGCCGTGCTGTGGACTCCTCTTTCTCCACCTTGGTGACCTGACGGGAAACCGACTGTCTACTCCCTTTCACCGCGCTGTGGACTCCGGAGTACCAGGATTTGCCGGCAGCCTTCTCATCTACACTGGAGCGTGCGTGCCTCCCTCTCTCCACGAAGGCAACCTCAAGGGCCAGAGGAAGAGAGCAGCGTGGGGACCAAAACGCACGAGGATCAGTGAGACGAGCACTGCACAGAAACAACTTGAAAGGTGAAGATCAGCGCCGTCTGCGTTGATTCCCATCAAGCCCTGGCCCTGACTTGTCCTCCTGACAGCGGAGTTTCTGCGCACAGAAGCCCCGTGCACACACCGCAGGATTACAAGGACAGCACAATATACAACTATGTGGTCACTGTGCCAGAACACGCGTCACGCACCAGGGACAAACCGGCTCCAAAGACTTATACATCGTCCTCAGCCACTGCACATTCCCGGCCGATCACCATCCTCAGACACTTTAGGCTTCACACATCGCACCTGAAGCAGCCGGGCCACCTCACCCACAGGACATGTATCTGTTTCTCAGCCGCTGCGCATCAACGGGAAAATAGCTGATTGCTTTCCCCGGAAACTTTAGGACTGCCCCCGCACCTAAAGCAAGATTGCCAGTTTCCCTGACACATCTAAAGTTTTTTCACAGCCACTACGCATCCTCGGGGAATTGGGCCGATTGCCTTTCCCACATCCTCGCAGGACTGGACCCGCACGAGGAGTCAGAGACTTAATTTTTTCACAGCCGCTGCGGCTCACCGGAGGGTTTACCGGAAAAGTTCCTCACTCAGGGCTGATCTGCACACAATTTTTGCGCGGCCCAGACACTTTTAACGTCCTGGGCCGGCACTCCATTGTTTCCCCCTCCTCCCCCTGGTCCCCCACATCGTTCTGCCTGCACCTATGCCCTAAGACCTGCCGATTGCCAGCTTTGTTCCGTCAGCACGACTCACACTGGCTCCCGTGCGCTCATGAACCACGGCCGCTCATCGTGTGGAACTTGGAGCGAAGCAGAAAGTGCTTTTCACCCCTCCCCCTTTCCCCCCACGGACTGACATGCCCTCCAACACACTTCACCAGCAGGACAGTTCGACCGGAGCGACAACCCCCCACTGCAGCTGCCAAGGGCGCTGTAGCATCATCTCACTTTGGCTTAGCAACAATTATTTTTCTGCTTAAAGACATTTTGTTTCATCCAGGAATAACACAAAAAAAAAATGGATTTTCTTCCTCCAGGCCACAGCTGAAATCCCCCTTCTTTTGTTAAAACCAGCCTAAGGAATTTCCCCAATGTCCAGCTTCACTTTTATTGCCCCCATAAAACATGCAACAGACCCACAACTCAGTTCATTTCCTTAAACTCTGGAAACGCTGGATTTAAACAGTGAACTTTAAAGTACATTATTACAAACTCAATTCTAAACCTTCATTCTTTTCAGAACTATGAAAATGCAGATGGACTCTGATGTTTTTGATGTGGAAAATATGTGTGAAATGCATTAATCTGTGATTTTATATATATGCATGCTAATGTTTATATGAATGTTTGTTATCTTAGTTTAATACATAAAGGGAAATATTAACTTCCAGTATGTATCAAAGTTTTGCCTCGATATCACATGTGACTCCAACAGCCAATCTCTGCATGACAACTCTTCATTCCAAAGCGCTCCAAACAATAGACTGTTTGTTCATTGGACTAAAAGTTCATCGAGCCCGCCCACGAAGGACGCTCATTGGCTGAGATTCCGATCAGGCCGGAAGCCCGCGAAACTCAACAGAGCTTATATAAAGGAGAGAGACTCCTGCTTCAGCCTCTCTTTTTGCTCCGGACTCTCTTTTCGCCTCTTTTTCGTCATCGCTTTTCGGCTGCTCCCTCTTTTGCTCCGGACACTCTTTGTAGATCCTCTGTCCGGCTCGCCTCCCTTTTTTTCTGATCTCCTCCATTGTCTACACACAGCAAGGAAGAACAAAAGACCGTCTGAACACGCTTTTTTGAATGCAGAGCAGATAACTCGTAATTTATGTAACTTTGTATTTTCTTTTTCTCTTAAATGCCTAGGAATTCCTATTTCTTTGAGCTCAATTCTTAATCGGAGTTAAACTCCAATTTTTATTCATCACTTTTCTTTGTTAAACTTTCCGTAAAACCACCGTTTGTTTGATTTTAATGTAAACTTAATCTTGACTTTATTTTATAATATTTTTCTTGACCAAGCACCCACCAGAAGCTACTATTTTTATCTAAAGTCCGAAGCCTTTTTAATTTGAGATCGGATTAGATATCGTTTAATTATTATCGAAGACCTCTTGAGAAGAAGCAGCTTCCATGTCACGTGCAGCTGAGGAATCAACGCGCAGCTGTCCCACATCGCGCTGAAGAAGCATCGGCACCATCTGGCTAGAACCCATTTCAACTGTGGGTCATACGGCCAAGATCCAGCCCCCCTCGACCGCTTGAATCTAAAGGTCGAACTGTGGACCCTGAAATATCTGCGGGCAGATATTTCCCCTAACATCCATGAAATCTTGGGCTGAGGACGGACGACAGAACTATCATCGACCGAGGAACACGTGAGCTGCAAACTTTAATTCCACTGCTGAATTAACGTCTGAGGTTCGGTAATAATTTGTATATCTAATCAGATGCAAATTAAGAAGCCCTTAACATAACTCTTCTTTTCATTAAAATTCCGTTTTTATTTTCTTAAGATTAATTTAGGACTTTTTCATAATTAGTAAACTTTCTCCATAAATGTGCGGGGGGGGGGGGGTTATAATCTGTTAACTCAAACTGATAGAAATTCATTTCTCAGTTTAACCCTGGTTCCGAAAATATTGACATTGTTAATCTATCATTTACAAGATTGATTTTATGATTAAGGAAATTACTGCAATGTCTGTTAATCATTTCGTTTAATAAATATTTAAAAATGAGAGAAGTTGTTGGGAATTTATTTCCTTCTGAGTCTGTTTCAAGCCCAGGTATTGAATTCACGGAAAATTTTTGAGACTGATTATTGATTAATTTATTGAGTGATCAAACAGGTATAAAGTGAAATTAAAGATCAAATTGCTTCTTAAAGATAGAAGCTGGTGCCCCTTACGAGTGTTATTAACTTTTCTGATGTATATGAAATGAGATTTGAGCTCAGATTCCAATACATCAATATAAATTAAATAATTCATACCTGATCATATTTATTATTTATTAATATTTCTATTTTCCCTTACTTATATTGGTGCCCCGTGTGAGGCCTGGCTGAACTTGACACGACACAGACTCAGAGTGAAAGAAATTAATACATAAGCTGTGTGGGATTTTGGTCAATTTTAACTCACAAAGGTGGTTCAATTGTTTGCAGCTCTTTGTCTGTCTCTGTGTCACGAGGGAGAGGGGGTGAATTCACCCCCCTGATTACTCCTGTGTGTGTGTGTGTGTGTGTGTCTGCTGACCAAGAGAAGGTGGTGGTGAAGAGACCCCACTCTAGTCAGTTTTTAGTTGTTCAATGCATGCTTAAGAAAAGTGATTACATGCTGAATAATTAAAATAGGCCTGGGAACAAAATAGCGAAGAAATCCTATTTGTTTTCCCCATTATTTCAACACCCCACAGGCGAAGCAAACCCTTGGGGGGATTTAATTGAATTAACCATTGTATAAACTTGTTGAATAAAGTTTAGGGAGACTAAAGTTTTCCCGCCTTTGGAAAGCAAGGCGTGGTTTTATGGACTGAAGCTTGAGCTGCATCCACGTGGCACGTGCACGCTCAGTCGCGCATGCGACCGTCAAGCTGTGCATGAAAAAACTGCGCATGTGTAGATCGGCTCAGCGACGCCATCTTAAGTCTAGGTAGAGTTCCCTGTAGCCGCTATTTTGAGTAGAGATCCTTGACTCCTTGTGACGTCATTGGGTTTCCTCTTCTGGAAGTGCAGACGAAAACTGCCTCCATCTTGTGGTGAAACATAGGGACTGCAATTTTTATTTAAACTTCTAATCTTTAAAGACGATTTATAACCAAATTAAGTCTTCAAAGTAACTTCAAAGCAATTCATATTATTCGGAATAAACTAAATTGTGCCCTTCAGAGGTAAAGTGGGCTATCCCACATGTAGGTCAAAAATGAGTTAATTGTACTACACTAATTGTTAAGGGTCTATCATTTTCTTAAACTGCCTAGCTCTGCATAAACCTTGAAGGTATTTATAGGGGGTAACTTTTTAATGATATAGGCACACTGATTTTTTGAGAATATTTCAACTTTAGAGCTCATTTTCTCAAAATAATGGTTTTGTGGGATAGCCCACTTTACCTCTGAAGGGCACAATTTAACACTAATCCAAACTTTTATGCCAAGAATAAAAGGAAAAGGACCTGTTGGCTTCTGAAAGTTTTTTCTCAGTGGTGAAATCCCACTCATGGCATAGATACCTATAGCAGGAACATTTATAAACACTTCTATTGTATTTAATCACTTATGTAACCACATATTATGATCTTTTAAGCTAAAAGCAAACATGTTTACACACTTTTAAGCAAAAAGTTGCAAACTTTGAAGCTATATGTGTGCTTATTTTGCTGTTTTTAAATGTGATATGGTGTGATTCCCTTCCCACAGAAACCCAGTTTTAGCTTAAGGATTCTAATGCTGATGTTTACTCAAGAGTAACATTAAAGTAGGATTAATCTGTGCATTTTGACAAATTTACAGACTTAGTGAATATTCATAATTTTTCCTCTTTCTCAAATTTAGGAAACCACATTAAGCAATTAACACTTAAGCAAAGCTAGGTGTTATTTAAACTCATTGTGTCATTTCTGATTCATGTTTTCTCTACAGGAAAAGAAAAACATTTAACCAACCACCATAATTTTCAAATTTTTCCCAGGATTTAAAAGAAAAGTCAAAAAGGTGCAAACATTGATTATTCTGTAAATAAGAAATTTATAGATCACAATCAAGAAAGATCACTATTGGCTTCAATCCTAAGAAATCCTTGGACACCAAATATTCAAACAATTCACTTGTTTCCAATTTGTAAATATTTTAAACATTTAATGCTTCAAATAAAAATAGGCTTTAACAAATAAAACCAAAGGAAAGCCTTAACTTTAAAAGAAAGTGGAAACTTATAATCTTAAATCTTTAAAGCATTTAGCCTCTTCTCTTTTTGTATTTCTTTGTAAATAAAATCCTCACTTTCAAAGTGACATTTTGCAAAATCCCAAAGCTAGTTATTGATGACAAATTCCAATACTAGACTTGAAAATCAAAGGAAAGAAGTCAATCCACACAATTGAAATTCCTGTTTTGTTTTGCGAAACAAATTCAATCCAATTTCAATTCAACTTTATTTATCAACATACGGTTTCAACGAACGAATTATTTGAAGCATCTCTACATTTCTAAATAATTTCAAAATTCTATTTCCCATCCTGCAAGCCTACAAGTTGAAACAAATTCTAAAGGAACTTTCAACTATCACGGTTGTAAAATAAAACACTCAAGGTTAAACCTTGTTGAACAAATTTAAGAATAATCAACAAGTTGAATTTTATTTTTTTTTTTAAAGCTAAATAACAACAACGGTCAAACATGACGAGTCATCAGACAACCGACCAATTTACCAAACTGGATGACCTTCAAACAACATTGGAAGCATGGACTTCTAATTTAATTTCTAGCTTCACAACTTGGGTCAAGGAAACACCGCCCGAAGAATTGGAGCAACTCGCTGAAGAACTTTTGAATGAACACACTGAAAAACCACCGGAAGGCAAGGACCTCACCAGTGTGTTAGGTAAGTTTGCGCTAACATTAGTCGCAAGATTAAAGGTAGCCGAGAACGAGCTGGCAAATCAACAAACAACGATCTTATCTCTCCAAGAAGAGAATGAAACACTGAGAGAAAATTTGGAACAATCTCAAGAGGAGAATGACAAAACTCAAAACCAACTGGATGAAGCATTACAAGATTTGGACCGTGCAGAGTCAGAAAAGGAACGGTTGGTGCATAACAATGACATGCTTCATCAAGACAACAATGAACTTGAAGATGCCCTTCAAGACACAAAGAAGGAACTCAGAAGAGTTGAAGGTCAACTTGAAAATGTGAAGAAGGACTACAAGGAATGTCAACTGCTCCTAAAGGAAAGACATGAACACCGGGACATCCACCGCGCTCCCTTGCCCGATTCCCGTTTCGAATACGGACGACCGCATGGACAGCGTGCGTGTGCCCCTTCAGACCGCGACCTTGACAAGATCGCGTGAAATATCATCAAATTTGATCCAGGACCTATGGGTTCACCTGATGCCAAAGTCTATTTACAAGACATTGATTACTACCTGCGTAAGTATCCTGATGCTACGACTGACGATCGCATCTATCTGATTAAACTAACATCTAACAGGTCAGTATCAAAATTCATAGACAGACAGCCGACAAACATCAAAGCAGATTACATGCTGCTCCACGAAGCCATCAAAAAGGAGTTCTCCGACGACTGCCTACAAGCAGGGCTAACCGCAGCCCTAGCCATAAAGCAAGGACGCTCAGAGCCAACACAAGCCTACTACCAGAGACTCCTACTTGCATATTTTGGATCTCAAAATACACCAGGGATGGAAGAAGACCACAATTTCAAGACCCTCTTCATCCAAAACCTCCATCCCACTGTGAGTCATTACCTGGGAGTTACAGCTAACCCAAAATCAAACTCAGTAAGTCAGCTGAGAGAGTTTGCACACTATGCGTTCCAAAAACAGCAACAAAGTTGCAACAAGCACGCTGAGCCTGCCACAGTGCTAGCTATTAGCGATGCATCTAACACCTTGGAGTTGGAAGGAGCCCCTCGCGCTACTCCACCTCTTACACCGCGAGTACATCAACAGCCGAAGCATTTTCCCAAGCGACCTCATCAAGGTCCAAACCACACTAGGTCCTCTGGATACCACTTTGGACCAACTTTGCGAAAACCCGACTACCGTCTTAGACCATATCCACGGGATAGGTCACGAGAACGTGATACGGACTACCATGATGACAGATACCGATACGAAGACACGCGTAACCGCGACAAATAGTCTCCATCCCATCACAGAAGCTCAGAAGCAGAGACCTATCACAAACCTTGGAAGGAAGAAGAAACTTCTACATTCAGTAGAGAAGCTATTGAAATTGTCCAACACCTCCTAGCAGAGATTCAAAACCACAAAGAGAATAAAACTGCTAACATTCTAGCTATATCAGCTGTGCCAACTCAAAACAAGCGTTCCAAACGAAGGAAACGCAAAAAGAAAATCCCTCATGCAAATGAGGAAGGACCAAAGGACTCAACACAGTCCAGTGCTGTCATGGCAGCCCAACCACAGGTCACAGACCACTCCTCTAACATGTCGCAACTCTGTGTCGAACCGCCGGTTCCACAATTTCTATGCAATTTAAACGAGAGGGGGGCGGCACGGAAATTCTACCTTCCACTTACCCTTGAAGACATGATGTGTCAGGACACTGTTTTAGACACCGCTGCTGACATCACTCTCATGTCACACACCCTTTTTGACAAACTACATGTAGCCGCTAACCGCGCTAACAAACATTTGAAACTGGAACCCTGTTCATTAGCTGTGCGACCATATGCGCTCACTAAAACAACCCTGTTGGGCGTATCACTACTAAACATGTCCATTGGACCCATGACCTTGATACATCCGGTCTATGTGTCCAAACTTGACGCCATTCCATTACTTGTTGGCAAAGACCTACTTAACCGTTTTGAGCCACTGATTGATTTCAAGAACCTCAAACTATGGGCTCAAACGCAACACCCTCACCCATTTGACCCAACAAGGACAACTGAATCACAGTGCTTTGTTCTGAACACTTTGGACACCCCAAGTCTCACACAACTAGCACTGTTGGAACAACTGCAACCGAGTGAAAGCGACCGCCAAGACCAAGGTGAGTACTGTCCACGAGAAGTCAAAAGTCACCTTCAAATACAAGGTCAAGCCAAACACTCAAATGATCTTGAAAACTCAATGGCCGAGCAGAAAACCCCAAACGGCCCTCTTAAAACCCTTGATACCCATGATTCTATGGTGGTGTCACATTTTGAAACCCACCCACCCGCCCATGAGGCCTGCATGGTCACAAGAGCCACACCAACCGGCTCTCTAGACCCTCTGAAATCTCAAGTTTTTGCAACAATTAAACCAACTTTTGCAAACGCAAGGTGCCCAGTCCCTCAACCGTGCAACCAAATGATCCATAAAACTGTCAAACACCGGTTGGATAAAACGGTACATGCGCTACCCGCATCTAAACCCTATGACATACCAAAACTGATACCACTTCATGCGACACAATCTTCTCTGCAGCTATGCAATGGCACTCCTGATCATGCTTCCGACGAACCATCATCGCCACTGCTCAGAGTTCCTCAAAACCAGAGGGGGGTGATGACTGCCAATGCCCATAACATTCCAGCTGCAGAACACAAAAGCGTCAAAACGACATACAAAGCTCCCAAGGCTGTATTTCAAAACCATTCGGACCGAGTCGCTAAACGACACAAAGCGTACAACGATCAAAAACTCTTGCATGACAAACTGCGAAGGGGGGACAAGATCTTCCACCCCACATTTGTACCGCAGACACCTGAAATAAATTTACAGGAAAGGAAAATCACTCCTAAATTCCTGCCCAAGTGGATGAATCCACACATTGTCAACAACAAACTTTGGCCACTCAAGAGCCAAATCCAGGACCCCACTTTCAAATGGGCTCACCAAAATCAGTGTAACCTTTACCAAAACCCCATGGGACTTGTCGGGTACAACACTGTCAAAGTAAGTCCATAAATAAGATTAAAATCAAACCTACGTCTGAGAAATAACTGTAGCTAACTACTAGCCTCAGGTACACTGGGTCAAATTTCTCCAATCAGTTAACTGCATCAAAACTTCCAGAAAGGAAAGGGTATATTAAAACCAAATTAGCCCTTAAACTAAGCTCAAAGACCTCTGTAAAATCTAATAAACTTCAATCAACTTACTATTACCAAATAGTATACACAAGACATTCAACACCATTAGCTTGAGCTAATAATCTTAAAACTCCCATCAAAGGTGAAAAACAAGCACAAGGTTTAGAGTTCAATCTCTTAAGCTCTATTCTGTAATTTCCCAGTTTTGGGATCAATAAAGTACATCCATCTAAAAGAAATCATTCCACCTCTAAGAGGAATTTTCATTTGCCAACCAGGTATCTAAAGAAAGATCAACAAGAAGATTAAGATCCAAAACCACTCACTTTTGTTTGCCGAGATGATGGCCCTCCTGTTTATCAGTTTAGCCATCTGCCTAGCAATCACACCCACTGTTACCCAGTCAGAATTGGGCCAAGCCAAAACAAAAGGTCAAAGATCCTCGGATGGATTCTTAATAACAGCCTCATCGTTAGAGCCTCTAGTTAACCTTAGCATGCCCACTGTTAACTCGGTCAACACCGCTAAACCGAAACGTCAGGTTGTCAAACCACAAATGGTTACCAAAATCTTACAAGACACTGTGTTGGTTTTGAATGCTTGCTCCGAAGCTTCAGTCAAACTCAACAAGGTCTTGAACTCTTTGCTCTTTGTGTTAAAGGTTGACTATACTCACACACAGCCAATGTCTATGTTACTCTCAGAAGTAGCTAGAAACATTAGCTTTTCAGTTAACGCTTTAACAATGAATATGCTTTCTCATCATATCCTTTTTGCAGTAAATCCAAATTTACTTCTCATTGCCATCCAAAGAATGATAATGACATCCTATGCCCACTCAGTTTTTCCGAACAAAAGCCTCAAACACCCTATGATTTGGACATCTGTGGAACCATGGTTTAGTCTAACTAAACAAATTCAATCTGAACCTCCTTGAGTCACCTCAATATTGATTAGTCTGAATCTACCTCAAATATGAAAGAATTTTATTTTTGCTTTTGACTAAGATTTTTGGATACATGCTTGTGTATATACAAATAATCCTTTATACATTTAGATTTTATGCACATTTAAACTGTCTTTGAAATCTTGAATAGGTATTTTTCAGCAAACCCCAAACATTTATATCAAGTATGTCAAAACCCACATACTTCTAGTTCACTTTTTTTTGTACCCAGAATTTTTAAGTCTTTACAGGCGCCGACTTGGTCCCAACAACTGGGGGGTTACAGCCCCTTCTGGGCTTCCTGGGCTTGTATGGCGACGCGTCATTGGATGCGCCTAACGTGCGCGTCCAATGTCAAGTCAAATTCCTCGTGTGTTTACTTGTAAATATACTTGGCAATAAAGCTGATTCTGATTCTGATTCTGATTCTGATTCTGGGTGTTTGGCGGGGGGCTGTGTGGTGGACACTAGACACAGAGAGTGGACATCCTCTCACACACAGAAGAGTGAAGAGGGGCTGAACAATAGACTGAAGGGGGTAGCCCCCTGAGGAGTAACTAGACAGACGACGAGGCGCCTTCGCACCCTGCTGCTCCAAGCCACAGCATGAAGGGCAGGGGGGTGAATCTAAATGTTAATGTGTCACACAATGCTTTTGTACACACAGATGCATAATACACCAGCCCAGCTCTCTATGCATGACTATTAAAGCTATATAAGTGGAATGCAGAGGGAGTTGGGGAAGTCTCTTCTACATGACTCGGCCCCAGCGGGCTACGCTGGGGGCCACCGGCTGTACATATGTTAGAGGGTCAATAAAGAATCTGTATCAATCGATGCTCGTGCCTTGCCTCCACATCCTTCCTTTTTACCCTCTACAGTATTACTGTTTTTGAGGTGCAAAAGGCTGTGTTCCTGCATTTTTGATGCTGAAGTCATTGTTTTTTAACAAGGAAAAGTGTCCCATTTCTGTGACAACAATACACTCTAAACTAGTACCGGAAGTTGCTACCATAATTCACGCAAGGCATCATGGGGCCTAGGAATAAGGTGGATAAAGGCAACTCCACCCGTCTGCAACTCACTCAGACGGTGAATTCATGTCTATTAATGTGTTTACATTAAGTTAACATGTAAAGCACAAAAAATTTGCGCTTTCACATTTGGTCTGAAGGCACCTTTTGACGTTAGTTTTAGTAGCTAGCAGATGCTAGCAAGTAGCTAGCATCAGCTAGCTTTTACTTTCGGGACTGGTCATATCCTATCTGTTATGTCTTAATAACATGAGGCAGAAGCCATGCCGTACCAAGCAACGAACTGAACTTTATTAACCCTTTAATTGTCTGGCTGCCATAAAATGTGTGTCACCTGCTGCCTAAGATGCAGGTCTGCACCTGTCACGTGATGTGTCCAAAAAGCACAGAAAACCCAGTTGTACCAAACATTTCACAAGATGTCAGACCCATATAGCTTCCTGCTTTTCACTGGAGGACTGGAGGACTTCATCCAAATGAACTGCCTCAAACATCATTTCTGGGAACACGAAGAAGAGAATGTAAAGAAAGGCTCAATCCCAACATATATTTGTATACAGAGGAAGCATTTGCTCCAAATTTTGCCAACTATGATTCTAAAAAGAGATTATTTAGCTTCTGAAGGGAAATATTTACTTTTTGTAACAGCAGAAGATGGTCTGGAGCATGTACACTCCATCGACGGAGCTGCATGTGATGACAGAGAACAATAGCACCAGTTCGGTGGTATTATGTAACCAAAATTGAGATAAAAAAAGAAATCATAAGATACATTTGAGAGTTTCTGGATGTGGGAGAGAAAGTGAAAATGACTGGCAGAAGACGAAGTAAGGACCGGGGATGATGGAAATGGACAAATGAAGACACATGGTAACCTGGTAACTGGTAACCAATATGAGTCTCTTGGAGGCAGATTACATCAATCGAATGTTGGAAGGCGAGGACTTCGATAAGGCTTCGCTTGGCTGCAGATAGGCCTTCAACGTTTAGTTGTAATATGCGAAGGGCAGATCCTACCACAAAGTGCTCTTGGGGCTGTTTGCTTTCGGCTTTAGGACTGTGACTAGGATTCTTCTTTGACTTGGCACAGAGGCGTCGTCTCTTCGAATTTAGTCTGCTGGTAGGATCATTAGCTTCCCCAGGCGAGCCCGGGTACTGGCGGAGGGCGCGACGAGAACGCTGTCTTCAAGGCTGCCCATACTGCAATCCCACGAGGCTACCGACCCCTCTATGTCCCATGTTTGGACGGAGAAAGTGCTGCCCTCCTACAATCCTATCAAACATCAGGGGACCCAGAGATAGCAGACCATCTCATTGAATCGCTAAATACAGCCCGGCGAAAGAAATGGGAGGAGACAGTTGCTGACCGGAGCTTTACCCACTCTAGCAGGAAATGTTGGAGCCTCATCCGTCGCCTAGGAGCTGCACAGAAGCCCCCTAGCCAAAGCCGAGCATCCGTCACACCCAACCAAGTTGCATCCCACCTACTGACTATCGCCAAAGCACCCCAAGACAAAGACACCAGAAGAGCAGTTACAACTGAGCTAAAAAAACACCAAAAAATGCCTGTAGAGGAAACGAACCCTGAACCCTTCGAGGCTGCTGAACTGGAGAAAGTCCTACAGGGCCTGAAATGTGGAAAGGCAGCAGGATACGATAACATCTTCCCAGAATTCATGAAAAATCTTGGCCCCCGAGCCCTAACCTGGTTGACACAATTCTACACAAGGATCACACAAACGAACTCGATCCCAAAGAAATGGCGGACAGCAAAGGTCATTGCCATCCCAAAACCTGGCAAAGACCACAAACTACCAGCAAGCTACCGCCCAATCTCCCTACTCAGCGTTCCTTACAAAATCATGGAGCGCCTAATACTGCAACGCATTTCCCCAGAAATAGAGGATATTCTAAGTGTGGATCAAGCAGGTTTCTGCAAGGACCGCAGTACAGGAGAACAAGTACTGGCCCTAACCACCTTCATTGAAAATGGCTTCGAGAGCAGACTGAAGACAGGGGCTGTGTTTCTCGATCTTACAGCTGCCTATGATACGGTCTGGCACAAAGGCCTCCTCCTGAAACTTATAAAGGCGATCCCTGCTTGGGCAACAGCAATTATAAAAACCCTGCTGACCAACCGAAGGTTCAGAGTCCACCTCAGTCAGAACACAAGTGCATGGAGAATGCAGAAAAACGGACTCCCACAAGGCTCAGTTCTAGCTCCAACTCTGTTCAACCTCTACATAAACGACCTGCCTACTACAAAATCCCGCAAATTCGTCTATGCAGACGACATCTGTTTGGCATTCCAAGCACCAGACTTTGAACCACTGGAACGGGTGCTCACGGAAGATCTTGCTAAACTAGACCAGTTCTGCAAAATCTGGCGCCTAAAACCAAGCCCAGCAAAAACCGTCTCCAGTGTATTTCATCTCCACAATGCAAAAGCTGCCAGAGAACTAAACATCCACCTGAGCGGACTCAAGCTTAAGCATGCCCCAAATCCAACTTATCTTGGAGTGACCCTTGATAGGACCTTATCCTTCAAGGAACATCTAAAGGGGACGGCTGCTAAGGTGAAAGTACGAAACAACCTGCTCTGCAAGCTCGCTGGTGCAAAATGGGGGGCGGCAGTGTCCACCCTGCGCACCTCAGCACTGGCCCTTTCATACTCTGTAGCAGAATATTGTGCCCCTGTCTGGTCCAGGTCATCTTACACACACCATGTAGACACCCAGCTCAACTCAACCATGAGAACTGGAACTGGAAC
Organism: Pholidichthys leucotaenia; assembly: GCA_020510985.1. Taxonomy (NCBI): domain Eukaryota; kingdom Metazoa; phylum Chordata; class Actinopteri; order Cichliformes; family Pholidichthyidae; genus Pholidichthys; species Pholidichthys leucotaenia. The sequence continues at coordinate 330,896,204 of CM035844.1, read as the reverse complement.
AATCCGCTCAACACCACTCCCCTGGCTCTCTGTACTGTCAAACATAGCCCCTCCACACATCCGGCGAGCAGCATTAACTCAAAGGATGCTCCAAAAAGTTAAAGATTTTCCTCACTTACCAATCCATGCAGATATCTACACCCCACCCACTGCCCGACTTTCATCCAGACGGCCGATTTGGAAAAACCCTCCCCCAGCTGACTTTACCATCCAGACAGCTTGGCAAGAGGAATGGGAGACCAAGGAGGTCCCAAACAAACAGCTGGTGATAAACCCCAACCAACAGATCCCGGGCACCAACCTCCCAAGGAGACAGTGGTCTACACTCAATCGCTTCAGGACTGGACATGGCCCCTGCTTGGCCAGCCTTCACAGATGGGGCAGTAGCCCTAGCCCACTGTGCGCATGTGGAGAGGAGCAAACTATGGAACACATCATAGAGGCTTGCCCGCTCCAAAGACTGGAAGGAGGATTACACACCCTCCATACAACAAACCAGGAGGCAACTGCTTGGCTTAAGGACTTTGCATTCGCTAAATAAATAAATAAGCCACACCCAGGTGACCCTCGTGGAGCATTGCCAGAACTTGCGATCTTAGAGACACCGGGATTAATGTGCAGTGTCCCCTTTCCACACACACTCTGTTCCAGCAACTCAGTTCGTCTCTGAACCGGTGAAAAGGTGCCAGATCGCCCTGTACTTTTGTGGGCCAACCCTCCCTGATGACCAAACATAGTTGTGACAATGTGATGACCCTTTCCGACTCCACTTGGAGCTCCTGGAGGGACACCATGTCCCGGAGGGGTGCATGCAGCGCGCTGACCAGATCCGCCTCCGAGGGGTCATCATCGTTGTCCGGTTCTGTGGTGTTGGCTGTGGCACGGGACAGGAGCTCCACCGCTATGTTCTCTTTTCCAGGGGTGAACTGGGTGAAAGTGAAATTGTAGGCCTGCATCTGCTCAGTCCACCTGTGGATCCATAGGGGCCTGTGTCTCGAGCCTGTCTCCTCCAGCAGTGTCGTCAGTGCCCGGTGGTCCGTTCGCAGGGTGAAATGACTTCCATAGAGGTAAATGTGCCACCATTCACACGCCCAGACACAAGCGAGCGCCCCCCTCTCACCCATGGCGTATTTCTGTTCAGCCGCTGAAAGGGCCCTCAACGCGAATGCCACTGGGTGCTTGGTACCGTTTTGCACTTGAGATATAACCGCCCCCACCGCCGAGCCAGACGCATCACAAGTCACAAAAGTGTCATTTTGGTTCGAAGTGGGCCAACACTGGAGGGGAGGTGAGTTGGGACTTCAGTCTAGCGACTGCCATTGAGCAGGCCGGAGTCCACCTCCACGGCACGTCCTACTTCAGAAGGGCCCGGAGAGGTTCAGTAGTCTCTGAATAATGAGGAATAAAACGCCCATAGAAGTTCACCATGCCCGGGATTGAGGAGATTTGTGCGGGTGTCGTGGGGTTGGGGAGATGCAGGACCACCTTCACATTTGAGTGCAGGGGTCTCAGGCCCTCAGCCTCCAGCTGGAATCCCACAAACTCAATGGAATCCACCGCAAAAATGCACTTTTCCCCATTCAACATGTCTCCATGCTCCAGCAGCACCTCCATCGCTCATCTCAAACGACTGTTGTGGTCTTCCTGCGACGTACCATGGACCACAATGTTGTCCAGGTACACCACTGCACCCCTGAGGCTAGCCAGAATTGTGGACATAATCTTCTGAAAGCAACTTGGTGCTGAACTCAGACCAAAAGGCATGTAGGTGTACCTGAAAATGCCCATGTGGGTCACGAATGCCGTCCGGTCCCTGCTGACTGGGTGGAGGGGCACCTGCAGATACCCCTGGTGAAGATCCAGCTTCATGAACACCCTTGAGCCGCTGAACATTGCGGTGAGTTCCCTCATCGTGGGGAGCGGGTATTTGTCCAAGATGATCGCTTTATTAACCATCCTGAGATCAATGCACGGCCGAATGCAGCCCATCTTCTTCTTGGCCACCACGATGTTTGAAATCCATAGCGAGGCATTCACTTTCTCGAGGATGTCGGCTTTAAGCAGTTTATTCAGTTCCACCGTGACTTCGTCCCACAGGGCGAGGGGAAGCCGCCATAATGGTTGAATCTTGGGTGTCACACCTGGGTCGATGAGTGGGCAGTGGTTGACCACTCCAATGCACCCCAGGCCCACAAACAAAGCCGGCCAGTGGGCATGCCACTCGGGGGACACCATCAGCACCGTTGAACCCACAGGGTCCGTGATGGAGAATCCTAACTCGCCCAACAAATCAATTTCCAACAAGATGGCCCCCTGGTGTGAAACCTGGAAGGTAAGTGTGGAATAGTCCTTGACCCTCATGTTACCAAGAAGCTGACTGTGCCCGCCATGTCAATTTTAGTGTGACCGTACCCAAACATTTTCACTGCCCCTGCTTTAATGGCTTTGCCCGGGAAATCTTTTCAAAGTGGCCATGCTCAGTATGGATTTACCAGCGTCCAAGTCCACCATAAGCGGCACATCGATCCCGTCAAGCTCTAAGACATACCACTTTAATGGCCCCTTCTTAGTGCCCGCCACACACACCAATGTCATGCTTTCGAACTCTGAAACTGTTGGTTTACTGGTGGTATTGCAGACTCTGGCCCAGTGATTAGGACAGCCACAATTGTAGCACTTCTTTCCTCTGGTGGGGCGAGAGGATGTGCCCGCCCGGTGACAAGGATAGCCACAGCCGCCACATAGACCCCGAGCTCCCGCTCCCGCCTGTGCCATGGTCCGCCGCCTTTTGGGGGGACCGCCCCGTGGAATTAGCTGTGCTGCCAGCAGCCTGACGTGGAGGGGAAACTTGGGTGGCTAGGTTCTCTTTATCTAGCACTTGCAAACCTAGCTGGATAGAAGAATCAATCTGGCAGGTCAGTTCAAATACTTGCTTCAGCGTGAAGACATCCAAAGTTAGCATTAGCTTTTCTTTAAGCCACTCATTTCTCGTACTGTGCGCTAGCTTGTCACGGATTAGCTCCTCCTCAATTAGCCCAAAGGCGCACTTGCTTGCTAAGCTCGTCGGCCTCCGTCGGTCTATGATGACCATAGAAGAGAATCCTAAACGTCTACTCTGCTGGAAGAGCACCGCCTGTGGCTGAACAGGCCGATGCGCACCAGTGTTCTACCTTCCAGCGTTGGGTGTTGGTAGGATTCAAGCCTGGGCAGGAAGATATGGAGGACAAGATGTTACCCATGCAGCATGTCCCCCCTCTCCACGTCACTGATGAGTCCAAAGGAACAGCAGGGCTGCTATAGTTTGGCACCAGCGCTGTCGCAGGAGCTGCCAGAACGATGTTGAGCACAACAGAGAACTGCCTTAGGGGCTCCGACTCTGGATTTTTCCTCAGGGTTGACTCCCAAAGCCTTTCCCATGACCGGGTGTGCCGCAAGGCAGAGGAGGTTTGAAATCAGGGTTTACCTTCCCCTAGATGGGCTACCTTCCCTGGTTGACTAGCCACCATCTACCCGAAGCATCTGGTTTTAAGGCGCCAGAGATCCGCCCTCGCCCCTTCTCCTATTAGTAAAAGCAGTTCCGCCGGGCTTAGAGACTAAACCACACGGGCAGGCTAGGAGTTGGACTTAGTTGTCAGAGGCTTTTCGAGACGCACGCCGTAAGGAGCATTTTATGAACACTGGGAGCTTAACCCCAGTACCGCTCCTGGCTATGACAACCTTGGAACCTTGGAACCTTGCTAGGCTACGGAGTTCCATTAAGAAACGTTGGGTGGACTCATCAGCTTGTTGTCGACGGTCAAAGAACTCATGTCTTTGGGCTGTAATGTTGTACTGGTCCGTAAAGAAATTGTCCATTATGTCCAAACATTCCTTCAACGAGCCTTTGCCACCCAGCGTGCGAAATACTCGTTGGCCTTCCACACCAAGGCAGTGAACAAGCAGGCTCCTCCATCTCTCTTCGTCAGTGCTGCCCAGGCCAGCCGCAATGATGTACTCCTCAAATGCTTCCAACCAGCGGCGCCATGGTGTAGTTGGCACACCTGGAGACTGTAAGAACGGAGGTGGCGGGTTTATGCGCGCTCCCATGGTTTACTCCAACGTTGCCAAATATTGTGTCTTAATAACATGAGGCAGGAGCCGTGTCGTACCGAGCAACGAACTGAACTTTATTAAGACAGGCACAGATTATACATACCTGCCGTAGCCCACCTGATATCACCACGCCCACACCCCGGTGTCAGCTACGGCAAGGCCTAAGGGCCAAATCCCCACATCACACTATCGACCTCATAAACCACACACATCTGTCCACAAGTGATACATTATTTCATTCATTCTTTAAGACAAATCTTTGTTAATTTTCTTAGACTCAGTATCCGAGCTAGGAGCTGGCCAGCTAAGATTAACAATAGTGATGTAAGAGGGAGTTAACTGTTGTTCTTGGGCATTTAAAGAGACATGCGCAGAAAGATGATTCACAGTGATGCTGCGATAATTAAATAATTAAAGAAAACTTAAAACATGTCACAAACATTTCATTATGACCTGTAGGAGCTGTCAAACATGTGGGAAAAGTGCAGTGAATGAGACCTTTAAGTTTAGCTTGAGCAAGTAATTACTGGTATATTTTATAACTTTGTCATCCTGAATTATTGTGGGAACAACCATCAAAACCTTCTTTTCAGTCTGTGCATGAGTATTTGTACAGGGATTCTCTTTGGTATTTTAGTCACTGAGATCCGCATTTCGCACTACTGTCAAATCTGTCCTTTCTCATCCTATTTCAATAAAAATATATATTTATACTATTAAAAGTCTCCTTTTTACTTTATTCATTTGAGCATACTCTAATATTGCTATTGTTATATCACTGGCATCATTTTTATCTGTTTGTTAACAGGTTTTTGCAAAACGTATTGAACAGATTTTTGATGAATTTCTGGAGGTATGGTGGTGGAACAATTAATTACATTTGGACAAAGTGAATTTTACAATTTAAAGATTTTGAGGCTTGAGGAATTGGGCTACCTAGTTATTAAATATTTTTATTCTCACCAGCAGGAGACACTGTTGGGAGAAATTACAGGTCCACTTTTGTGCAAAATAGTGTTTTGTGGTTTTGATCCTTCTTAAAACAGACATGGGTCACTTCCCAGCCATGCCCATGTGGGCCCTACCAAAGGTTAATGCTGGGCTGTCTTATGGGTCCCATGTGGGTTAGTCTGTGGGTTCTATGTTGGCGTCATCCGTGTTTTCCCACATTTTACCTATTTTCAAATTATTTTCTCATAAATTTGCTATGTTCTTGTAAATTTGTGATTTTCCCTCCAATTTGATTAATTTTTCTTTAAAGTTTGAAATTTTCGGACTTCCGGTCTGGACGCCATGGCGACTGCAGCTTAACACTGAAGCTCTCAGACCCAATCCAGGATAACACCTTGAAAATCAAACTTAACGGATTTTTGGAGGAGTGAAAATCAAAAGACAAAATCATCATGTCTAAAGGAAAACAGAAGAAACTGAAATTCTCCAGGCCAGGACACGTATCGGCCGGAGAATCTGAACTGGAAGATCTCCGTTCAGAAGACGAGGAACTGGTGATAGCTAACAAAAGGGTTAGCCTGAAATCACTATTTGAGGAGCTACGACGATTTCGCCGAGAAGTTACGGCCGAATTTCGGGAATTCAGAGAAGAATTGAAAAGGACAAACAGCAGAGTGGACCAGGCCGAGAACCGAATCTTGGAAACAGAGGATCGAATAAAAGTGCTCGAAGATTCTGTGCTAGACCTACGCAAAAGACAAGCAGCTATAGAGGCTAAGCTAACCGACCAAGAAGGAAAACAAAGAAGAGACAACATAAGAATTCATGGTCTGATAGAAGGAACCGAAAATGGTTTTAACTCTATGGCAGAATGCGTGGAATCCTTACTAAGAGAGAAATTGGATATTCCACAAACCACCGACTTGAAGATAGAAAAGGCACATCGTTCATTAGCCGCTAGGCCGGCGGCGGAAGCGCCCCCACGTTCGGTGTTGGTAAGATTTTCCAATTTCAAAATAAAACAAGAGGTTGTAAGACTGGCCTGGCAGAAAAAAGGATTTATGCACCAGGAGAGAAAAGTCTACGTGGAACACGATTACGCCCTGGAGGTCCTTAAAAAGCGCAGGGAATACAATGACGCGAAAAAGGTGTTAAGAGAGAAGAAATTGCGCTTTCAGACTCCATTTCCTGCGAAGTTAAGGGTCTTCTATGGCGATGAAACGTGTCTCTATAATTCGGCGGAAGAAGCAACAGCTGACATGGCGAAAAGAGGGCTCCCGGTAACGGTATTTAAACCCGCAGCAGACCCGAGTGAGAAGATCAAAGCGCAAACATGGACAACACAAAGACCCTCAAAATCCACGGACCAGCAGCGGGAAACCCAGCGCCAGAGCGTCGCGGATAAACTATCCGTTTTCAGGTTGGAATAGCGACCTTTTTTTTTTTTTTCCTTTCTCTTGAATCAATCTGCACATCCAACCCCCCTCATACAAGGTAACAAACATTAAAGGAGATGCATATTCAGCATGTGGTAAAACATTTCATGGAACAATCATATTATTTGAAACAAATAAGTCTTTGTAATAAAAAAAAAAAAAAAAACTTGTTAAAATAGAAATGTGACAATAATCCACATGTTCTCCTCATACTAACAAATACTGTTTTTGCATGAATGTTTGATGTGATGGGGGTGGGAGGGTGCACACAATTTCACAGGGTTTAGGCGTAAAAGGAAAAAAAAAAATCATTACAAGTTTGGATTGGGTTCTGAAACTCACGTTAAAAGCATGGGACTACTTTCAGTGGTAAGAGAGGGCCCTCAACACGTAACAGAGTTTGAGGAATTTCCCTCAGGGCCTTCACTCCATCAAGGCTCTTCCAGGGTCTTTAAAAAGACCTCAGCTCAGGAAGTTCTTATGACAGCTTTTTGTTTTAAAGTTTTTTACACTATGTTCTTAATGTTTTTCTTGTTTTTAATGTTCTTTCAGTTTCTGAGTAGCACAAATGAGGGCCACCACACAGTTATACTAAACAAAACAAAACAATGGAGAAACAGGGTGTAACCAAAATAATTTCATATAATGTAAAAGGAATCCTGAATCCAGTTAAAAGATCCAAGATTCTAGGCAAAATGAAAAAAGACAAAGCAGGAATAATATTTTTACAAGAAACCCACCTAACAGACGTGGAACACAATAAACTCAGTAGACAAGGGTTTAAAATGATCTCTTCATCTTCATATAAATCAGGGAGGAGGAGGGGAGTAGCGACATTGATATCAACCAAAATTACATTTGAAAAAAATTCAGAACACAAAGATAAAGAAGGGAGATACAGTTTGGTAACTGGGCGGCTAGAGGGAGAAGATATCACCCTGCTGAATGTGTATGCTCCCCCAGGGGCTAACTGGAAATTTTATAAAAATGTATTCGACCTAATGATAACTAAAGCTCAAGGTTTAGTGATATGTGGTGGGGACTTCAATCTTAGACTGAATCCATACTGGGATGCTTCTGGTAATTCCCCACATCAAAATAACACCCAAAACAGGAAGACTCGGATGCTACTAAAAGAAATGGGAATCTGTGACATGTGGAGGGAACTCAACCCCAGTGTAAAAGACTATACATTTTACTCAACTCCACGTTCATCTTACTCAAGGATTGACTATTTTTTTATGTTTAATAGAGACATTGGAAGAGTAAAAACATGTAAAATAGGACTGATGGATCTCTCCGACCACAGTCCGATCTACATGGACTTAAATATCCAAAAATACACAAATAATACATTTTCTTGGAGGTTAAATTCAAATGTCCTGAAAGGACCATTGAAAGATGAATTGGAATCAGATATTCTCAGATATTTGGAAGATAACGATAATGGAGAAGTATCCCCTTTAATACTGTGGGATGCATGCAAAGCTGTAATAAGAGGAAAGATTATTGCAAAACTGGCAACCCAAAAGAAACTAAGACAAGAAAAACTATCCACATTAGAGTCAGAACTTAGGAACCTAGAAAAAGAACACAAAGGCAACACTCATTCTACTGACTCGCTCAAGATTAAGGAAATTAAAAACCAAATAAATGAGATCTACACAACAGAAATCCAGAAGAAACTTACATTTCTGAAACAAAAATACTATGAAGCAGGCAGTAAATCGGCAAAATTGCTAGCCTATAAATTGAGGAAACATCAAACAGAAAGAGCAATCTACAAAATCAGAGACCCAGTATCAAAGGAAATAAAATTCAGAATTCAGGATATTCTTAAAAGCTTCGAGAATTACTGTAAGAACTTATACTCCCACAAAAAACATAAAAACGCATCCGAGGCATTCCTAATCACATTAAACCTTCCCCAACTTACGGAGTCACAAAATAAAACACTACTGTTAGAAATACATCCTAAAGAATTGGAAAAAGCAATTATGAAACTTAAAGCTAACAAATCCCCAGGAGCTGATGGCTATACAGCAGAGTGGTACAAAACCTTTAAACAGCAACTATCTCCTCTCCTCCTGAAAACATTTAATTATGTCCTCCACACAGGGGAAATCCCCCCCCCCTCCTGGAGAGAAGGGGTCATTGCAGTTATACCTAAACCTGAAAAGGATAAACTAGAGTGCTCCAACTACAGACCAATCAGTGTACTAAATCAGGACTATAAGCTTTTTACCATTATCCTTGCCAAAAGGTTAGAAAATATACTGACAGACCTAATTCATTTAGACCAAACAGGTTTTATAAGACAAAGACAGACACAAGACAACATTCGACGCACTTTACACATAATTCATCATATAAAAAAATATAACTTAAATGCAGTCATATTGGGATTAGATGCTGAAAAAGCATTCGATTCGGTTGACTGGTCTTTTCTATATAGAATCTTATCCAGTTTCAATTTTCATAACAACTTCATTAGAACTATACAGGCATTATATAAAAAACCAACAGCTAAAATAAGGATTAACGGTAATTTATCATCATCTTTTGAACTGGAAAGAGGATGTCGTCAGGGCTGCCCCCTGTCTCCACTGCTCTTTGCAATCTTCACAGAACCTCTGAGCCACTGGATAAGACAAAACCAAAAAATTTAAGGTATTACACTTGGTCAGAAGGAACATAAAATAGCACTCTTTGCTGATGACATTTTAATATACCTAGGGCAGCCGAACACTTCTTTACCAGAACTAACCTCAGTTTTTTCAGAGTATGGAGATTTATCGGGGTACAAATTAAACATGCATAAAACCCAAGTTTTAACATTCAACTATGACCCAAATCATTATTCACTAAGCAAACTCAAAACTAACTGGGAGTCGGAATCTATGAAATATCTGGGGGTCAATATCCCGAAACAACTCAACAAAATTATATCACTAAACTATGATCCACTGGTGACAAAAATAAAATCTGACCTAGCAAGATGGAATATGATACCATTCTTGGGTACTGCACAAAGAATTGAAGCAGTCAAAATGAATATACTTCCACGTCTTCTATACCTTTTCCAAACAATACCGGTAGAACCTCCCAAAAAAACATGGCAGGAGCTGGACAGAAGGATCTCAAGATTCATATGGCAGGGCAAGAGGCCTAGAATCAGATATAGAACCCTACAGCTAAACAAAGACAAAGGTGGGCTCGCGCTGCCAAATATCAGGGACTACTTTAAAGCCGCACAAATTAAAACTTTAGTAGAGATATGTAACCCAGTCTACACTGCACAATGGAAGGAGATCGAATGCCAAATAACAAGTGGCATCCCCCTACAGGCGATAATAGGGAACAATGCCTTACCTAAGCTTTTGAATAACACTAACCCGTGGATAGAGACCCCGCTAAAAATTTGGTTTAAGATAGTCAGAGAGAATCAAACTAAAGAGCCCTATCAACTTCTGCAATGGATTGCCTATGATCAGGACTTTACTCCTAATAAAACAGACACCAGATTTAAAAAGTGGAAGGAGAAAGGGCTGATAAAATATTACGATTTTTTTAAAGGGCAAATCTTAAGAAGTTTTGAAGATTTGAAAAAACAAGGCCTAATAAATCAAGACCTTTACAGGTTCTTCCAGCTTAGACACCACATAAACAATATACTTAAAAAGGAGGTTTTGGAAAGGGCCCAGTCAGGTGTTCTGAAGGTCTTCTTAATGGCATATAAAGGGATCCCAGGGATCAGATACATTTCTAAAATATACCAAGGTCTTCAAGACTTAAAAGGAGACAACACATCTTATATAAAAGAGAGACGGGAAAAAGAGGGGAATTTCACTTTACAACTGGAAATATGGGAAAAGCTAAATAAACAGCAATGGAAAAGTACCTCATCCCTGCAGTGGAGAGAATTTGGATGGAAAACTTGGCAAGATTTTTCAGAACACCTGCACAAAACAAATTTACCCATAAGGGATTGAACTGTTGGCGCTTGTGTGGTGAAAAGACTGCAAATCATTTTCATGTGTTTTGGTCATGCCCAGTTATCCACCAATATTGGACCAAGGTACAGACAATATTGGGGAAAATATTCAAAATTACAGTTCCCTTTTCTTTTGTAACTTTGTATTTGGGTTTACTACCGGACTCACTGGAAAGACGAGGAGAAAAATACTTATTCAGTGTTTTAATATTGGCAAGCAAAAAAGCTCTAACTAAAAAATGGATGTTGAAGGACTGTCCTACACCTGAAGATTGGACTAACGTGATCCAAGACATTTACTCGATGGAAAAGTTGACATTCGCACTGAGACAGGACATGGATGGGTTCATGAACTTTTGGCAACCCTGGACCACATATGTGTCTTCCATTAGATCTAATCTTTGACAAATACCATTTCAATAATGGTTCCGCTCTTTGTTCCATCACTACTCAGATGCTCTTTTATCTTTATTTACTTACTTTTTCTTTTTGTTTGTTTTTTACTGGTTTGTTTGTTTTTTTGTTATTTGTTTTTTGTTTTTTTTCTCTTTAATTTCACTTTTTCTTTCACTTTAAAAAAAAAAAAAGGGGGTGTTGTAAGAATTAATCTTCCAATGTTGTCAGATATCAGAAAATAAGGGAACATGTGATGAAAATGTAAACAATGCATTGCTGTAACGACCTGTATACCCTTTACAAAAACTTAAATAAATAAAGTTTGAAATTTTCTCATAAATTTGCAACATTTTTTTACTGTAAGAGTGACTTTTTCTAATATTTTTTTCTTGTAAATTTGTAACTTTTTTCCTCATAAAATTGTTAGTTTTCTTGTAAAACTGTGACTTTTTTTCTTGCAAATTTGCTAACCTCTTCTTATAATTTTGGAACTTGTGGAGTGTGTGAAATGAGAGGCAGATTCATGACAGACGGTTTATTACACACTTCACATCTCTAAAGCACAGAACAGAATGAAACATTACAACAAGCTCTCTCCTCTTTAACCCAAGTCACTCTTCACACATTTACATGGAAGTTTCTCATCACACAGCATGACATTTACATTACACTGCCTTCAACCCCCTATGTCTCTGGCTCCTTGTGGCTATATGCCCAGGAACTCCCTGGGGCATTGTTCTCCCATGCTTATTCACTGTCTCTGTCTGAGGTGCTAAATAATCTGACTTCCCCCAGGTCCTATACCGCCCCCCCCCCCCCAGCATCTTAAGACAGAACATCAGTCCACATGCTGTTTTTGCTTCAGTCTCCTCCCGTATCTGCTGTAACTGGGGTTAACCGCCTCCATGGCGCTGCTGTGCCGGTGGGGGGCTGCTGGGAGTGTGTCTGACTGCGGGTGAGCTGTGGCAAGGGGGGGGGGGGACTTCACTCTCTCCATGTGGCTGCTCTGGCGAATTGTTTCCCTAGGGAGCTCTCCGTGGGGGTCTTCCACGCCGAGGGGCCCTAGCCAACAGCACTTGCTCGTCCGCCGCTACAAAGGTGGGTTTGAGTCTGTCTATGCCAATTTTCTCCCGTCTACCCCCCAAGTCTAGCAAAAAATGCTTATCCCCTGTTTCCAACACTCTGAACGGTCCATCATAGGGTGGGCGCAATGGAGGGCGGCGGGCGTTGTGTCTGACGAACATGAACTCCGCGTTCTTCAAAGTTTTAGGTACGAAAACACGCGGAAAACAGTGGTGGGCCGGGCCCGGCAGTGTGCCTGTGTTTGCGCTACGCTGCAAAAGCTGAGACAGGGAGCTGTCCGGCGCGGGATTATCTGGCAGAAATTCCCTGAGCAGCCGTAGGGGCTGCGCAAAAACAAGCTCTGCCGGGGAAGCTTCCAAATCCTCTTTTGGCACGGAGCGCAACCCCAATAAAACCCACGGCAACCTGTCCACCCAATTTGCATCCGTCAGTGAAGCCCTGAGTGCTGCTTTCAGTGATCTATGAAAACGCTCGCATAACCCGTTGGCCTGTGGGTTGTAGGCGGTTGTGCGATGAATTGCAACCCCCAGGCTGCGGGCCATCGCGGACCAGAGTTCGGAAACAAATTGAGGGCCCCTGTCGGACGTAATGTCCGACAGGACTCCAAAACACACCATCCATGCTGTTAAAAAAGTGCGTGCCACGTCCGCGGAGGTGGTTGCCGCCAGCGGGACTGCTTCTGGCCAGCGCGTGGTGCAGCCCACCACTGTCAGGAGGTGTGTGCAACCCTGTGATGGCAGGAGGGGGCCCACGAGGTCCACATGAATGTGGTCAAACCTCTTAGCCGGTACCCGAAACGGCTCCAAGGGAGCCTTTGTGTGTCTGTGTACCTTGGCTTGTTGGCACGCCACGCAGGCTGCAGCCCACTCTTTTACTTGTTTGCGTAGGCTCGGCCACACAAACTTCTCTCCCACCATTTTGACCGACGCGCGCACTCCTGGGTGCGCCAGAGTATGAACCGACTCAAACACGCGGCGGCGCCACGCGACCAGGACCACCAGACGCGGGCGTCCCGTGGAGACGTCGCAGATTAGGGGGGGCATGCCGTCTTGCAGCACCCTGCTCTCCAGCCTTAACCCTGTTGGTCCAGACTGGAGGGCGCGCACGTCTGCATCGCTAATCTGCTCCGCGGCCATGGCTGCATAATCTATCCCCACGTAGACCGGGGCCACCACGGCGCACGAGAGGCAGTCCGCCACCACATTCAGTTTGCCCGACACATGCTGAATATCAGTAGTAAACTCTGAGATCACGGCCAGCTGTCTCTGCTGCCAGCCCGACCATGGTTCTGAAAC